>BPTQ01000006.1:310311026-310588056 GCA_019973895.1 Chrysanthemum seticuspe
TCATTACTCAATCTTAGGAGGAAATCGATACCAAGGAAGAACAAATTCAGGCGATGAATGGTTGAAGGGTTTCTCGCTATGGAATGGGATGTTTTCTTTGCTCTAGTGTCATCTGTTTATGTCTAATGTCTAATGTCTTGGTTTAATGGGATGGTATGTAGATATATTAACAATGGAATATGTATGGATCTTTTGATGGTTTATCCATACGAATGCTAATTATGTTTGTTAATATAAGTAATGTGTTTGCTAGTTTGTTTCATCTTTTTTTTCATGTTGTTTTGAATTTAGGAATTGGTTGTGGTGTTAAAGTTCATATTCGCACTAGTATAATGTATTATTGTAGGATTAGGATGTTCAATTTTTAGATTGTTGTCAATTTTTTTATGACTGATTATGAAGTTTAGAACTGGAGGCGTTTGTTCATGACAATTATTTTTGATTGAACCACTATATTGGGTGTTTTTGTTGTTGTTTCTGCTTTAAGTTAATTGCATTTACATGTTTTCTTGATTTTTTTTACTACTTGAGGATGTTAGAGCTTATCTAATTGCTTATAAATAGCTTATTTATAGCCTTAAAGTAAGGTCTTAGGGCTGTTTGATGTATCAGCAGTTCTTGGTTTGATTTGCCTATTTTTGTGCTTAATTGTTTATCTGGAACTGCTTATTAGTTATAGTTGCTTAATTAGTTGCTTTAAGTCCATTTTTAGCTTTTGATTGTTCATTTGTATGCGCCATGTGGTGATTTTAGTGTATCTGCAGTTATATGTGTTTTTGACACAGCTGGTTTGAAGTAATATGAGTGTTTGGGACTGTGGGTAAGCACCATTTCTGTCAGGGGTGTTTTTGGTTTCAAAAATTGTTTGATTTGGAGCCACATTTTAAAATAATCAAATTTGGAGCCAAATTTTAGCCAAAATTTTTAAAATTACTTTGGAAATTATGGTTTCCTTAATTGAAAAACTGCCCCATCATTAGCCATATTTTTACTCCAATAAATCAGGCTTCAAGCAAAACAACCAGAACTTTAATTTTTACACCATTATTTACCAATTAAGTTTACTAATTTTCTTTAACACATTACTTCTGACAAATCATGTCAACGCAAATCACTTATCCGGATGATTTGGTTTATTCTGATCGTGAAATTGAAAACACTTTAGAATATGAATCAGAGACGTATTCAGATGAGGGTGAGGATGCTGGAAACAACCATTCAAATGCGAATGTTGTTAAGAGGGGCATAACTAGGTTAGCTAAGTTTCGCAGGGAATATGGAAAAACAGACGGAATAAAGGTCAGTGTAACCTTCGATGCACTGGATAGGTTATCAGGAAAAAACAGAGGATTGTTTTCAAGTTTTTTGGGTGATTTGGTTCGTGAGCATATAGGTGTCAGGATTCTAACCTAGAGGAAGGTTGATTCAGAAGCAAGAGATAAAATGTGGGACGAAATCACGATACACATATACTTTTTTTAACTAGTAGTGGCTTGGCTGTCGTAGATACAAGGTGTTAATAAGTTTATCTCTGCATTTACAGTATGTGCAACTAATTAACAACAATTTGTTAATCTTTGCAGCGATATTTTGATGTTGACTTGACGGTCAGAAAGCTGATAATGAATCGTCTTGGTCAACTTCTAAGGAATTTCAGAATGAAATTGATACAAAACTACATATTGCCCAACCAAAATACCCTTTCAAAACTAAATGAAGTCCCGGCAAAGTATAGTGCAATTATAAAAGCCGAAGATTGGGTTAATTTTGTAAACTACACAGCCAGCGAGGAATACAAGGTGTTAATTATTCATTTTTATTCAAGTTCAAATATCTTTCACCTTTTCATATGTTTCCATATGTATTAGTTGTATACTATCAGCATTACTATATCTAAACGCCGTATGATTTTGTGTTGCAAGGTGAGATCAGCAAAAGCTGAAGTGTCGCGTTCCAAGTCTGTTTATGATCATACAATGGGACGAGGTGGATACGCCCGTGTGATAGAAAAAATGGTAACAGTAAACATTTTCACATTTACATTTGCATTTAATAGCATCATAGTTTCGTTTATATTCGTTTATCTTACATTTGTATGTATTTGATGTTTATAAGATCGAGAGTAAAGAAATTGAACCAGATGAAGAACCACCGCGTGGTACGCTGTGGTTGAAAGGAAGGGTGAAAAAAGACGGAGAATATCACGATGATGATATCAGATCAGTGGGAGAAAAATTTGTAAGTTTGACTGCAAATTTTATTATTATGTTTGTTTAGTTATAAGTTAATACTGCTACTGTATTACTTAAAACTGTTAGTTATAAGTTAATACAGGTAGTGTTTTAGTTAATACTTTTAGTTAATACTGCTACTGTATTACTTAAAACTGTTATTTATAAGTTAATACAGGTAGTGTTTTAGTTAATACTTTTAGTTACAAGTTAATACTGGTAGAATTAAATAACCTATTTCCCATATTGTGTATGCAGAAAGAAACGGACGACAAGATCAAACAAGGAATCTTGAAGCTTGATCATGGCACTGATGCCATGACAGTTGTATTAGGTAAGGAAAAGGGAGGATATGCGAGAGGAGTGGGAGGTGGAGTAACCTACAAGAGGTATTTTGATCTGCCTCGAATCAGAAAAGCATCTGATGAAAGAGTGGTGTTACTTCAAAGTGAACTTGCTGATGAGAGGCGCCAACATCAAGAAAAAGAGGCGGTAATATAGGATTTGATGAAACAATTGGCTGCACAAAGGGGGCAGTTGCAGTCAACTTCAACTCCATTGACAGAAACGGAAGTAAGACATAAGAAAGTAACATTCCATCTTTTTTTTACCCTTTTAAATACTGCTTCAGTCTTCTTAAACAATTTATATTTCAGGTGTCTCCGGTGAACATTAATCTTTTAAATAGCAGTGCTGATGAGGATGCCGGAACACGTGTTGCTGGACGTGAGAAAGTTGCGAGCATTGAGAAGTCTAATGGACTTGCAACTTTGGAAAAGGAAATTCAAATAAGTGTAAGTAATAAATCACCCCCCTGGGATTTTTGAATTCTACATACATTATTTATTTACCGTGTATTATACATATAGGAAACTGTTAAATCTGTCGCATCTAAGAAATCGACTAGATCAAAACGAAAGGATTCTTCACGTCAACTTTCTGGATCACAAGAACAGGAGTCTCCATTAACAGTACTACCACAAGTATGTATTTAAACATTTTCATATGTTCTTTAGTTTAATTAATTACTGATACATATATACATGCAACAAATTATCTTTTTAGGTAATTAAGTGCAGACTGTGGCACTTAAAGAAATCAACTATTATTGCGGAGGGTACCGTGTACAAAACTGTTGGAAAACAAATGCTTCATAACAAACCACTCCCAAAGGATTGCTACAGAGTATCTATTGAAAAATCTTTAGTGGATGCAGCGTGCATACCAGATGTAGGAAGTAACGGTCTCAAAACAGTTAAGGATGCAGTAGGTGGTTTTTATGCATGGCCAAAGGATCAAGTGGTTTTCGATGAAAAGGTACATAGATGCATGTGTTTTATAAACCTACATATATCATTCTTCATATTTAATTCAGTGTTTGATACCCCGGCTTTTGTTTCCTACAGGTAACACCACCAAGTACCATAAAACTGATTGGTGAGAACAGAACTGCACCTAAATTAAATACGAAGCGCTACGTCTCTAGTCATACCATGCAAAAGGAAGCTAAGAAGATCAAGAGTCAGAAGTCGTTAAATTATAGAGAATTTTATTATGTACGACATTACAATTTTATATACATTCCAATTTTATTGTATTTAAATATATTTTGAATATATTTTTATATATTAGAATTTGTTTTGATATATATTGATTTCTTATATGTGACTAAAAGATTCATATAGTCACAATTATTAACACTTTTTGGTCACAATTTGCTTAATTCGATGCGTGACTAAATGTTAGAAAGCGCCACACAAACATAAAATTAATGTGGCCATTGGATGACCAATAGTCACACAAAACACACATTTCTTCACTTAAAACACCATATGGTCACACTTATTAACACTTTTGGCCACTTTATGCTTAATTTGTATGTGACTAAATACCCAAAAGAAACATGCTTTGTGTGACTAAATGTTAGAAAAGGCCACACAAACATAAAATTCATGTGGCCATTGGATGATCAATAGTCACACAAAACACACATTTCTTCACTTAAAACACCATATGGTCACACTTATTAACACTTTTAGCCACTTTATGGTTAATTGCATGTGACTAAATACCCAAAAGAAACATGCTTTGCGTGAATAAATGTTAGAAAAGGCCACACAAACATAAAATTCATGTGGCCATTGGATGAGCAATAGTCACACAAAACACACATTTCTTCACTTAAAACACCATATGGTCACACTTATTAACACTTTTGGCCACTTTATGATTAATTGGATGTGACTAAATACCCAAAAGAAACGTGCTTTGTGTGACTAAATGTTAGAAAATGCCACACAAACATAAAATTCATGTGGCCATTGGATGATCAATAGTCACACAAAACACACATTTCTTCACTTGAAACACCATATGGTCACACTTATTAACACTTTTGGCCAATTGAATGTGACTAAATACCCAAAAGAAACATGCTTTGTGTGACTAAATGTTAGAAAAGGCCACACAAACATAAAATTCAAGTGGCCATTGGATGATCAATAGTCACACAAAACACACATTTCTTCACTTAAAACACCATATGGTCACACTTATTAACACTTTTAGCCACTTTATGGTTAATTGCATGTGACTAAATACCCAAAAGAAACATGCTTTGTGTGACTAAATGTTAGAAAAGGCCACACAAACATAAAATTCATGTGGCCATTGGATGAGCAATAGTCACACAAAACACACATTTCTTCACTTAAAACACCATATGGTCACACTTATTAACACTTTTGGCCACTTTATGATTAATTGGATGTGACTAAATACCCAAAAGAAACGTGCTTTGTGTGACTAAATGTTAGAAAGCGCCACACAAACATAAAATTAATGTGGCCATTGGATGACCAATAGTCACACAAAACACACATTTCTTCACTTAAAACACCATATGGTCACACTTACTAACACTTTTGGCCACTTTATGCTTAATTTGTCTGTGACTAAATACCCAAAAGAAACATGCTTTGTGTGACTAAATGTTAGAAAATGCCACACAAACATAAAATTCATGTGGCCATTGGATGATCAATAGTCACACAAAACACACATTTCTTCACTTAAAACACCATATGGTCACACTTATTAACACTTTTAGCCACTTTATGGTTAATTGCATGTGACTAAATACCCAAAAGAAACATGCTTTGCGTGACTAAATGTTAGAAAAGGCCACACAAACATAAAATTCATGTGGCCATTGGATGAGCAATAGTCACACAAAACACACATTTCTTCACTTAAAACACCATATGGTCACACTTATTAACACTTTTGGCCACTTTATGATTAATTGGATGTGACTAAATACCCAAAAGAAACGTGCTTTGTGTGACTAAATGTTAGAAAAGGCCACACAAACATAAAATTCAAGTGGCCATTGGATGATCAATAGTCACACAAAACACACATTTCTTCACTTGAAACACCATATGGTCACACTTATTAACACTTTTGGCCAATTGAATGTGACTAAATACCCAAAAGAAACATACTTTGTGTGACTAAATGTTAGAAAAGGCCACACAAACATAAAATTCAAGTGGCCATTGGATGATCAATAGTCACACAAAACACACATTTCTTCACTTAAAACACCATATGGTCACACTTATTAACACTTTATGCCACTTTATGGTTAATTGCATGTGACTAAATACCCAAAAGAAACATGCTTTGTGTGACTAAATGTTAGAAAAGGCCACACAAACATAAAATTCAAGTGGCCATTGGATGATCAATAGTCATACAAAACACACATTTCTTCACTTAAAACACCATATGGTCACACTTATTAACACTTTTAGCCACTTTATGGTTAATTGTATGTGACTAAATACTCAAAACAAACATGATTTGTGTGACTAAATGTTAGAAAAGGCCACACAAACATAAAATTCATGTGGCCATTGGATGATCAATAGTCACACAAAAGACACCTTTCTTCACTTGAAACACCATATGGTCACACTTATTAACACTTTTAGCCACTTTATGATTAATTGTATGTGACTAAATACCCAAAACAAACATGATTTGTGTGACTAAATGTTAGAAAAGGCCACACAAACATAAAATTCAAGTGGCCATTAGATGATCAATAGTCACACAAAAGACATATTTCTTCACCTTAAACAACATATGGTCACACTTATTAACACTTTTTGCCACTTTATGTTTAATTGTATGTGACTAAATACCCAAAACAAACATGCTTTGTGTGACTATACAGTATTTATGGTCACTAATACGGATTAATCCAACAAAATTTGTACCTAATTAGTCACACATGTTACGGTTTTGGTTACTGTTTTGCAATAGAGACTAAAAAAAAGTCAAACACGTGACCATAGGGTACCTATGGTCGCGCGACCTTTAGTCACACACGGCCGAAAAAACATGTGTGACTATATGTATATCGTCACACATATTCGGTGTGGCCAAATCCACTTTTTGTTCTAGTGATAATGGCGTTTTATAAAGTGAAAAAATTATTATGACACTTACAAGCATCTTAATAAGCGCCAACATTATGAAACAAAAGAAAATAGTCTCGAAAAGCATTTTATACGACACAATTTGTGTTTTAGTAGACAAGTTAATAGGATGCTTTAAAGTGTTCTAAGATGTGCTAGCCTTATATTACATATTGAGACGCATTCATGCATTCTAAAAACTGTTTTTTTTAGAACGAAATTGTATCACATATTAAAACGCATTTATGCGTCCTAAAAAATGTTTTTTAGGACGAAATTGTGTGATGCATTAACTCTTATTTAAGGGCAAGAAAAAGGTCCTAATACATAAGTGCCTGTTGAGACCAAATTTAGTGTCTTGGCATATGTACATTATAAGCGCTTTCTATTTTTACAATATCTTATTTTCAATACTTTCATGAACACTTGTACGTCTTAAGAACAAAATTGAAGGGTATATAAAACACAACAAATGAGAACCATATATAACAGGTAAAATAGCTAAGAATTTCCATTTGAATAAGCAAAGTTTTGAGTTGATAAGGGTTAACATCATCCAAATAGTCTTCCAACTTTTATTACAAGGAAACTGAACAATGAGAACTAAATTAGAAGTAGATAATCTTGAGTCATTATGGATCATCTTCACGCATCATCTTGAGGTACCACCTACAATAATGCAACACGCAAACATATGTTAGGATTTAGAAAATCCGGTAGTTAAAGAGTCGGTCACCTCAAGTATATGTAATCGTTAGAAAGCTCGTAGTCATAGTCATTTTAGTGTTAGTAAGTAGTTTGTTAAGTAACACCGTGGAGGACAGACGAGTCTTTACCTACTGTATGCCCGATCCACAGCCCGAAGGAGGGCGTCTAAGCTTGTAACTATAAATACCCTTTGCCTAGCAAGGTAAAGGGTTGGAGCTTTCAATATCATTTTTCTTTGTCTCACTAAGTTCCCAACTCTCTTTACTTTCTCTCTCTAGAACTCATACTATACGCCTACTTTGTGCATTAGATTATGTGTTTATGAAAACCAATATTTTACAATTGGTATCAAGAGCCATGGTTTGATCAATCATCTTTCATGTTCTTGGATTTCTAGTGGTTTTCATAAGGTTTTTGGGTTTGAATGAGTTTAGAGTAGTTTGCATCATTTGGATCATTTCTAGTGTTAAAGTGTGGATTTTGATAGTACTTTTGTGTTTAGAATCATTATAAGTGTTTAGGTTTTGGTTTGGAAGGTTTGAATCATCGTGGTTGAGTTGTTTTTGGATTGAAAAGTAGTTTTTTTGAATGTTTTTTGGATGCGAGTTGAGTCACGATATGTATTTCTTTGATGCGAGTTGTCCCATGTTTGATGCGATTTGTCTCTTCTGAGTATGCTTATTGAAGCGACCTGTCACATACTATATGCGATTTGTCACAATTTGAGAAGCGTGTTGTCTTATATGCGAGTTGTCTATTGAGACAAAACGACAAGAAAGGACAAAGTAGTGGAAGTAGTGGGTGTACTTGTGTACTATGCGAGTTGTTAGTCTATGCGAGTTGCATTTTATGCGATTTGTCTGATAAGCGAGTTGTCGTTTAAGCGAGTTGATAATCAGGGTGCGAGTTGTCTTGTACTGCGACTTGTCTTATACTACGACTTGTCTTGGGAGCGAGTTGTCTAGGGTGCGAGTTGTCTTGGGTGCGATTTGTCTTGGGTGCGAGTTGTCAAGTGTGCAACTTGTCTATTGAGACTTGTCATTTCTTCGTGTTACGTTTTACGGTTTCTCTTGTGATTTAGTAAAATCCCGTGAAAGAATCTATTTCCCGGTCTAATCAAAGAATAGTAAAATCCTGCAGAATCTGTAATCATGCCTACAATCACTTATTCTCTTGCTGATGACGTTCAAGCTGCAGGATCTGATACTCATCCTCCCATGCTGGATAGAACCGATTATGACTCTTGGGCTCAAAGAATCAGACTATACTGCTTAGGAAAGGAAAATGGGATTAATATCCTCAAATCAATTGATGAAGGACCATATCAAGTTGAGACTACCAAAGACATTCTTGAAACTGCTGCTGATTACCAACTGGAAATGGCAATCACAAACTCATTCCAGATCCAGGGTATAAGCCTCCAGATTCAGACACATTCATGGAACATCTTTTTAATCAATTGGCTCTAATGGTTAAGCAAAACTTGAACTTCACTCCACACACCAACAATCATCTCATAACCGCTTCCAATCTCCACAATCATGCTACAATCAAAGAAGGAAAGGTAGGGGTGCAAAATGTGCAAGGACGACAGACTGAACAAGGAGTGGCAGGAGGAGGTTATGGAAATGCTGGTTTAGGTGGAGGATATGTGGGTAATCAGAATCGAGGAAGGAACATGGCTCAAGGTCAAGGGATGCCAATCAAGTGTTACAACTATGGTGGAGAAGGACACATTGTGAGGAACTGCAATTCTCCTAAACGTCCACAAAATGCAGAGTACTTCAAGGACAAAATTCTGCTAGTACAAGATCAAGATAATGGAGCAGTATTGGATGATGGAGAATTGCTGTTTCTTGCTGAGGGAAATTCCAAAACTTACGATGCAGATGTGGATGAACAGCCAGTGCAGGGTATGGGATACAATAATCCAAATGCATTTCAAGTTGCAGATTGTGATGCATTTGACTTTGATGTCGATGATGAACCTACTGCCTAGACCATCTTCATGGCTAGTATCTCACCAATGGTCTCTCCAAAGGATCCTTCACCACAACAGGCCAGTCCCTCCAAGGAATCAATCATATCAGAGGTATTGAAACTATACAATGAAGTTGATATGCAAAAGATACACGACAAGGTACAATCAACTGAAATTATTGAATCAGATATTGAAAATATGGGTACTAGCAATGTTGTCCCATATGATGAATATGTGAAACAAAATGAAAGTGAAATTGTACCAAGTGATGCATCTTCTGCAGTCAATGATGACAACATTTTTGATGAATACACTGCATGTGCCCCTGATGATTCTATAACCTCTGAACTAAATGCCTACAAGGAACAAGTTGCTATATATGAACAACGTGCTAAGTTTGAATTGACTACCCGTGAGCAGGAGATGGATGACTAAATGCGTACAATTATCAGAAAAAGTACATTTAGGGAAGAAATGTTAAAACAAGAGTTAGATTCCTTACAAGAAAAGCTTAACAAAACTGTTAAACAAAAACATGAACTTTAAGAAAATGTAAAAGTGCTTAAACAAGAATTTAATGCTAAGGAATCAAAACTTTTAAATGAATTTTCCAACCTAAAAACTTTAAAGAACAAACTTGAAAACAAGTTGTACGTACAAGGGAACACCATTCAGACTGCTCACATGATTACTAAGCATAGAGTTCTAAGTGATAAGCATAGTGTTGCACTTGTAGAAGAACCAAATCCTGAGGTTTGTATTAAAGCAAAAGCTGTTCAAAAGGTAATCTATGATGGAAATGAGATTCTTAAGCCTAGACAAAAACCTACTTGTGTTGAGTGCACCGAGGAAGATAGAAAATTAGACGATGTCACTGGAGAAAAAATGAATGATAAACTTAAAGGCCCTTTGTGCATAAAACATAACATCTCATTTAAAACACCAAATTATTCTAAGGAAAACTGGATTGCCTTTAATAAGTTTAGACCTCAGACCCAGCTGACCCCTGAATAAATGTTCTGGAAAAAGGATATGGACAAGCAAAAAGCTGATGAATTTATTGAAAATAATTCCCCTTGTAGGAAATTGCCTCCTACCACTGTGTATCCCCCAAATACACCTATGCATCTAGTGCCTAGAACTCTTCCCACACAAAGCAAAACATTAGTCAGCTTATATGTAGTTTACCAACTATGTGTTGACTTTGAGAAAACATGTAAGAAGAGAATCACACCAACTGGGATTATAGAAGGGGAAAGGGGTTTGAACAAACAAAGGAGTGTTATTTAACTGAGGTCATGCATTTCTTTAAACAATTAAAAGATCAATTTGAGTCTCTTCAAAAAGCAATTGACACTGAGGTTAAAGACATGAAGAGAGTGTTTAATGAAATGGAAATTGAGGTCAATGATTATGAACGTGAACATAAATGTAATGAAATTGAAAGGAAGAATCTGCATATCTTAAATGAGAACTTGATCTCTAGCTGTGTTGCTCAAGATGTGTTTTATACTGTTACAAATTATTCTATTACTGATTCTCAATTTCATGAATTATCTGTTGCTTTGAAAGTTTCCCATGATCGTGTCATTGAGCTTGAAAACACAAATTCAAAACTGAATGAGAAAATAGAACAGGATGATCATGATAATTTGTTAAAACATTTTTCTAAGCTGGAAGTTGAACATTTATCTTTGCAACTAAAATAACAACATCTCAAAGAAAATGTTAAAACCTCAAATGTCAAGACATCCTCGGATGCTCCTGAGTTTGATGCAGTTTTTGAAATAAGCAAACGTGATGAATAGATTCGAGCTCATTGTAACACGATCAGAAGATTGAAAACCCAAATTTCATAATTGAAGGGTGAAAAGAATAATGTGAATGGCTCCCAAATTCCTCCTCCGTTAGATTCTCAGAATTCTCAAAACTTTCATCTTCAAAACATCATTAATGTTTTACAACAAGAAAATGAGAGTTTTCTAGAAGAAAATAAAAATGTTAAACAACATTTCAAAGAGTTATATGATTCAATGAAAGTCACTCGTGACAAGAACAATGAAAAAATAACCTCTTTACAAAAGGAAATTGAGAATCTGGAGAGTCAGGCAAAAGGGAAAATGCCAATTGTCGGTTATGAGAATCTTGTATCAAGGGCATATGTGGATTCTAAGTATGTTGTGACTGTAAAGTATATTACCCCTCATCTTAGAAACAACGAACTTGTGTGTCAAGAATATTTTTCGTATAGGATAGTTTAGAATGTCTCCGTGAGATTGTCGAAGAGGATATCATAAATAAACCACTTGATAGAGAAGTTAGGTATGCATGCTTATATGCCAAACGATCTCAGGAGATTTTAGAATGTTTAAGAGCAACATGCCCTAAATCCTTTTGTACTAAAGATAAAATCATTATGCCATGCTCTATGCCTAGTATTAAGCATGCGACTCTTGATATGCCTTGTTCTATGCCAAAAGTAAAGCATGTGAACTTTGATATGCCTGCTAGTACTTCAGATCCCAACACTTCTAGACCAGGAACGCAAAAAGTAGCAAAACCAACTAATGTTCACATCATTCCCTCTACACGAGTAATCAGTGACACTAAAGCAAGTGGGTCAAAGCCTCCAGGCAATACAAAGCAAGATAGGACCTCGCAAGCTAATAGTGATCAATGGAAGAAAGTAGAAGACCATCCTAGGAACAATAAGTTTTAGTTTAATAAGACGAATCGTGTTGATTCTAGTATTAGCTATAAGCGTACTGTAATTAATTTGAATTCTGATACGATTTGCAAAACATGTAATGAATGTTTGGTTTCTGGTACTTATCATGAATGTGCTGTGAATGAAGTTAAAAATGTTGCTAAGTCTTCAGTCAAAACTGTTAGAATTACTAAACAGGTTAAGGATGTCAGAAAACCAAGGTAGAAAAAGGTTAAAAAATATTGGAAACCAACAGGAAGAAAATTTAGTAATGTAGGTTATCAATGGATACCTACTGGTAGAAGATTCAATCTTGATGAATTATGCCCTAAATTATCCAGATCAATGCTTATTAGGAAATGGATGCCTACTGGTAGAACTATACCTTTAAGAAGAGAACACACTTTGAATAGATCTGCTGTCACTTCTAATCCTGCATCTACCACTAATGAGTTCATTGATTCTGCTTCTGATGTGGGTGTTCCAATCTCATTTACTAACCATGTGGAACCCATTCTCGCATGGGGATCCAAATTTTCTAGTCATCCATTCTTGTTTGTGTTCAACTGCAGGTCGTTCAAATCGTTCTGTGGTACTTGGACTCAGGCTGTACCAAGCATATGACTGGAGATCGCTCGTGGCTCATGAACTTCGTGAGTAAATTTATCGGGACTATTACATTCGGGAACGGCCATTTTGGTGCAATTATGGGTTACGGAGATTATGTTGTTGGTGATAGTGTAATTTCTAGGGTATATTATGTTGAAGGTCTTGGTCATAATTTGTTCTCTGTTGGTCATATCTGTGATTTTGATCTAGAGGTGGCCTTTAGAAAACATACATGCTTCGTTAGAGAACTAGATGGTGTTGAACTTTTGAAAAGAACACGTGGAACCAATTTGTACACCATCTCTATCGAAGACCTGATGAAGTCTTCTCCAATCTGCTTGTTATCAAAGGCTTCGAAACCAAAGTCTTGGTTATGGCATCGTCGTCTCAATCACTTGAACTTCGGCACCATCAATGAACTTTCTAGAAAGGACCTCGTAAGAGGCTTACCCAGATTAAAGTATGAAAAGGATCATCTTTCTTCAGCCCGCCAATTCGAAAAAAGCAAGAAATATGCCTATAAACCCAAACCTGCAAACTCAGTTATGGAAGTTCTTCATACTCTTCATATGGACTTATGCTGACCAATGAGAGTGCAAATGATAAACGGGAAGAAATATGTGTTAGTAGTTGTTGATGACTACTCTCGGTTTACTTGGGTTAAGTTTTTGAGGACAAAGGATAAAACTCCAGATGTCATCATCAAACTTATCAAACAACTGCAGGTTTGACTTAACAAGACTGTCAGAATTATCCGAACGAACAATGGAACTGAGTTTGTTAACAAAGAACTAAGTCAGTTTTATGAAAGCATTGGAATCAGCCATCAAAGAAGTGTTCCACGTACTCTGTTGGGAATTACGGTAAACTACTGATTCTGCCGAAGTAACTGCCGAAGGGATTCTGCCGAAGAAGAATGGATTCTGCTGAAGTTATACTTCAGCAGAAGTGTTAAAGCAGAAATCGTGATTCTGCCGAAAGTGCGCATCCACGTAGGAGAGATAAGCGCCGTATGCAGGAAAACTCAGCGCCGTATGAAAGATAGGTTGGCGCCGTATGTTATAGAGTTATACTCAGAATAAACAATATCATTAGTAAAAACAATATGATTAGTTGCATGGTTGTCTAGATGCATGCTTGGTCTATGTTACGCTAGTGAGTCAGTAGGGTTTCCTGCTTATATAAGGAACGATAATAGTTTGTAATAGATAAGTTTTTCTTAAGTCTTTCAAGTCTTGTAAAACTATCCGAAACATAAAGTTTCTATAATCAAAAGATCCATAGAGGATCAAAGAGTTCTTAGTTATTATAACTTGTATTTACTTTCCGCTATAAAATACGAGTTGTAGAGATCTTCTATTAGTTTGCTTGTGATTACATAGGCAACACTAACGATCTCCGAGTGCTTAAAGATCTATCAAGGTCTGTGTGTATTCAACAAGTGGTATCAGAGCCTCGGGAAAGTCTCTACGATACTAAGAACCATTCTCAACCCCATACAATCAAACATTCATTCACCATGCCTGGATCCGATAATGAAACTGAAGTCACCAACACAAACAACACCAACACCACTTCCATGCAACAGCTCAGTCTGTCAAACAGTAATGGTAAATTTCCTTATTTGAAAAGGGAAGAGTATGATCTTTGGACTATGAAGATGGAAAACTGGATTTCCAATATTGATTGGAATCTGTAGGAGGTAGTGAAGAAAGGAAACAGTTTAAAGAAAATGATTCCTGACAGGGATGGGAAGTTTATCATGGCTCCTCCCAAAACTGCTGAAGAGGTGCTGGCTATGCAGAGAGAGCATAAAGTAAAAACTATTCTGCTTCAAGCCATTCCTGAAGATCATCTGTGTGATTTTCACCATATGGATGATGCAAAAGACATATGGATGGCTCTTAAAGCAAGGTTCGGTGGAAATGAAGAATCAAAGAGAATGAGGAAGTCCATGCTGAGACAACAATTTCAGGACTTTAATATCTCCGAAGAAGAAGGTATCCACAAGGGATACGACAGGTTCCATAGGATTTTGAGTCAGCTAAACCAGCTGAATGCAAAACCTGATAATGATGACTGCAACTCAAAGTTCCTTCGATCTTTGCCTCCATCATGGTTACATGTAAGTATTGCCCTCAATGCTAAAGGTGGGTTGGACATGCTCACCTTTGATGAGCTGTACAACAGACTCAGAACCCTTGAGCCTGATGTCAGAACTCCCTACCGTACACCTTTTGCTGGCCATGCAGCTTTTGTTGGGACATCTCAATCCAACATGATGGTACTTGCTCCTAGTTCCAACTATTTTCCATCATCCCCTAGTTCCAACTACTTTCCATCATCTTGCACTCCCGCTCCACCACATAACACTCGTCCCACTCCACCATCTTCTCAAACTAAGACTAGTAGTGTGATGGAGGATGTTCTTCATTTATTTGTTGCTGACTATGATACTCAGCAGTATCTTGCATATGAAGACTTTGATCAGTTGGACCCACTTGTAATGGAGGAGATGAAACTGAAAATGCAGGTGGCATTGCTGTCAGTGGACATCAAAAGGTTTGAAGAGAAGTCTGGGAGGAAATTTGCTTTCAAGGGAAAGGAACCAGCTCGCTTTGATCGGAGAAAATTCAAGTGTTTCACTTGTCACCAGATGGGGCATTTCTCAAGGGAATGTAAAGACAGGAAGAGTGGAGATGGAGCTAACTACCTTTCCTATCAGCAGAAACAGCAGGAAGCTGGAGCTTCAGCAGCTCTCCTCACCATGGATGAATAGGTCAACTGGACTGCACATGAACCTGTGAATGAGGAAGCTCATGATACTGATAAGCTTGGATTGCTGGCAAGGTGTACTTCGGATGAAAGGCATGATCAGTTTGCCTTGATGGGACTATCTCAGGTACACAACTGTATATTTGGTTGTAGTCTAAGATACAATGAACTTAAAGAAGAATATGATGCTATGAAACCTAAGTTTGATGAATGCTATGTTGAAAATGAAGCTCATAAACTAGCATTAAAAACAGTAGAAAGACAAAAAGTATGGTTTCAAAAGAATCAAATAGCTTATGAAGAGAAAATAAAGGTGTTACAGTTTGATCTAGAAGTTGCTAATAATTACTTAAAACTGTCTGAGAAAGCAAAGGATGAAGCTGTGTCTGAGAACCTAGAGCTTAAAGAAAAAGTAGCTGAGGAAATAGCTAGGAATAAACAATGGTTAATTTCAGGTGATAATCTGGCTAGAGAAATCTATAACAGTCAATCAGTAACCTCTGGCTTAGGATTAGGCTTTCAAAAGTATGTAGGAGTAGAAGCTAGGTATGATGGTCGTAAATCCACACCAGCAGGCTTAGCTAACTTTGTAAAAGAGGGTAATATGCATGCTGTCCCTGGACCTATTAGAGGTGAATTTATGCCCATTGACCTATCCATCACTGTTGACTTTGATGGATCACATCATTTATATGGCAGAAAGTCAAAAGACTTGCCAGACCCTGATGCCTCATCTAATGACTTTGTCTCTTGCTCTGACAGTGACAATTCATCGGATCAAGGATCTACTTCCTATGAAAGCTGTGATTCAAATGAGAAGTCTGACCTTCCCAAGCCTGAGCCTACACCCAAGCCTGCACCCCAGTCTACTTGCAAGCCTTCTAGGGAAGCTGCTGAGGAATTAACTTCCAAGACAGTTTCTTCTGAAGACTTATCTTTTAAATCTTTGAATAATCAGTCTGTTAAAAACAATTCCTTGAATGTTTCTAATTTAAGTACTTCTTCATGTAATCAAACATCTCCCTATTTGAATAAATCTTCCAAGAAGAAGACATGTTTTGTATGTGGAAGTAAATTTCATTTAATTACGGATTGTGATTTTTATGAGCAAAGATTGGGTGCATATGCTACTCACCAGAAACACAAATCTAAGTGGACCAATGTTGCAAATATTCCACCTTATGTTCCACAAGCAGCTAATACTGACTCTCATTGGAGAATTTCAGTTGCCAGACCTTATGAGCAACCAACTAGCCCATACTTTAATCATAGCTATTGGCCCACATATGCTGACTCTATGTATGCTGGGATGGGATATGGACTAACAAGGGACCCAATCATCAATGGAGGACCAAGAACAATGGTGGATCCTCTAAATCTTCATGTCCTAAACCTGTGATCCACAAGGCAGGTTCAAGTCAGTAATGACTTGAACCTCCATCGAATACTAACCGTTTGTATATATTTTGTTGTTGTTTGTAGGATCATCCCCTTAAGCATAAGAATATTGGTATTGTTGATAGTGGTTGTTCCAGAAGCATGTCTGGGAACAGAGATATGATGCACAATTTTGTTCCTATAGAAGGAGGAGGCAATGTGACTTTTGGAGGAAGTGATGGGAGTATCACAGGGAAAGGCACCATAAAGACACCTCATCTAGATTTTGAAAATGTGTACTATGTTAAGGAACTTCAGCATTTCAACTTGTTCTCCGTTTCACAAATCTGTGACACTAAGAACAAAGTTCTCTTCACTGAGAATGAATGTCTTGTGCTGTCTAAAGACTTCAAACTCCCAGAAGAAACTTCAATTCTGCTGAAAGTTCCTCGAACTCACAATTTATACACATTCAACCTTAATGAAGTTCAACCAGGTGGTGACCTCACTTGTTTGGTGGCTAAAGCATCTCTTGATGAGTCTACTAAATGGCATAGGAGAATGGCTCATGTAAATTTCAAGACCATAAACAAACTCTCTAAAATGGGTCTTGTTGAAGGTCTTCCCTCCAAAGTTTTCACCAATGATCATAACTGTGTCGCTTGCAACAAAGGAAAACAACACAGAGCCTCTTACAAAGCTATCAATGCTATGAGCATCATTACTGAACCTCTTCAGTTGCTCCACATGGATCTGTTTGGGCCAACTCAAGTCAGAAGCATTGATCATAAGTACTTTTGTTTGGTTATCACTGATGGCTATAGCAGATTTTGTTGGGTTTTATTTCTCAGAACCAAAGATGAAACATCTCAAGTGCTGACTGAATTCATCACTCTCGTTGAAAATCAGTTGAACAAAAAGGTTAAGGGTATTCGGTGTGATAATGGGACAGAGTTTAAAAATGCTATTCTTATAGAACTCTGTGGGTCAAAAGGTATAAAAAGGGACTATAGTAATCCAAGAACCCCACAACAAAATGGGGTGGCTGAAAGAAAGAATAGGACCTTAATAGAGGCTGCAAGATCAATGCTTGCAGACTCTAAATTGCCCACTATGTTCTGGACTGAAGCAGTTGGCACAGCGTGCTATGTGCTAAACAGGGTCTCCATTACAAGACCTCAACTCAAAATACCATATGAACTTCTCTTTGGGAAGGTTCCTGTCATTCACTACCTAAAACCTTTTGGTTGTCAAGTGACCATTCTGAACACCAGTGATCCGTTGGGAAAGTTTGATGAGAAGGCTGATGATGGTTATATTGTGGGTTATTCAGCTCATAGTAAGGCATACAGGGTGTACAATTTGCAAGCCAAGAAGATAGAGGAGACGTTGAACCTGAGATTTTTGGAAGATAAACCTAATGTTCAAGGACAAGGTCATACGTGGTCTTTTGACCTTGACTACTTAACTGATTATTTGGGTTACACCAGACATTTGGCTAACCAAAATGCAGGTCCTCAAGAGTCTCCCACTAACAATGCAGGTCCCTTAGATGATGACTCTGAAAATGAGTTTGAAGATGATGAGCAACCTATACTTGTGCCTTCTTTCTCCCCTAACAATATTGCAGGTACCACCTCCAAGGATATTGCTGATAAGAGTGATGAAGATGACTCACATTATGTTGAGGACCTTGCTAGGCTTCAGACTCAAGAATTTGCTGCTAAGCTTGAAGCAGAGAAACTGAATGGAGAGGTTGCTAATGAAGGAGTCAGTAGAAACCATGTTTCTGCTGAAGTTGACTCTGTCACACCTACCATCCACAAATCTGCTGAAGGCTATGCTGTTCCTTCTCATGTTCCTTCTCAAGTGTCTGCAGACTTTGGAGAACCTCATACATGCTTTCCAAAACCCTCCGATCTTGGAAATCATCAACCCAAAGCTGGCATCTTCACTTCACCCTCTTATGATACTAAATTTGAACCAACAATCACTAATCTTGATTCATCCATTGAAGTCAGCCCCACTGCTACTCAGAGGATCAACATTGCTCATCCTCAATCCAACATCATAGGTGATCTTCTGGCACCTGTTAGAACTCGAAGGGCTATAACAAGTCCTCAATTTGGGCAGATTGCTTTTCTCTCTTATGTCTCCAACCAGCAAAGAGACAATCACACAGACTTCAAACATTGTCTGTTTGCTTGTTTTCTGTCTCAAGTGGAACCAACAAGTGTTTCTCAAGCTCTTAACGATTCAAGCTGGCTAGAAGCAATGCAAGAAGAAATGCAACAATTTCACAATCAGCAGGTTTGGATTTTGGTTCCACTCCCTGATGGCAAATATGCCATTGGGACAAAGTGGATTCTGAAGAATAAGAGAGATGCTCGGGGTGTTGTGATAAAAAACAAAGCAAGATTAGTATCTCAAGGCTTCAGACAAGAGGAAGGGATTGATTATGATGAAGTGTTTGCACCTGTTGCCCGAGTTGAAGCAATTCGCATTTTCTTGGCTTATGCCTCTTACATGGGTTTCATGGTGTATCAAATGGATGATAAAGGTGCTTTTTTGTATGGTGAGATTGAAGAGGAGGTGTATGTTACTCAACCCAAGGGATTTGAAGACCCAGATCACCCAACTCATGTTTACAAGGTTGTTAAAGCTCTATATGGCTTACATCAGGCACCAAGAGCTTGGTATGCTAGGCTGTCATCATTCCTGTTGAAGCATGGCTATAGGAGAGGTGCTATTGATAAAACTCTGTTCCTAAAGAAGAATTACTCAGACATCATTCTTGTGCAAGTTTATGTGGACGACATTATTTTTGGTTCCACAAACGAGGCTTGGTGCAGGGAATTTGAGGAACTAATGAAGGGTGAATTTCAAATGAGTGCTATGGGAGAGCTTACTTTGTTTTTGGGTCTCCAAGTTCAGCAGAAACAAGATGGCATTTTTATCTGTCAAGATAAATATGTGAGAGACATTTTGAAGAAGTTTGGTATGGAAGGTGTTAGGACTGCCACAACACCTTATGAAGCTTCAAAGACTAAAGCAAATAATGAACCAGATCTACCTGTGAATGTTCGTCTGTACAGGTCCATGATTGGTTCATTAATGTATCTAACAGCTTCAAGACCTGACATTACTTTTGCTCTGAGTGTTTGTCCTCGACATCAAGTCACTCCACTTACTTCCCATCTCAATGCTGTAAAGAAGATATTTAAGTACCTCAAAGGCCAACCTCTTTTAGGCCTTTGGTACCCAAAAGAATCTCGTTTCAAGTTGGAAGCATATAGTGACAGTGATTATGCTGGTGCAAATCTGGATAGAAGATCCACAACTGGGGGCTGCCAATTTCTTGGCAAGAGGTTGATTTCTTGGCAATGCAAGAAACAAACCATAGTGGCTGCCTCAACGACTGAAGCAGAGTATGTTGCTGCTGCAAATTGCTGTGGACAGGTCCTTTGGATTCAAAACCAATTGCTGGACTATGGGTACAACTTCATGAACACTACAATTCATATAGATAATCAAAGTACCATCTGCATAGTCAAAAATCTAGTTTTTCACAGTCGAACAAAACACATTGAAATCAGGCACCACTTTATAAGAGATTCTTATGAAAAACATTTGATAAAAGTGGCTAAAATCCATACTGATGATAATGTGGCAGACTTGTTAACAAAAGCGTTTGATGGACCAAGGTTTCAACATCTCGTGGTCAATATTGGAATGTTAAACCCTTGACTGCATAGTTTAAGGGGAGGCATAGGCCTCAGGGGAGGATTTGTGCAAACTCTGCATATTTTTGTGTATTATTTTGTTTACTAACACTAACTTCTAATAATTCTCTAGTTTGTTTGTTTTTGTTGTTCGTGTGTGTTTTTGTGTCTGTTTTGCAGTTGTCTGTACTGCATTTTGTCTGCTCCCTTTCTGGATTACAGTTTGTATATCCCATGATCAAGATCAAATTCATCAAGTGTGGTTCACTAGTATATGGTCAAGATAGCTAAAAGAGTGTTGCTTGTTTCTACTAAAATCAAAAGTACTGAAGCAAACAATTTGATTCCACTGAAGTTATAATACTGAAGAAAAGAAATTGAAGTCAAATTGTTCATTCATTCATTCATTCAAGAAACAGTTTACAGCTTACAGCTTACATAAAGTCAACCTACTACATATGCATCTTCAAGATACGAGCTGTACACTTAAGCTAATCCTAATCTAGTGTATATCCTTCATTCCGAAATCTAAGTGAATGTTGGATATGCATTAGATGCTGGCTTTGCTTTTGTAGGTCTTGCATAACCACCCATTCCGTCTAACTAGATGGTTGGATATGCATGACCAGCACGACGAAGATGCTAAGGACCAAAATGGAGAGGATGGATTGATGCAAACGTTGATGATGATGATGACCACACATGATGACGGAGAAAAATAAAGTCTCCTGTGTGCTTCATCTATGCATTTCAACCAAAATGCAATCGATCCACTCTTCCTAAGCCCTTCTATTATACGATGTGTGTTGATGCACCAAAAGATGGTGCAGTGAGACCAAGAACCACCTCTCTATCTTTGGGGAGTGGCGGATTCCTGGCACGAGGCCTTTGTTGAGGCCGAGGTGCTGGAGGTTGGGAGTAAGATGTTCCCTCCTTATAGGAGTCATTAGAATCATCAGCAGATTCACTTGGATTCACTACACTATCATCTTCTGAAGAAGGGAGAAAGGGTGATTTATTTGGTCGTGGATAGGGTTGAGGAAAGTAAAGCAACCATGGGTTTGATTCACCACTTGATGATGATGAAGAAGATGATGAAGATGAGGTTGTGAGATCTATGATCTCAGGTTTGGTATTCATGGTACAAATTGGCTAATTGGGGTGTATTATTACATCTAGGGTTTGTGGTAAATATTTGGGGATCTTGATGAAGAGATAAGTAACATTGGGATCATTTTATAGACGGGTTCGAGGTTCAACGAAAATTAATGCGAGTGGGTGGCACAGTAATTCTAGAAACTTACCGAAGATAGTCTTATCTTTGATGCATTCTGCTGAAGTTATAACTTCAACAGATTGACCATGTTTCTGCTGAAGTGATATTTTGGGTCGAGTCTAAGATGCAATACACGTCAGCAACGGTCAACCAAACGGTCCAATTTTCTTTGACTATAATTTGGGCAAAAACTAACAATCCACCATCACTCTCTTCAGAACAAACCAATTCCCTCTGAAACATAATCCTAAAAACTCATATCCCTCATGGCTCTTGCATTTAAACATGATCACAACAAAGTTGCATTTCTGGGAAATGGCAAGGGATATGAATTGTACGAACCAATGGTGGAATTCTTGAAGAGGTCCAAGATTTGTTATGCTCTAACTCATTCTCCAAATGAGATATATGAATCACTGATTACTCAGTTTTAGGAATCTGCTGAGAAGAGGAGTGAGACAGAGATTAGGGCTGTGATTGATGAAACAGAGCACATAGTGACAGAGGACCTAATTAGGAGGAAGCTTCACTTGGAAGATGCTGATGGAGCATTTCACTCTAATCAGGAAGACGTGCTTACTGGGCTAAGGGCAATTGGCTATCGTGGTACAAGGACTGATATGTGGCTGAAAAAGGAACTTTGCCCAAAGTGGAGGTTCCTGGTTCACACACTGCTTCAATGCATAAGCAACAAGACTGGAGGATGGGATCAGTTCTCTACCCAACTAGGATATGGTATTGTGTGTCTTTCCCAAGGGGTAACTTTCAATTTTTCTAAGTATATTTTTGAAAACATGGTTGAAAATATTCAAAAGAAAAAGGGTAAATTTTTAATGTACCCAAGGTTTCTGCAAATAATTTTAGACACCTCTACCCAAGCCCAATCTTTTTACCCCATAGGTACTTTAACTGCTAAATTGTTTGCAACAATGAGAACCCACTTTCAGGGGGAACATCATCCCTTGCTAGCAGCCATGTTACCCCAAGGTAATGAGGCTGCTGATGAGGAGAATGTGGCTCATAATCCTCCTTCTTCACCTGTTGCTACTGATGGTAATCCATTAGTTAACATTGATAAGGGCCCCTCATCAAATGTTGAAGCAACTCATGTTGCACCAGACCAGCCACCTTGTCCCAGTCCACCACCCACACAAGTTACTCTTGATGAGTCTGATCTTAATAGACTACCCACACCAAGTCCTGTTAGGGATCCTCTCAATGAAGATCTTCCTCACATTGAGCATGACCATGATTCTTCTGAAAGGTCCAATGAAGCTCCCCTTACCACAGAGCAATCTGCTGGTAGAGCTGAGGACCCTATTTCACTCTCATCTGTCTATGCTCTTGTCAACAGGTATGCTGCTGAGGTTACTAGTCTGAAAAAGGAGCTTGCAGAGGCCAAGTCTTCTCTTGGAAGTAAGATTGAAGATCTGCAGAATCAAGTCAAGGAATTAGAGGACAAACTGAAAGGGACCTCCAAAAGGAAGCTTGTGGTTTCTTCTGATGAAGAACACGAAGTACCTCATTTTGAGTCTCTGGATATGTTGGCTGATGTTTCTCTCAATGATCCTTCATCAGTAGTTGCTGCTTCCTCAAAGAAAAAGGAACCTGTCCTTTACAAAAGAAGAAAGAGACCCTATTTACATAAGGTTTCTTCTGAAGCTTCACAGGAACCTAGTGTTGATAAGGATGCATCTGCTAATTTGCAAATGGAGGATGTATCTTCAGATCCTAATCAATCTTCATCCATTCAAGAACCAATAGACCCTTCACCTTCAGCAGATCTGTCTGATGTTGTTGCCATGACCATTCCAGTTGATAATCTGCATCAACATGTTGACTTGGGTATTGCTACTGAGGTTCCTGTCGTTGATTTAACTGAAGATGAGTGTGCTAAGAAGTCTGATGATAAAGGGAAAGATGTAATAACTGAAGATGAGCTTGGTCCAGACCTGGTAAGTGAAGAAGAAAGACTAGGTCAAGCAAGTAGATTGGCTGAGTTTGAGAAGTCAAAGGAAAGTGAAGTATTAGCTCATCAACTTGAAACAGAGGACTTTTCATCGTTAACTCCTGAGAGAAGAAGAGAACTAGATGCAATGCGGGTTCAGATGCCTGCTGAACACTGGGATGTTCTAACTCAGCAAGTCATTTCAAGACCTTCTCTTGCTCAAAGTATACTAGGTGGAGATTTCCTCAGTGACAATTATGTTGAGCAAATGATGGCTCAGGGAAGACAAAGGAAGCAAGAAGCGATTGCACAAAGGAAAGCCATCAAAGCTCAGAAGAACAAAGACAAACCTCCTTCTAAAGCTGAAATGAGAATGGTGGTGAAAAATCAATGTTCCATGTACAACTCTGGCTTAACAATGAAACAAGTCAAGGCTTTTCCTGATCATGTCCTGTTTCGCAAATATAACCAAATCATGAGGGACAGATCGTCATCTTCAACACAGTCTACAAACTTGAAAAGGATTACAGAAAATGAAGTTGCTCAAGAAGCTAAAAGACTCAAGTCTGATGATGCTTCAGCCAAGGAATCATCTCCAGTCATTCCTGCTGAAGCAACTTCTGAAGTTGCTTCCTTTACTGACAAGGGTCCATCTGCTGAACCACTTACCAATTCTCCTGAAGCACCTGAAATATCTGCCCCCACTTCATCTATGGCAATCGTTGACACCCAAGAAGCTTCTAGAGTTAAGGAAGCTGATCTCGCAGAAATTAAAACAGAAAAGGCGATAAAGATACTTCACAGGATGAATGCACTTTGTGTTCCAACTAAGTCTCCCTCTACCTTGTCAAGTCTCACCACAAATGTTCAAGATGAAAATGCTCCCTCTGGGGACATCTATAAACCTGGTAAGAGGAAGAAGAGAATGGCCAAAAGATCTCCATTGGATCTTGAAGCTGATGCATCAACTTTCATAATAGAGGGTTCTGCTGCTGATTTTCCTGACGAAGATCAAAATGTGTTAGAAGATTGGAAACTGAAGGATGATGAGATGAATGTCATTCATCGAAGGAACTCCCCTTCAATGGAATTCACCTTTCTGAAGGAAATTCTACACTTAGTAGACAGGGCAGACTTGATTTCTCTGTACACTCGTGTTACCTCCCATTACTGCAACAAGGAACCACAAGGTTCTGGGATGTTCTTACCAGGAGATCTTCAAGTCCTACTAAACTCTCATATTCCCAATAGCAAAGCACATTCCATTTGGGAAAACTCACATCGGTGGAAGGTTGCGTCCTAGAGATACTATCCTCTCCCTCGTGTGCATGTGCTTGAGACTAAGAGTGGAATCACTGTCTGCATGCTTGCTGAACGAAAGTATCCATTGCCCAAAAGACTTATGGAAAAGATGCTTAGTAAGAAATTGGAAATTCCTCCAGATCCAGTGGGCAATGAAAGACTGTCTGCTTCAACATTGGTGGGCTTGATCAAGACTCAACTTCTTCAACAACAATAGGCCTCATTCTCATCCTCATCATGGCACTTGGTACTCTCTGCACTACCTTGTTCTGTTACTCTTAGGTTGCATTATCTATGCTATTTGTCTATTTCTGTCTTAATTTTTTAAGAAGTAAAATAGTTTCATAAAAAGAAAAATCAAAAACATCATTTTAAAAATAGTGATAGCGTTTATTTAATATAAATTAAATTTTTAATTTTCTTTTTCAGCTTATTATTAAGCACTTTCAGTTTTTATAATTTTTCTTAGTTAAAAAAAAAAAAAAAAAAAAAAAATTCAGCTTATTGTTGTACAATTCTGATGGTTTTTAACTCACCTGATGTACCTTGTGTATGTCAAAGAGTTGGCTAGTCCAAAGGGTACAGCTTTGGTAAAGACACAACAAATCTGTTGATAGCTGTAATGGTTTGCTCAAAATCATAGGGTCTACAACCACCCATGCTTAACTACTGAGGGTTGTATGGTCATCAATTCACCATGGTCTATTCCTTTTTGGAATCCAAGAATTGGCTAGCCCACATGAATATGGGATGTGGTAAAGGCAACTGACTCCATATTTGGTTCTCAATTCACCAATACTAAGAATTGAATAGTCCTGAGCAAACGGCTACAGGTAAAGACAAGTCAAATCCGTTTATATGGTTGCTGGTTTGCCTATAAATCAGATGGTTATCAATGTACCATAGTTTTCGAACTCAAACATATGGCTACTCCAGTAGTGATGGCTATTGGTAAAGAGACATCAAACCCATTATTTTCAATGATTCACCTATCACAGGAGTTAACACACCTGGAAGTGATGAGAATAGTATGAAACTTTTAAGTTTTGATGTACAGGATGTCATATGTTGCTGCAAAGATCTGGTGTATCACAGTTCAGTCATCATAGAGATGTTCTTCTTCTGAATCTTGCTGCTCATGTTCGAATGCAATCCTCTTAATGAGAAGTAATTGTGCTCAAGAAACTGGACCTTCCTAGCTCAGAAGTGTTATGGTATGGGGAGGATGTCGTTTGGATATTTACTCATAAGTTGGTACAATCCTCAACAGCATTTACGATCTATCAAGGAAACTGGAACTTAACCTAGTCAAATTCCAGTTTAGGGGAGGATTGTTGGGAATTACGGTAAACTACTGATTCTGCCGAAGTAACTGCCGAAGGGATTCTGCCGAAGAAGAATGGATTCTGCTGAAGTTATACTTCAGCAGAAGTGTTAAAGCAGAAATCGTGATTCTGCCGAAAGTGTGCATCCACGTAGGAGAGATAAGCGCCGTATGCAGGAAAACTCAGCGCCGTATGAAAGATAGGTTGGCGCCGTATGTTATAGAGTTATACTCAGAATAAACAATATCATTAGTAAAAACAATATGATTAGTTGCATGGTTGTCTAGATGCATGCTTGGTCTATGTTACGCTAGTGAGTCAGTAGGGTTTCCTGCTTATATAAGGAACGATAATAGTTTGTAATAGATAAGTTTTTCTTAAGTCTTTCAAGTCTTGTAAAACTATCCGAAACATAGAGTTTCTATAATCAAAAGATCCATAGAGGATCAAAGAGTTCTTAGTTATTATAACTTGTATTTACTTTCCGCTATAAAATACGAGTTGTAGAGATCTTCTATTAGTTTGCTTGTGATTACATAGGCAACACTAACGATCTCCGAGTGCTTAAAGATCTATCAAGGTCTGTGTGTATTCAACATACTCCTCAACAGAACGGTGTAATTGAAAGACGAAATCGGACTCTTGTGGAAGCTGCAAGAACTATGCTAATTTACTTAAAGGTTCCAATGTTTCTCTGGGCTGAAGCTATTGCCACTGCTTTCTATACTCAAAACCGTTCCCTTATCCACACCACTCATGGAAAAACTCCATACGAACTTGTCCACAATCGAAAACCTGATCTCTCTTTCCTTCGTGTGTTTGGTGCTTTGTGCTATCCAACGAATGATGGTCAAGATTTAGGTAAATTAAGAGCTAAGGCGGACATTGGAGTTTTTGTGGGTTATGCACCAAACCGGAAGGGTTACCAAATCTACAATAAAAGAACCCGAGATATCATGGAAACTATTCACGTTATGTTCGATGAACTGTCTTGGCAAATGGCTCCTGGACAATCTAGTTCAGGACCCGCATCTCAACATTCATCTTGAAGTCCCATCAGTTCTTCTCTTGTACAGAATCCCTCACCTTCAGTTCCATATTTACCTCCTTCTAAAGAAGATTTGAAGAATTTGTATGATCCGATGTTTGATGAATACTACGAACCTCTTGTCAATGATCATTCTACAACATCAACAGTGGCGGCTCCTAATCCAGTCAACACAGACAATCCATCAGTTTATGTGTCACTAAGTCCAGAAGCGCCTGCTGCAGATCACTCATCATCATCATTAAATCCTCAATCCTCGAGTGTACATCATGGAAATGCTTCTGCCAACTATGATGGAGATAACCCTTTTGCCACTCCAGAAGATGCACCGTTTGAAAATATTTTTGCTCCTGATCCATCATCTGAACCATCTTCATCAGGGGACCCCAAATCTGCTACATCAGTTCCTCAACATCAACCACACGAGCATTTCAGAAAATGAACACATGATCATCCATTGGACAATATCATTGGGAATCCTTCTTGTCCGGTATCCACTCGTAAACAACTTGCTACTGAAGCCTTATGGTGCTTCTTCAATTCCATATTATCCAAGGTCAAACCGAAAGATGTTAAAGCCGCAATGTTTGAGGACAGTTGGTTCAGTGCAATGCAAGAAGAAATACACGAGTTCGATCGTCTTGATGTTTGGGAATTGGTACCTGCTCTTGACTGTGCTATGATCATTGCTCTCAAGTGGATCTTCAAAGTAAAACTTGATGAGCATGGTGATGTACTGAAGAACAAGGCAAGACTTGTTGCAAAAGGATATCGTCAAGAGGAGGGTATTGACTTTGAGGAATCATTTGCTCTAGTTGCACGTATAGAGGCAATTAGAATCTTCTTAGCTAATGTTGTTAGTAAGAACATGGTGGTTTATCAAATGGATGTGAAGACTGCCTTTCTTAATGAAGATCTGAAAGAAATCGTTTATGTCAGTCAGCCTGAAGGTTTTGTGGATCCAGAACGTCCTACTCATCTCTATCACTTGAAGAAGGTTCTTTATGGTTTGAAACAAGCTCCAAGGGCATGGTATGGCACACTGTCAAAGTTTCTTTTAACCAACGGATTCAGCAAAGGAGCAGTTGATCTCACATTGTTCACCAGAAAGTCAGGAAAACATTTAATTCATTTTCAAATCTATGTTGATGATATTATTTTTGCCTCGACCGACCCTAATGAATGTGACCATTTTTCAAAGGAAATGGGCTCCAAATTTCAATTGTCTCTGATGGGACAAATGTCATTTTTCTTAGGATTACAAATTCCACAAAGTCCCAGAGGCATTTTTATTCATCAATCTAAATATGCTAATGAAATTTTAAAGAAATTTGGATTTGATACTTGTGACCCTGTTGACACTCCCATGGTGGAGCGCACAAAACTGGATGAGGACCACTCAGGGATCATGGTTGATCAAACGAAATATCGAAGTATGATTGGATCCCTGATGTACCTCACAACCAGTAGACCTGATATACTGTTTGCTGTATGCATATGTGCTAGATACCAGGCTAAGCCTACCAAAAAGCACCTTGAAGCGGTTAAATGGGTCTTTCGGTATCTCCAAGGAACCATTAATATGGGACTTTGGTATCCGAAGGACACCAATATGTCACTAACAGCATATGCAGATGCAGACCATGCAGGATGTCAAGATACACGTCAAAGCACGTCTGGTGGTGCTCAATTCTTAGGAGAAAAGCTTGTAAGCTGGTCCTCGAAGAAACAAATGAGTACGCCTATATCCTCTACAGAGGTAGAATACATAGCCATGTCATCTTGTTGTGCTCAAATCCTATGGATGAAATACCAATTATCTGACTATGGCTTTGAATTCAACAAAATCCCTCTGTATTATGATAACAAAAGTGCCATTGCTCTCTCATGTAACAACGTTTAACATTCAAGAGCAAAGCTTATCGACATTCGACATCACTTCATCAGGGAGCAAGTGGAGAAAGGTGTGGTGGAATTATATTTTGTGAGAACTGAATATCAGCTGGCAGACATCTTCAGTAAAGCTCTTCCTAGAGAACGTTTTGAGTTTATTCTTCCACGACTTGGACTTAAGAGTCTACAACCGAAAACATTCAAACATCTTCAAGAGGAAGACGAGGTGTAAAGGCTTTTCTTCATCTAACTCTTGTACATATTTATTCAAAAAGCAAAATACAAAATTATAAAACCCACAAAAAGAAAATAGAAAAATATAAAAAATTTCAAAAAAATCCATAAAAATCAGAAAATCTTTGAAAAAGCCCAAAAATATTATTTTCCCCATCTATTTCTGTTCTTCGATAACATCTATGGACTTTGATTTGTCACTCAAAGAATGGCATGAGTCTTTAGATGAAGTTCGAATGTACATAAACCTTTTATTAAAAAAAAAAGGGGATGGAGAAAAATGATAGTTTATTGTCATTTCAGGCAGTAACCAGTTTTAAAAGAAAGAACAAAGCCATGCTTAAATTAATTTTTGAAACCTCATGCTCTGATTCTAAAAACAAATGTTTGTCGCCAAAAAGACAAATGTTTCCATCACAAATATTTTTCCTTCTAAATATTCTTCTGAAAAATATTTGTTATCCAATGAAAACAAAATTGCTTTGAAAATAACTCGGACTATATTTTTGAAAATCATCTGGACTTATCATTTGTCAAAATCTCTAACACTCAATCAAAAACTTATGTCATTGATTGAGGGGGAGAATGATTTCAATCAAATCAAAAATTTATTTTTCAAACAATTGGCACGTAATCGAGCAAGGTCTAATTTTGCATAATCAAAAAGAACAGTGTTTTTGTACAATTGGATACAGACCAAGGCTAATGTTGTATTTTCATAAGATACTTAAGCATGTTTAATCATTGGAGTTTAAAGTCTTTGAATTTGATCTTTATCAGTTAAATGTTTTAAAAGCAAGTCACAATTCTCCTCAAAAGCCTTCAAAAACAATTAAAATCAATAGAGATCACAAATCTCAAAGGATTTGAAAATTGTGATCGGGGGAGAATTGGTGATTCAAATTGGATATAAACTGATAACTCAATAAGTGGTTTTATAAATATAATAACAAGCACTCCTCCCTACAGGTGCCAAACGATTTCAAATTTTCCATGCACATGTTAAGGGGGAGCACCTATCTCAAACCAAAAAGGATTGAAACGTGATTGATTTGTCTCTAAGTGCATGTTCCCACTAATATGTGCAAAACTCTTTCGAATCTCGATGCACATATTGAGGGGGAGCAATCATAAGAAAACCTCATCCTTCCCAAAATTGTTTTATCCAAATTATTTAAAATACTTGATTTGATAAGGGAAGTGATGATGATATCTTTAGAAAAACATTGTTAATCAAAGATTGAATTTCTCATTCTTAATCTAAGATTTCAAAGTCCTATTGCCTCCATGTGCTAAAAGAATTTCAACTATTTGATGCATATGTTGAGGGGGAGCTCTTTCTAAAAATATCAAAAACAATTAAGGTACAAAACATTTTGATTTTATATCACAAGTACCTTGATTGATTTTCAAATGGTTTTCGATTGGTTTCGAGGCAGAATGAACAATACCAAAATGACCGACCAATTTATTTTAAGCACGAAGATATAAGGATGGTTAGGTTAGGTATTCGTTCCCACGATCTAGCCAGAGCCGGAGGGATCTACCCAGGGACAATCCACTAGATAGTGTAGAAGTCCTTAGGTATGATGAAAAAATGAGAAAAGTGAGAAATGGGACGAGTGCAGACGGAGATAGAGCTGGAACTGGAATAAACCCAACAAGGTTCTAGTAATGAAATCTCGGTAAGCACTGAAGGGGTTGAAGAATGAAAAAGAATTGAATGAGAAAAGGGTGAAAAGAAATAGCCCTCCATTTTTTCAACCTTAGGGCAGAAACCGGGTTCAATTCATATGCTACTGGTTGTTACCAAGGTAACACTGGTATTGAAGACAAGCCGTCATGGACCCAGTGACGCACTGCACTACAACTTCCCAAGCTACTCAAGTTCCTCTTAAAAGGCTTGTTTCATTCTCATGGGGAACCTACATAATCTATCAACTTTCTCTTAGAGATTGGTGATATTGAAGAAGGAGACCCTTTCCCTACTCTCCGGCATAGGAACCAAATGTGCACTATTCAGTCTAGAGCAACGAGATCATCAATAAATCTCATTAAGACACAATCAATAAAGACTCATTGTTTCATACAATGTGAAAAGTGAGAATATATCTTAAGAGTCCTACGCATTATCCTTGTGGTATTGCCAGAACATTTGAGTGATATGCTGTCATATTCACAGTGAAGATGGAAAGCCTTCTAGAGCCAACATCAAACAAGCTTTTGGTGGGTGGCATGTGAGATCTATTCAATAGATCAACCATGTGACAACTGGACAGAAGCGAATCAATCCTGGTTCAGGAAATGGATTGACGGATACCTTTGAAAAACCAGTCGTTGTGCTCAATATTATTTTTTTATAGCACATCGACTGTGTACTTCATTTTCAAAATCAAAAGGTATTTATGATTGAAAACTGATTTCTATTATAAAACCTTCGTTGTATTGCAAAAAATTCTTTCTGATAAGCAATACACGATTGTTTTCAAATCATTTTCTTCAATCAACAAACCTCAATTTGCTGGTTCACTCACTCCGTGTTGTCTTCTTTGAGACGTTCTGGTTTGAAAACGGCTAGAGCAGTTGCGAAACCCTGTCAAGGAGATTCTTCGGAATTCTACCTGTTCACAGGCAGTACTTGTACTGATCAACGGGAAACCGTGGTCCGTGTACCTCAATTCAACAAAAGTGATAAAAGACACTTTCGTGCGCTTTTATTGCTAACTGTTGTCTGCAGGAACACCTGACGATTGTAGCTGATCAGAACTGAGGCATCAATCCATAGCCGCATGCTCACACATCACGTTCATCTCAAAGAAATCATGATATGTGCATATCTTCATCAAGTGACTCTGATACTTCCACTCCATGCTTCTGCTACACTGCTACAAATATCATGAATCAACAAAAGCTTCCGCAACTCTAATAAGAAGATATCATGATCTAGAATGTGAGCATGACGGTCCAAAAGTCACATCGTCACATGATGGCAACACTACATAGGAAGAGTCAGAGATTTATGGTGGCTGATGATCTCAAAGCTGGCTCAAAACTCATCATCACATGGATCATTTAAAGACCTCCACTTGAATTAACAAAACATGCAGAACATGAAGAATCAAAGACTACTGGCTACAGAGCAAAGAACTTAATCAAGAATTCAAGAACAATCAAAATGTAATATCTGTTTGTATTAAATGTAAATTGAGGTGACCTCCCTTAGGGGGAGATTGTTAGGATTTAGAAAATCCGGTAGTTAAAGAGTCGATCACCTCAAGTATATGTAATCGTTAGAAAGCTCGTAGTCATAGTCATTTTAGTGTTAGTAAGTAGTTTGTTAAGTAACACCGTGGAGGATGGACGTGTCTTTACCCACTGTATGCCTGATCCACAGCCCGAAGGAGGGCGTCTAAGCTTGTAACTATAAATACCCTTTGCCTAGCAAGGGAAAGGGTTGGAGCTTTCAATATCATTTTTCTTTGTCTCACTAAGTTCCCAACTCTCTTTACTTTCTCTCTCTAGAACTCATACTATACGCCTACTTTGTGCATTAGATTATGTGTTTATGAAAACCAATATTATACAACATAAGATATCAATACCTATTTAGTTTTTAGCAGCTACAAATTTATATTCACTAAAGTAAACTCACAACTACAAACACATAAAACAAATTGCCCACAACAATTTACTAAATAATTAGCCCGTCTTGTTGCAGCCTTAACCTATTAAAATACAAGCAAGCTACTTTATTATGAAGTATAACCCATTGAAATACCTCTTCTTGTTGCAGCCCCTACCCATTACTCATGTTGAATCCTAATGGTATAAGATGTCACAAGTTTAATAAGTTGACATACCGAAACAAAAGGGCAAGGCCATGTGACAGTTGCACCAATAACATCACTACTTGTGACAAATAATCCATATCGCCTCACCATGAGAATTACGATTATTGAAAAGATATACATGTGTGTTTGTTAGAGTCAAATGCTTGTATCGAGTCATAATGGATGTTTTGCAGGAATTTTTCCAGATTCTAAAGATGTAATTTATCCAGAAATTTTCTAGAAAAACGCAGCAGACCAGTTTCTGTCAGGATAACCTGACGGCGTCAGGAGGAGCAGAAACCACTTATTTAACTTTCTCTTGTTTTCTATGCTACTTATAAATTTTTGGAATTTCTCAGGTCTTAATTTTCAAGAAAACCTGTAAACATCCATTCTACAAGAATTATATCCTAGTTTAGTAGAGTCATATATAGTGTTACCGCTGATTTTACGCGAAGGTTTCATTTGTTTTCTTAAAGTGTGCAGGTTTTATTTATCAAGAAGAAGATACATAAGATTGGAAGGAGCTTTTCACGCATACATTCTTCTTGAAGAAGAATTTAACCACTACTTCACAAAGATCCTACCGAGCTAATCAGGGGAGTATTAGTTTCTTTTATTTTTAATTAGCTTCCATTACCATAACTTTGATACTTTCAGGGAACATTGGGGACAATGTTCAGTTTAAGTGTAAGGAGGGAAAATAAAACGGGAAATTTGAAACTATGCTTATCCTTGATTATTTGCCTTGTCCAATATCATTTGTGCAATAAACCATGAGAAATATCGGTTAGGGTAATTTTGGCACCAAATTTAAATTTTTTCATGACATGTAGGAGTGGGCCATTAGTCTTAATAAAGCGTCTCATGGATAGGAAATTATATGACTAGCACAAAACCCTTTACCACTCAAATTCCACCCCAAAAATGTGAGTTTCGCCCGTAGATTTGTAGTAATTAAAGCATTCACCATTAATGCTTAGAGAGTGTAGCGGTAGTATAATAGATTCTAGAACTTATTTTGTGATGCATTCCGAGATCGCTAGTGAGACTATACTTGTGTAGTTAGGAATAACTAAATGATAGGAGGAATTAGGATAAACCCTTGTTTGATACCCGTATTATAATTACTTCTTCCACATCGGTTGAGTAATTCCCCCACACCCTTGCGTTGTACTCATCTTTAGTACAAGATACCCCTAGTTAACCCCTCACCCCCAAATGTACACCCAAATCGCCTTAGCCTACCTTGTATGCACTTACTTTTAGTGCATTATTGTTATCATACTAAACTCTTAGCTCAATTATCTAGTTACTTGCATAAGTTGCTAAGTCGAGTCTTATCCTTTGTACACAGTTTTGGGACGATTGGGACTCATGGGAAAAGTTAAATTTTATGAAGTGACGGGAAGGAACGTTAAATTCAAATTCTCTTTATTTACATAATAATGTACTCCAAGTGTTTTGATCTTTTCAACTCGGGTCAAATTAGTGTTACAGTAATAAAAACTCAAGTGTAGGGATGTGCCTATAAATCCCTATTATTTTGATGTTATCGTAGAGGATGGTAGAGTAAAAGTGTATGAAAAAAAAAATTGAAAAAAACATACGGGCTACCATCCTACATCTATCTTTAAATTTATGTTTGTTTCAAAGTTATCTAGAGTTTAGTGTGTCGAGTCTTGGCTTAGCAATGCCATTCTTCTCATGCTTGTAACATAAAGATTTTTGACTTGCCACCACTAAATCGCCTATCCAACCAAACCCTTTGTTTCCCTACCGTAAGCCTAACATTACAACCCTTTAAAAGACCTACTGGATAGTTTTTCCTAGGTGCTTACGCCAATGCGATGGAGGTTTGATCTAATCTCAAGCCTATGATAATCTATGTACTAGGACCGGTTAATGAGTGTTTATCTTCCATTTCCAATTTGATATATTTCATATACACCCGAGAGATGAGAGTATCCAAACACCAATTGTGAGGTGCTAGTATGTAATTTCCGTGCTTGTTATGACTTTTGCGGGGCTTATACTTGTTGTGAATTGTTCTAAACTAATGCTTCATGACCCTTAATTTATAAATTGATTGGCCAAAAACACATTTGCTTGAGGCCAAGCAAATAACAAGTGTAGGGATATTTGATAAGGATTTAAATGGTACACTTTTAAGGGGCCATTTAAGCCCTTAATCGACCACTTTTATATCCGTTACTGATTAATTTCGTTCCTTTTCACTTTTTAGGTATCTTGAAAGAAAAATGCTGGAATGACACTTATTTGGACGAAAAGGCATGAATATGTGAAGAAAATGGCCAAAGTCAAGATCGAGACACTCAAGCTGCTGGAAACGCACCTGACGGCGTCACAGATAAAGGGTGACGGCGTCCCTATAATTGCGACGACTCAGAAGTGAAATTGCTCTTTTGTACCTGACGGCGTCAGCCTTTAAAGAGTCGGGCGTCACAACTCAGACGACCTAGATTCAGATTCCGACGGCGTCAGAAGATGAAGGCGACAGCGTCACAACCACAACGTGACGCTGTCACAAAGTTGACTTGGTCAAGACGAAACCCTAATGGCGGCGATCCGACGGCGTCACAATTAAAGAGTGATGCCGTTGCAGTTGTAACTCTATATATAGAATTCGAATTTTCAGACTTTTAGAGAGGTAGAATTGTGGAGTAAAACCTAATAACGATTTTTGGCTGTCTTGGGCAGTATCTTAGGGTTCTCATACCCTGTTTTACAACAAGATAAGTAATTTATTTCATTGATTTAATTATGTCTTCAATTGTATGTGTGTATGCTTGAATGTTCAGCATGCCCGGCTAATTTACTTGTGTGTTTTCTTAGATCTATGAAACCTAGGTATTGAATATTGATTGGTTGTCTCTTATCTTAATTGTAGTTGGCCTAGGATTGCAATAGGCCATCGTTGTGTTTTTAATGCTTGAGTAATCTTTGTGAACATTAGTTTATAATCGCCTAAAGTTGTTGTGGGCTAAAAATTCAAAGATAACCTTAGAGTTAGTTTATGAATCCTAGAGATTTTGTAGGCAATAACCTTAAGGTAGTCTCAAAGAGTTAGGGAAAAAAGCATAGCCTACGACCTTAGAAGACACAACGCGTTAAGAATAAGGACGTGACAATTCAACCATCTATAGGAGATAACTAGGGAGTAATAGCATCTAGGTAAACACATCTTTAATCATCATACGAGCACACATCAATTAGACATAGACTACCCCTTAGCTTAGTTAATTAGATTAGATAATAGTAGAGTAATCGGTAGAAATACCACCCCCCAAATCCAATACCCCGAGATTCGTACCTTTCAATTTTCTAAAAAATATAAAAAGATACAAAATAATCTTCCTCAACCCCAACCTTAGCATAGTAATTTCTCACTAGCATTCCTATTCCACTAGAGAACGATATCAATCCCGAGGCTTACCCTAATACTACACTACAACGATTAGGTTCACTTTCTAGGTGGTTGAAAAACTTGCTCGAAGAAAAGGAAGTTTCCTTTGACCCCGAACGCGTGTTGTATGCGTATCAAAGATGTTACAACCTTTTGGAATAAACCCATCAATTTCAAACTTCTTGATGATGTCAATGAAATTATTAACAAGGGTGTCCCAATGTTGTTTGATAAACTTGAAAGTGAAACCATCGGGTCTCGGGCTTTATCACCACTAAAATCTCAAACTGCTTCTTTAATCTCTAAGTTTGAAAATGGAGCATCAAGAATAGATATGTCTTGAACGAGTTACTAGTAAATCAAGGATGGTTTAGTTTGGTATTTTCAAATTTGGATTTTTAGAAGTTAAAAGTATGTGACATAACCAAGGGGGTTCCGACACCCATGTTCCATTTTAGGAGATACCGTTAATTCTTGATCATGAGAATTTATTATGTACCTATGAAAGAATTTGGATTTTTCATCTCCATCAATCGCCCATTTGATTTTAGCCTTTTGAATGTTATCAAGTCTTTGAGAATGCTCCGAATGATCAAGTTGCTTTAGGAGAGTGATGCGGTTGTTAATATCCTTGGAAGTAAGACTTCCTAATTCGGCTTTCCTTTCAAGAGTATCCACCTTATCTTTCAAGTCCTGTGTCAACTTACTAATATAGGACACCTTATTAGTGTTCTATGTTCGAATGAGTCTTTCAAATGTTGGAGTTTGAGTTTAAGAAGGATTGTTGGGTTTATGGGTTGGTGGTTGTCCTACGGTTTATAGGTGACAATTGCGGACCAAACTTTAGCTACAATAACAAGAAACTCACTCTTTTGTAACCATAAATTAAAAAATTTGAACAGGATTGGCTTGTAGTATCGAAAATGAGTATTTAACATAAGGGGAAAATGATCCAAAATGTCACGAGGAAGAACAATAAGTTGTGCACTTGGCCATTTGGAGGTGAAGTGATTAGAGACAAATATGCTGTCAATTTTACTTAGTTTAGTGGCATATTTATTTATACGAGTAAACTTTCTACCACCCATTGGAAGATCTACTAGTTCAACATCGTTGAAGATATTAGCACTTTTTTTGAAAAAAAAGTGGTACCTAGTCTTTCGAATTCCAACCGAACTACATTAAAGTCACCAAGAACGATAACTAAGCCATGTAATATGTGGACGAGAACAATGAGTCTATTCCAAAGAGAACATTTACTTGACAAATCTTGTGGATCATAAACAACAATCATGAGACAAGGAACTCCAAGATTGATCCACTTGCTATAAATAGAAATGAAGCCATTCTCACCATCAATGGCATCATGTTTTAAAAACAGTGAGTCATTCCGAATAGCTAAGATACCACCCGAATTACCAGTAAAATCTTTTATAGCAAATCTACAATTTCAGTTACCTCACGATGAATGAACAAGCGTGTTGTCTACCTTATTAGATTTTGTTTCTTGAATGCCAATGAAATGTATATTATTTTTATGACAAATTCGCCTCACCAATTTCTTTTTTGGGGCGGTGCCAACCCCATTGAATTTTATGGAAGCGATATTCATTGGGTAACAAGAGTGTCACCAATAATAGCATTAACATCGTCAACACTATTTTTCAAGTCATATCCAAATAAAGAGCCTACTTCAATGGTTTTTAAAACTTCATTATTATGCAAGAAATCAAAATCGATTATACTTCTTCCCTTAATTCTAAAATCGTTTACTGAATTCTAAACCTGCTACTGAATTGTTTGTCAATTCAGTCAGTTGTGTTCTAGGGTTTTGTAATAGTATTTTAGGGTTAGGGTTTTATCCATGATAGAAATTATTTTCTTCGTGGTCTTTAATAGCTATATCATACGTTTATTGTTGGTGTTTACAATGTTTTTAACCCTAAGTCTGGTTATGGTTTAGCTAGTCGTTCTCTACCTTTACGATTTATCAGTTAGGGTTTTATTGTTCTTGCGTATTGGCGATCAGTTTTGGGTTGTTGGTGGTGTATTGGAACATTGACAAAATTGGGTTAAGGTATTGTGATTATGTTTGCATGGTGTAATGAAGAGTGGTTTTCTGGGTTTAGGAAGGAGGGGAGGTAACAATAAGAAGAAAGGTGCTAGTGGGGTAAACTCAAACCCTAATAGCAAAAATCCTTTGAGTGATAATATTATGACTAATGTTGGTAAATTAGCTACGACTAATGGGGTTCAGCCTTTGTAGAGTAGTACTCAAAATAATACGAACATAACGTTTCCTCCCTTGGAAACCATGGCTGGACGATCTGTTATGACTCCTATCAATGTATCAGACAATGAAGGTGAAGTCAAATTGAACACATATATAGGGTCTTTATCTTATGCCAACGTATTGAAAAACAAATGGAACTAGTCTAACGATGGGAAGGGAAACTAGTTCTATTGTGTGACAATGAAAAGCCATTGAACATAGGAGGTGATAAGTTGAGTAACACTAGAACTAGTCTTAATTGTGAACCAAGTAGAAAATTGCAAACTTTCGTACCTTAATAGCCGCAGCTGGTAATGGGGCGGATGTTGTCATTCCTATAAGATTAGTCCTAGAGGTTAATGAACGTTTCAAGAATATTGTCTACGGGATTTTTTTAGGCAAGAGAGTTGTGTATCCGGTGGTTGAAAACTATGTTAAGAACACGTGGAGTAGTTTTGGGATTGTTCATACTATGATGAATGTGAAAGGCATTGTTTTCTTTAAATTCAGCTCAAATACGGGTATGGAAGCAATGCTGATGCATGTTTTACTGACCAGGTTTTAATATTTATATTGTCTCGTTATACCTATGGTATACCCTAATGCACTAACGGGCAGTGTACCCGGTCGTGTGTAGTGTAGTATTCGGTAAAACCGAGGTCGTCCCAAGAGCTATGTGTACAGATTTATACTAAGTCTAGGTGTCACAGATTTTAATAGATTTTAAGGAGGAAATGATTTACTACTAATAAAACAAGAAAATAGGAAAGCAAATAGAGGCGAGGGTTGTGATCAATATGGGAGAAGTGTGCTAACCTAGTTATTCTTCTTATCAAGCTAAGTTCATGTTTAATTACTTCTAATTACTTCAAGTGGGGTCAAAGTCGCTAGGACAGCATTTGGTCTGTTCGTCCTAACCTATCAACAAAGGGTTCCACTAGAGATGTCAGGTGACCCGTCGAAAGTCCAGTTGTTCTTAGTCCCCTTAGCCAAGTCATTAAGTACCGCTACATGCAAGATTTGTAACAATGAGTGCCCGGACGCTAGCATCTTAAACACTCATCCCCGAGTTCTTAAGTTCATCCAAACGATAGGTCGTCAGTTGGTCATATCTTACCCTTCCCACTCAGTCTACCTACTTAGGGTCAGTTGGTCATATCTCCTAAGTAACTAGCCACTACCGCCATTCAAAATTATCGAAGCAAGGGTAGCTAACAACAAACTATGCAATCATACACTAGAAATAATTATGCGGAAGCAATGTAAACATAAACAAAAAAATTAAGGAATCATAACTGATAACGCTACACGCGTCGTTCGGGGTCAAGGAAACTTCCTTTTCTTCGAGCAAGTTTTATAACACCCTAGGCAGTGAACCTAATCGTTGTAGTGTAGTAATTAGGGTAAGCCACGGGTATTGATATCGTTCTCTAGGGGAATAGGAATGCTAGCGAGAAGTTACTACGCTAAGGTTGAGGTTGAGGAAGATTATTTTTTATCTTTTTATATTTTTTAGAAAATGAAAAGGTACGAATCTCGGGTATTGAATTTGGGGGGTTGGTATTGCTACCGATTACTCTACTATTATCTAATTATCTAAGCTAAGGTTGTGATAGTCTATGTCTAATTGATGTGTACTCGTATGATAGTTTAAAGATGTGTTTACTTAGGTTTTACTACTCCTTAATTATCTCCTATTGATGGTTGATTTGTCACGTCCTTATTCCTAGTTGCGTTGTGATTCTAAGGCTATAGGGCGTGCTTATTTCCCTAACTCTTTGAAATTACCAAAGGGTCTTGTTTACAAATCCTCTAGTGATTTATAGACGCCTACTATACGGTTGTCCTTGAATACTTTATCCTACAATTACCTAGATAATTATATTCTAAAGTTCACAAAGAAAAGTCAAGCATTAAGTACACAACGAATAATCTAGCGCACTCTAGATCATTAGTCAACTAAGATAAGTATCAACCAATCAATATTCAATAATTAAGTTTCATATTCCCTAAGCAAACACACAAATAAATTAGCCGGACATGGAGAACATGCAAGCATACACACAAATAATCAAAGACATAATTAAATTAATGAAGTAAATACTTATCTTGATGTATAATAGGGTTTAGAACCCTAAAATACTGCACAAGAAAGCCTTGGTTCGGTTTTAGGTTTTTACTCCAAAAGACTACACACTAAAACTGAAAAATTCGGATTCTATATATAAGATTACATCTGCGACGGCGTCACCTTATGTTTCGTGACGCCGTCGTGTCGCCGTCATTAGGGTTTCGTATTGGCCACGTAAACCTTGCGACGGCGTCACCTTATGACTGTGACGCCGTCCCCTTCAGCTCTGACGCCGTCTTGGCTGCATCTAGGCCGTCTGAGTAACGACGGCCTACTCCTTTAGAACCTGACGTCGTCCCTTGAAAACATGCAATTTCGCTTCTGACCCGTCGCCTTATGTTTCAGCAGCTTTGAGTGTCTCGATTCTGACTTTGGCTATTTTCTTCGTATATTCGCGCCTTTTCGTCCAAATAAGCATCATTCCAGCATTTTGCCTTCAAGAGACCTAAAAAGTGAAAAGGAACGATATTAAGCAATAACGGATACAAAAGTGATCGAATAAGGGCTTAAATGACCCCTCAAAAAGGTACCTTTTAAAACCTTATCAATAACTAGGCAAGCACCAGAGGTGCTTAGCCGCTCATATTAACTAAAACAATCGATTCAATGTTTAACATTACAAAATATATGAATTGAAAGTAAAGAAAAGATAAAATGCTAAAGCTTATCGTAGGGGAGTGATTTCTCCCTTGGAGATGGCTCGTATGCTCCCTAAGATCTGCCTTCAACCTTCTACTCAAGTTCACAAATGTTGTGTGTGAAAATGGGATGATTAGAAATGCTGGAAATCGAGTGGTATTTATAGGCCATATATGGTTACGGCGTAACTAATGTTAAGAGTTACGCCGTAACACCATTATCTTCGATATTTGCACTAAAAAGGCTGGTTACAGCGTAACATCTGGAAGGAGTTACGTCGTATCTTCAATAAATTCTGGTTTCGCCATAGATGAGACCATAGTTACGGCGTAACTTGCAGCGGCGCGGAACCTCATTTGACCTAGTTGGTTACGTCGTAATCTTTAGAGAGAGTTACGCCGTAATGTTCAGTTGAGTTGGTTTTCTGAGCCACGCTTCTGTTACGGCGTAATGTGAGAGGGGAGTTACGGCGTAACATCTTCAAAATGAGCATACTATCATATATCTTCAACAAACTCTCCAAATCCACGTCTCTTTAGCTCCAATGCTCGTAATTTACCTGAAAGTGAAATATAGAGGAAAACAAGCGTAAATCTATATAAATGATATAAAATACGAGCATTATCGGGGGAAATTGACACTTAATATTCAGGACTATTTGATGTTATCAAATATCCCCCCACTTGAACTCTACTTGCCCTCAAGTAGACCTTATTAGATAGATTCCTAAAAAGATATCTCCCATTAACTGGAAAATATAAGTTTACAAATCCCTTATGCTAGAATAAAACAAAGCCGAACACCCCACGAAATAGGAACAAAACACTCAAATCTCTCAACTATTCTAAGTGTCGATTTCGGGGTGATCACTCATTGCACAATCATAGCATGTATTCTATCATAAGCTTGGCGGTTACACAAATCTCCACCACTAGAGTTAAGGACTAAACAATTCTTGAAGGCAATATGGGTAGACACGACAAAGGTTAAGGGTGATTTGTCATTACTAACATGTCACGGCGAAGTGGACAAAATAAGTGATACATGACCAAAGCCATGGCCAAGACACCAAAGATTGCTCGCTGCATCACCTAGACACGCTTCATGACTAAGGGTCGGATAAGACATGGGATAAAATTGGTGTAAAATAAAATCAAGCAGATACTCTAAATCTATAACCAAGTCATCACCACTTACCGTTCGCCCAAAGTTCAAGTTTCGAAGTTAAGAAACCGGATCATGATATTATCAGGTAGATGTGCCATTAGAGGACGTCATGATGGGCACACTTCCAACTTCATTCTTCAAATGTGACCGAGGTGGCCTCCTCGATACTAAATCTATAGTAAGCTCATAACAATAGTACTTATATCATCGCACTTTATAATCAAATGAATAACTATATATATATATATATATATATATATATATATATATATATATATATATATATATATATATATATATATATATATAGAGTGAGGATCAGGTGTGGATTTTTTTAATTCGTGCGGATGTGCGGATAGATCTGGACCACCCATTCCAGATCTGATCTTGAATTTTTGTAAAAAAGTCAAGATCTACGCTATCTTCACGGTACCAATTAACTATGTAAACGATTTTTTTTTAATTTTTTTCCTTTTCAGCGATTCTTACTATTGTTATCTGCTTTCATTTTTTAATTTTTTCAGATTTTTCTGAGCATTTTTTGTTTTTTTGATTATGAGTTCTACCGTGATATTAACGATATTATGAGTCCTACTGTGATATTAAGAAAATTTGATAATATAAAATGGTGATATTAAGCTTTTTTACACGTAAAAATGAACTGTGATATTAAGAAACATATGATAGTTACTATGATATTAACAATTTTATTAAAAAAAATATATGATAGTTACGATGATATTAACAATTATATTAAAAAAAGAAAAAAAGTTTCTGTGATATAAAAGAAGTTATTTTGATATTAAAATTTTATTGTTGATTTCATTGCGATAGTAAAAAGGAACCATGATATTAACATTTTTTTTATTACAAAAGGAAAGGTGATATTAATAATATTAGTAAAAAACAAAAAAGTAGTGTGATATTAAAAAAATTTAGTGTGATATTAACAAGTTATATGTAAAAAAAAAGTTTATGTGATATTAGATCAGATCTTGACTTTTGTAAAAAAGTCAAAATCAGACCTTAGTATCACAACACCTTTAATCATGAAACCGATTTATTTTTGAAAATTTTTTCAGCGATTCTTAATAATTTATTATCCTCTTTATTTTTTTGATTTTTTCAGATTTTCTTGATTTTTTTTAAAAGTTACTGTGATATTACCGCACCATCCCTACTTAAAAGCTTACTCCCCACCCGATCCTTTCCCTATATATATATATATATATATATATATATATATATATATATATATATATATATATATATATATATATATATATATATATATATATATATATATATTCGAATCACAATTTTTTTTGAATCAACATAACATAATAACAAAACATAACATCCCCCCACTTGAGATGAAACAATATGAGAGTTTGGGGGGTCTTCAATGATCTTCAAGGATATGTCGTCGACGAAAGTATGATTCCAGAACCTTTCCACTTGAACCTTGAACTTAGGCAAATAATGACTTCTCAATTACAAATAAAGACTACAGGGTAGGCTAAGGTGTAAAGGTGTATCGAAACAATATGTTGGGTGAAAAAAATGAAAGGAATGGCTTAGAAGGGTGTATCTAGGGGTATCTTGCACTAAAGGTGAGTGCAACAAAGGGTTTAACATGGGTGTCGAAAAGTCGAGGTGACTAATCGATAGACACACAATGATTGGCTATTTGGATGATAATCCTATAATACAGCCTTCTTAAACTGAAAAGTCCAAATACATCGAGCTAACTCAACATACCTCGTCTATGGTCTCGAAATGATGTAAAGGCCCAGTTCTAAAGTTTACAAGCTACCGGCACACTCATAACATATAATATCAAGGGTTATAATGTGCTCGGCTAAGGTCTAATCTAGTTAGGTTAAGAAAAACATGTCAAAATTTTAAAAATGGCATAGTTTTTCAAAATAAACTAGAAAAACGAGAGCAAAATAAAGTTCAAGAGTCAATTCTACTCCCATCCCCCCACTTGAAATGTACAAAGTCCCTTTTCTACTAAGCGTTAAATAAAGGTGAAGAGAAAAGTAGAATTAGAGCGAGAACTTCCCTGAAATTTGCTACAAAAAGAAAGAAGGCCCACGAAAAGAGTCGTGCCTTCGCATAAGCATCCACGAGCAAACTTCAATCCCTGAAATCACACTACCGACAAGCATAATTCTAAAAAAAAAGAAAAATAAAAATGAAAATAAATCTAACTCACTGTCGTAGGAATCACGGTTGCATTTAGCGTATGCAACAAGCCTTTTAAACCACTTGGTATCCCAAGTGGACCAGTGTGGTCTTGTGAGGGCTTACATGGAACATACCCACAAAGTTCATTTAAAAACTAATACAAGATTATTGTGTTTAAAAATAAAGAAGTGTTACAGAGGATAGTTACGTCGTAAGCCCTATAAGGAGTTACGACATAATTAAGCAAAACCTGGCAGACGCTATAGCAGTGTAGCTACAGCGTAACCATTGAATGGGATTACGCCGTAATTGGTGATGCTCTGAAAAGGACTGCTGCAAAAAAGTATTTTACGGCGTAACCATAAGAATGAGTTACGCCGTAACTATGGACAGATCAGGTCCCCGTTTAGCATGTTGCAACAACTTTTCCCCGTAATCCTGCAAATATGGTTAAAAACACAAAACCTAACAGAAATGGAAATAAAACAAATGAAAGGGATAATTCGGGTTGTCTCCTGAAAGAACACTTTTCTTTATTTACGAGTCTTTAAGTTAGACCCAAAGCCTCGGGGCTTTATGGTGGCCTGTGGATTTGGCCAACTTCCTCCATGTCCTTTATCAAATTATGTATGACCTAAGCGACATTTGTAGCAGTGCGGAGGTACTCTTTAGTCTCGATCTTCCGAATTTTGCAAAATTTTTCGTTCGGCCCCAAATGGTATCTAGTGAACTCATACTTTTCGGCTATAATCGGTGGCGGCCTTTTATACGTAATGCCAAGAAGTTTGCACCCTCTTTTCTCATATGCTTCATTGTCGGGGTCAGTAAATCCATCTTCACCATGTAGTTCAAGGTAATCTATATTATCGTCGTCAGACTCGGTATCTTTAAGCCATTTATTGTCGAGTAAATCTTCCACTAGCACCTGCTTGCATTCCTCTTTCTCTTTCCTCGATGAATCCTTGGCATAATTATCCGATTCTTCATTTGGAACTTCTTTGCTTGGTTCGTCTTTACTTATACATCCGTTCCAGATCTTCTCCTTAGTTAGCGCATCTACCTTTCCATATTTGATTTTGACCCAATTGTCGAATCCTAAATCGTCTAGCCAAGGCAATTCTGTTCTTTCTGAGTCATTAGTTGAGGTCCATAGGAACTCATCTTCCCCAACTCTCTCTATACTGCTTTCTCCATTACATTCATAATCAAAAGGGTTGCAAGATGCCCAAAGATTTCCGTCAGGGGTTTTTATTTTCTCACACCAATGACTTCGAGTTCCTTCGTCATCGGTGTTGCTAGAAGGAATATTGTTGAGTGGTTTAATGGTCTTTCCTTGAAGAATATGTTTTTCATATTTGAGCTCCAAATTTCTCAACAAAATTGAATTAATGATTGCGTCCCCGAATCTTACTGAATACCAATCACTGAAGGATAGGTTTCCAAAATCAACATCATGTCTTTCCAATTCATGAGGGCATATCCATAATTCGTCCTTCACATTGCTACCCCCGTTAGAATACTCACGAAAGGGATTGCATGTTGGCCATGCTCGTGTGGACTCATCTTCCGTGATTAGTAAGGGACTGCAGCAATGCCTGTTGGGTGGTTCCTCCTCTTCATTAATCGAGAATTTAGCTAATCTTTCTTCATCGTTAAGTGCAGTCCACATGTATCTGTCATCATTAATCCTTTCTTTATCGACCCCTCCATTGCATGTTTTGTTCTGAGGGTCGCTGATAGGCGTACAACGCGCGTTCGGGGTCAAAAGAACTTCCTTTTCGTCGAGCAAGTTTTTCAACACCCTAGGCAGTGAACCTAATCGTTGTAGTGTAGTATTAGGGTAAGCCTCGGGAATTGATATCATTCTCTAGGGGAATAGGAATGCTAGTGAGAAATTACTACGCTAAGGTTGGGGTTGAGGAAGATTATTTTTTACCTTTTTTTATGTTTTTTAGAAAATTGAAATTACGAATCTCGGGGTTTGGATTTGGGGGTTGGTATTTCTACCGATTACTCTACTATTCTAATTATATAATTATCTAAACTAAGGTGAGTGTAGTCTATGTCTATTGTTGTGTGCTCTTATGATGATTAAAAATGTGTTTACTTAGATGTTATTACTCCCTAGTTATCTCCTATTGATGGTTGAACTGTCACGTCCTTATTCTTAATACGTTGTGTTTCTAAGGTCGTAGGGTATGCATTTATCCCTAACTCTTTGAAGCTACCTAAGGTTAATGACTACGAAATCTCTAGGATTCATAAACTTAACACTAAGGTCATCTTTGGATATCTAGCATACAATTCCACTAGTAACTATAAGCTATGGTTCAACAAAGACTAATCAAGCATTAATAACACAACGAATGACCTATCGCAATACTAGGTCAATCACAATTAAGATAAGAGACAACCAATCAATATTCAATAACTAGGTTTCATATTATCTAAGCAAACACACAAGTAAATTAGCCGGACATGGAGAACATGCAAGCATACAGACAAACAATTGAAGACACAATTAAATCAATAAAGTAAAACACTTATATTGTTATAAAATAGGGTATGGAACCCTAAGATACTGTCCAAGATAGCCTTGGTTCGGTTTAGGTTTTTACTCCAAAAAACTGCCTCCTAAAAACTGAAAAATTCGGATTCAATATATAGTGTTACAAAATGCGACGGCGTCACTCTTTAATTGTGACGCCGTCGGGTCGCCGCCATTAGGGTTTCGTCTTGGCCACGTCAACTCTGTGACGATGTCACCTTATGCTCGTGACGCCGTCGGCTTCAATCCCTGACGCCGTCTGGATCCAAATCTAGGCCGTCTGAGTTGCGATGCCCTACTCTTTAAAACCTGATGCCATCACTTGTAAATTAGAAATTTGGCTACTGAGTCTTCTCAAGATGTGTCGTGACGGCGTTGCAATTAAGCAGTGATGCCGTCCCGTTCAATTCCAGCAGCTTGAGTGTCTCGATTCTTGACTTTGGCCATTTTCTTCGTATATTCGCGCCTTTTCGTCCGAATAAGTGTCATTCCAGCAATTTGCCTTCAAGAGACCTAAAAAGTGAAAAGGAATGAAATTAAGTAGAAACGGATACAAAAGTGATCAATTAAGGGCTTAAATGACTCCTCAAAAGTGTACCTTTTAAATCCTTATCAAATATCCCTACACTTGGTATTTGCTTGTCCTCAAGCAAATGTGCTTTTGGCCAATTAATTTATAAGTTAGGGGTCATGAAGCATTAGTTTAGAACGATTCACAACACATATAATCCCCGCAAAAGTCATAACAAGCACGGAAATTACATACTAGCACCTCACAAGTGGTGTTTGGATACTCTCATCTCTCGGGTATATATGAAATATATCAAATTAGAAATGGAAGATAAACACTCATTAACCGGTCCTAGTACATAGATTACCATAGGCTTGAGACTAGATCAAACCTCCATCGCTTTAGCGTAAGCACCTAGGAAAAACTATCCAAGAGGTCTTTTAAAGGGTTATAATGTTAGGCTTACGGTAGGGAAACAAAGGGTTTGGTGCGATAGGCGATATAGTGGTGGCAAGTCAAAAATCTTTATGTTACAAGCATGCGAAGAATGGCGTTGCTAAGCCAAGACTCGACACTCTAAACTCTAGATAAATTGAAACAAACAAAAATAAATTTAAAGATAGATGTAGGATGGTAGCCCGTATGTTTTTTTTTCATACACTTTTACTCTACCATCCTCTACGATAACATCAAAATAATAGGGATTTATAGGCACATCCCTACACTTGAGTTTTTATTACTCTAACACTAATTTGACCCGAATTGAATAGATCAAAACACTTGGAGTACATTATTACGCAAATAAAGGGAATTTGAATTTAACGTTCCCCTCCCATCATTTCATAAAATTTAACTTTTCCATGAGTCCCAATCGTCCCTAAACTGTGTACAAAAGATATGACTCGACTTAGCAACTTATGCAAGCAACTAGATAATTGAACTAAGGATTTAGCATGATAACAATAATGCACTAAAAGTGAGTGCATACAAGGTAGGCTAAGGTGATTTGGGTGTACATTTGGGGGTGGATTGTAAACAATGCTCTTCATTGATATTTCGGAAAACCGAAACATCACGAGAACCGCGAAAAGGATATGCTCTGAGGGGTTAACTAGGGGTATCGTGAACTAAAGATGAGTACAAGGCAAGGGTGTGGGGGAATTACTCAACCGATGTGGAAGAAGTAATTATATTACGGGTATCAAACAAGGGTTATCCTAATGCCTCTTATCATTTAGTTATTCCTAACTACACAAGTGTAGTCTTACTAGCGATCTCGGAATGCATCACAAAACAAGTTCTAGAATCTATTATACTACCAGTTCACACTCGAAGCATTGAAGTGGAATGCTATAATTCCTACAAATCTAAGGGCGATCCTCACATTTTGGGTGGAATTTAAGTGGTAAAGGGTTTTTGTGCTAGTCATATAACTTCCTATCCATGAGACGCTTTATTAAGACTAATGGCCCAATCCTACATGTCATGAAAAATTTTAAATTTGGTGCCAAAATTACCCTAACAGATATTTCTCATGGTTTGTTACACCAATGAAATTGGACTAGGCAAATAGTCAAGGATAAACATAGTTTCAAAGTTCCCGTTTTATTTTCCCTCCCTACACTTAAACTGAACATTGTCCCTAATGTTCTCCGAAAGTATCAAAGTTATGATAATGGAAGGTAATTAAAAATGAAGGAAACTAGTACTCCCCTGATTAGCTCGGTAGGATCCGTGTGAAGTAGTGGTTAAATCTTTCTTCAAGAAGAGTGTTTGCGTTAAAAGCTCCTTCCAATCTTATGTATCTTCTTCTTGATAAATTAAACCTGCACACTTGAAGAAAACAGACGAAACCTTCGCGTAAAATCGGTGGTAACAATATTTATAAGACTCTACTAAACTAGGATATAATGCTTGTGGAATAGATGTTTACAGATTTTCTGGAAAATTAAGACTTGGAAAATTCAAAAAAATTATAAGTAGCTCAGAATACGAGAAAAAATTAGTAAGCAATTTGTACTCCTCCTGACACTGTCAGGTTGCGACCCTGACGCCGTTAGGTTATCATGACAGAAACTGGTCTGCGATTTTCTAGAAAAAATTCTGGAAAATTTTTATCTTTAGAATCTGGAAACATTTCCTGCAAAACATCCACTATGACTCGATACAAGCATTTGACTCGAACAAACACACATGTATATCTTTTAAATAATTGTAATTCTCATGTTCACGTTCTTTTTTGAAAACGTGTTTAATCCTCCCTACACTTATCCCTTATGTAAAATACCTTTATATGTAATTAAGACGAGGTTAAAGACAAAATAAAGCATTTTTACAAATTCAAACATGAGAATAAACAATCAATACAAGATACACGACACAAACAAGCAAACAATTAAGCATGGGTTGCCTCCCACGAAGCGCTTTTCTTTATTTATGAGTTTTGTAGCTAGACTCGAAGTTGTGCCCCTACGTGACTTCATTACCGTCACCTTCTAGCTTTACTAATCCTTTATCAAAAGGGCGTAGACGTTGTATGCTTACCGTGGATTCCTTCCCAACGTCGTCTATTCTGATAACGGTTTTATTCTGTAAATTAGTTTCTTTCACCTTAAGGCCCAAACCATCTTGGCTTATTTCTACCTCTTAATGCTCTTATTTGTGACTTGTACAAAAGCACTTTCTCTCCCTTTAAAAATTCCTTAGGGTTCCTTTGTGTTTGTGGTATTGAGGTAGGATTATTTCCTAACTTTTTATCGCGCTTCCACAATGTTGCATGTAGTCCTTGAACCATGAAATCTCTAAGCCCTTTTTCCCAATCGTTAATTTTCTTCCTAACCATATTGTTAGGGACTTGTGGATTCTCATCCGTAATCTTCTCCACAATCTTAAGAGGATACCTTGAAACAATAGGTATCCTAGCGTATCCCTTGCCACTTTTGAGTATCATGATGCCCTCACCGCATTTGATGGTTGCTTTGGCAGTGGCCAAGAAAGGTGTTCCAAGAATGAGTGACATGTTTCTATCTTCCTCAATGTCTATAATCACAAAGTCCACCGCTATTAAAACATCCACTGCTATTCCAATAGGGTAGACATATGTGTGATTTGCTAAGGAAAGTCCACGATTGGTCTTGGCTGGCTTCTCCCTAGTCAACTTGTTATAGACTGATAGTGGCATTATGTTTACATCATGTAACATATTGGATTTCAGAAACACATCATATCATAACATAAGTAGGCATATGGGTGAAGTTTTAGAGAGAGAATTTTAGCCTTAATAGTTTTATTAGAAGTGATGGTCATTCACGTTTAGGAACTTTGTAACGCGTGTTAGATATCGTGATAGAATAGTCAACGGGCTCATGGATTTGGCTAAGCTAATTGGGCATAAGTTATGTTAAGCTAGCCTTGTCTAGTTCGTGAAACCCAAGCCCAATCCAAGTCCATCTCAAGGCCCATGGCCAAGCCTTAGGGCATCATCCTCTCCTACTATATATACCCCTCAAGTATGTCATTTGAGGGGTGTGCTTGAAAGTGTGTGTGTGTGTGTGTGTGTGTATTTTCTCTCTCAAGGAATATACAACTTATTGTTTGCATATCTTATTCACAACATATACACGGTTTTTATATATAAACATCAAGTCACCATTCATCTTTATCTTTTCTTTCTTTTACGCATAAGTTTGTGTTTGGTTTGTTCGTGTTCTACGCGTAACTGTTGTTACGTGTGTTGGGTTCGCTTGTTAAAGTGATAAGGTTGATATTCGTAGTGGTCCTACAATTGGTATCAATCGCCTAACAATGGTTTAGGAGTGTTTGTGTTTGTTTTGAAGGGTTACGCGTATAAGCTCACGTTTTACATATTTGAAACGCTTAAAGCTTTCATTTTTTCACCAAAAAATTCAAGATTCTTATGGTTTAAGGTTTATTTGGTGTTAAAGTTTTAGTTTTTTGCAAAAAGTTTCAAGCTTTACGGGTTTAGTTACGTTTTTAAACTCGTATTTGGTTCATTGGTCATTTCTACTCGTAACTTTTCTAAGCACTTTGGGTGAAAAAGGTCAACATTTCTGTGTTATTGGAGTGTTTTTAAGGATATCTGTGCAAGCGAAATCATTTGAATCGTTGGAAATTTCTTACGAGTAGAAGTCAAAAAGTCAAAACCTTAGTTTTCTACTCATAACTTTTCTAAGCACTTTGGGTGAAAAAGGTTAACATTTTTGTGTTATTTGAGTGTTTTTAAGGCTATCTGTGCAAGAGAAATTGGTTGAATCACTGGAAATTTTTTACGAGTAGGTCAAAACCCTAGTTCTACTCGTAAGAAAGTCAACAACTCATAAGTTTTCTACTCATAACGTTTTGGTGAAGAATCTTCGAGCTATAACGGTTACTCAGTGCTTCCCTCACTTGGATAAGTTTGTGGAACACTTCGACTTGTGGATATCCCTTACGCTGTGACAGTGTAAAGGATTTTTGGTTCTTAACCATAGTTTATGCATAAGCTAAAAGCTTACGAGTAACTCTACGCATAACTTCACAATTACGCGTAAGGTTTACGAGTAACTTTTTGTCTACGCATAAGCTTAAGGTTACGCGTAAGATACTTTCTACGCATAAGATCCTATGCCTAAGGAATCCTACGCCTAAGCCATCCTACTCGTAACTTCATCCTACTCGTAACTACATCCTACTCGTAACTATATCCTACTCATAACTTCTTGAGTAAAATTTAAATTTTTGAGGAGACTAAACGTTCAATTTTTACGCGAGATTCAAATTTTGGTTTAACTGTGAAAATTTTGGTCAAAAATTCAAATTTTTGGGCCTAAATTCAAATTTTTCGGGTCAAATTTGGCGTCAAAATTGTCATAACTCAAAATTTTCATACGTCCTTAGAATTGATTTTTATAGTGAATTTCAAATTTTGGGCAAAAATTTTTAAGAACCGAGTTTACGAGTACGACTTTCGGAAACAACTCAACCGAGCTTAATCTTCATCAACCACAACTCCTTTATCGTTGAATCGATCCTACATCAACTTTATCATAACATACCTTCATCAATGGCAACTAACAAAGATCGTCTCAAAACTGCTTTCACAAATGCTATTGCTGGATTCGCCAATACATGGTTTTCAGAGTTTAATACGCAGTTTGCTCAACCATCTATGCATATGAGTCAAGAAGGACACATGGTTGATGTTATTGGGAATCAGATGCAATATGCAGGGCAGTATGTTGGACATCAAGGGGGTCAGATTGTGAATCAGAATATGGGATATCAAAATGGGAATAACTGTTTTATGACTTTGGTTCAGAATGCTACCTCCGAACCTCAAAGCCAAGATTCAGGGTATCGTCGGTTCAGCATGCTACCTCCGAACCTCAAGTACAGGGTGTTGTTAGCAAAGAAAGAAAAATTGGGAATAGAGTTGACTGCTGAGGAATACGAATTTCTGTATCCAGGACGGGCAGAGAAAACAAATGATAATGCAAGCTACTGTCTTACAGTCAACCAGCAGGACACAACATCAAGTGCTACTTTTGATACACCTCCAGTCTATGACACAGATTCACTCAATGAGGTACCAAATTATAGTAATGTTTCTAATCAGTTTACTCATGATGAACAGCATTCTGTGATGCCAACACCTACTTATGATACATACCTGGACAATCCGAGTTGTAGCAATACTTACTTTGAAACTCCAGATGTGGATCCTAGTGGATGTTGTGTGGCACAAAATACTGAGACTGATGAGGAAACACATGCTTATTTTGAATCATTAATCAATCAGTGTGGCATTGAAATTGAGAAAGTTAGAACGATCAATCGCGAGGTTAAGGCCGCGAATAAGAAATTGACCGTTGAGCTTGAGAGTTACAAGGAGCACGCCAAAGCCTATGAATTTCATACAAACAAAATGTCAGAATTAGAAATTGGTTATCGAGATTCTGTTTTAAGAGAAAAAGATTTGCAACTCAAGTATGACACACTTGATGTGAATCTGAATTTGAAAATCAAATCTTTAAACAAGGAAATTTCTGAACTCAATGACCAACTTTCAAAAAAAAGCAACATATTCTGATCTTGAAAAAGAGAAGAAGAAGTTGATAACTGATTTTTCAAAATGAGAAGATTCTCTTCTTGATGAAATTCTGGATAAAAATGAAACTATCAAAAAATTGGATAATTTGCTTCTTACAACGGGTCATTCCGCTAAAACAAACAAGATGCTTTCTAATCAAGCAAATCCGATTTTTCACACTGCACATAAAATGGCTCTTGGTGACAACCCTTCCTCGTTCCTCAAGAAAGCTCAGAAATCTCAGAATGTGTTGAACAATGGACAACCTTTGCATGAACCCATAATTGTGCATGACTCTCTTGAAACGTTGGAACTATCTGAGGAGAGTAGATTAAAAATGAAACAAAAGAATCCAGATCTTAAACCGATTGATTATAACAAATGGAACAAAATTAATGGAATTACTTTTGTTAATCAAAAAGAACAATCAACGTTTTCCACCACACCAAGTGTTTCAAACAAAGTGTCAACACCAGTTTCAAAACCAGTTTCGAAACCAGTTGTAGTTTCCAAATCTCTTTCGACAATCGAACAAATGTCTTCAAACAATCCTTTTAACACAAGTGATACTAGAAGCATTTTAGATGACGTTAAAACTAGAATTGGGTATCTTCAAGAGATTGTCAAGTCTAAAACCAATATTACAACTAACATCTGGTTTACTCGTCATGATGACGAAACAAAAGAGTTTTTTAAAACCCAAATTTCCCCTCCGTTAACTGCCATCAGTGCGAGGGTAATTCATGTTGAACAAACACTTTTGAAAGAAACAGCTGACTTTGTCAAGGACCATAAATCCCTGGTAAAGCAAGCTAATGAAATTTTTGAACACATCAAAGTTTTGGAAAATCTAAATGATTCTCTCTTCGAAGATGTTATGACTACCGATATCATGTCCATTATCTTACAAACATATTCTGTTGAAGATCATGAAAGACTTCAGTTTGAGACCTCTGCAATTGTTTCAAAATATGAAAAAGCTCTTGAAAAACTTGAAAAAGAAAATGTCTCATATTTTAAACAGCTTGATCGAAAAACCGAGGAATGCAAGTATGACAAACTGTCGTATGAGCGTGCCTACAAGGACATGCAAGAGCAAAATGATCTTTTGAGATCTCAGCTGGAAAGTATAAAAGGAAAGGCTGTGGATACTAAGTTTGCAAAACCATTGACTGAGGAGAAAACAAATGTTCCCAAACCGGTTTTCAAACCAAAAATGTCTATTTCTTAGTTTGCTCCAAAAGTCAATGAGAAACATGATTTGTCAAAAACAGTCACTCCACAGTCTTTGCCCATCAAAAAGAGAATTATCAAAGCTTTTGAAAAACCTGTTTTTGAGAAAGAAAAAGTGTTTACACATGGCAATTCTAGGAATAGTACACAGAATGTGGCCAAAAATCCAGTTAAAGAATCTGTTGGTTCTAACAACATGGTCAACAATCACTATCTAGAAGAAGCTAGGAAAAAGGCACAGACTTGAAAAGATGGAATTCTAGGTGCAACATCTAGGGTGATGAATTCTACAAGATTTCAAGGCACTGCTAGTAGTAGCAAACCATTACCTAGGAACACTCTACAAAAGACTAGGGAGTGGCTTGCATCTAAGAGTAGTTGCGCAAACAAAAATGCTATGCCCTTAGGAAACAACACTAGGAATTCTAAGTCTCTTTCGAACAAGAATCAATTTCCAAAAGACTGTACTGACAAAGTTAAAGCTACTGTTTTAAACAAGAATATTGAATTTGTCTGTACTACATGTAAAAAATGTGTCTTTTCAGCTAATCATGAGGCATGTGTCTCACAATATCTCAAGAAAGATAATTCTCGTGTCAAGGCACAATCCACTACGACACCAAATAGAAACAAACCCGTTGACAAGATGAACATCAAAAGGAAACCTAATAGGTGGATCTCTTCAGGACGTAGTTTTTCAAAAAATGAGTTTTCCGCTGCATCTGATAAGAAAACAACTCCTAGATCTTACCTTAGGTGGATTCCCACGGGCAAAGTTTTCAACCAAATAGGTCTTAGATGGATTCCCACAGGAAAGATTTTTGATACTTGCTCCAACACAGATAATAGTGAAACTCATCAGGATAAGGAAGTAGAAACCACTACAATCGTTGATAGTGATCACCCTCACCGTGAGGAATCTTGTACTTCTAACACTGTTATTTGTGAAAACTCTTCTTCTTTGGTTGCAGGTGAATCAAATATCTCTGAACCCAGCTCATCAGAGGGTTCTAATTCTGTAAAATCGTCTTCTTCATTCTCTCTATCTTCTATCTTTGATTTTCCATTTCTTTTATAAAACCAACAAAAGCAAAATATAAAAATATAAAACTTTCAAAAATACAAAAAAAATAGAAAATAAAAAATCCAAAAATATTCTTCTCACGACATGTCTCTCGTATAATCGATATTCTGTACGTTTCTAGAAATGTCATTCAACAATGATACGGGCATGTACAGATGCTTGAGCGAGAGTTCTTTAAATTGTTTTCTAAAACATGTCGTTTCTCAAATTTTCTTCATAATAATGGCTTTCGTATACTTCAGTACGAAACCCGGACCGAAATGATGACTTTTGATTATTTTCAGATCAAAACTCGTGCTTTTAATGAAAATCACTAGTGTACGCTTTAGTGCACTACATTTACAAATGGTGAGAAATCATCATCATCTTGAGCACCTTTTCAAGATTGTTCAAAAAGATTTTCAAAATCTTTCAAATATTTTGTGCTCAAGATAACTCTCTCTAAACCCTTTAATTGCTTATGCTTTATTAAAGGGGGAGTATAAAACAAAATGTTCAAAATTCATGCTTAAATCATATCCGTTCTCCCCACAAATTTCTAAAATATTGTTTAATCCGTTGATATCAAAAATATCACTTATATGCTATTTTTGAGGGGGAGGAGACGTGATTAAAATGTGATCAAAAAAGTTTAATGATCGTTGTTTGAATCTCAAAAGAGCTCGACTCAGTCGTAACCAATGAATTGACGAGAAATTAATGTCAGGAAATGTACCATTTCGAGAAACTTTCTATGGACTTGACCAGGATGGGTAATAATTTCAAGCTAGTTCTCTAGTGATGTAAACGTGTCTCGAATCGGTCTTGTTCATTTAAAGTCGATCAATTCAAAAAGTGCGAGCTCTACCCTCTATGTGCATATTTCTGGCTAAACTCATAAGCACATGTGAAGGGGGAGTGTTTATGAAAATATAAAACTCACGGAGTGTTTCAAACATGTTTTCTATCATAAACACTCTGAGAGATTTTCAAGAAAAATGGTTTTATGGCAACAATAGGACAGTCATGGAGTTATAAGGTGACTAAGGATAAGAAATCAGTCCTATGATCCGCCAGAGCCGGAGGGATCTACCCAAGGACATCACAAATAGTTAGTATTAGAAGTCCTTAGGTATGATTGAAAAAAGGAGTAATGTGAGAAATGAGAAAGAAGGGGTTGAAGAATTAAAAAGAAATGTAATGAAAGGGTGAAAAGAAATAGCCCTCCATATTCAACCTTAGGGCAGAAACCGGGTTCAACTCATCTGCTACTGGTTGTCACTAAGATGACACTGGTATTGAAGACAAAGACGTCATGGACCCAGTGACGCACTGCACTAAACCTTCTAGCCACTCAATTCCTCTCAAAAGGGATTTGTTTCATTCTCACGGGGAACCCTACATAATCTATTGACTTTCTCTTAGAGATCGTTGGTATTGAAGAAGGAGACCCTCTCCCTAGTCTCCGCTCAGGAAAACCAAAATGCACTATTGAGTCTAGAGCCACGAGATTCATCAAAAGATCTCATAGGAACACTTGACATGACATCACTTGTTGTTCATCAATAAGGGCACAAATGACATATTATAGAGTCCTACGCAGATCTTAGCAATCTGCCAAAACATTTGTAAAACCCTAAAAATATGAAACGTGTTAAAAGACTATTTTATCCTTAAAATAGTCAAAATCCTAAAATACGTAAAAGACGTAACGTTCATTAAATGAGATTAAAAACCTAACTTATAAATAAGCATAAAAACCTAACGTGTATATTAAACTATCGACGTTGGTACGATAAAAATAAGGGTCACACATATAATTCATTTGGGCCTCGTTTTCCTTTTTGCAAACCGATCACTATAAACATTTTGGGCCTCGTTGTTTTCTAAGCCGAATGTCACTTAAGCCCATTGAGTCCGGTTTGTTTTGTGAGCCGAGATCCACACTCAAAAGCCCACCCATAATACCAATCGGTATACATATATATACAACACAAACACATCAAAAACTGAAACCCTAGTCTCCCCAAGAAAAGTTACGGCAAACAAACAATTCCCTCCTCCATTTTTCTGTCGACACCAAGGCCTGAAAAGAAAGGGTTTAAGGATGATTGTAGGCTGCTGAAAGCACGGGTTCGATACGAAAGTTTGCTGGGCTTCTGGTTGTGGAGATATTACTGCTGCTGTCGTGACTTCTAGAACACAAGAGGTGTTTAGATTGTTGGTTCTGGTCTTTGTTTGCTTACCTTTCTCTCACGCTACCAGGTAACGATCCCATGGTCTCGTCATTCTTTTTTTGGTTTCTCAATCTGGTCGTGACATGGGTCAGCCATGTGCATGCTTGTTACATATTTAACATATTACTCAAAGGGATAAAACAAGTCTAGAGTTAATCAAGTGTAGGTTGCATGAAATCATAGATAAGAAGTTGTAAAATCTGTTAATATACCTTGACATATTAAGTCGAATAACACCTTTGTAACAGCCAAATCATGCTTTAGTAAAATCTGTATTAGAAGCCTAAAATAAACCTGTTAATGCGTGGCTCAAACCTGGGAGCCTAATTAATCATGTATTTTTACGAAAAGGGTGGGACAAAGGGCTGGTTGGTCTCATTAAAATAAGTGCTTGATTGGTCTCGATGAACCTGCTATTGTCTCGCTTCAGTTGTGGTCGAATCGGCGTTTTTGTGTGAACCTTAATAATGCGTATAAGGCCCCTTTTGAAAGCATGTTTAATCTGAAAAACATAAGGTAATCAAGTCATGTTAATGGTTGAATGTATAAGATCAGGTGGTAGTCTAAAGTAGGTCACGAGTACATGGTTTAAGAATATTTGTTTGTGTGTAGTCATGACTCTGCGTATGAGATTTCGCATGTATGTGATGTTATCACGTAAGACTATTAAGGTGTGTGTCTTGGTATTGTTTTGAACTCGAGAAAGGGTATTGTGTGGGTCAAAATAGTAAAGGTTTTTGTGTTTCAAAAGGGTTGGTTAATCATGTTTATAAACTGGATAAAACGGATTAGAAACGTGATAATAGATTGGTTAAACTTTGGTCACGTTATGGTGCTTGGGTCTCATTAAAACCTATGATAAAGAATACATATATGATCTTGTGATGTTAGTATGAGAAGCATATTTTCTTTCTATCTTATTAACGTGCATGAATTGTGACAAAGTAACATAAAACTTTTAAAGTTAAATTACACTATAAAACCATATGCTTTGAGATAATTACCATGCGAATCCTATACTTTGAAGTATTATCTAATAAAGCCTTAAAATAGGATATTTGTCATATTAAACATGTAAGTTACCATTTATAATTTATAACCCTATGTTTGGCTAGTTAATGATTATTACCCTGAAGTATTTAATTATGTCTATTACTAAAAATAAGGTTACGCTTATTACTCTAAAAATATTAATACGATTAATCCATTACGACTTCAATGAGCTAATAAGTATAATACGAATCGTAATCCGTGTAGATTCGTTGAAGAGACGTGACGTTGTGTCTTCGTGTTCATTCATTCGTTTGCTTCCCTTTCATTTGCGTTAAGGTACAGATATTCTGACCTTTTTAGTAAAGGTTCCTTATGATGTTCTTTTCGTTCGTTTTTCTATTTCATTTATTAGGATTCCCGATGCCATTGCTATGAACCCTGTCTGAATGTTTGATCTGTTACTTATCTGAACTTATGTTCTAGTGAACTATGCAATATCTGATGTGAACTTATGTTAGGAAGAATTTGATATGCAATTGTTGAACTTCGCTATGGTTATTTATGAACTTCTGAATATGAACTCCTGCTTATGAATATATGATATGCCACTATGATATGAACTTATGATTTCTGAATATCTGAATATGAACCTTATGATATGGACTATCTGATATGTTATCTGTGACCTTTGGGTTTGGATTATGATCTGTGTCGTTTATGACAAATCGGTTTGACCTAAGTTAGTTTGACACCCGAGCCAAATATTTAACTAGTCATGGGGGTTCCATGTCCGTATCAGGGATGCACCTCTGATATGACTCTAGGGCAGTAGAGTGATGTTCTGCCACGTCTCTGGATGGTGAAGCATATTTTTGAATATGTAGGAAGGGGCGTATGGATGCATCCTAGATCTGATCTGTTATCTGATATGCTTTCTGGTGAATGATGTTGTGTGCAATACGCGTCTTCACAAAATTCTGGGAGCTAGCTACTCCATTGGTTACCTGAGGTCTCCCCTCATATTATATATGGTATTCCGAGGTCACCCCTCCGAATACAATGGTTACTTATGATATGTTATGATCTGATATGTTTCTGGGCTCGTGGTAGTTGACTAAATCTTTATCTGTTACTTTTGGTGTTAAGTATTCTGTATGATTCGGTATTTCGAGTGTTTATATTATGTATTCTGATATGATATGTGAGATGAGTGTGCTTATGACGTATTTGTTCAAGTGATTACTAGTTGCCATGCTAGGATACGATTAATATGTTTAAATATGATTCGCCTGCTGCCATCTGATTGTCTGTTAACTTTTTGTTATGTGAACTTTTGATCTGAGTGATGACTACGTTAGTGATAATCAATTGTTCTGAAAGTTTAGTAAGTATAATTGTTCCGTTAATCTGGTAAACTTTACTTATACATTAGGGTATCTATCCGTTTATGATTTGGTCTGCCATGATTGTTTGCTATTTCCGCTGCTACAATATTGCCTTAAGTGTATTAAATGTTGATTAATTGATTTATATGAATGCCATGTTTATTTACTAGGAAGTGTTTCCGTTAGTCATTAGACTCTCCGTTTGGCTTATACGTAATCTATTATTTTGGTATGCTATGTGTTTGGTTGTTCTGATATGTTTGTGTTTGTATCATTGATGTGCTATGTGATGTCTAAACTGTTATGTGGTTGTTTGGATTTCTTTGTATTTGTGCTTCCGCAGAATCCTAAAAGATCCTTCGTCATTATTAAAATTTGATTTCGTTACCCGTTATTTATTTTATTTTAGCTTTTGTTTCGTTATATCTGTTCACTGGGCTTTGTAAGCTCAGCCGCACTTTTCTTTTCCTGCGGCAGGTATTTAGCATTCAAGATGAGCTTACGGGATAGCTGATCTGGGTTTGAGAGTAGAGCTGAGAGCAAGATTTTGACCATAGAGATCTTAGATTAATTTTGAATATAAGTTATTTATATTATCTTTTGCAAGTTTTTGTAAGGCTTCCGCTATTGAATAATATTTAAAGTTCTGATATGAAACCGTATTGTGATATCTTTACCCTTGTCGGGTCGGGGTGTTACAATTTATGGTATCAGAGATCTAGGTTTTAGGACCCTTAGAGCTTAGGCTATGACCTGTGAGAAGTGGGTAGACATTAGGTTTCCGTCTGTTCAGGTATCTTTCGATTCCTTTTAATGATCGTTCAGATTTGACTTCGATATCCTTTTTCCTTCACTAAATTGGCCCTCCTTTGTTCGCATCAAATTTTGTTATTTTGTTTTCGCTCGTCCGTTTGTCGATCGTTAGATGGAGACTACTCGTGGAGCCGAAGAAGATGGTGCCGATCCTGCGTTGCTGCGACGGTTCCTGTACTGGAGAGGTTCGTGAAGCAGAAGCCACACTCGACTGCCGTGATGTTGGAGACATCAGGATGCTGTTGGAGGAAGTTGGATGGACCAACCAAAGGCGCAAGAGACGGAGACAAGATTCAACCGGTGGCTGAGAAGATTCATCTACTTCATATGATTTGGGCGCGACTTATGTCACTCTAATTCGTTTGTCATGTGTTTCAAGACAATTTGATATTCTGATAAGTGATTCTGATCTGTAGTGCTTTTCTCTGATTTGTTCGGAACTCGGTGTGAATCGTGAAGTTTTATCGTTTGGCATTCTGGTATATCCCAGCTTTTCTTTCTGGATCGTTAGTAATAAGTCATGAGGAAGAATACGAGGTGGATTCGGATTTGGAGTCTACGGCTACTAGTAGGTTTAATCCGACACAAGAATGGGAATTTCGCTTCTGATTTGTTGTCCTCCCTATGAGAATTTTCTGACGTTTGATTTTGAGCTAGGTCCTTTTGTTTTCATTTGACGTTTGAATCTGGGATTTTTAAGTTTTGTTTTGGAAGTTCATCTTAAGACAATTCTGCAAATTTTGTTTGATTAATGTAAATAAAACAAAATTTTGAAAGTATAGTTCCTGTTTGTTGTTTCTTTCTGCTAGAGTCGTTAAGTTTCCGTTAGTCCTCATAAGTTTTGTCCGCTATTTTTATTTTCTTAGTGATGTTGTTTAAATTACCGCTTGAATGAAGTATGGCCATCATGATGGTATACTCATGAGTATCTGGTTTGTTATAGTATGTTACCTGCTATCTGTATGTGGTATGTTATTAGCTATGTGTTTTGTCATGACCCGAGACCGAATATAATGACAATAAGAACTTGTTATGTGATGCAAGTATTATGACGCCTGATCAACGTAATAATACCGAGATCATATAATCTGAACTTATTGAAGGTATACGACGTCTGGGAAATGCCTGTGATTGATGTGTGAATGGACTTTAACTTGTATCTGTTATTTGGTGCTTCTCTTGTTCGTTTGAAATTCCGTACCAAATTGTGAGATTTTCGTCGATATCTGTTACGTATAAGTTTTGTACGATTGGGATCCGAAGTTATTATGATTTGCGTGAATCTATGAATTGCTATGATCACTTTAAGCTTATATGTCTCCATATATTTCTGCGACTATTGAGGCCGATAGGATTTTTTACGTCTATGCATATGATGTCCTCATCATTAGATATCTGAATAAGTCAGAATTTGTTATTTGATTTTCTGCGTCTCATCTGTTCTCCGCCATTACTTGATAAATATATGATTATCTGTTATAAGTATTTGATTAGTGATTCGATTTCTGAAAAGTATGAGTTTGAAGATTCTGATAAAAATCCGTTTGTTCTGAGATAAGTTTCGCGTTTGTTTTATTTTCCTCGAAATTCTGAAATCCGATTTGTTTTCTGTTCTGTTTCGTCTGGTTCGTTTTCGAGGACGAAAACTTTCTTTTAGAGGGGAAGAGTTGTAAAACCCTAAAAATATGAAACGTGTTAAAAGACTATTTTATCCTTAAAATAGTCAAAATCCTAAAATACGTAAAAGACGTAACGTTCATTAAATGAGATTAAAAACCTAACTTATAAATAAGCATAAAAACCTAACGTGTATATTAAACTATCGACGTTGGTACGATAAAAATAAGGCTCACACATATAATTCATTTGGGCCTCGTTTTCCTTTTTGCAAACCGATCACTATAAACATTTTGGGCCTCGTTGTTTTCTAAGCCGAATGTCACTTAAGCCCATTGAGTCCGGTTTGTTTTGTGAGCCGAGATCCACACTCAAAAGCCCACCCATAATACCAATCGGTATACATATATATACAACACAAACACATCAAAAACTGAAACCCTAGTCTCCCCAAGAAAAGTTACGGCAAACAAACAATTCCCTCCTCCATTTTTCTGTCGACACCAAGGCCTGAAAAGAAAGGGTTTAAGGATGATTGTAGGCTGCTGAAAGCACGGGTTCGATACGAATGTTTGCTGGGCTTCTGGTTGTGGAGATATTACTGCTGCTGTCGTGACTTCTAGAACACAAGAGGTGTTTAGATTGTTGGTTCTGGTCTTTGTTTTCTTACCTTTCTCTCACGCTACCAGGTAACGATCCCATGGTCTCGTCATTCTTTTTTTGGTTTCTCAATCTGGTCGTGACATGGGTCAGCCATGTGCATGCTTGTTACATATTTAACATATTACTCAAAGGGATAAAACAAGTCTAGAGTTAATCAAGTGTAGGTTGCATGAAATCATAGATAAGAAGTTGTAAAATCTGTTAATCTACCTTGACATATTAAGTCGAATAACACCTTTGTAACAGCCAAATCATGCTTTAGTAAAATCTGTATTAGAAGCCTAAAATAAACCTGTTAATGCGTGGCTCAAACCTGGGAGCCTAATTAATCATGTATTTTTACGAAAAGGGTGGGACAAAGGGCTGGTTGGTCTCATTAAAATAAGTGCTTGATTGGTCTCGATGAACCTGCTATTGTCTCGCTTCAGTTGTGGTCGAATCGGCGTTTTTGTGTGAACCTTAATAATGCGTATAAGGCCCCTTTTGAAAGCATGTTTAATCTGAAAAACATAAGGTAATCAAGTCATGTTAATGGTTGAATGTATAAGATCAGGTGGTAGTCTAAAGTAGGTCACGAGTACATGGTTTAAGAATATTTGTTTGTGTGTAGTCATGACTCTGCGTATGAGATTTCGCATGTATGTGATGTTATCACGTAAGACTATTAAGGTGTGTGTCTTGGTATTGTTTTGAACTCGAGAAAGGGTATTGTGTGGGTCAAAATAGTAAAGGTTTTTGTGTTTCAAAAGGGTTGGTTAATCATGTTTATAAACTGGATAAAACGGATTAGAAACGTGATAATAGATTGGTTAAACTTTGGTCACGTTATGGTGCTTGGGTCTCATTAAAACCTATGATAAAGAATACATATATGATCTTGTGATGTTAGTATGAGAAGCATATTTTCTTTCTATCTTATTAACGTGCATGAATTGTGACAAAGTAACATAAAACTTTTAAAGTTAAATTACACTATAAAACCATATGCTTTGAGATAATTACCATGCGAATCCTATACTTTGAAGTATTATCTAATAAAGCCTTAAAATAGGATATTTGTCATATTAAACATGTAAGTTACCATTTATAATTTATAACCCTATGTTTGGCTAGTTAATGATTATTACCCTGAAGTATTTAATTATGTCTATTACTAAAAATAAGGTTACGCTTATTACTCTAAAAATATTAATACGATTAATCCATTACGACTTCAATGAGCTAATAAGTATAATACGAATCGTAATCCGTGTAGATTCGTTGAAGAGACGTGACGTTGTGTCTTCGTGTTCATTCATTCGTTTGCTTCCCTTTCATTTGCGTTAAGGTACAGATATTCTGACCTTTTTAGTAAAGGTTCCTTATGATGTTCTTTTCGTTCGTTTTTCTATTTCATTTATTAGGATTCCCGATGCCATTGCTATGAACCCTGTCTGAATGTTTGATCTGTTACTTATCTGAACTTATGTTCTAGTGAACTATGCAATATCTGATGTGAACTTATGTTAGGAAGAATTTGATATGCAATTGTTGAACTTCGCTATGGTTATTTATGAACTTCTGAATATGAACTCCTGCTTATGAATATATGATATGCCACTATGATATGAACTTATGATTTCTGAATATCTGAATATGAACCTTATGATATGGACTATCTGATATGTTATCTGTGACCTTTGGGTTTGGATTATGATCTGTGTCGTTTATGACAAATCGGTTTGACCTAAGTTAGTTTGACACCCGAGCCAAATATTTAACTAGTCATGGGGGTTCCATGTCCGTATCAGGGATGCACCTCTGATATGACTCTAGGGCAGTAGAGTGATGTTCTGCCACGTCTCTGGATGGTGAAGCATATTTTTGAATATGTAGGAAGGGGCGTATGGATGCATCCTAGATCTGATATGTTATCTGATATGCTTTCTGGTGAATGATGTTGTGTGCAATACGCGTCTTCACAAAATTCTGGGAGCTAGCTACTCCATTGGTTACCTGAGGTCTCCCCTCATATTATATATGGTATTCCGAGGTCACCCCTCCGAATACAATGGTTACTTATGATATGTTATGATCTGATATGTTTCTGGGCTCGTGGTAGTTGACTAAATCTTTATCTGTTACTTTTGGTGTTAAGTATTCTGTATGATTCGGTATTTCGAGTGTTTATATTATGTATTCTGATATGATATGTGAGATGAGTGTGCTTATGACGTATTTGTTCAAGTGATTACTAGTTGCCATGCTAGGATACGATTAATATGTTTAAATATGATTCGCCTGCTGCCATCTGATTGTCTGTTAACTTTTTGTTATGTGAACTTTTGATCTGAGTGATGACTACGTTAGTGATAATCAATTGTTCTGAAAGTTTAGTAAGTATAATTGTTCCGTTAATCTGGTAAACTTTACTTATACATTAGGGTATCTATCCGTTTATGATTTGGTCTGCCATGATTGTTTGCTATTTCCGCTGCTACAATATTGCCTTAAGTGTATTAAATGTTGATTAATTGATTTATATGAATGCCATGTTTATTTACTAGGAAGTGTTTCCGTTAGTCATTAGACTCTCCGTTTGGCTTATACGTAATCTATTATTTTGGTATGCTATGTGTTTGGTTGTTCTGATATGTTTATGTTTGTATCATTGATGTGCTATGTGATGTCTAAACTGTTATGTGGTTGTTTGGATTTCTTTGTATTTGTGCTTCCGCAGAATCCTAAAAGATCCTTCGTCATTATTAAAATTTGATTTCGTTACCCGTTATTTATTTTATTTTAGCTTTTGTTTCGTTATATCTGTTCACTGGGCTTTGTAAGCTCAGCCGCACTTTTCTTTTCCTGCGGCAGGTATTTAGCATTCAAGATGAGCTTACGGGATAGCTGATCTGGGTTTGAGAGTAGAGCTGAGAGCAAGATTTTGACCATAGAGATCTTAGATTAATTTTGAATATAAGTTATTTATATTATCTTTTGCAAGTTTTTGTAAGGCTTCCGCTATTGAATAATATTTAAAGTTCTGATATGAAACCGTATTGTGATATCTTTACCCTTGTCGGGTCGGGGTGTTACAACATTTATGAGAAGTTTCACTTCTGTGATCTTCAGTGATTGAATGGAAATTCCTGCCAGGGTCAACATCAAACAGCCCTGACAGCAGGTCACTTCGGTAATTCTCCGTGGATTACGCTTAGTGTGTCTCAAACGGTCTACAGTCGTGAAGTGATGCTTCGGTGTACTTCAGCGACTCATCTGAACTGTAGATGTACTTTGGTAGAGGGTATTTATAGTTTCTTACAAGATATGCCACCTACGGGCTGTGGATCAGCATATAGTGGGTAAAGACCCGTCCATCCTCCACGGTGTTACTTAACTAACTACTTATTAACATAACTTGACTACGACTACGAGCTTTCTAACGAATACATATACTTGAGGTGACAGACACTTTAACCAACGGATTTTCTAAATCCTAACAATCTCCCCCTAAGGGAGGTCACCTCAATTTACATTGAATACAAACAAATATTACATTTGATTGTTCTAGGATTCTTGATTAAGTTCTTTGCTCTGTAGCCAGTAGTCAATGATTCTTCATGTTCTACATGTTTTGTTAATTCAAGTGGAGGTCTTTAACTGATCCACGTGATGATGAGTTTTGAGCCAGCTTTGAGATCATCAGCTACCATAAATCTCTGACTCTTCCTTTGTAGTGTTGACATTATGTGATGTTGTGACATTGGAGCGACATGCTTATATTCTGGATCATGATTTCTTCTCATCAGAGTAGCGGAAGCTTTAGTTGATTCATGATATTTGCAGCAGCATAGCAGAAGCATGGAGTAAAAATATCAAAGTCATTGATGCACTTATCATGATTTCTTTAAATATGAGTGTGATGTGTGAGCATGCGGCTATGGATTGACCTCTCAATTCTGATCAGCTGCAAACGTTGGGTGTACCTGCATACAAAAGTTAGCAATAAAGCGCACGAAAGTGTCTTTGATGACTTTCGTTGAATTGAGGTACACGGCCCACGGTTCCCCGTTGATCAGTACAAGTACTGCCTGTGATCAGGTATAATTCCTAAGAATCTCCTTAACAGGGTTTCGCAGCTGCTCTAGCTATTCTCAAACCGGAACGTCTCAAAGAAGACAACACGGAGTGAGTGAACCAACAAATTAAGATTTACTGATTGATTAAAAAATGATTTGAGAACAATCGTGTATTGCTTATCAGAAAGAGTTTTGGCAATACAATGAAGGTTTTATATTGGAAATCAATTTTCAATCACAAACACCTTTTGATTTTGAAACCATACTACTCAGTCGGCGTGATAAAGAAAAGAATTTTTTGTGCACATCGACCGGTTTTTCAAAGGTATCAGTCAATCCATTTCCTGGACCAAGGTTGATTCATGGTGTGAATCGCCCCATCATTTCTGTCCAGTTGTCACATGTTTGATCTATTGGATAGATCTCACATGCCACCTACCAAGAGCTTGTTTGATGTTGGCTCTAGAAGGTTTTCCATCTTCATTGTAAATATGTGAACATATCACTCAGATATTCTGGCAATACCACAACGATAATGCATAGGAATCTTAAGATATATTCTCACTTTCCAGATTATGTGAAACAGTGAGCCTTCATTGATTGTGTCCTAGTGAGAGTTATTGATGATCTCGTGGCTCTAGACTCAATAGTGCACATTTTGGTTCCTATGCCGGAGACTAAGGAGATGGTCTCCTTCTTCAATATCAACAATCTCTAAGAGAAAGTCGATAGATAATGTAGGTTCCCCGTGAGAATGAAACAAGTTCTTTTAAGAGGAACTTGAGTAGTTTGGGAAGTTTAGTGCAGTGCGTCACTGGGTCCATGACGTCTTGTCTTCAATACCGGTGTTACCTTGGTAACCACCAGTAGCATATGAATTGAACCCGGTTTCTGCCCTAAGGTTGAAATAATGGAGGGCTATTTATTTTCACCTTTTTCTCATTCATTTCTTTTTCATTATTTAACCCCTTCAGTGCTTACCGAGATTTCATGACTAGAACCTTGTTGGGTTTGTTCGAGTTCTAGCTCTATCTCAGTCCACACTCTTCCCATTTCTCACTTTTCTCCTTTTTCCATCATACCTAAGGACTTCTACACTATCTAGTGGATTGTCCCTGGGCAGATCCCTCCGGATCTGGCGGGATCGTGGGAACGAATACCTAACCTAACCATCCTTATATCTCCATGCATAAAATAAATTTGGTCGGTCTTTTTGGTATTGTTCTTCTGCCATTGAAACCAATTGAAAACCATTTGAATAATCAATCCAGGTACTTGTGATACATGATCAAAGCATTTTGTACCTGAATTGTTTTTGATATTTCAGAAGAGAGCTCCCCCTCAACATGTGCATCGTATGTTTGAACTTGCTTTGGCACATGAAGTTAAGAGGAAATTAGTATTTTAAACACTTTGTTAAAGATAATGTTTTGGGAAACGATGTGGTTTTCTAAAAGTTTCTCCCCCTCAATATGTGCATCGAAATTCGAAAGTGTTTTGCACATATTAGAGAGAACCTGCAATTTGAGACAAATCAAGTACGTTTTAATCCTTTTTGGTTTGATATAGATACTCCCCCTTAACATATGATTGGAAAAATTTGAAATCATTTGGCATATGTAGTTGCTAATCAATTACAAAACCATTTGTCGAATTATCAGTTTAAATCCAATTTAAATCACAAATTCTCCCCCGATCACTATTTTCAAATCCAATGAGATTTGTGATCTCTATTGATTTAAAGTAATTTTGAAAACTTTGGAGGAGAATTGTGACTTGCTTTTGAAAAACATTTTAACTGATAAGGATCAGATTTTGAGACTTTAAACTCCAATATTCAAGCATGCTTAAGTTTCTTATGAAAACATAACATTAGCCAAGGTCTTGAACCAATTGTATAAGACATTGCAATTGTTTGACAAATAACCTTTTTGATTTGATTGAAATCATTCTCCCCCTCAATCAATGACATAAGTTATTGATTGAGAGATAGAGATTTTGACAAGTGACAAGTCCAGATGATTTTCAAAAATTGAGTCTGAGTTATTTTTCAAAGCTATTTAGTTTTCATTAGATGACAAATATTTTTCAGAAGAATTTATAGAAGGAAAAATATTTGTGAAGGAAACATTTGTCTTTTTGGTGACAAACATTTGTTTTTAGAATCAGAGCATGAGATTTGAAAAATAATATTAAGCATAGCTCTGTTCTTCCTTATAAAATGGGTTACTGCCTGAAATGACAATAAACCATCATTTTTCTCCATCCCATTTTTTTAAAAAAATTGTACAATCGAAGTTCATCTAGAGACCCGTGTCATTCTTGGAGTGACAAATCAAAGACCGTAGATGTTATCGAAGAATAGAAAAAGATTGGAAAAATAATATTTTTGAGCATTTTCAAAGATTTTCTGATTTTTATGGATTTTTGAAATTTTATATTTTTCGATTTTCTTTTTGTGGGTTTTATAATTTTGTATTTTGTTTTTTTTGAATAAATATTTACAAGAGATGGATGAAGAAAAACTTTTACTCCTCGTCTTCCCCTTGAAGACGTTTGAGTGTTTCCGGTTGTAGACTCTTTAGGCCGAGTCGTGGAAGGATAAACTCAAAACGTTCTCTAGGAAGAGCTTTGGTGAAGATGTCTGCTAACTGATATTCAGTCTTCACAAAATATAGTTTGACCAAACCGTTCTCCACTTGCTCCCTGATGAAATGATGTCGAATGTCGATATGCTTTTCTCTTGAATGTTGAACGTTGTTGCATCAGAGAGCAATGACACTCTTGTTATCACAGTACAGAGGGATTTTGTTGAATTCAAAGCCATAGTCAGATAATTAGGTTCTCATCCATAGGATTTGAGCACAACAAGATGACATGGCTATGTATTCTACCTCTGTAGGGGATATAGAGGTACTCATTTGTTTCATAGAAGACCAGCTCACAAGCTTATCACCCAAAAACTGAGCACCTCCTGACGTGCTTCGACGTGTATCTTGACACCCTGCATGGTCAGCATCTGCATAGGCTGTTAGTGACATACTGGTGTCCTTCGGTGTTGGGAATTAAGATAACAGTTACCACTGATACGCTTTTGGTTAGCACTGCTAAAGTTTACACTAGCTGTGGAAACTCATTTCCACTGTCAGTACAATATTACCACTGCTGTTAGGATAATTGTTTTGTCTTCGTATATTGATAAATATAGAAAAGATCTTGTGTATATTCTATATTGTTAAGTTTATACTTATCTTATAAAGGACTCCTTGTGCTATAAAAGGAGATCCTAGGTCATTGCTTAGTGTACGTATCATTCATATAAGCTTCAAGGTGTAACCCTAGTGATAAGAAAGATCACTCATATTATTTCTTAATAATATTGAAGCTTAGTGTTAAACTGTTCTCATTTACATTACATCATATAATCCGTCTTCTAAGTATTATTAAGTATATTCCGCGTGCTTATTAATATAACTCAAAATATCACTAACACAAGGTGCGTGTTTAGATCCATCAAGTGGTATCAGAGCAAAGTTTCTGATATTTTGATTTAGAAGATCCAAAGAATAAGCTTAACCTACTCACTCAAATTAATGGAGAGGGAAAACAACCAGTCCAATTCTGCTCCAAGGCTTCCTAAGCTCAAACTTAATGAGTTTGAGATGTGGAGGATATTGATTGAGCAATATTTTCTCATACAAGACTATGCACTTTGGGAGATCATTTTAAATGGTAACTCCTTCCAGTCTCAGAAGAAGACTGAGAAAGTTGGTGACACAGAAGTTGTAACTGTTACTGCACCAGAAACTAATGATGAAAGAGCAAAGAAGAAGAATGACCTGAAGGCCAGAAGTTTGTTACTAATGACTCTTCCAAGAGACCAAATCATTGCTTTCAGCAAATTCCATACAGCAAAAGAACTTTTTGAAGAGATTTGCTCAGTGTTTGGTGGCAATGATGCTACAAAGAAGACACAAAAGACACTGTTGAAGCAAATTTATGAAAACTTCTCTGCTTCAAGCAATGAATCACTTGACAGCATCTTCACCAAACTCCAGAAGATTGTCACACAATTAACTGTGTTTGGAATTGAGGTGGATAAGGAAGATCTCAATCTGAAGTTTCTAAGAAGTTTGCCTTCTGAGTTTCATACAAATGTTAGAGTCTAGGAAAATAAACCAGAGATTGAAACCATGAAGCTCAATGATCTCTATAATAACTTCAAACTCATTGAACAAAGATTGAAAAAGGCAGGGAAACTTGGTACAAGCTCTAGCAGCTTGGCATTGTTGTCAACCTCTGTTGACAGTGATGATTCTGAAGATGACCATGATGATGATTTTGCCACTGCTGGTTCTACTGTTTCCACTAGGAATGCTATGGTTACCACTGCAGGTTCAAAGAAGAAGGTTGCTGGTATTGGAGATCCTACCTTTTATGCTTTTATCTCCACTCAAGTTAATGGATCTATATTAACTCATGAAGATATAGAGCAAATTGATGAAGATGACTTGGAGGAGATGGACATAAAATGGCAAACAGCTCTTCTTAGCATGAGGGCTGGGAAATTCTATAAGAAGACTGGCAAGCCAATTCACATCAATGGTAGTGAAACTGCATGGTTTGATAAAAAGAAAGTAGAGTGTTTCCATTGTCATAAGTTGAGGCATTTTGCTAGAGAATATAGAAGACCAAGGAACCAGGACAAAAGATCTAACTGGTACAAGCAAAAGAAAGAACCAATTGTGGAAGAACCAAAGGCAATGCTAACAATTGATGGTGTGAGCTATGATTGGAGTTTCATGGCTAATGGACAAGAGGAAGAACATTCAGATGCTGCTCTTGTGTCTACTGAATTTGCTCTCATGGCTTTCTCTGACTCTGAGGTACAAAACTTTGACAGTTGTTCTAAAACATGTAGGGTTTATAAAGAATGTGAAAGGCTTAGTTATTTATTTGACAAGGAAAGAACAGAGTTACATGCTGCTAATTATACTGTGTCAAATCTTAGAAGAGGCATAGCTGTATTAGAGAAACAACTAGAGCATTATAGATCAAATGAGTCAAAATATAATGATGACATGATTGTTCTTAGAAGAGAGATAGATCATAAGACTGCAGTGAATGAGGCACTAAAAGAAGAGTTTGAGAAACTTAAAAAGATAAATGAAAATGTCAATTTAACTATAGACACCTATTATTATCAGTCTAAGTCAATTGATAAAATTTGGATTGCTCAAATCACTAGTAAAGTTAAGTCTGGTATGGGATACAACACTGCTCCTCCACCACTGAGGGGTGTTCCATCACCTCCAAGCATAGATTTAGCTCATACAGGCTTAGAAGAGTTTCAGGAACTTGAACGTGAATATGGTCCTCTAAAGAACACATTTGTGAAAACTGAGGAACAGGTTAAGCATGAAACTGATGTTTTTGAAAGTACTAGTGACTCATCAGTTGTAGATGAGAATGTTAAAAAGAATGTAGAGGCTTCTATCCCAAAAGTTGTTAATACTATTACAGAGGAACCTAGGAAACAAGCTAATAAACCTAGATCAACTGTAAGGTATGCTGAGATGTATAGGAACAAGTCATCAGCTCCTAGGGGTAACCAGAGGAGTTGGAATGATGTTAAATCTCAACAACTAGGTAGTGATTTTGTGATGTACAATAAAGCATGTTATATCTGTGGTAGCTTTTATCATCTACATGCTAATTGTGTCTATCATTTTGGGAGAAGGGAAGTCCATGGGAATAAAAGGGTGGAGTCTAATAAGTTTCAAAATAATGTGCACCCTAATTCACACAAGAAAATGATCCCAACGGCAGTTCAACTAAGAAGTGGACTTAAAACTTTTCAAACTACAAAAACTGTTAACACTGCTCACCCTAAATCACCTGTTACAAGTGCAAAATCTAAAACAACTTTTGCAAAATCTGCACAAACAGGGAAAAGGTCTTTTCAAACTAAAAGGGTTCAAAATAACCAACAATGGCGACCTAAATATAAACCAGCAGTTACCACTGCTCAACCAAAAGTTCCCACTGCAAGGGTTGTAAACAAGACCAGGGGTAACATGGGAAATGCTGTGAAGGCCTCAGCACGTTGGGAATGGAAACCTAAAGGAATTACCTCATCAACCAATCCCAATGGTGTATCCATGACCTTTGATAGATTTAACTATATTGATACTCAAGGCAGATCCAAGTCAATCATGGCTTGGGTCCCCAAAGGATACTAATTCCTTTCTTTTATGTGCAGGAACATCCAAGGACAAAAAGATCAGATCAAGGCTACACAGATAGTGGATGTTCAAGGCACATGAGTGGCAACAAGTCTTATCTCTCAAATTTTGAACATTATGATGGACAATATGTCAGCTTTGGAGGTGGAGTAAATGGAAAAGTTGCTGGTAAAGGGGTCATTAAAACTGGTAATTTGGACTTTGAACCTGTGTACTATGTAAAAGAGCTTAAGTATAATCTTTTTAGTGTGTCACAAATGTGTGACAAGAAAAACAATGATCTTTTTACTAAAGATATGTGCTTTGTCCTCTCTAAGGTTTTTAAGATGCCTGATGAAAGTCAGATTCTTCTTAAGATTCCTAGAAAAGGCAACTTATATAGCTTTGATATGAACAACATTATTGCTAAAGATGATTATGCTTGCTTGCTTGCAAAGGCTACAGTGGATGAATCCATGCTATGGCATAGAAGACTTGGTCATGTTAACTTCAAAACCATAAATAAGGTTGTCAAAGATGGTTTGGTAAGAGGCTTACCTCAGAAAAGATTTGAAAATGATCAAACCTGTGTGGCTTGTCTTAAAGGCAAACAACACAGAGCTTCTTGCAGGTCAAAGTTGGTTAACTCTATTGCTCACCCACTTCAAATGTTACATATGGACTTGTTTGGTCCTACATCTGTGAGCAGCTTAAATCTTAAGAAGTATTGTCTTGTTGTGACTGACGATTTTAGCAGGTTTACATGTGTAAAACCCTAAAATCTAAAACGCGTAAAAAGACTAATTTGCCCTCTAAATTTAAAACTTATAAAATACGTAAATGCTCATTAAATGTAATTGTAACCTAACTTATAAAATGTTGTCAAACCAAGTACGCAAGAATGATTTACGTGTAAGTTTTAGATTTTATTTTCATCACACGTCTTCCTTTAGTTTTTCATGAAACAAGATACATTGAAGTTTAACTAGGAGCCCATTTAACTTATAAATAAAATTTGGACTTGGGCTTGGCCCTTGTTTTTCCTTGGCTCGTCAAGATCAAGACCCACACAAGCCCTCCCTATTTTTTTTCTCTTGTACGTTTCATATCATGACTTCACAACTCAAAACCCTAGCCTCCCTAGCACCAAAAGTGACGGCATCCAATATTTTTCCCATTCCAATTCGAATTCAAGACAAAAATGGTGTTCCAAGGAGGCTTGTGATCGTATGTGATTGATTCAAAGGTGTGGTGATCGTGTATGGTTCGAAAAGAAAGCTAGGTCGTGGGTTTAGTACTTATTTCGTGGGTTTTGAAAGCCATGGAAGGCTTGTCGTGACTCTTGGTGATTTTGGTACTCGTCTTGCTCTTCGTACACGCTTCTAGGGTAAGGTGTCCTCACCTCATATCATTTTTATTCGTGTTTTCTTGTTTTGGTCGTGGGTATGATGTCCCTTTTAGGTTTTGTATCACAAAAATTGATCACATAAAATAATAGATTATGTTGTCACATTTAAATGATAAAATGGTTACATAAAATCATGATTCTAAACGCTTACGATACGAATGATTTGTGGCTTGGTAAATGGTGTATATAATTATTGTAAGACTGAAATATGGAAGGGTAAACTTGATATGATGATATTAAATCAGGTTGTGTGGCTTACATGAGTCTTGGGTGCGTTTGGGTAGGTTAAACATGTGCTTATATTGGTTTCAATAGACCTTAAAACTGGACAGCATCATATGTCGAATTTGTATGTGTCATATATCGAATTTTATAAGTGAAATAATCTTGGTTTTTAATGGAAAAGTTTATTTTATGTCTTAGCTAAGTTTTCCAAGTGGTTTGGTCGAATTTGGAGTTGTCTAAGTCGTATTTTTGAATTTTACAAGTTCAAGTGTCAAAGCTGATAAAACGGGTCTGAAATTTGGTTGGATTGTTTGATTTTTCATTTTCAAACCATAAAGAATTTGGAGCTCTCCTTTTACAGGAGTGACATTTAGGTTATAAATGAATTTCTGGGAGTTTTGGGAATTTTTCCAAGGTGTCTAAACAGGTCCAATGAGTGTAAACTTTTAAGGTGTATTTTCTGACCACTTTCTGGGTAGGTCTGGACTTGTGATTTTCCATAGGCCATTTGGCATAGATATAGAACCCACCAATTTTTGGAGACTCTTTTAACTCATATGGGAACCCCTGGGATTTTACTTTATTTCTTTTGAGCTAAGTAAGTATTTTATAAAAATCGCTAAAGTCTGGTCCAAATATGAGTTTAAGAAAAGGAAAGATAAAACAAGGATATCAATAAGTAAAACACTTACACATGCATAAGAAGCTTATAGATTGAGTATATAAGTAATATATGATATCAATTCGTGTAGATACGTTGAAGGAGATACGACGTTGCTTCCCGGTGTAACTTTCTTGTTTGCTTTGATTTCGTTGCTAAGGTACAGATATTCTGACCTTACCTCTTAAGGTTTCTCATGATTCGTGTTCATCCTTTGATTCTAGCTTTGGACTGTTATGCTTTTACTCTGAGCCTTCTTATTAGGGCTTCCCTATAACCTTGCTATGTTCCCTTTGATTGAATCTCCTATGTGAACTGTTTAATGTGAACCACTGATATGCACCTTCTGATTATGAACCTTTGATATGCACCTTTGATAATGAACCTATGATATGAATCTTTGATATGAAACTTCGATATGAACTTCGATATGAACTTCGATATGAACTTTGATATGAACCCTTATGATTATGATTTGACCCGTCAGTTTGATACCCGAGCCAAAATATGTTTCCTAGTCAGGAAGGTAACCTGACCGTGTCATTGATGCACCAATGGCATGACTCCAGTGTGCACGAGTGATGTTGCACACCGTCCCCATTTTGATATGATTATGAGCTCACTATATGTTTATGATTTGGCAATTATATGTTTTGGGGGGCGTATGGATGCATCCTAGATTTGATTTGTTTCGAGGGATTTGATCTGATTGGAGCTTTGTTTGGTGAATGATGTCGGGTGCAATCCGCGTCTTCACATTTCTGGGAGCTAGCTACTCCATTTGTTACTGAGGTCTCCCCTCCTATTATGTATGGTATTTCGAGGTCACCCCTTTGAATACAATGGCTACTTATGATATGATATGATATGATATGATATGTTTCTGGGCTCGGGTAGATTTCTGCTAACCCTTACACTTTTGATAACCTATGTTGTACCTTCTGTATTCCCCAACGCACCATAATCTGTATTACTTGTTTATTACTCAAGACCCTTATATGACTCACTCTACTACCAAGATATATATTACATTGCTTTGATCTATCACACTCTCATTCCGTTACTTCAGACTATGGTTCCATTCACGTACCGGGTTATTATATGTTTATTGGATTTGGTTATGCTATTCATGTGTTATGTGACTACTGATTACCCTGTTATGATATGATTAACATGCGATTATAAGATTTACCTGTGGTCATATGATGATATGCTATCTTACTGTTCTGTGGTCCTTTTGATTTGTCTGGCAACCATGCTTGTGTGCAATCGATTGTTGATCTGTTTATCTTTTGTACCTCGTTCGATTAAATCTTGTGGACTATGACTATTCGTGGTGTCCTTATCTGCTTGTTGTTGACCTGCCATGTTTGCATTTCTGTTTATGCTACTGTTTGATTTGGTGGATGGTCCAACTTATGACGTCTAGCTTGTTAACTTGTTTAATTGCCCTGCTATGTATTTAATTCTTTTAAATATAGTATTCATACTGTATTCCTACTTGTTATGTGTGACTGCTATGTATTGACTGTTGTTAGCACTTCCGCTATTATGATACTGATCATGTCTTCTATTAAGAGTTTTGACCTGTGTGAATTGCCATGCTCACTGATTGATTAATTGCTTCCGCTTTTCTGTAGATATCTGTTTGGCTTGTACGTATTTTGATTTCCTGAATTGTTTGTATGCCATATATGTTGTGTGGATGCTACGCCTGCTATGTTTGCTTATGTTTCAGTTCTTGTATGTCTGGTTTGTATGTGCTTGTTTATATGTCATAGATGCTTTGCTTCGCTTCGTTCTCCTTGTTATCTGTTCGTTTTGGATATCTGTATAATTGTGTTCTGCAGGATCCTCTTTGACTCATTACTCTCATTTCGCTACGACTTTGTTATCCGTTTCTTTGTCTCATTTTGCTTTTCAGATTTTGTTTAGCTTTCACTTTGTTATATCTGTTCACTGGGCTTTTTAAGCTCAGCCGCATTTCTTTTCCTGCAGCAGGTTTTAGGTTTGAAGATGGGCTTTGATTGGGCGTTGATTAGTCGGAGAGGTGGATTATTTGAGTGGACAAACCCTAGATACCTTATTATTTGGATTTATTTTGTTGGGCTATTGTTGGAGATTTCATTTTATTTTAGACATATTGGATTTTGTATTTTCCTTGTAAGTCATTCGTCTATATGACTTGGTACTTTATTCTTTAAGGCTTTCGCTTGTAAAATTTTATTTGTATGTTCTGATATGACACCAGAATGTGACACTTCTACCCTTGTCGGGTTGGGGTGTTACAATTATGGTATCAGAGATAAGGTTTCGTCTTGTTGACCTTAGGATTGACCTGTGAGGACTTGGGTAGACACTAGGCTTCCGTCTGTTATGATATATTCTGATTCCTTTTGATTGTCGTTCAGATTTGACTTCGATAATCTTTTGTCTTCACTGTTTTGGTCTTCTTCTCTTCACATTCGATTTTATTATTTTGTCTTCGCACATCCGTTTGTCGATCGTTAGATGGAGACTACCCGTGGAGCCGAAAATGATGGTGCCGAACCTGTGTTGCTGCAATAGTCTCTGAGCTGGAGAGGTTCGTGAAGCAGAAGCCACACCCGACTGCCGTGCTGATGGAGGCATCAGGATGCTGCTGGAGGAAGCTGGAGGGACCAACCAAAGGCGCAAGAGACGGAGACAAGATTCAACCGGTGGCTGAGAAGGTTCATCTACTTCATATGATCTGGGCGCAATTTGTGTTACTCCGATTTGTTGTCATGCATTTGTGGCGGTTTGATATTTTGCTATGTGATTTTGATCGGCATTGCTCTTCCTTGATTTGTTCAGAACTCGGTTTGAATCGTGAAGTTTTATCGTTTAGCATTCTGGTATATCTCAGTTTTCTGTTGGACCGACATTAATGAGTCATGAGGAACCGTTTCATGCAAGTTGGTGGTTTTCTCTCCTTTGTGGTATGGTAAGTTGTTTGATGTGTTATATGCTGTATGTACGCGATTCTGGTCTGCTCTGGTATGTTACTTGGTATCTGTATATGATATGTTTTGTCGTGATATTGGTTATGTGGTTTGTCATGACCCGGGACAGAATATGGTGACAATAAGGGCTTGTTATGTGATGCAAGTATTATGACGCCTGATCAACGTGATAATACCGAGATCATATAATTTGAACGTATTGGAAGCATACGACGTCTTGGGAAATGCCTGGGGTTGGTACGTGAATGGACTAAGACTTATAACCGTTATTTGTCACTCCTCATGTTCGATTGGAATTTTGTACCTCTTTGCGAGATTCTCACCGATATCTGTTACGTGTAAGATTTGTACGCTTTGAAACTGATACGATTATGACCTGTATGAAACTATGGATTGCTACGTCTGCCTTAAGCCGGTACGTCTCTGTGTACCCCTGCGACTTCAATTTTCGAGGACGAAAATTTTCTTTTAGAGGGGAAGAGTTGTAAAACCCTAAAATCTAAAACGCGTAAAAAGACTAATTTGCCCTCTAAATTTAAAACTTATAAAATACGTAAATGATCATTAAATGTAATTGTAACCTAACTTATAAAATGTTGTCAAACCAACTATGCGAGAATGATTTACGTGTAAGTTTTAGATTTTATTTTCATCACACGTCTTCCTTTAGTTTTTCATGAAACAAGATACATTGAAGTTTAACTAGGAGCCCATTTAACTTATAAATAAAATTTGGACTTGGGCTTGGCCCTTGTTTTTCCTTGGCTCGTCATGATCAAGACCCACACAAGCCCTCCCTATTTTTTTTCTCTTGTACGTTTCATATCATGACTTCACAACTCAAAACCCTAGCCTCCCTAGCACCAAAAGTGACGGCATCCAATATTTTTCCCATTCCAATTCGAATTCAAGACAAAAATGGTGTTCCAAGGAGGCTTGTGATCGTATGTGATTGATTCAAAGGTGTGGTGATCGTGTATGGTTCGAAAAGAAAGCTAGGTCGTGGGTTTAGTACTTATTTCGTGGGTTTTGAAAGCCATGGAAGGCTTGTCGTGACTCTTGGTGATTTTGGTACTCGTCTTGCTCTTCGTACACGCTTCTAGGGTAAGGTGTCCTCACCTCATATCATTTTTATTCGTGTTTTCTTGTTTTGGTCGTGGGTATGATGTCCCTTTTAGGTTTTGTATCACAAAAATTGATCACATAAAATAATAGATTATGTTGTCACATTTAAATGATAAAATGGTTACATAAAATCATGATTCTAAACGCATACGATACGAATGATTTGTGGCTTGGTAAATGGTGTATATAATTATTGTAAGACTGAAATATGGAAGGGTAAACTTGATATGATGATATTAAATCAGGTTGTGTGGCTTACATGAGTCTTGGGTGCGTTTGGGTAGGTTAAACATGTGCTTATATTGGTTTCAATAGACCTTAAAACTGGACAACATCATATGTCGAATTTGTGTGTGTCATATATCGAATTTTATAAGTGCAATAATCTTTGTTTTTAATGGAAAAGTTTATTTTATGTCTTAGCTAAGTTTTCCAAGTGGTTTGGTCGAATTTGGAGTTGTCTAAGTCGTATTTTTGAATTTTACAAGTTCAAGTGTCAAAGCTGATAAAACGGGTCTGAAATTTGGTTGGATTGTTTGATTTTTCATTTTCAAACCATAAAGAATTTGGAGCTCTCCTTTTACAGGAGTGACATTTAGGTTATAAATGAATTTCTGGGAGTTTTGGGAATTTTTCCAAGGTGTCTAAACAGGTCCAATGAGTGTAAAATTTTAAGGTGTATTTTCTGACCACTTTCTGGGTAGGTCTGGACTTGTGATTTTCCATAGGCCATTTGGCATAGATATAGAACCCACCAATTTTTGGAGACTCTTTTAACTCATATGGGAACCCCTGGGATTTTACTTTATTTCTTTTGAGCTAAGTAAGTATTTTATAAAAATCGCTAAAGTCTGGTCCAAATATGAGTTTAAGAAAAGGAAAGATAAAACAAGGATATCAATAAGTAAAACACTTACACATGCATAAGAAGCTTATAGATTGAGTATATAAGTAATATATGATATCAATTCGTGTAGATACGTTGAAGGAGATACGACGTTGCTTCCCGGTGTAACTTTCTTGTTTGCTTTGATTTCGTTGCTAAGGTACAGATATTCTGACCTTACCTCTTAAGGTTTCTCATGATTCGTGTTCATCCTTTGATTCTAGCTTTGGACTGTTATGCTTTTACTCTGAGCCTTCTTATTAGGGCTTCCCTATAACCTTGCTATGTTCCCTTTGATTGAATCTCCTATGTGAACTGTTTAATGTGAACCACTGATATGCACCTTCTGATTATGAACCTTTGATATGCACCTTTGATAATGAACCTATGATATGAATCTTTGATATGAAACTTCGATATGAACTTCGATATGAACTTTGATATGAACCCTTATGATTATGATTTGACCCGTCAGTTTGATACCCGAGCCAAAATATGTTTCCTAGTCAGGAAGGTAACCTGACCATGTCATTGATGCACCAATGGCATGACTCCAGTGTGCACGAGTGATGTTGCACACCGTCCCCATTTTGATATGATTCTGAGCTCACTATATGTTTATGATTTGGCCATTATATGTTTTGGGGGGCGTATGGATGCATCCTAGATTTGATTTGTTTCGAGGGATTTGATCTGATTGGAGCTTTGTTTGGTGAATGATGTCGGGTGCAATCCGCGTCTTCACATTTCTGGGAGCTAGCTACTCCATTTGTTACTGAGGTCTCCCCTCCTATTATGTATGGTATTTCGAGGTCACCCCTTTGAATACAATGGCTACTTATGATATGATATGATATGATATGTTTCTGGGCTCGGGTAGATTTCTGCTAACCCTTACACTTTTGATAACCTATGTTGTACCTTCTGTATTCCCCAACGCACCATAATCTGTATTACTTGTTTATTACTCAAGACCCTTATATGACTCACTCTACTACCAAGATATATATTACATTGCTTTGATCTATCACACTCTCATTCCGTTACTTCAGACTATGGTTCCATTCACGTACCGGGTTATTATATGTTTATTGGATTTGGTTATGCTATTCATGTGTTATGTGACTACTGATTACCCTGTTATGATATGATTAACATGCGATTATAAGATTTACCTGTGGTCATCTGATGATATGCTATCTTACTGTTCTGTGGTCCTTTTGATTTGTCTGGCAACCATGCTTGTGTGCAATCGATTGTTGATCTGTTTATCTTTTGTACCTCGTTCGATTAAATCTTGTGGACTATGACTATTCGTGGTGTCCTTATCTGCTTGTTGTTGACCTGCCATGTTTGCATTTCTGTTTATGCTACTGTTTGATTTGGTGGATGGTCCAACTTATGACGTCTAGCTTGTTAACTTGTTTAATTGCCCTGCTATGTATTTAATTCTTTTAAATATAGTATTCATACTGTATTCCTACTTGTTACGTGTGACTGCTATGTATTGACTGCTGTTAGCACTTCCGCTATTATGATACTGATCATGTCTTCTATTAAGAGTTTTGACCTGTGTGAATTGCCATGCTCACTGATTGATTAATTGCTTCCGCTTTTCTGTAGATATCTGTTTGGCTTGTACGTATTTTGATTTCCTGAATTGTTAGTATGCCATATATGTTGTGTGGATGCTACGCCTGCTATGTTTGCTTATGTTTCAGTTCTTGTATGTCTGGTTTGTATGTGCTTGTTTATATGTCATAGATGCTTTGCTTCGCTTCGTTCTCCTTGTTATCTGTTCGTTTTGGATATCTGTATAATTGTGTTCTGCAGGATCCTCTTTGACTCATTACTCTCATTTCGCTACGACTTTGTTATCCGTTTCTTTGTCTCATTTTGCTTTTCAGATTTTGTTTAGCTTTCACTTTGTTATATCTGTTCACTGGGCTTTTTAAGCTCAGCCGCATTTCTTTTCCTGTAGCAGGTTTTAGGTTTGAAGATGGGCTTTGATTGGGCGTTGATTAGGCGGAGAGGTGGATTATTTGAGTGGACAAACCCTAGATACCTTATTATTTGGATTTATTTTGTTGGGCTATTGTTGGAGATTTCATTTTATTTTAGACATATTGGATTTTGTATTTTCCTTGTAAGTCATTCGTCTATATGACTTGGTACTTTATTCTTTAAGGCTTTCGCTTGTAAAATTTTATTTGTATGTTCTGATATGACACCAGAATGTGACACTTCTACCCTTGTCGGGTTGGGGTGTTACAACATGGGTTTCCTTTCTAAGAACTAAGGATGAAACAACATGCATCCTTAAGATCTTCATCACAGAAGTTGAAAACCAATATGATATGAAAGTTAAAATAATTAGGTGTGACAATGGGACAGAATTTAAGAATAGAGTTATGGATGATTTTTGCAGAGATAATGGTATTAAAAGAGAAGTCAGTGTTGCTAGAACTCCTCAACAAAATGGTGTTGCTGAGAGGAGAAACATGACACTAATAGAGGCTGCTAGAACCATGTTGGCAGATTCAAAATTGCCAATCACTTTTTGGGCTGAAGTAGTTAACACTGCATGTTATGTGCAAAACAGGGTTTTAGTAGTGAAAGCAAAGAATAAGACACCTTATGAGTTATTTAGAGGTAGACCTCCTATCCTAGACTTCATGAGACCATTTGGATGTCATGTATCAATTCTCAATAGCATAGATTATCTGGGCAAATTTGATGAAAAATCTGATGAAAGGTATTTTGTTGGGTATTCCATGGTTAGTAAAGCTTTCAGAGTATTCAACTTAATAACCCACAAGATTGAAGAGAATCTGCATGTTGAGTTCCTAGAAAACAAAGTGAATGTCAAAGAAACTGGTCCAGAAAGGCTGTTTGATGTTGATACTCTAACCCATACTATGAATTATGTACCTATCTCTACAGGTACAACTACTCATGATTTTGCAGGATCAAAAGAGTTTCTTGATGATGATGAACCAAGAAAGGATCAAGCAGATGATCATGATGAATTCAGTTTGCCACTTTGGGACTATGCAGATCATGATGATATTCCAAAGACTGGAGATGTTCAACATTCTAATGATTCTGGTAAGGAAGGAGATAGCTACATGAACACTGAAAATTCTGAAAGCAGTGGAAATTCAGATTTCACTGCTAGGCCAGAAGTTTCCACTGCAACATCAAAAGTGGAAATTACAACTCCAGTTACAGAGGAAGCTCAAGCCAATGATGTTGAAATCTCAAATATGCCAAGTGAGATTGCAGTTCCTCAGACTCCCCACACTTCAATTCATAAATCACATCCTCTTGAAAATGTGATTGGAGATGTCCATTCACCAATGAAGACTAGGAGACAATCAAGATTTCCTGATGTTCATAGGTTTATTAGTGAAATCTATGAATATAAGAATCATGAAGGCAAGAATGAATATCTTTTCATGTGTTTTCTGTCACAAATAGAGCCAAAGAATGTATACAAGGCACTTGAAGATGAAAGTTGGGTAGAAGCAATGCAAGAAGAGTTGCTCCAATTCAAGCTTCAAAAGGTTTGGGTGCTTTGTGATTTGCCTTCTGGCAAGAAGGTAATAGGTACTAAATGGGTGTTTAAAAACAAGAAGGATGAAAGAGGAATTGTCATCAGGAACAAAGCTAGGCTTGTGGCTCAAGGATACAGTCAGGAGGAGGGTATTGACTATGAAGAAGTGTTTGCCCCAGTTGCACGGATTGAAGCAATCAGACTGTTCTTAGCCTATACATCCTTTATGGGCTTTAAAGTCTATCAAATGGATGTAAAGAGTGCTTTTCTATATGGGCAGATTGATGTAAAGGTATATGTTTCACAACCTCCAGGCTTTGAAGACCCTGACTACCCAAATAAAGTATACATGGTAGTTAAAGCTTTGTACGGCTTGCATCATGCACCAAGAAAATGGTATGAAACCTTAACTACTTATCTTCTTGATAATGGGTTTCATAGAGGCAGAGTAGATCAGACTTTGTTCATCAAGAAAGACAAGATTGATATCTTGCTGGTTCAAGTATATGTTGATGATATCATTATTGGATCTAGAAAGACAGAGACGTGCACAGAATTTGAGAAGCTAATAAAGGAAGAATTCAAGATGAGTTCTATGGGTGAACTCACATTCTTTTTGGGACTTCAAGTACAACAAAGGCCAGATGGTATTTTCATCAATCAAGATAAATATGTGGCTGAGATACTAAGGAAGTTCAAATTCTTTGATGCTAAGTCATCCAACACCCCTGCAGACAAGACTAAACATCAACTTTTGAAAGAAAATAGTGGTGAAGCAGTTGATGTGCACATGTACAGGTCTATGATTGGTTCTTTGATGTATCTTACATTATCTAGACCAGACATTATGTTTGCAGTGTGTGCTTGTGCAAGGTTTCAGGTCACTCCCAGGTTCTCACACTTGACTGTTGTGAAGAAGATTTTTAGATATCTTAAAGCATTTCCTACTCTGGGATTATGGTACCCTAGAGAATCTCCTCTAGATCTGGTTACTTACTCAGATAGTGACTATGCTGGAGCCAGTTTGGATAGAAAATCTACTACAGGTGGATGCCAATTTCTTGGAAATAGATTGGTGTCATGGCAGTGCAAGAAACAAACAATGGTGGCAAATTCATCAACTGAGGCAGAGTATGTGGCTGCTGCAAGTTGCTGTGCTCAAGTTCTATGGCTTCAGAATCAACTTTTGGACTATAGGTACAATTTCATGAATACCATCATTTATATTGACAATAACAGTACCATTTGCATAATCAAGAATCCCAACAATCTTCCCCTATTTGATGATGACAAAACAAACAAAGTCGTGTACGAACTTCCCTAGACAAAGTAGCAGAAGTTGAGATGTAAAAATCTCCTTGAATGAAACAAATCTTGTCTTCCCCTTAATCCATGCCATGCTACTCCAATATTTCTTCCCATTTTTGTTATCAACAAATAGAGAATATAAGCAGTAGAAACTTCCCCTTGAGGGGTGCTTGAACATCAAATGATTCTTCAAATCTGTAAGCTCCTTGTAATGATCACGTGTGAAGAAAACTAAATATAACGAATTTGATGAAGAAGTAAAATATCCCAAACTTGTATATTATGTCTTGTTTATCCACGTGACATTGAACTTATACTAACACCATATAAGTAGACCGCAATCTCTTGACAAAATCCTCATCTTCAATGAGACACTGAGCACTACAATGTAACTCCTTTAAGTGATAGTTAACTAGGTCTTCATCCATCCAGCCCTTGACCTATGAAAACTAGATTTTGCAAGTCTTCGTCAACATCCTTTAAGCACGAACAAGTTATCTACAAAGTGTAACACCCACTTTGAGATATAATAAGAACACAAACCTGTCAAACTAAACTACAACATCAAATTAGTGATAATAAACTTTCTTCGTAATTAAGAATCCAGTTCAACACACAAAGACTAAAAATATTGAAATTAGACACCATTTTATAAGAGATTGTTATGAGAAAAGGCTAATTGAAGTTGTCAAAATCCACACTGATGACAACTATGCTTATTTATTAACGAAAGGACTTGGTGTGGTTAGATTTTAGTACTTGGTAACAGGTATTGGAATGCTAAATTCATAAACTTTTTGTGTCTAATGGTCTTTGGTGTTGAAAAGAAGTTTTTGGGTACTAAAATTGTTGTATAAGTTTGTATATATTTGCTTGTAGTTTTGTTTGACCTTTATGCAGTAAAGATGGGAGTTGATCTTAAAAGGTGTGTATCTGAGACACATAACAAATGGTTATTGATTCACCATGTCTAATCCACATAAGAATCAACTAGTCAAGAGCAAACGGCTACTGGTAAAGACTTGACAAATCCGTTTATGGTTGATAGTTTACCAAAAACTATATGGTTATCAACTCACCATATTCTTTATGATTAAGAGTTGGCTAGTCCATAGCAAACGGCTCATGGTAAAGACATATCAAATCCGTTGATAGCTGGTAGTTTGCTAAAAACTATGATAAAGAGCAGTTCAATTTTCATATGTTTTTCTTTACCACTGCTCTTTGAAAATCTTTGTGAAAAATTACCACTGCTAGTTCACAGTTTCCACTGACAGTGTTATTTTTACCACTGTTGATCTAGCCGTTACAACTATTGTGTCAGTAACAAATTTTTTAACTAGCCGTTGAAGAAAAATTGCTTTCTAAATATATAGGGTAAATTTTTAGAAAATTATCTACCTTCCTAATTGATATTTATCCTCTAAAGATAAATTCTTTCCTTAGATAATCTTTCTTGCGCAAAATTCTTAAACCCTAACACTATATAACTTTCTCTCTCAATTGGCGAGTTCTTTATACAATTCATACTGACACATTATATTTTTCATCAAAAGATTCTATGGCACCTATCACTTTTGCAGATGAGCACAACCAAGTGGCCTACTTGGAAAAGTCAAACGAGAAGAGTGGCCCTGTTTTTCATCAGATTGTGGACTTTCTAAATACTACACATATAAGGTATACTATACTTCTTAAACCCACAATCTATATCTCTCAAATCAAACAGTTTTGGAATTCTGTTCAGTCCATAACAATTGAAAATAGAGATACACATGAAACAGTAGATGCTCTTAGAGCCACTGTGGATTGGGTAACTATTGATGTTACTGAGGCATCCTTGAGAAGAATTCTGCAATTGGATGATTTCAATGGTATAATCACATTACCTATGCCAGAAATTCATACACATCTCTCTTCCATGGGGTATGATACCACTGACAAAAAGGCTACTTTCAAAAAGAGTGGTTTCTGTCCTCATTGGAGATTTTTGATACATACACTTTTACATTGCCTAAGTCCTAAGAAAACATCTTATGAACAATTTAGTTCAACAATGGCTTACCCTTTGGTTTGTCTAGCCACTGATAGGATTTTAATTGGTCGAATTATATTTTCACAAGTCTGAAAGGCAATGTAAAGAGTTCAACAAAATTTTTGATGTATCCAAGGTTTGTGCAAGCAGTGTTAAATGAATTTCAACTGCAACCCCACACTGGAGTTTATAAAATCCGCTTCCTAACGCCTAAAGTTTTTCAAAACATAAACAAAGATGGCAATAGGATTATTACACCTCTTTTTCCTCAAATGATTGCAAAGATTTCACAGGTACAAAACTCACCTATAATCACTGTTCCAAACATTGATTACACTCCACCAGTTTCTAACACCTATGAGAGGAGGCATAAACAGCCACCTCCTCCCGTTACAACACAGCATGTCCCTGATCCTTTTGGTTTAGGAACAAGCAGTGGTGGTTCCAGACTTCAACCTAGTCCAACTAGGGAGGAATCTGAGCCAATGCCCTATGATTCACCTCTCCCAACAGGTCACACAGTTGGAAGTGTTGAGGGCAGTGGGCAACAAATGGAATTGATGGCACTTTGTACCAAATTAGCTAAGCAGGTTGACTCTCTGGAGAAAGACTTGGCACACCTAAAGGAGGCACATGCCAAGGATGTTACACATTTGCAAGAAGAGATTCAGACCTTGAAGAAAGAGTTGCAGGGGTTGAAAAAGAAGAGGAAAACTGCAAAGGTAGTGATATCATCTCCATCCTCACCTGATGATGGTGATTCAGCTGATTTTAATAAAGATTTGGGAAATTCTCCCAAACAGGGGAGGAAAACAGATGCTGAAACTCAGGTGAGGAGAATTGATTTTGAATATGAAGGTGTTTCTAGTAAAGGTGCAGAGGAAGCTGATACTCAAGAAGAGCAACCAGAGCAAGATATTTTTAGTACTGCAACTGCTTATTTTACCACTGATCCAATTTCCACTGGAGATACAAATGTTCCTACTGCTGGACATGATGTTGTCACTGCAAGTGAAGAAATTGATAAACAGAAGAAAGACAAAGGTAAAGCTGTTATGCAAAGCAAGGAGCAAACAAGAAGAAAAATTTCAAAGAAAGAACAAGTTCAGATTGCTCATGATGCTGAAGTTGCTAGAAAGATTAATGAAGATGAAGTTGCAGCAAAGAAAAAGCTTGATGAATCGGAGATTGCTGGCTTTATGGAGGCTAAAAGGTTGGACAGAATGGAAACCACTGTTTCACCTACAATATTAAGAGAAAAGACTCCAGAGTTCAGCTATGTACCTACTGAAGAAGAAATTGATTTCTTGATTGCAAATGATCCAGTGATCAAGAAGAAAGCAATTGACCTAGTGGTTGATAAGTCTTTAACTGAAGATCAAAGAACAACACAGTTAAAGGACTTTATTCAGATGAAGAATAATCAAGCACTCCAAGATGCTATTATTTCAGTCAAGAAGGGCCAAAAGAAACCAAGACAACCAACCAAGGCACAGGTGATTTCAATGATGAAAGATTATTGTTGCAAGGTTGGTGGCTGGAAAAGACATAAATTCAAAGGAATTCCTGATGATAAAGTTGAAAGTATCTACTACAGAGTTCAAAGACAAGATAAAGATTTTATTCCAATATACTCTAAAGAAGAAGCAAGAAGGTATCCTAATTTGAAGAGAAAGGCCAAAGATAGTGAATCTCAGATATTTAAGAAGACAAAGTTTACTGAAGAACAAGAAGTTCCAACAGAGAAATTCACTGAAGAATAATTGACTGAGATGATTGTGATAGAAGAAAAAGATTTTTATCCTGAACCACTGCAAGTCAGACATCCTATCATTGATTGGGAAGTGTTTACTGCTAGCAATTTTGAACCAACATGGAAAATTACAAGGCTAGGTGGTGAAACTTCATCATTCATTCAATTTGAAGAACTTATCAAAGCATGTGACAGACATGATCTGGATACCTTGTGGAGATTGGTTCAAGAAAGGTTTGATGCTAAAGATCTTAAAGATAGGAAGGAAATGCAGTTATGGATTGATCTAAGAAGGCTCTATAAACCAGATACTCATGATGATTTCTGGAAATTCTCATGTTCATGTCCTGGTACTAAATGGTATTATTATGATTCATGTGAAATTTATCATGTTTTTACATCAGATGGAGTGGATGCATTTATGTTTGCTGAGAAAGAATACCCACTCAGAGCTGGAACTCTCACTGTGCTGCTGTGTACAACAATAAGAGTTCATGAAGATAATGAGAAGGTCAGAGCATTGTTACTTAGGCTTCAAGATCAATGTTCAAGAGCTATTCAGGAGTTAAGAAGAAAGAGAAGTGTTTGAAAGAATTCCCCAAATTCTTACAGAAGAAGCAGATTGAAGAAACTTATTGATTTGCAGAGAAATCATAAGTTTAGGGGAGGATTGTTTGGAATAAAGATAACAATTACCACTGATACGCTTTTGGTTAGCACTGCTAAAGATTACACTAGCAGTGGAAACTCATTTCCACTGTCAGTACAATATTACCACTGCTGTTAGGATAATTGTTTTGTCTTCGTATATTGATAAGTATAGAAAAGATCTTGTGTATATTCTATATTGTTAAGTTTATACTTATCTTGTAAAGGACTCCTTGTGCTATAAAAGGAGATCCTAGGTCATTGCTTAGTGTACGTATCATTCATATAAGCTTCAAGGTGTAACGCTAGTGATAAGAAAGATCACCCGTATTATTTCTTAATAATATTGATGCTTAGTGTTAAACTGTTCTCATTTACATTACATCATACAATCCGTCTTCTAAGTATTACTAAGTATATTTCGCATGCTTATTAATATAAATAAAAATATCACTAACATAAGGTGTGTGTTTAGATCCATCATTCGGGTACCAAATTCCATGTTGATGGTTCCTTGGAGACACTTCAAGGTTATTTTTGGTAGGCTTATCCTGCTATCTAGCACACATGCATACAGCGAACAGAATGGCTGGTCTACTGGCGGTGAGGTACATTAGGGATCCAATCATACTTCGATATTTAGTTTGGTCAACCATGATCCCTGAGTGGTCCTCATCCAGTTTAGTACGCTCCACCATGGGAGTGTCAACAGGGTCACAAGAATCAAATCCAAATTTCTTTAAGATCTCACTAGCATATTTAGATTGATTTATAAAAATGCCTCCGGGACTTTGTGAAATTTGTAATCCCAAGAAAAATGACATTTGTCCCATCATTGACATTTGAAATTTGGAGCCCATCTCCTTAGAAAAATGGTCACATTCATTGGGGTCGGTCGAGGAAAAAATAATATCATCAACATAGATTTGAACATGAATTAAGTGTTTGCCTGACTTTCTGGTGAACAATGTTGGATCAACTGCTCCTTTGCTAAATCCATTAGATACAAGAAACTTTGATAGCGTGTCGTACCATGCCCTTGGAGCTTGCTTCAAACTGTAAAGGGCCTTCTTCAAGCGATAGACATGAGTAGGATGCTCTGGATTCACAAAACCATCAGGTTGGCTGACGTATACTACTTCTTTCAGATCTTCGTTAAGAAAAGCAGTCTTTACATCCATCTGATAGACTACCATGTTCTTACTGGCAGCGTTAGCCAGGAAGATTCTGATTGCCTCGATACGTGCAACTGGAGAAAATGGTTCTTCAAAGTCAATACCCTCCTCTTGACGGTATCCTTTTGCAACCAGTCGAGCCTTGTTCTTTAGCACATCACCATGCTCATCAAGTTTTACTTTGAAGATCCATTTTAGAGCAATGATCATAGCACAGTTAGGAGCAGGTACTAATTTCCATACATCTAGTCGATCGAACTCATGAATTTCATCTTGCATGGCATTGAACCAGCTGCCTTCAGTCATGGCTGTTTTAACGTCTTTTGGTTCGACCTTAGATACTACGGAGTTGAAGAAGCACCACAAGGCGTCAGTTGCAAGTTGTTTACGAGTGGATACTGGGCGAGAAGGGTTTCCAATGATGTTGTCCAATGGATGGTCATGTGTCCATTTTCTAAGGTGTTCGTGTGGTTGTTGTTGAGGGACTGAGGTAGCAGAGTTTGGATCTCCTGATGAAGATGGTTCTGAAGTTGTTTCAAGAGCAAATATGTTCTCAAATGGAGCATCTTCGGGAGTAGCAAAGGGGTTATCTCCACCATAGTTGCCAGAAACAATTTCATGATGTACAATCGATGACTGAGGATTTGATGATGATGATGAGTGAAATGCAGTGAGCGCTTCTTGACTCAATGACATAGAAACTGAAAGGTTATCTACGTTGACTGGGTTAGGGGCAGCCTCTGTTGATGGATTAGACTGATCATTAGCAGTAGGCTCATAGTGTTCATCAAAAATTGGATCAAACAATTTCTTCAAATCATTTTCTAAAGGGGGTACATATGGAATTGCTAGTGAGGGATTTTGTACAAGAGAAGAACTAATGGGACTACTTAACAAATGTTGAGATGCGGGTCCAGAACTTGATTATCCTGGAGCCATTTGCCCAGACAGCTCATCGAACGTGACGTGAATAGTTTCCATGATATCTCGAGTTCTTTTGTTGTAGATTCGGTAACCCTTCTTGTTTGGTGCATAACCCACAAAAACTCCAATGTCTGCCTTAGCTCTTAATTTACCTAAATCTTGACCATCATTCGTTGGATAGCACAAAGCATCAAATACACGAAGGTAGGAGAGATTAGGTTTTCATTTTTGGACAAGTTCGTATGGAGTTTTTCCATGAGTGGTGTGTATGAGGGAACGATTTTGGGTGTAGTAAGCAGTGGCAATGGCTTCAGCCCAAAGAAACATTAGAACCTTTGATTAAATTAGCATTGTTCTTGCAGCTTCAACAAGGTTCCGATTTCGTCTTTCAACTACACCGTTCTGTTGAGGCGTACGTGGAACACTTATTTGATGACTGATTCCAATGATTTCATAAAATTGACTTAGGTCTTTGTTAACAAACTCAGTGCCATTGTTTGTTCAAATAATTCTAACAGTCTTGTTAAGTCGAACCTGCAGCTGTTTGATAAGTTCGATGATGACATTTAGAGTTTCATCCTTTGTCCTTAAAAACTTAACCCAAGTAAATCGAGAGTAGTCATCAACAACGACTAATACATATTTCTTCCTATTTATCGTTTGCACTCTTATGGGTCCGCACAGATCCATATGAAGAGTATAAAGAACTTCCATAACTGAGTTTGCGGGTTTGGGTTTGTGGGCATACTTCTTGCTTTTTCCTAATTGGCATGCTGAACAAAGATGATCTTTTTCATAATTTAATGGTGCTGAAGTTAAAGTGATTGAGACGACGATGCCATAACCATGAATTTGTTTTTGAAGCTTTTGACAACAAGCAGATTGGAGAAGACTTCATCATATCTTCGATAGAGATGGCGTATAGGTTTGTACCATGTGTTCCTCTTAAAAGTTCCACACCATCAAGTTTTCTAACGAAACAAGTATGTTTTCTAAAAGCCACTTCTAAATAAGAATCACCGAATTGACCGACAGAAAACAAATTATGACCAAGACCTTCAACATAGTATACCCGGGAAATTACACTATCACCAACCACATAATCTACATAACCCATAATTGCCCCAAAATGGTCGTTCCCGAATCTAACAGTCCTGATAAATTTACTCACGAAGTTCATGAGCCGCGAGCGATCTCCAGTCATACGCTTGGAACATCCTGAGTCCAGGTACCATAAAATGATTTGAACAACCTGCAGTTGAACACATACAAGTATGGATGACTAGATAGTTTGGATCCCCATGCGAGAATTAGATCTACTTGGTTAGAAAACGAGATTGGAACATCCACATCAGAAAAAGATTCAATGAAATCATTGGAGGTAGATGTCGGACTAGCAGTAACAGTAGATCTATTCAAAGTATGTTCACTTCTTAAAGGTATAGTTCTACCAGTAGGCATCCATTTCCTAATGGGCATTGGTCTAGATAATTTAAGGCACAACTCATTAAGATTGACTTTAAGGCCAGTATGTATCCAATGATAACCTTCATTACTAAATTTTCTTCCTGTTGGTTTCCAATGTTTTCTAGCCCTCTTCCACCTTGGTCTTCTGACCTTCTTAGCCTGTTTTTTAGTTTTGACATTTTTTACCAGAGATATAACAAAATTGTTCACATCATTCACAACACATTCATGATTAATACCAGAAATCACACAATCATTACATGTTTTGCAAGAAGTAGCCGAATTCGAATTAATTACAGTACGCTTATAGCTAATACTAGAATCAATACGATTCGTCTTATTCAACACAAACTTATTGTTCCTAGGGTGGTCTTCTACTTTCTTCCATTGATCACTCTTACTTGCGAGGTCCTATCTTGCTTTGTATTGCCTGGAGGCTTTGACCCGCTTGCCTTAGTGTCACTGATTACTCCTGTAGAGGGAATGATGAGAACATTAGTTGGTTTTACTACTTTATGCATTCCTGATCTAGAAGTGCAGGGATCTGATGTACTTGCAGGCACATCAAAGTTCACATGCTAGACTTTCGGCACAGAACAAGGCATATCATGGGTTGCATGCTTAACACTAGGCATAGAGCAAAGCATAACGACTTTATCTTTCTTACATAAGGATTTAGGGCATGTTGCTTGATGAGTGTGTAAATACTCATCATTTTTGGTCAAATCTGAACTGTAATATGTTTAAAAATGCTCAGAAAGGCATCAAAATACTGAAAATATTCCAAAATTGCATTTTATATGTTTTAGATGCAAAATGTTCAAAATCAGATGAAAAATGAGCTAAGTTTGCATAATTGGCAGTTTCAGTCCCCCAAGTTTCAAAAGTTGTCAGAAATAGTCCCTAAAGCACTTATTTCAAAAGAAAAATCACCAAAGGTCCTTTTAAAATCATAACTTGTCAAAATTAGTCCTTTGGTGAAAAATATCAAAAGTTTTGAGAAATTAAAAATTTGGTCCTTCAAGTTTAAAAATTGGCAAAAATGGTCCTTGGAAATTGGAAAATGTCAAGTCTGGTCCTTGTACTATTGGAGCTTGTCACTTTTGGTCCCTTGGAGCAACTTTGCAAATATGGCAGAATTGGTCCTTGTATTTTCAGAATTTGCATAACAAGTCCTTGATTATTAAACCCTTTACACCCATTTGGACCTTGTCATAACCCCTTGGACCCTACCAAACCATTGTGACCCCTGTTTTTGACCCCCTTCAATATATTAAGCCAAGTCAAATATCTGGTCAAACCACCCTACGCGCTCTTTTTCCTCTTCTTCACCAACCTTCTCTGCAACACACCATCTCCCACACCTCCAGCTCAAATCCCACTCTCTTTGTTCCCCCCACCTCCACCAAACTCCAAAACACATTAAATGCATCCCTTTCCCCCTCACTCAACCCCCAACTGGCATATATGTGTTTTGGCGCCAAAAATGCATCAAACGGCCAAGATCACTCCAAGTCATCCAATGGCCTCAAATACATGTGGGATATGCTCAGAGTAGTGAGAGAAGCCATTTTGGTGTATAAAAGAAGCAAGAAGAAGGAAAAGAAGGGAGTACTTAGTTTATTTTAAAAATGTATGTCGTTTTTAGTTTTAATGTTTTAATTTAAGTTTGAAGTTGTAATTTTCTGTTCTTATGTACTCAAATTAAGTTGTCTTATCAATATAATCCAATTTCTAGTATCAAGTCAAAGTTTTAATATCAATTCAAGTTTCTATGCTAACTGTTAAGAAAATCAGTTTCAAATCTTATGTCCAAGCTTCTAATAAGCTTATGTTAAAATCAAATAAGCTTATTTAAGCTTATTATAGCCTTTGGTAAGCTTGCTAGTCATTTTTAAGCAAGTTTGGTATGTGGTCAACAAAAGTCAAACTGAGCTCATTTGGAAATGGAAATGATAATGGGGTGTTGCAGAGCTTGGAATGGGTTGGAATTGATTAAAATAGGGTAGTTTGGTTATGGTTTAAGCTACAAATTAGCTGGACCATTGTAAGTGTTCATAAGCTTTTTTATAGTCCTAATTCATAGTTGTTTTACTGTATAATTAGAGTAGTTATAATCTGTTGGTGTTACTTGTTGAATTTGAATTAGTTAGCTTTAATTTTGATATTATATCATAGTTCAGTTGCAGTCTTAGTGTAGAATCAAGGATTTGATAGTTTTGCTTGCATATCAGTTAGTTAAATGGTGTTTGGATTTTAGGACAAACCTGAGTTAGAGGTTTATTCTATGGTTAAAATCTTTTGCTTTAGTCCTAGTTAGTTGAAATATAGCCAATTTGGTCAGTCCTCTGTATCTGCATAAGCTCAATGTCAAATTCCACTTGAATCTGTCCTATTAGCTTAACTGTTGGAATTTTACAAAATCAAGAGCTTGTTTCATGTTTAGAAATCACTAGAGTAGCTTGCATTAGTTTCATTCTACTATTTAACATCATATTCAGTTGGTAAATCAAGATCAAAGTTCATTTAAGTCAAACTCTCATAGCTGTTAAAAGTCAAAATAGTGGAAAAAGTCAGTTTATGCCCAACTGAGTTGATTTTTAATTGCTTCATTTCTGGGTCAAATCAAGTGAAACTTGTGGTTTTAAAAACTTTAGCTGGTCTACTTTCCTATTACCAATTTTGTAGATTTTTGTAAATTTTTTATAATCTCCAAAACTGCTTGTCAATATGGGTGTAAATCCCCTGTACACACTCAGTATTAACTGAGTGTGCACAGGTTTTGTGCTAGGCTTGTACCAAGCTCATCAGAGCTCAGCCAGGGCTCATCTTTGGTTTAGACATAGCTAGCCAGGTCTTCTTGAGGTTCCCACTTCTGTTTTTCATTTTCAGCTTATTGTGTAGCTTATGCTTAAGCTTAAAGTAGCCCATCAAAACTGTTTTTATCACTTGATCTCAAATCATTCAAATCATAGCAGTTAGCACAATAGAGGTTTAGGATAGTTGTAATTAGTTGCTTTTGAGTATTTATAGCTTATTGTAGCTTCTGTATAAGTTTGGTGGTCATTTGGTCCTTTTAGCTTATTCTAAGTGCTTATTCATAAGCACTTGTAACTGCAGCCTCATATTCCTTCACACAAGCCCCTGTTTTTATAATTTTTTTAGATTCATAATATTATTTTAGATTTTTCTTGAATTTTTCAAATTTTTCTAAGTCAGTTTGCTATTTTTCTTTATTTAAAACAGTTTTTAAGCCTTTTTAATTAGCATTTAATACAATTAATTCAGAAAAGTTCCAAAAAAATAATTTTTCATTTTTCTTAGGTTAAGATAAATATAAAAAGTCAAAAAAATATTTTTCCAGATTTTTCTCAGTTAAATTTGTATTTTTAAGCAATTTAAGTAGTTTTAAATAGTTTTTAATTCATAGAAAATACAAAAATAATCAGAAAAATATAAAATTAGTTTTGAAAATTCTCTTTTGTTATTTTAGATTTTTCCAAGTCATAATTTCATTTTTCTAGCTTTATTTCATATTTTCTTTTATTTTAGGGTATTATTAAATAAGTAAAAATAGTTTTTAATTAATAATAATTAGATAAATAGTTTTAAAAATAATTTTATTTTTCTAAAAATTTTCTTTTACCATTAGGTTTGTAAAAATGTCATTTTTATATTTTTAGGATTAATATTGTTTCAATTTCACATTTTCTTTTGTAAGTTACGTAGTTTTTAATTTAAGTTTTAAAACAGAAAAATCAAAAACATCATTTTGCAAATAGTGATAGCGTTTATTTAATATAGTTTATCTTTTTAATTTTCTTTAATTTACATTTAAGCCTCTGTAATATGTTTACTTTTTCTTTAGTTATAATAATCAAACATCTTTTCCGTTCAAATCTCTCGATCACTATACGTTTGGTGATTCATCGCATAGCTCGCTGGGACATAACGACCCGGGGAAACACTATACTCTCCTGATCTTCATTGCATTTGTTTCCGGACTGTTTTAAGTTTGTTACGGTTGGCCATTCACAAGTGGTCGGCTTGAGTGATAAAACTTGACCGTCTGGGAGCGAATCAAATTTTTGGAGCCGCTGCCGGGGAGATGTGCTGATTATCTTCCGTTTAGCAGATTAGTGATTTGAATATTCACTCCTTGTTTATACCATCTGTATGTATTTATATTTTTTCTTATAAAAATCAAAAACCCAAAAAGATTTTCATTCTTTGTTTTTGCATCATGTTTTTCAGAAATACCAAAAATATTCCTCTTTACCCTCTTACCCTTTTTGATTCTTTATCCCTTTACCCTCTATCCATTTGATTCTAACTTCTTCTATTCTCATGGAATCTCTCGACTACGACGAATTCTGGGACGAAGTTGAAAAACTTCAGACTTTATCACAAATGTCAAGAATTCGTGTTGTTCGTGATGATCCATTAATTCTGCGTAGGGAAATGGAACGAGAAACCGGGGTGACAAAGGACCAGGTACTTCCCTCTGATAATGGAGGTGCTAAATACGTCCAACCTATGGTTATCCAAAGATCTAAACCCTCAATTGCTCCTAAGCCGTCTAAAATTGATCCTAAACTTTCACGATTTACGGTTAAAAGCAAACATGCAGAATTTAGACCGGTGACTAGCAAGAATGACTTGCCTAATCTTCACGTTTCTCAAGAACCAGAACCAGAGACCATAACGGAAGTGGTGAAAATTGCTAGCTCTCAGAGCACACCACTTGTCCCACCTCCGGATTTTTCAAAATGTTCTTCAAGACTTGATAGTCATTCGGATCACCATGTTGGTTTTGTTGATTCTTTGAATAAACTGATTCCTTCTCGTAGCTCTCAAATGAAATCGTTTATTCCTTGTGTCGGTTATGGTGAGCCTCTTTCTTGTTCACCCTGTCGTTGGTGTACGTGTGTACAATGTGGTAATGATATTCGTAACGGGAGTTGTTTGTTTTGTGGTTCGAGGAATTCATTTGATTATAATCCTAATCCGAACTCATTTAACGACCCCTAAAATTTTTCCAATTACCCACCACAACCCGACCTATCTTCATATAACCAACATAACTGTTGTGAATTTTGTGGAGGTCCTCACCAAGGATTTGAGTGTCAATCCGGAAACACGTTTGTCTATGAACAGTTTTTCCGGTGATGCTCAGAACTTTGGTTATGACCAAAATCCATATGATTCACCAGTCCTGACTCAACAGTTTTACTGTTGTGAGAACTGTGGAGGTCCCCACTTCAGCTCTGATTGTCAAATAGGGAATCCATTTCCTTGTAACAATCATGACTCTCACAGGTTTGGCAATTTCCAACCTCCACAGCACCATATGGTTCAAACTCCACCTGAGCCGTTGTCTCAAGAAATCTCCCAAAATTTTGAAACCGCAATGAAAACACTTGATGATATGATTAGTAACTTTAAGAATCAAGTGAATGGTGAAAAGACCATGGGAGAATTGCTAGCCGAAGAACGAGAAGCCCATAAATCTAGGGAAGAATTATTAGTCCTAGAGCATGCAGCTCTAAGGCGTTCCCAATTTCTTAAGGCAGCTATGTATGACGATGACGAGGAGAGTTTTTATCCTTTTAAAGATAATATTTCTCAACTCCCTCAGTCAGTTGATATCCCAGCAGTTGAGATTCCATCTCAAACAATTGCTATCACACCCGAAGCTCTCACTCACTCTTTGAACATGGGGGACGAGCATCTTGACACTGTTCCTGAAAAGGAATCGGACGAATTCATAAAGTCTAGTGTTGAGAACCTTGCCCCAATCCCGAGAGAGTCACAGGGAACTTCTGATCATATGTGTGATTCTATTTCCCCTCTTGAGTGTTCAATAGATCATTTTGAAACTGTCTCTGATCTTAGCGACGACTGTGCTTCCTATGGAAACATCGAGTATGTTGAGGCATCACTTCCACAATCTGAGTCTGATCCTCTTCTTGAGGAGTTCACCGATGAACTCACTCACATCAATCTACTTTCATCAGAAAGTAACGATGTTCTCTTTGATTTCGAAGCCGATCTGGGAGAGACTGAAAGTCTCCCTTATAATGATCGTTCACTCACTTCTCACCCTAACAGTCCAATAGAGAATGTTGATCACTTTGTTTCCGAAACATTCAAAGCTACTTTCACCAATCCTCTATTTGAATTCGACTCTGAATTCACTTTAATTTCTGAGAATCCACTCTTTGATACTCAAACCAAGGATAGTGATGAGCCCACAATGGAACAAGAGTTCACAATTTCACTTAATGTGAATGATTCTCTTCATGAAGAGTTCTCCGGTGAACTCTCTCATGCCATATCTCCTCCGGAACATGATCATTTCTATCTTGATCTTGAGGATGATATTGGCTCGGAGGAAGGTGTACTCTATCATTCGAGTTTGCCTATTATTGATACTACCCTCACCCTTCCTCCCGATATGTCTACATTTGAGGATGAAGAATGGATCTTGATTGTTATCAAAACCTTTCTTCCTTTCCTCAAATATCTTGTGATTTCTCTTCATCTTCACTCCTTCGGGAATGAAGACACTATCTTTGACCCCGGAATTTTCATTTACCATTTTTGAGCCGGGTCTGTCTCTCTATATCTCATCGGTGTGGAACTTTCACGTGCTTCAAATGTTTGTCCAAACATCTTGAATGAAAGTCCGATGGAGATTGTTTTTTCCACTTTGCTTCCCCATGAACCAATTAATTCGGGGTCGAGTCAAGCTAGCGACTCGGTAATCAAAAACAGTAGTTAAACATGGGTTTTCACCCGTGTGTACCACCCTAGTGTGGGGGAGTTGCCCCCCGCTGTTGTATACAAGTTTTCTCTAAAAAAAAAATAATAATGGTCGTAGTATTTCCCTTTTACGTTCTATGTTTCGGCATAACCGCCGGTACTTTGAATATTGAGGGCAATATTCATTTCTAGTGTGGGGGGGAATTCTCACGAATTTTATCATATAATTATACCGCCCAATTCCCCCATTTTTGGCCAAATTTTTTTTTGGAGTAAGTGTTTTTCACTTACTCAGCATATGGTAATCAGTCCACCATGTCTAACCCACAAAAGGATTGGCTAATCCAGGAGCAAACGGCTCTTGGTAAAGATATCTCAAATCCGTTGACGGCTTGCAATTTGCCCAAAATTGTATGGTATTCAGCTCACCATATCCTTAAAAGTGAAGAGTTGGCTAGCCCGCAAGTTTATGGCTTGTGGTAAAGGCAGTGGAAAAGCCATAATTGGTAATCAGCTCACCAAAGATAATATTGATAATTTATCTAAGAGTTGGCTAGTCCAGAAGCAAACGGCTTCTGGTAAAGACAAATCAAATCCGTTGGAAGCTGGTGGTTTGCTCAAAATCACATGGTTATCGGTGTACCATAGTTCTTACTTGAACTGAAACATTTGGCTACTCCAGAAGTAATGGCTTTTGGTAAAGAGATTCAAATCCATTAAGTTTTTCTCAAAAGATTGCTAGGGACTAGCAATAGTTTAGTGTGGGGGATTGATGAGTGTGTAAATACTCATCATTTTTGGTCAAATCTGAACTGCAAAACGTTTAAAAATGCTCATAAAGGCATCAAAATACTAAAAATATTCCAAAATTGCATTTTATATGTTTCAGATGCAAAATGTTCAAAATCAGATGAAAAATAAGCTAAGTTTGCATAATTGGCAGTTTTAGTCCCCCAAGTTTCAAAAGTTGTCAGAAATAGTCCCTAAAGCACTTATTTCAAAAGAAAAATCACCAAAGGTCCTTTTAAAATCATAACTTGTCAAAATTAGTCCTTTGGTGAAAAATATCAAAAGTTTTGAGAAATTACAAATTTGGTCCTTCAAGTTTAAAAATTGGCAAAAATGGTCCTTGGAAATTGTCACTTTTGGTCCTTGGAAAATGTCAAGTCTGGTCCTTGTACTATTGGAGCTTGTCACTTTTGGTCCCTTGGAGCAACTTTGCAAATATGGCAGAATTGGTCCCTGTATTTTTAGAATTTGCATAACAAGTCCTTGATTATTAAACCCTTTACACCCATTTGGACCTTGTCATAACCCCTTGGACCCTGCCAAACCATTGTGACCCCTGTTTTTGACCCCCTTCAATATATTAAGCCAAGTCAAATATCTGGTCAAACCACCCTACGCGCCCTTTTTCCTCTTCTTCACCAACCTTCTCTGCAACACACCATCTCCCACACCTCCAGCTCAAATCCCACTCTCCTTGTTCCCCCCACCTCCACCAAACTCAAAAACACATTAAATGCATCCCTTTCCCCCTCACTCAACCCCCAACTGGCATATATGTGTTTTGGCGCCAAAAATGCATCAAACGGCCAAGATCACTCCAAGTCATCCAATGGCCTCAAATACATGTGGGATATGCTCAGAGTAGTGAGAGAAGCCATTTTGGTGTATAAAAGAACCAAGAAGAAGGAAGAGAAGGGAGTACTTAGTTTATTTTAAAAATGTATGTCGTTTTTAGTTTTAATGTTTTAATTTAAGTTTGAAGTTGTAATTTTCTGTTCTTATGTACTCAAATTAAGTTGTCTTATCAATATAATCCAATTTCTAGTATCAAGTCAAAGTTTTAATATCAATTCAAGTTTCTATGCTAACTGTTAAGAAAATCAGTTTCAAATCTTATGTCCAAGCTTCTAATAAGCTTATGTTAAAATCAAATAAGCTTATTTAAGCTTATTATAGCCTTTGGTAAGCTTGATAGTCATTTTTAAGCAAGTTTGGTATGTGGTCAACAAAAGTCAAACTGAGCTCATTTGGAAATGGAAATGATAATGGGGTGTTGCAGAGCTTGGAATGGGTTGGAATTGATTAAAATAGGGTAGTTTGGTTATGGTTTAAGCTGCAAATTAGCTGGACCATTGTAAGTGTTCATAAGCTTTTTCATAGTCCTAATTCATAGCTGTTTTACTGTATAATTAGAGTAGTTATAATCTGTTAGTGTTACTTGTTGAATTTGAATTAGTTAGCTTTAATTTTGATATTATATCATAGTTCAGTTGCAGTCTTAGTGTAGAATCAAGGATTTGATAGTTTTGCTTGCATATCAGTTAGTTAAATGGTGTTTGGATTTTAGGACAAACCTGAGTTAGAGGTTTATTCTATGGTTAAAATCTTTTGCTTTAGTCCTAGTTAGTTGAAATATAGCCAATTTGGTCAGTCCTTTGTATCTACATAAGCTCAATGTCAAATTCCACTTGAATCTGTCCTATTATCTTAACTGTTGGAATTTTACAAAATCAAGAGCTTGTTTCATGTTTAGAAATCACTAAAGTAGCTTGCATTAGTTTCATTCTACTATTTAACATCATATTCAGTTGGTAAATCAAGATCAAAGTTCATTTAAGTCAAACTCTCATAGCCGTTAAAAGTCAAAATAGTGGAAAAGTCAGTTTATGCCCAACTGAGTTGATTTTTAATTGCTTCATTTCTGGGTCAAATCAAGTGAAACTTGTGGTTTTAAAAACTTTAACTGGTCTACTTTCCTATTACCAATTTTGTAGATTTTTGTAAATTTTTTATAATCTCCAAAACTGCTTGTCAATATGGGTGTAAATCCCCTGTACACACTCAGTATTAACTGAGTGTGCACAGGTTTTGTGCTAGGCTTGTACCAAGCTCATCAGAGCTCAGCCAGGGCTCATCTTTGGTTTAGACATAGCTAGCCAGGTCTTCTTGAGGTTCCCACTTATGTTTTTCATTTTCAGCTTATTGTGTAGCTTATGCTTAAGCTTAAAGTAGCCCATCAAAACTGTTTTTATCACTTGATCTCAAATCATTCAAATCATAGTAGTTAGCACAATAGAGGTTTAGGATAGCTGTAATTGGTTGCTTTTGAGTATTTATAGCTTATTGTAGCTTCTGTATAAGTTTGGTGGTCATTTGGTCCTTTTAGCTTATTCTAAGTGCTTATTCATAAGCACTTGTAACTGCAGCCTCATATTCCTTCACACAAACCCCTGTTTTTATAATTTTCTTAGATTCATAATATTATTTTAGACATTTCTTGAATTTTTCAGATTTTTCTAAGTCAGTTTGCTATTTTTCTTTATTTAAAACAGTTTTTAAGCCTTTTTAATTAGCATTTAATACAATTAATTCAGAAAAGTTCCAAAAAAATAATTTTTCATTTTTCTTAGGTTAAGATAAATATAAAAAGTCAAAAAAATATTTTTCCAGATTTTTCTCAATTAAATTTGTATTTTTAAGCAATTTAAGTATTTTTAAATAGTTTTTAATTCATAGAAAATACAAAAATAATCAGAAAAATATAAAATTAGTTTTGAAAATTCTATTTTGTTATTTTAGATTTTTCCAAGTCATAATTTCATTTTTCTAGCTTTATTTCATATTTTCTTTTATTTTAGGGTATTATTAAATAAGTAAAAATATTTTTTAATTAATAATAATTAGATAAATAGTTTTAAAAATAATTTTCTTTTTCTAAAAATTTTATTTTATCATTAGGTTTGTAAAAATGTCATTTTTATATTTTTAGGATTAATATTGTTTCAATTTCATATTTTCTTTTGTAAGTTACGTAGTTTTTAATTTAAGTTTTAAAACAGAAAAATCAAAAACATCATTTTACAAATAGTGATAGCGTTTATTTAATATAGTTATCTTTTTAATTTTCTTTAATTTACATTTAAGCCTCTGTAATTTGTTTACTTTTTCTTTAGTTATAATAATCAAACCTCTTTTCCGTTCAAATATCTCGATCACTATACGTTTGGTGATTCATCGCATAGCTCGCTGGGACATAACGACCCGGGGAAATACTATACTCTCCTGATCTTCATTGCATTTGTTTCCGGACTGTTTTAAGTTTGTTACGGTTGGCCATTCACAAGTGGTCGGCTTGAGTGATAAAACTTGACCGTCTGGGAGCGAATCATTGCTCTTAAGCATTCTAAAAGTTCCTGAGATCGTTTGGCATATAAGCATGCATACCTAACTTCACTATCAAGTGGTTTATTTATGCTATCCTCTTCGACAATCTCACGGAGACATTCTAGACTATCCTTAAGGTACGAAAAATATTCTTGAAACACAAGTTCGTTATTTCTTAGGTGAGGAGGAATATATTTTACAGTCACAGCATACTTAGAATCCGCATATGCCTTTGATGCAACATTCTCATTACAGATAAGTGGCATTTTCCCTTTTACCTGACTCTTGAGATTCTCAATTTCCTTTTGCAAAGAAGTTATTTTTTCATTGTTCTTGTCACGAGTGACTTTCATTGAATTATATAACTCTTTAAAGTGTCGTTTAACATTTTTATTTTCTTCTAGAAAACTCTCATTTTCTTGTTGTAATACATTAATGATGTTTTGAAGATGAAATTTTTGAGAGTACTGAGAATCTAAAGGAGGAGGCATTTGGGAGCCAGTCACATTGTTCTTTTCACACTTTAATTGTGAAATTTGGGTTTTCATCCTTCTGATCGTGTTACAGTGAGCTCGAATCTGTTCGTCACGTTTGTTTATTTCAAAAACTATATTAAACTCAGGAACATCCGAGGATGTCTTGATATTTAAGGTTTTAACAGTTTCTTTGAGATGTTGATATTTTAGTTGCAAATTAAAATGTTCAACTTCTAACTTAGAAAAATGTTTTACCAAGTTATCATGATCATCCTGTTCTATTTTCTCATTTAGTTATGAGTTTTTGTTTTCAAGCTCAATGACACGATCATGGAAAACTTTCAAAGCAACAGATAATTCATGAAATTGAGAAGCAGTAATAGAATACTTTGTAACAGTATAAAACACATCTTGAGCAACACAACTAGAAATCAAGTTCTCATTTAAGATATGCAGATTCTTCCTTTCAATTTCATTACATTTGAGTTCACGTTCATAATCATTGACCTCAATTATCATGTTATCAAATTCCTTCTCCATTTCTTTAATCTCTGAATTTATGCCCTTTTGAAGACTTTCAAACTGATTTTTTAATTGTTTAAAGAAAGGCATGAGCTCAGTTAAATAGCATTTTTTAGTTTCCTCAAAACCCCTTTCCCCTTTAGTTATCCCTGTAGGTGTGATTCTTTTCTTACATGTCTTCTCAAAATCAATGAATAGTTGGTAAACAACATACAGGCTGATTAAGGTCTTGCTCTTAGTAGGGAGAGTTCTAGGCACTAAATACATTGGTGTATTTGGAGGATACACAGTAGCTGGAGGCACTTTCCTAAGGGGAGGGTTTGTTTCAACAAATGCATTAGCTTTTTGCTTATCTATGTCTTTTTTCCAAAAAACTTGTTCAGGGGTTAATTGAGTTTGAGGCTTAAATTTGTTCAAGGAAATCCAATTTTCTTTAGTGTAATCATGGGGTTTAATCGTTATATTTTGCTTTTTATACTGAGGATCTTTTAGTTTCTTTTCCATTTTCTCCCTAGAGGCATCTTCTAATTTTCTATCCTCTTCAGTGCTTCCAATACATGATGGTGTTTGCCTAGGCTTGAGGATCTCATTAACATCATATACTACCTTATGATAAGCTTTAGCCTCTTTACAGAACTTGGGATTTGGCTCCTCTACAAGGGGAACACTATGCTTATCACTTAGAACTCTATGCTTAGTGATCATGTGAGCAGTCTGAATGGTGTTCCCTTGTACGTACAATTTATTTTCAAGTTTGTTCTTCAAAGTTTATTTAGGTTGGAAAATTCATTTAAAAGTTTTGATTCCTTAGCATTGAATTCTTGTTTAAGTACTTTCACATTTTCTTGAAGTTCTTGTTTCTGTTTAACAGTTTTGTTAAGCTTTTCTTGTAAGGAATCCATTTCTTGTTTTAAAATTTCTTCCCTAAAATTGTTTTTACTGATAATTGTACGCATTTGGTTATCCATCTCCTGCTCACGGGTGGTCAACTCAAACTTAGCACGTTGTTCATATATAGCAACTTGTTCCTTATAGGCATTTAGTTCAGAGGTTATGGAATCATCAGGAACACATGCAGTGAATTCATCAAAAACATAGTCATCATTGACTGCAAAAGATACATTACTTGGTACAATTTCACTTTCATCTTGTTTCACATATTTATCATACGGGACAACATTGCTATTACCCGTATTTTCAATATATGATTCAATAATTTCAGTTGATTGTACTTTGTCATGCGTCTTTTGCACATCAACCTCATCATATAGTTTTAATACCTCTGAAATGATTGATTCTATGGATGGACTTGCTTGTTGTAGTGATGGGACCTTTGGAGAGACTATTGGTGAAATGCTAGCCATGAAAATGGTCTGGGCAGTAGGTTCATCATCGACATCAGAGTCAAATGCATCACAATCAGCAACTTGAAATGCATTTGGATGATTGTGACCTATTCCCTGCACTGGCTGCTCATCCACATCTGCATCATAAGTTTTGGCATTTCCCTCAGCAAGAAATAGCAATTCTTCTTCATCCAAAATTGCTCCATTATCTTGAGCTTATACCAGCAGCATTTTGTCCCTGAAGTACTCTGCATTTTGAGGGCGTTTTGGGGATGCGCAGTTCCTTGCAATATGTCCTTCACCACCACAATTATAACACTTGATTGACTTACCTTGTCCTTGATTCATATTCCTTCCACGATTCTGATTAGCCACATATCCTCCACCTACTCCAGTATTACCATAACCTGCTCCAACCATTCCTTGCTCATTCTGTCTTCCTTGCACATTCTGCACCACTACATTTCCATCTCTAACAGTAGCTTGATTGTGGGGATTGGATGATTTTCTGAGGTTATTGTTGGTGTGTGGAGTGAGATTCAGATTTTGCCTAACCATAAGAGACAGTTGATTAACGAGATGTTCCATGAATGTGTCTGAATCTGGAGGCTTATACCCTGGATCTGGAAGGAGTTTGTGATTACCATTACCAGTTGGTATCACTTGAGATGCTTTGGTGGTTATTCCTACATTTGTGTAGAATGCCGTTGAATCATTTGACGAGCTTGCATCACCATAATTGGATTTGAACTTTTCCAGGATCCTTCGTTCAAACATGGCATGTTTCTCATTCTGAAGTAAGTATGCATACAATTGCTCATAGTTTTTGTGCCTCAAACCTTTGGTTAGCATGACTGAAGTGACAAATTTGAGCCATTCGGGATTCATGTTGTTTACAAACTTTGAATTGAGCTGAATATTTGGCATAGTGATTTTGATATTCCTCATATCATTCACGAGCTTGTGCAACCTCACATAGTATTCAGTGACATTTTCCCCTGGGTTCATCTTAAAGTTCTCAAAATCATCATATAGTTGAGACTCTCTATCTTCTTTAGTTAATTCTGAACCGGAGAGAAGCATCTTGACATTATCCCAAACTGCTTTGGCTTCAGTGTTGTGATTGATTAACTTGTAGATGTCCTTTGGTAGACCCTGAAGTACAATGTTTGAGGCCCTAATATGAGCATCGTATCTCTTTTTCTCCTTATCAGTAAGTTCATCATATGTCTTTGGTCTATCCAATCCTAATTTCACTAAGCCATCAGCAGTAGTTTCAAGTATGTCTCTGGTAGTCTTAACTTGGTACGGTCCTTCATCAATTGATTTTAGAATGTTAACCCCATTTTCCTTACCCAAGCAGTACAATCTGATTCGTTGAGCCCATGAGTCATAATCAGTTCTGTCTAACATGGGTGGACGAGTATCTGATCCTGCAGCTTGAACGTCCTCAGCTACAGAAGAGATGATTGTAGGCATGTTGGTAGACATGATTACAGATTCTACGGGATTTTATAATTCTTTGATTAAACCGGGAAATAGATTCTTTCACGGGATTTTACTAAATCAAAAGAAAAACCGTAAAATGTAACACGGCGAAATCACAAGTCTCAATAGACAAGTAGTATACTTGACAAGTCGCAACCTGATCAACTCGCTTTGAAGACAACTCGCTTAATAAACAAGTCGCATAAAGAAACAACTCGCTTAATAGTCAAGTGGCATAAAACCCAACACGCTTCTACAACAACTCGCTTAGGGCACAATTCGCTTAAGTGACAAATCGCATAAGCTGACAACTCGCTTCCAAGAAAACTTGCTTAAGATATAACTCGCTTAAATGACAACTCGCATAAGCTGATAACTCACTTCCAAAACAACTCACTTAAGCGACAACTTGCTTAAGGTACAACTCACTTATATGACAACTCGCTTCACAGAACAAGACAACTCGCAAGCAAGAATATCACAACGAGACTCAACTCGCTTTGTACCAATATTCAAAAACCACCACTTTTCAATCCAAAAACAATCCAACCACGATGATTCAAGCCTTACAAATCAAAACCTAAACACTTATTATGATTCTAAACACAAAAGTACAATCAAAATCCAAAATTTAACACTAGAAATGATACAAATGGTGCAAACTACTTTAAACTCATTCAAACCCAAAAACCTTATGAAATCCACTAGAAATCCAAGAACATGAAAGATGAGTGATCAAACCATGGCTCTTGATACCATTTGTAACATATTAGATTTCACAAACACATTATATCATAACAAAAGTAGGCGTATGGGTGAAGTTTTAGAGAGAGAAAGTAGAGAGAGTTGGGAACTTGATGAAACAAAGAAAAATGGTATTGAAGCTCCAACCCTCTACCTTGGGAGGTAGAGGGTATTTATAGTTTCTTACAAGATACGCCACCTACAGGCTGTGGATCAGGCATACAGTGGGTAAAGACCCATCTGTCCTCCACGGTATTACTTAACTAACTACTTATTAACATAACTTGACTACGACTACGAGCTTTCTAATGAATACATATACTTGAGGTGACCGACACTTTAACCAACGGATTTTCTAAATCCTAACACATCAGATCCCTGATCGGCTAAGGAATTTATATTATCAATGTCACCTATGCTACATGGTATCACGAAGTTCCCCGTGGTTTCTTGTTTTATAGTTACTGGTTTTTTTAGAACCAGCTCATACATAGGTCCCATAGGCATGGTGTCATACTCTTTTTCTGTTATTTTTCCTTCTAGGGCTTTCCTAAGAACCTCATTGTACCTAAAGTTGTTCACATGGTTAACAATGGTTTTTTTTATTAATCTCGTGCTTAAGGTAGTACTCAATGGTCTCGGGCTCATCATTAGTTTCAGCCTCCTCCCTTTTGCTTTTCTCAGTATCCTTCTCTTCATCTGTTCCATCTTCATCAGGCATATTGGAAATGGCATTAACAAATGAAGTGGGAGGGTCATTATTTCTTCTTACAAGTACCTTTTCGGGAACTTTTGTCTTGGTATACTCTTTTACCAAGTTCATCATCTCCGTCATCTTTGCCTGCATCTCCTCCCTTTGCCTATAAACCTCCTCTTCAAAATTTGCTAATCTCTCCGTATGGGCTGCCATGTACTCCCTCATTTGTTCCTTAAAGCTCGGTGAGAGTGGTATTGGAGAAGTAGAACGGAAGCGCCATTTGAAATTGAGATTTTGCTCACAACTTGGGGATTCAGAGAAAGGTGTTGGGTGGTTGGTGGAATTAGCGAAATTAACCATTTCTCGAGGGATTCGTTCAGGGGCTCTTTTTTGCCTCTCAATTAGATAATCGATCCTTCTCTCAAGAGCACTCATTTGCTCTTCAGCGATGGAAGGTTCTTTAGGAATTGATACGGCATTGATCACCTTGACGGGGGTTTCATGGGACTCACTCCAATTTTCGTAGCTTTGATTGGCAAGCTCTTCAATAATATCCCATGACTCTTCTTCGTTGGAATTGCTAAGTCTTCCACCGGCAGCTCGATCAATGGATTGTCTAGTGATGAAGTCGGTATGGTCATAGAAGATTTGGATTTTAAGCCAAAGATCGATGCCATGATGAGGGACTCTATGGAGTAGGTCCTTGAATCGAGTCTATGCTTCGTAGAGAGATTCACCTTCACGTTGTTGGAACGTTAAGATGTCCCGTCAAAGCTTAGTAGTTCTCCCTGGTGGGAAAAATTGAGCAAGGAAATGAGAGGTGAGATCATCCCAACTTGAGATGGAGCCGGCGGGAAGTCGCTGAAGCTAATTACTAGCTTGGTCCCGTAGAGAGAATTGGAAGAGACGCAGATGCGTGGTCTCCCGAGTAGTAGCATCGAGGTCGATGGAATCGACAATTTTAAGGAAATCCTTAAGATGCTGATTAGGATCTTCGGAACGAAGTCCATGGAATGCACATCCGTTTTGTACCAACCGGATGGTGCAAATCGCAGGGCCGTAGTTTGGGCTTGGTCGGGAAGCTCAGTGGTGTTCCTATAGCTTAGGTGGCTTGGTCTCGAGTATTTACAAAGAGTACGGCCTCTTGGCGGGTCATTTGGTGGTGGGTAGATGAGTGGTGGTTGATTATCACCTTCCCTAATGAAAAGTAACGGGGTTACTAACAAAGGTCACGAAGAAGGGGGATAGACTACGAGGAAGCTAAGAATGGGAAAAAAGCTTACTTGATAGGAATCAAGCAAGGAAACCTAAACGAGGTAGAAATCTAACTAGATACTCTATTCCCCAGCAGTGGCGCCAAAAACTTGATACGGGTGCAAAGCGCGTTCGGGGTCAAAGGAACTTCCTTTTCGTCGAGCAAGTTTTTCAACACCCTAGGCAGTGAACCTAATCGTTGTAGTATAGTATTAGGGTAAGCCTCGGGAATTGATATCGTTCTCCAGGGTAATAGGAATGCTAGTGAGAAATTACTACGCTAAGGTTGGGGTTGTGGAAGATTATTTTTTATCTTTTTTATGTTTTTTAGAAAATTGAAATTACGAATCTCAGGGTTTGGATTTGGGGGTTGGTATTTCTACCGATTACTCTACTATTCTAATTATCTAATTATCTAAACTAAGGTGAGTGTAGTCTATGTCTATTGTTGTGTGCTCTTATGATGAATAAAAATGTGTTTACTTAGATTTTATTACTCCCTAGTTATCTCCTATTGATGGTTGAATTGTCACATCCTTATTCTTAGCGCGTTGTGTTTCTAAGGTCGTAGGGTATGCGTTTATCCTTAACTCTTTGAAGCTACCTAAGGTTAATGACTACGAAATATCTAGGATTCATAAGCTTAACACTAAGGTCATCTTTGGATATCTAGCCTACAATTCCACTAGTAACTATAAGCTATGGTTCAACAAAGACTAATCAAGTATTAATAACAAAACGAATGACCTATCGCAATACTAGGTCAATCACAATTAAGATAAGAGACAACCAATCAATATTCAATAACTAGGTTTCATATTATCTAAGCAAACACACAAGTAAATTAGCTGGACATGGAGAACATCCAAGCATACACACAAACAATTGAAGACATAATTAAATCAATGAAGTAAAACACTTATCTTGTTGAAAAATAGGGTATGGAACCCTAAGATACTGCCCAAGACAGCCTTGGTTCGGTTTAGGTTTTTACTCCACAAACTACCTCCTAAAAACTGAAAAATTCGGATTCTATATATAGTGTTACAAAATGCGACGGTGTCACTCTTTAATTGTGACGCCGTCGGGTCGCCGCCATTAGGGTTTCGTCTTGGCCACATAAACTCTGTGAAGGCGTCACCTTATGCTCGTGACGTCGTTTGCTTCAATCCCTGACGCCGTCTGGATCCAAATCTAGGCCGTCTGAGTTGCGACGCCCTACGCTTTAAAACCTGATGCCGTCACTTGTAAATTAGCAATTTGGCTACTGAGTCGTCTCAAGATGTGTCGTGACGACGTCGCAATTAAGCAGTGACGCCATCCCCTTCAATTCCAGCAGCTTGAGTGTCTCGATTCTTGAATTTGGCCATTTTCTTCGTATATTCGCGCCTTTTCTTCCGAATAAGTGTCATTCCAGTAATTTGCCTTCAAGAGACCTAAAAAGTGGAAAAGAACGAAATTAAGTAGTAACGGATACAAAAGTGATCAATTAAGGGCTTAAATGACCCCTCAAAAGTGTACCTTTTTAATCCTTATCAGTCGCATGGGCCAATAGATCATAACACTCTCCATTATCAATTGCAATAGCCTTACACCAATGATTCTTCCTTTTTGATTCGTCTAACTTGGGAGACTTGTCATTCCTCGTATCCTGGTTACGTTGTAACTATGATGTTTGGTTATGGCGTAACTCTCTTCTGCCATCAGCATCATTGTCTTTATTAGACTCATCGGCGTATTTGTCATTCTCAGAAAACACGGATTTACATACTGTTGATCTGTTCTTTTGTGCCCCATTTCTTCTTTATACTTCGTCGCCAAGCTTCCCAATCATTCTTTCCAAGTTTTTAGTGATTTTTCATGGCTAGAAAGGCTCTTGTTTGTATTATCTTGGAAGTTTTTCAGTCATTCTTCTTGCTCTTTCTGTCTCTTAGTTGAATCTACGAGGTACTTGTTAATTGTTTCCTCCAAGTTAGCTCTTCTTTCACCACGATCATAAGATAGGGGAGGTCCTCCACAATAGCCATTATTATTACGATTATCCCTGTAAAATGGTCGATTTTCTCCATATTTGGCTTCTTCGACGGTGCTATCTTTGTCAATGTGAGGACAATTTTTGGTGAGATGTCCTCCTCCGAAGCTTTCGCAACCTACCTGGATGGCATGAACAGTTTCTCTGATCTTGAGCATATCCCGACCGAGATTTTTTAGTTTGTTAGTGATGGCGGTAATTCCATCAAGACTTCCCCCCAAACTTCTTTTTCTACCTCCATCGTGCCATTTTTGGGAATGATCAGCTATTTTTTGGATGGCTTCAATCGCGAGAGTAGGAGTCATGCTTGGAATTGGTCCTTGGTAGTTCGGCATCTGTCTTGTAGTCACGTTGATTCCTTTATAGAAGATGTGACCTTTTGTTGGTTGTTTAGATCATGTGTAGGAAACTTGTAGAGGAGATCGTTGTATCTATCCCAGGCTTGATACAACGTTTCATCGTTATCTTGCTTGAAATTATGGATCTCCATGAGTTGATTAGATATCTTTGACGGAGGACAATATCTTTGGATGAAGTGCTTTTTTAGAAGAGCCCATGTATCAACTGCCCCGGTGGGCAATCTTTCGATCCATCTTCTTGCAGCCCCAGTAAGAGTCATGGGGAACACCCTTAGCATAACAGCGTCATGAGACACACCCAAAATGTTGAAAAGGCTTGCGATGTACAAGACATTCTCAACGTGCTCATACACATCTTTGTCCCTGTTTCTTGAAAAAGGGTTAGCACGAAGCTCCCTTATAAATTGATCTTTAATCTTGAAACGGACATTAGCTCCAATCGCCGATCTTACGAGCCCCGACCCTTATTCTTCTCTTGTTAACGCCAAATATTCCTCAAGAGTGAGGTCATCAATGTTAACAACTTCCATGGTACCTGAAACTTAAACAAAGATCGTGAGAAATTGAGAAAAGTTTTAAAACAAAACAAAAATAAAAGACTTAATGAAAATCCTAATATAACTCCCCGATAGCGGCGCCAAAAACTTGATGCAGGTTTTACTGACCAGGTTTTAATATTTATATTGTCTCGTTATTCCTATGGTCTACCCTAATGCACTAACGGGCAGTGTACCTGATCGTGTGTAGTGTAGTATTTGGTAAAACCGAGGTCGTACCAAGAGCTATGTGTGCGGATTTATACTAAGTCTAGGTGTCACAGATTTTAATAGATTTTAAGGAGGAAATTATTAACTACTAATAAAACAAGAAAATAGGAAATCAAATAGAGGCGAGGGTTGTGAGCAATAAGGGAGAAGTGTGCTAACCTAGTTATTCATCCTATCAAAGTTCATGTTTAATAACTTCCAATTACTTCAAGTGGGGTCAAAGTCGCTAGGACAGCATTTGGTCAGTTCGTCCTATCCTATCAACAAAGGGTTCCACTAGAGATGTCAGGTGACCCATCAAAAGTCCAGTTGTTCTTAGTCCCCTAAGCCAAGTCATTAAGTACCGCTACATGCAAGATTTGTAACAATGAGTGCCCGGGCGCTAGCATCTTAAACACTCATCCCCGACTTCTTAAGTTCATCAAAACGGTAGGTGATCAGTTGGTCAAATCGCATAAGCAAAAAGGGTCGTCAGTTGGTTATATCTTACCATTCCCACTCAGTCTACCTACTTAGGGTCAGTTGGTCATATCTCCTAAGTAACTAGCCACTACCGCCATTCAAAACTACCGAAACAAAGGTAGCTACCAACAAACTATGCAAGCATACACTAGAAATAATTATGCGGAAGCAATGTAAACATAAACAAAGCAATTAAGGAATCATAACGAGGCTAGCACCAGAGGTGCTTAGCCGCTCATATTAACTAAAACAATCGATTCAATGTTTAACATTACGAAATACATGAATTGAAAGTAACGAAAAGATAAAATGCTAATGCTTATTGTAGGAGAGTGATTTCTCCCTTAGAGATGGCTTCGTATGCTCCCTAAAATCTGCCTTCGACCTTCTACTCACGTTCACATATGTTTTTTGTGAAAATGGGATGATTAGAAATGCTGGAAATCGAGTGGTATTTATAGGCCAGATCTGGTTACGGCATAACTAATGTTAAGAGTTATGCCGTAAAACCATTATCTTCAATATTTGCACTGAAAATGCTGGTTACGGCGTAACATCTGGAAGGAGTCACGCCGTATCTTCAATAAATTCTGGTTACGCCGTAGATGAGACCATAGTTACGGCGTAACTTGCAGCGGCGCGGAACCTCATTTGACCTAGTTGGTTACGTCGTTATCTTTGGAGAGAGTTACGCCGTAATCTTCAGTTGAGTTGGTTTTCTTTGCCACGCTTCTGTTACAGCGTAATGTGAGAGGGGAGTTATGCCGTAACATCTTCAAAATGAGCATACTATCATATATCTTCAATAAGCTCTCCAAATCTGCGTCTCTTTAGCTCCAATGCTCGTAATTTACCTGAAAGTGAAATATAGAGGAAAACAAGCCTAAATCCATATAAATGATATAAAATATGAGCATTATCGGGGGAAATTGACACTTAATATTCAGGACTATTTGATGTTATCAAATGCTTAAAGGTAGACCATGGTTGATTCATAATGTGCCCATTGAATATTTGTAAATGGACTACTATGGCGAATGTTTCTAAGGAGAACTTAAAGAGTGTTATGGTTTGTGTTAAACACCATGATGTACCAATCGCGACATGCCTCTATGTGCATGGAATCATAGGTTCAGTCCAGTTTCGCAAAAGCCATGATTGATCTTCATGCCGATGTTTAGTTAAAAGACATTCTCGTTGTATCGGTGCCTAAAATTGAAGGCGAAGGATATATCTGGCATTGTATTCGCCTGAAGTACGAGTAGAGACCAACTAGATGTCCAACATGCAAGGTTTTTTGACAATATTTGGACCAATGTCTGAAGATCCCTAAATTAGTTCCTACAACGTCCATGAATCGGGTTGAGGTTCAAGCTGATGGTTTGCATAGAATTAAGAAGATGAACCAAAGCAAAATTAGAAATGGTGGCAAGAAACAAGCTAGAGGAAATCATGGTTTTATTACCAAATCTAAATTTGTTTACATGCATGTCTCGAAAATGTCATCACCAAGTAAGCATATGAGAGCAAGTAAACTGAATACTATTGATAATGGGGTAGTTAAAACTCATAATCCGTTTTCAATCTTGAAACGGAGGATCGGGATATGGAGGGCAACAATTTTTTTTAAGATTCAAGGGACAAATTCTTCTGCTAATGTGGGTGCAATGAATCAAGCCTCTACATCTACATCTAACGTGGCAGTTTATGAGTAATCTACATCTAAGGGTACAAACACAAATCTTAATGCTGATACTGTTATTGATATTGATAAATCTGATGATTGTGTTGATGAGGATAGTAGAAGTGATGTGGAACATGTTTATGACGAAACATAGAGTTTCATGGATCCTAGTAGTGTCTTTGTTATGTGAGTCTTACCGTCTATGTAACGGATTGAGATGTGATACTCACTCACATCCTATGTATTTAATTATTTTTTAAGTAATATATTCACCGAATGTGAACACTTTTATACCCAAAAATGAGTACCAAAGAAAAAAACATGAATAGTGCGCCTTCAACAATCTTCATTTCCTTACCTAGTAAAAACTTATATACCACTCTAGTATATATATTCTTCAAGTTTTGTCAACATTTGATGAATATTATATTTACAAGTTATATAATATTTTGACAAATATTACACAATATTTACCAATTAACAAGTACCTTTCACCGCCATTCATCACAACTTTGTAATACTACTGACTTCCTTTTCATATCGTCATTGCATCATGATGTATAGGTACTTGACATTTTTTTGGGTAGAAGGTCAAAGAACCGGTAAATATATTACTCCAAAAAACATTTAAGTACAAAGGATATGGGTGAATCCCATATCTCAGCCCGTTACATAGGCGGAAAAGCTTACATAACAAGATACTTCCTATTCTCTAAACAAGAAAATAAACCACTACTCAAGAGATAACATTAGACTTCTATGGAAACAAACTTACTTCCTACCAAGGCCTTTGAGCTTGATACCATACGTGTCATTAAAAGCATCCACATTCCCTTGAAGATCGTAGACATGATACGCATAGTCATCATAATCATCTTCACGATCATGAACACCACCAAATAGGTTTATTGACTCATCAAAAGTGTTCACAACCTCCTCTTCATCACTGTCATAATCAACAATATCTCTCACCTTAGAGAATGGCTTAACCCTCTTAGTAGAAGAAGTAGACGGAAAATCTTTTTATTATCCGGATAATCAACCTTTTTGATAGGATTACCATCATCATCCACAAGAGTAGCTTTCCCATCAATAAGAAGCTTTTTAAACTCCCAAATTTTCTCAACAATAAGGGTAAGACCAACCTCGTTAGCTTCCATTGAATCACTCACAAGCGGTTCATGCAATGTATTACTAGTCTTTGAAGACTTATTCTTCTTTTCTTCCATTGTACTACCAGCATCCACATCCTTATTCACTTCCTTAGTAGGAATACCAAAGTCATCAATATCATCCATACTAAAGGGCATCAAATTTATTGGATGTAGCAACCTTCGTTCCACTCGTACTAGGCACATCATCAGCCTTTTTCTTAGTGACATCGACTTGATTAGGTTCAACAGGAGTCTTTTTGGGTTGATATTGGAACTTCTTACCCACATTAGGTTTCATAAACCCTCCTTTATCTGAATCAGTTGGACCACCTTGCATACCCTTCTTCTTGTTGTTGATAGTTTGGAAACCATCATTAACACTCTTAGTAGGCTGAATAGGGTGTACAACAGATTTTGGACAATCAACAAGAGTATGACCAAAGATCTTACACGTATCACATCGAGGAAGTTTCCACTCGTATTCAACCCGTATCTTCTCAATAGTCGAACCCGACCCATCAAGTAGGGGTATTTCAACAGTTAGGTTATCCCTAAGTACCTCATCCGCCTTAACATTTTAATATGAAATAGTTTGCGATAAAGTTATTCCCAAATTTCTCGTCATACGTAAAGTAATTATCATAAAAAACATTTAATCAAAAGATATTGTTTGCCAAATATTTTGATTATAAGATACCCGCTGCCGCAACGTGCGTATACCCTGCTAGTATATAAAGTAATTATCTTCGATTGATATATTTCCATTTTGGTAGGTAAAACATACGTAAGTATTACAAATTTAATTATATATAAGTAACTTGCGAAATGTCATTTCTTTCCTCTTTTTGAAAAATTTATTGGCCAAAGTTAATTGTTGCCAAGTATGGACACAGGTATTTCCATCCATATGTCATATGTATAAGTAATAGCATGTGGCCTTTTTAATTGTTCATTGAAAGAGCTTCTCAATGAGCTAGGATGTGTACAACTGTAAAAATGAATTTAATGTGGATGAGATATCTACGTGAGTCACTTGAAAGAAATTTTAAAGGGAATTGAAGGAATTGAGATTTGGTTTTCCTCCAAATTTGTGGGTGAGCACACCTCAGAGATTTAATTATAACCAACAATATAGATGACTATATGAACATTTGCTTGTGTTTTCCTCTTATGTTACATTGACGGGTGTGTCGGGGTTCATTCAGAATACGCGTATCATGAATTTCAAAATCGTTTTAGCTGTGTTCATACGATCTGCATATCGTATCAGATATGATTATGTCTGCAAAATCATATCTCACTAATTACACCGTCGTTAATTCAGTTTTCAGTTATGTACACGCGTTGGCTTAATTCGTTTTTCATATTAGAAAACAAAATAATACAGAATTCATTCCATATATGCAAACTGCAAAGCATGCATGTAAGTCCACTCCGTTTTTATGACAAGTTAATTTGTCGAGTTCAGCACTACCTACGTCTTATGTCTGCTGATAGATCATGAGAAACATGTTCTTTGTAATATGTGATTTCGGTTTCATACAAGGAATATAAAGTATACTGAAAATAGAAGAAACAGATTTCTTTACAGTATTGGTAATACATTAAAGCTATCCCTCAACCATTTATTTTTTTTCTTCTTTGTTGAAACACAGCTATATTTTTTCTTAGATAGCAGTTGAAATTGGATCCAAAGCATATTTTAGTGCAAAGATCGATACCAAATTACTTAAATTTTTTCTTAGATAGCAGTTGAAATTGGATCCAAAGCATATTTTAGTGCAAAGATCGATATCAGATCGATACCATATTTTAGTGCAAGGATCTCTTAAGCTTGTGAGCAGTAGTCGGCAACTTCACATTGGTCGCTAACCCCATTGCTTCAAGAAACAATATAAACCACCAACAATAATCAATCTGCCACCATTCCAAACCAAATCGAGCTGAGTACTCAAAAGCATGATGGTTGTTATGCCATCCTTCTCCAAAAGTAAATAATGCCACCCATCTGTATATATATGCATAAGGTTAAATAATGCCACAAGAAAGATGTTATTAGTGACACAAACGGAAGTCTCATTAGAAGTTATGAAAGTGTCATTAAACGGCTAAAATTAGTGTATTTATAAACCCTAATATATAATCTTTACCCACCACTTCTTATAAATATAGCTAAAAACTTGACAAAGCGACTCTTAATGGTTTGTCGATCAATTACTATTCTGTCACTAATTGACATTTGTCGAATTTAGCACGAAAGTTGTAAATTCCAATATTTTCGTAACAATAGAAAAAATAACCAGTTGATAGACTAAGCCTTATAAACACATACAAATTGTTTTTGGAGAAATCACCGGTGTTCCAAGCTTGCTTTCCCCATATATGGCAGGCGGAATTAACTAGAAACGTCACGTGGTAAGTGAATGTGATTCTCACACCCTGCAATGCGTAGACATCTTCATCAAATAATATAACCAATATCATATTTGATGTTATGTTGTAGCGTGTTCTTAAATATACCATAAAATAGATTTAGAACTTTAGTTTTGAACAAATTTTAATTTTGTGATTAAAGTATTAGTTCAGATATTGTTAAAACTCGCAGCTTGAACAAAATAGGTTGTATCATAGTTATAATGTTATGTAAAAACCAACCACAATAACGTACATTGATATATATTAACTTCATAACTATGTAAACTGAGTTCTTACCACAACCCAAACAAGGTATGGAAAACCACCCAAAGCTTGTACAACGGCTGCAAATGCAAGTATATGCCATAAGTAGGTTTTTCGGATGAATCTATAAAATGGTTGACTCTTTAGATCTTCGACATTCTTGCGTTCTTTAAACTGAACATTAGTCCCATGTAAGAACTTTATGATAAAAGTAAATCAATCAAAGTATATTTTGGAACTTGATTTAAATCATATAGTAAACTACCTTCTTGACAATGTAGCCACTGTCAAACAACCAACCAATATGACTAAACCAAAACCCGTAGGTGGGAGAGTGTGGATCTTTGTCCGATTCAGTGTATTGATGATGGGACCGATGTATGCTCACCCAAAATATGGGGTCTCTCTGTTATTAAAACATAAAACATCATATACTACGGTTTTGTAGTAAAAAATATAACATTCATTTTATCAACGTTAGAAAGGTTTGACAGATTTTAATTTCGTTACTGAAAGAATAATCACTTATGCCAACTTTACTATATTGTTGTAAGCCATGCATCGATAATTCTATATGAAATATAGCAGGGGTAAGAAAAACCTGAGCAGCTTGAACACCAAAATATGCAAATGTATATTCGAGCCATTTAGGCAACTTAAGACTATGGTGTGCTAGATTTCGATGATAAGAGAGAGTTACACCAAGCATCCCACACAAAACATAACCCACAAATGCTGCCCAAAAGGCACCCCAAGTAAATGTAAATGGTGCAAAAACCGTGAGGATATGAACAAATATGACCCAAATAGCCGTTATAACGTCCACAATATTCAACTTACGACCACGAAATAAGCTCCTCTTCCTCGTCACAACCACATCGGACATAAAAATCTTTTTATATCCGGACTCTTTTGCATCCTCGGAAACAAAGGTATCCAAATTTCTCATTTTTTTCTTTTCTTTTTTGGTGGTGGAAAGTATGTACCAATTGTGTTGCATATATACGCAAGGATCGGTGTGTTTACACACCACCAACTTACTATTTTCACACCACCCAATCATGAGACTCAAATAAATATGCAGTATTTTTTCCGTTCCAAAATTATTGTTCTCGACACACACAATTTAAGGAAAACATAATAATTACCATTTTATTACTTTTATCCTTAATTAATTAATTAATCTCTTCTTTAAAGGTTGTAACAATAACCTCAAATGAGGATAATATGGTAAACTCGATCAACATTCTCTTTCCACTTTTGGTAGTGGACAAATAAAATAGGACGTACCAAAAATGAAATATAGACTATTAATTTGGGACGGAGGAAGTATATTCTTTCTCTCTCACACACAATCATACCATCTCTCACATAATAATCTGCTTTTTCTAAAATACTCTCTCCGTCCCAAAATATAAGTCCATATTTGACTTTTCAAAGTCTTTTTTTTTCTGACTTTGACTGTAATTATTTTCTTTCGTATTATATGATACTTGATGAAAAGTAAACAAATGAAAATACATTTGAAACACGAATCCATTTATATATTTTGCATCAATTATTATATAATACGAAAAAAATAATTACGGACAAAATATGAAAAGAAAGACTTTGAAAAGTCAACAGCGGACTTATATTTTGGGACGGAGGTAGTACTAAAACTCACACCGGAAACCACCAAAACTCTGGCAAAACGCCAAATCAATCACCAGCCACACAACAATACTACCGCATGAGAACGAGGCTCCAGATCTTAAGTTCAATGGTTGTTGTGGCTGTGAGATTTTACGAAACAAGAGCCGGGCCGTTCGAAAGTTTATTAATCCAGTGTTGGAAGTTGCAGATCCGGTATCTAGTGGTTGTACCGCCTTTCACGTCAGCGGTGATTGGCCATTTTCGACAGCAAACAACGGTGGAAAACAGGACGTTATCGAGGGCAAGAGAAGGTATCCAGGACTGCTTCAAATCCGCATTGTATATGTAATATATGTGTTTTTTAGGGCAAGAGAAAATGAGAAATAATATGGAAAGATTGTTTTGGTAATGGGGTTTGTATTGTTATTGAGTTTTTTTAAAAGATGATATCGTTGAATACAAAGAATATGAGATGAGGCTTTCCTGACAATTTTTGTATTGGGTGAAACAAAATAATATAAACAAATGTAATAAAAAGGTTGATGGTGTTCAAATCATAGGACCCAATTTTATTTTTCAACAACAAAATAAAAAGGAATTAATTTGCACATTTTAAATTTTGATTGGGACATTTCATTTATCACATCAGGCAGTTGTATCATATTAACATCCGCCTTCGATTACTTGTACCATGAGTGTTAAAAAAAAATGTGCAAATCACTACCCCAAAAATAAAAAGTATAAAACAAAAAACTATAACACGAATATAATAAATCAGAAACATGTAGTGTAACCAGTTTAATTTACTTTTTTTTTTAGAAAATAAAATTGTGTCGATTTCCTCACTCAGGTAGCTTCTTCTTATTTCTTTTAATTCGTTGGGTTCCTTTTGGTTTCAATAATTTATGCATGCATATTGCTTTGTACATGGAAATATTAGTTATCTGTATGAAACTTGAAGTTGGAATTTTAATTTTTAAAGTTCGGATAATTCACTCGCATAACCAAAAAAAATTGGTTATTTAGATACCTGCCAAGCTAAATCAGTGGTTTTAAATAGCCAAACCAAATCCTCGGAAAAATTTGGTTGGACAATTATACCTTGGCCCTTATAGTGTTATAAGAAAGACACAACTTGATATTTTTGGGGTTAATATATGCTATTGTTATGGTATATTGCATCTATCTGTTTGGCCAAAAGTTTGTCCAATTATCACAGATAATATATAAACAAAAAATAAACTAAGTTAAATTTACTCCCCGATAAGAATCAGTAAGTGTTGTATAAAGCTCACTCAACAACTAGATGTGGTGTATGTGCCGGATATGGTGGCCGGCTGTGTTAGTGGAAGATGATGGCGGGTGTTGCAATTTTGGTGGGATGTGTTGTTAAGTGGCCGAGGTGCTTAATTAAGTATAATGAGGATATGAGTTTGTGAATATTTTTATGTGCTTTTTAATATATGTTTGCGTGAACATGTGTGCTTTTACTAATTTGTTTGGGTGTTAGTTTTGATGAGAAGGGGGTGTTCTTTTTAAGTTTTAACAAATTGACATGGCCTAAGAAGATGACCTTGATCAAGAAAAAAAAAAGAGTAAAATAAACTAATAACTGGTAACTTACTGAACCGGTATAATAGTACACGGAATAAACAAATATAGAAAAGATATTCACCGAATAATCGGGGATTTGAACAATGGTACATATAACTACAAATTTTAAAAAAATTAGCCCTATAAAAAATACAATATTTTAAATTTCCAAAATGGTGATGAATTAAGTTATAAGTATCAACATTATGAAAAACCAATCAGCGTGTTAATGACCATAAATTATTATTAAAATTAGTGTTGGAATCAATCTTATATTTGTAATGGATTATTAGAATTTGGGGAAAACATGATTTGAAAATGTTGAGTAGAGATGGTGCAAAAATTCGAGATGTATTAGCAAATCAAGATGATGGAGGCATGGAACATCAAATGATACATGGGGACATGTGTAGAGCACCTTGTTTATTTTTTGTTTCTTTTATGTAGCCTTTCAGAGATAAGCAGACGTAGTCCAACCTCTAACCGAAAAGGAGGTTACTCAGACCTTTAAGCCTCTTAGCTTTGAAAGCAATGGCGGAACTAACTGTGATTATAAATTAGTGTTGGAATCAATCTTAGGTTTGTAATGGATTATTAAAATTTGAGGAAAACATGATGTGAAAATGTTGAGTAGAGATGGTGCAAAAATTCGAGATGTATTAGCAAATAAAGATGATGGAGAGATGGAACAGCAAATGGAGACGTGGGAACATGTGTAGAGCACCTTGTTTATTTTTGTTTCTTTTATGTAGCCTTTCTAAGATAAGTAGATGTAATCCAACCTCTAACCGAAAAAGAGGTTACTCAGACTTTTAAGCCTCTTAGCTCTAAAAGTAATGGTGGAATTAACTGTGATTATAAATTATAATTGCAATAATAGTGGAGTTAATATTTGTCACGAATATGCTCATGATACTTGAAAAAAAGAATTAAAAAAAATTCAATAAAAATATGGTATAGTTTGGTACAATAAAGAAGATAATAAAGTTACCAAAATACTCTGATTTTACTATTCATTAAAAGATTATTTTTAACTTGACAGTAAGTGTAGATAAGAGATAATTGACTATGATAGCAAGATATTAATTTTACTACATTCCTTATCATATAGGTTGGTTTGAAAGTATATCTTGGGTTTTACTCCTTTTTTATCTTTAAATAATCAAAAAACTCATGCAAATTGTTTATTTGCTTGATCATTTACTTCATATGCAGGGACCCACTTTTGATACCCAAATCTAATCAGCGAAATTTAAATGAAAAATAATAAAATAGTAACAACACTACTAATTAACTCTCTCTCTCTCTCTCTTCCAACTGATTTCCCTCCAAAAAACCTCCATTAAAATCTGCTTAAACCTTCAATTTCTTCATGACTTCTTAATAGTTTTCAGTTCTAAACCATGCGTTTGATTTAGTTTTTCATTGTAATGAGATGATTCGATTTCATTTTCGTTATGATTTAGTATTAAATCTTATTTTACACATCTAAATGTCAATTAAGAAAAATTAAAGATCGTCTAGAAGACAATTAAAGGTTCCAGCTAAGTTTAGTGATCATGTGGTTAGAAATTTGAGCTATAGACGTAATGATGATAGTTCGAGTGATTCGGCTGAAGTTAAGGCTCAAAGAATTGGTGATAATCAAGAAATAATGGATCAGGGGATGGATAAGGTAAGGGGAGTGCCTGAGAATGCTACTATGGATAAAACGTCAAATGAGGAGCCAATTGTAAGTGATACTGTAAATAATAGTTCTGTGGAACCTGTCAATGAATTTGTTGCTAGTGTAAATGATACTAATAATGACAAAAATGGAAATGGCAAAGTTAATGATGATACTCTAAGTGATAGGAATGTTAATGAATGTGATACTGTGAATAATGATACTGAGAAACCTGTCACTGAACCTAATTCATATGCTAATGTGGTTAAGACTGATGAAATTCCTAAAAATCTAAGCTTCATTGCAACTGTTACTAATGATGGTGGGAGTGAAGTGGTAGTGTTTGATGACATGCTTGTGAAGAAAGGTAGTGAAAGGTGGAGTTTGACTGTTTGTGGGCAATTTGTTGGTCGTAAGATGAGTATTATTGAATTGAGATACAACCTTAGGAGAATGTGGATCAAGTTTGGTGTCACTGAAATAATTGAGCATGGTACTAGTCACTATTTGTTCAAGTTTAGGAATGCTCAGGGAATGAATGAAGTGCTTAATAAAGGGCCTTGGTTGGTTAATAATAATCCTTTAATTGTACTAAAATGGAGTCTTGAACTTGAAATGCAAAAAATAGAACCAAAAAAACTTCCTATTTGGGCAAAATTGAAGAATGTTCCTCTTGAAGCATGGAATGTTAAGGGGATTAGTGCCATTGCTAGCAGTCTTGGGAAACATTTAATTATGGATTCTGTAACTGCTATAGTATGCCATAAAGGTGTGGGTAGGCTAGGCTATGCTAGGGTTCTAGTGGAAATGTATGCTGAGAAAGAAATCAAGGATAATATTGAGATACAATACAGGGATATTAATAATGTGGTTAAAGGAATGAAAAAAGTTCAGGTTGAGTATGACTGGAAGCCTTTTGTTTGTTCTCATTGTAAGGTGTTTGGGCATGATTTGAAAAGCTGTGGTAATATACCTGTTGAGCAAGTGTTAAACAGTAATGTTGAAAATATTAAAGTAAGTAAAGGGGATAAGAGTACTGATGTGGGGAATGAAGTTGGAGTGCAGGAAAATGAGAATAGCACATATGCTAAGGTACGGTGGTAAAAAAAGCAACATCAGGTTCCCACCAAGCTTGGAATGAATCATACTAATCGGTTTAATAATACAAAAGGAGTGAATAATAATGTTGGGAAGCAAGATGGGAAGTATATATTTAGGCCTAAAACTACTAAGGTCAATCAAAATGTAAATAAGACTGTCCCAGTTGCTGATAAAAAACTGAATGTGTTGGGTTTTAAGTTCCTCAGAACAGAAATTATTCTAGGTATTGGAACCACTGCTAGAGTTGATGAAACCACTGCCAGAAGAATTAATCCACTGCTGAAGTTAAACCGCGGCTAGTAGTAAAGTAGAACCACTGCTATTGTATTGTAAACACTGCTAGTTGTGTATAGTCGGTTTAATATTTTGTATTAGATAAATATGGAAAAGATATTTATCTTTTAGGTTACGTATTGTATTATGTAAAGGACTTCTTAGCCTATAAAAGGTGGTCCTAGGTTAGATTCGATGTACGTGTGTTTTTATATCTAAGGTCGATACACTTAAAGGTTGTAAAACCCTAATACTGGTTAGAGTATTCGTTATTAATATAATTGAGGTGTTTAAGAGTTATTGTTATTGTTCTTCTTCTTAAGGTTGAATATTAAATTCCGCGTAATATTTAACAAGTTATTATCAAGTCAGTTTCTATAAGGATCGTTTGCTCAACTAGGATCAACAAGTGGTATCAGAGCTTGTGATCTAGAAACTATAATCAAGAAGAAGTCAAGTTATGTTTTATTCAAGAAAAGTTAAGATGTCTGAAGAAACTCACATGGTTACTGCATCAAAAGTGCCCATGCTGAAGCAGGGTGAGTATCAAGTCTGGAGAATGCGAATGAGGCAATACATTCGCATGATTGATTACACCATCTGGTATGTTGTTGAGAATGGTGATACTCTTCCTAATAACGGTGATGATGGTAAGGAAATAAGCATTTTTAGTGAGGTTGACAAGGCTAGAAGGAAGTTGGAGATTAAAGCTTATAGTATTCTCAGTATGGGAATACCTAATAAGTATGCATTGGACTTTGAGCAGTATGAGACAGCTAAGGAATTAATGGATGCCATTGAAACAAGATTTGCTGGTAATGAAGCTACCAAGAAATCCAGGAAAAACATGCTCTCAGTGGAGAAAAACTTGATGGCACTTATGACAGACTGCAGAAACTAATCAGCCAACTGAAATTGGTAGACTACAAGGTTGCTCAAGAAGATATAAATCTCAAGTTCATCAGAAGTTTGTCACCTGAATGGGCTGTGCATACTGTTGTGTGGAGAAACAAAGATGACTTTGAAAAGATGACTCTGGACTATCTCTACAACAACCTAAAAGTTTATGAGTCTGAAAAGAACATAGCTGACTCATCCTCATCAACACAGAACATTGCTTTTGTGTCTACAGGGCATATGAATTCTCAGGATGTTTCCACTGCTATTGCTAATAATACCACTGTTAGTGATAATGTTAGTGATGGTGCCATCTGTGCTTTCCTAGCTGATCTCACAACCAGTGTTACTGTACTAAATCAGGATCTGGATCAAATTGATCTTGATGATCTTGATGAAATCAATCTTCAGTGGCAAATGGCTATGTTAACACTACAACCTAGGAAGTTCTTGAGGAGCACTGGTAGACAGGTCAAATATGATGGTCAAAGAAGAGCTGGATTTGACAAAAGCAAGATGGAGTGCTTTAACTGCAAGAAGAAGGGTCACTTTGCTAGGGAACGTCGAGCTCCTAAGAGGATTGAAGGCATCAAGAAGATCACTGAAGAGCCTGTTACTTCTTCAGCATTGGTTGCTCAAGATGGTGTTGGTGATTATGACTGGAGTGATCAGATTGAAGAAGGTCCCAATGCAGCTTTTCTTGCTAGTGAAGCTTCTAAAGAGCATAACTTTGCTCCTATGACCTATGCTTTATCTTCTGGTTCAGATTCTGAGGTATCTAGTGATTCTAAAAATTCTACTTGCTCTTTTAAATCATGTCAAGATAACTTAGAATCTCTTAAAGCTATTAATGAAAGTTTGAGAAAAGAGGTTGAAAGACTGTCACTAGATAACTTAGGTTATAAAGTTGGTCTTGAGAGTGTTGAAGCGAAACTTAATTTCTGTATTAAATGTGAGTTTAAGTATGTAGATAAGATTAATATACTGGGTGGTGAAATTGATCTTAAGGAGAGAGAAATTACTATGCTTAAAAAGAAACTAGAAGAAGCAGAGAGTGTAAAACAAGAAGCTCTAGTAGAAAAAGAAAAACATATTGTTAGGGTGGCAGCAACACAATATGCTTCTAATTTAGTGAATAAGCCTATTGGAAAAAAATTGTTCAAAGATGGTACTGGCCTAGGTTACAACAATGTGAATTCAGTTTCAACATGCACCACCTATAAAAGAACTGTCATTTAGTAGTGAATTCAGTTTCAACAAACCTGTAGAAGAGATTAGTAAGACTGAATCACCTAAGATAGGTGCTGATAAATCATCTAATGGTCCAATTATTGAAGATTGGGAATCAGATTCTGAGGAAGATAGGTATGAATCAACACAGTCTGAGAAGTTAGAAAATATTAAGCCTGTTGATTCTAAACAAGCCAACCTTATGCCTAGATTTGGAGCACCAATTTCTAGGAAAGTGGTAGACTATAATGAGATACCAAGGGAACAAATGGAAAGATACATACCTAGGGGAAATCAGAGAAACTTTAATGGACTAATTACAAATAGATTAGGAGATGAGTTTCAATGTGTTAAGAAGGCTTCTTTTAAATGTGGTAGTTTTGAGCATCTACAGAGAAACTGCTATAAAAACCAACCACAAGTTTGGAACCATTGGAGGAAGGTAAATCATCAAAACTTTTCAAAGAATACAATCCCTCATCCTAACAAAAATATGGTTCCTAGAGCAGTGCTAATGAGGAATGGTTAAACAAAATCAATAATCACTGCTGCACCCAAATGGGTTCCAACCACTGCTAAGCAAAATGGAAACACTGCTAAGCAAAAATTTTCCACTGCTAAGTAGAATATCACCATTGATACAAAAGAAGTTTTAACTATTCCAAAAGTGATAATTGACATAGTGGTTGGAAACCATTTTTATGCTGTTAAGGCCTCAGCTAGATGGCAATGGAAGCCTAAGACAAAGGTTTTACATCATGCCAGTTGTGCATCAATGGACCTAAAGAAGTTTGATTATGTTGATGCACAAGGCAGACCCAAGTCAGTATTGGCTTGGGTCCATAAAAGGAACTAATTTGTTTAACTTATGTGCAGGGCAATCTACAAGATGAACTACAAGACAAAGGAATATTTGATAGTGGTTGCTTTGGGCACATGACTGGGTACTTTTTGGGGAAACTGAGTGTGTGGTGTTGTCACCTGACTTTAAAATGCCTGATGAGAAGTATGTGCAGTTAAGAGTACTTAGGAAAGAAAACATATATTGTTTTAACATGAAAGATGTAATTCCTAATAGGTCCTTAACTTGTTTTTTGCTAAGGCATCAGTTGATGAGTCAAAATTGTAGCATAGAAGGCTAGGTCACCTTAATTTCAAAACAATCAATAAACTAGTAAAGGGCAACTTAGTGAGAGGGTTACCTTCTAAGGTTTTTGAGTGTAAAGAACTTTGTGTGGCTTGTCAGAAAGGAAAACAACATAGAGCCTCTTGTAAGACCAAAATTGTTAACACCATTACACAACCACTGTTTATGCTTCATATGGACTTATTTGGCCCTACATTTGTTAAAAGTTTGAATCATACGCAGTACTGCCTAGTTATCACTGATGATTATAGTATATTTTCTTGGGTATACTTTTTAGGTGCTAAGAGTGAAACTAGTGAGATCCTCAAGAGTTTCATTACTAGGATAGAAAATCAAGTAAACCATAAGGTCAAAGTAATCAGATGTGATAATGGAACTGAGTTTAAGAATGATGTAATGAATCAGTTCTGTGTGGCTAAGGGTATAGAAAGACAATTTAGTGTTGCTAGGACACCACAACAGAATGGTGTAGCTGAAAGGAAAAATAGAACACTAATTGAGGCTGCTAGAACAATGTTGTCAGAATCTAAGTTACCAACTACCTTTTGGGCTGAAGCTGTAGGCACTGCATGTTATGAGCAGAATAGAAGCAAGGTAGTGAAGCCTCATAACAAGACCCCCTATGAGCTATTACATGATAGGAAGCCTATGATAGCATTCCTTTAACCTTTTGGGTGACATGTTACTATCTTGAATACCATAGACTACCTAGGCAAGTTTCAAGAATAAGCAGATGATGGATACTTTTTAGGCTATTCTTACAATAGCAAAGCCTTTAGAGTATACAATAGGAGGACTAGGATTGTTGAAGAAAACTTACATGTTAAGTTTAGTGAAGAGACTCCTAGTGTTGAGACCAAAGGACCAGAGTGGTTGTTTAATATTGATATGCTAACCAAGTCAATGAATTATGAGCCTATCAATGCAGGTACTTCCACTAATGTTGATGCAGGTATACCAAATAATTCTGATGCATAAACAATTTCTAAGGAACCTGATTCTCCAAAAGAGTTCTATCTGGTTGAAAAATGGAAAGCTGGTTCTGTCTCTCCCATCATTGAAAAGAAGAGTCCTACTGATGATGAAGTCTTGGATTCTGGAAACAAAAGTGATCATCATCATGATAAGGAAGACATGGTTTGTTTCATTCATGGTGAGATCCCTGATCTCAATTTCTTGGGGAATTCGTACAAGAATGTGTTTGTTTTGTCATCATCAAATAGGGGAATATTGTTGGGATTTTAGATTTGATGATACAAAAACAAGAAAGAATGAAACATGAAGAACTAAAGAAGACAAAGGATGAAACTTCAAAAGATGGAAAAAATTACTTCGTATCTTTTTATTATTCTAGATTATTCCTTTGTAACCCTAATTCTGTATTATATAAATAGAATACAGGGAATAGGTTTTGATGTGTCTTCCACAATGTAACATCAGGAAAAGTGTATGTAAGTCTAGGGCGTATAGACCTATAAACGCCTAGACTAGGTTAGGTCGGGTTTTGGTTTAACAGCTCTAGATCATAGATCCATGTTACAGGAGGTAACACGTTCTACCTTGATCAAGTATAATTAGAGCTGGTGTTTGTAATCGTAGTCATTAGAGATGATGATGAAAACCTTGTTCAATAACAAAGTATTGATTAGTTTATTCCGTTGTGCATGTTATAATCTTTGTTATTGTTAATCCCTAGCGCTCTAAACGGTCCATGGAGTATATCAAACTCCCCAATTGGTATAAGAGCCAACTTCTACCACTGAAATTGAAAATAAGAAGAAGAATTCTGAAAGTACTGATAAGCCAACTTCTACCACTGATAGTTCAAGTGAAACCCCGGCTGCAAGTACTGATGATAGTATTTACTTTGGACCCACTGCCAAGCCAATTTTTGGTGATGATGAGTATCCACATGATCCTAACATGCCAGATTTAGAAGAAATGGATACTCCTACTGATGATGAGAATTTGGATGACTACTTCAAAGATGCATATTTTACAAATTTAGACTCAGTCATCACAGAAAGTCCAATTCCTACCACAAGAGTGCATAAGAATCATCCCAAAGAGCAAATTCTTGGAGATTTGAATACTCCAGTTCAAACAAGAAGCAGAGCTTTGAGCAATAAAACCTTTCCTGAACAAGGTTTCTTTGCTAAATCACTTCATAAAAGGAATAGCCATAAAGATTTGCAAAATTGCTTGTTTGCTTGCTTTCTGTCTCAAAAGGAGCCCAAGAGAGTTGAAGATGCTTTGACAGAAGAAAGATGGGTTGAATCAATGCAAGAGGAGCTACTAAAGTTTAAGCTTCAAGAGGTGTGGACATTGGTTGATCTTCCAAATGAAAAGAGGGCAATTGGGACTAAATGGGTGTTCAGAAATAAGAGGGATGAAAGAGGTATAGTGGTTAGGAACAAATCAAGGTTGGTTGCTCAGGGATACACAAAAATTGAAGGTCTAGATTATGATGAAGTATTTGCACCTGTTGCTAGAATAGAGGCTATTAGACTGTTCTTGGCATATGCTTCATTCAAAAATTTTGTGGTATTCCAAATGGATGTAAAGAGTGCCTTTCTATATGGCACAATTGATGAGGAGGTTTATGTTTGTCAACCTCCTGGTTTTGAAGATCCTGATCATCCTGATAAGGTCTACAAGGTGAAAAAGGCTATGTATGGGTTGCATCAAGCTCCTAGGGCATGGTATGAGTGCCTTTCTACTTATTTGATGGACAATAGCTTCAAAAGAGGATTTATTGATAAGACTTTGTTCATTAGGAAGCACAAGGATGATATTTTACAGGTTCAGGTCTATGTAGATGACATCATCTTTGGCTCAACAAATAAGGAGCTGTGTAGAGATTTTGAGAAACTTATGCATGATAAGTTTCATATGAGTTTTATGGGAGAACTCTCTTTCTTTTTGGGACTACAAGTTCAACAGAGGACTGATGGTATTTTCATTAGTCAAGACAAGTATGTAGCAGATGTTTTGAAAAATTTTGGGTTTCAGGATGTTAAGAGTGCTAGTACACCTATGGAGACTCAGAAACCACTGCTACCTGATGATGGAAGTCCCAAAGTAGATTTAAAGTTGTATAGGTCCATGATTGGATCTTTGATGTATCTCACTGCATCTAGGCCAGATATAATGTTCTCAGTATGTGCGTGTGCAAGGTTCCAAGTCACACCCAATACAACACACATGAATGCTGTTAAGAGAATTTTTAGATACCTTAAAGGGCATCCTAAATTGGGCCTATAGTATTCTAAGGATTCACCTTTTGATTTGGTGGCCTATACAGATAGTGATTATGCTGGTGATAGTTTGGATAGGAAGTCTACAACTGGAGGATGTCAGTTTTCGGGAAGCAGATTAATCTCATGGCAGTGTAAGAAGCAGACTATTGTGGCAAATTCCACCACTGAAGCTGAATATGTGGCTACTGCTAGTTGTTGTGGTCAAGTTCTTTGGATTCAAAATCAATTGCTGGACTTTGGGTACAATTTCATGCATACTAATGTTTACATTGATAATAACAGTACAATATGCATCATTAAAAATCCTGTTTTACATTCTAGAACTAAACATATTGAGATAAGGCATCATTTTATTAGAGATTGTAATGAGAAAAGGTTGATTCAAATGGTCAAAATCCATATTGATTTCAATGTTGCTGATTTTCTCACAAAATCTTTTGATGTGGGGAGGTTTCAGTACCTTGTAGTTAGTATTGGAATGATTAATCTCAAAATCTCAAATTGTTTTGTAAAAGTTTGTAAATCTTGTACTGTTATTAGTTGATCTTAGTATTGCTACTTTTATTCTAACCACTATTAGTTATGTTCAAACCACTGTTTGTTTCTTTGTTTTTTCACTAACTATTTTGCAAAGAAAATCAAATGCTGCAATGCACTTCAAAGGATAACCATGGATTATTTTCATTCATAAACTGCATACAAAGATGCAGTGCTTACAACCATGGGATCTACAGTGGATCCAACAACCAAAGGACTCCTAAACATGACATCACAACCTACTAAAGACTCCAACTTCACAACTATCCCCCTACCACCTAAGGCTTCTTAGGGAAGGCCCACTCAGGCATCGCTTTAGGCGCCCTTCGCCCTTCAATCACCCTCCACACTTTGGGGCATGCTAGCCCAATCACCTTTCCACTAATAGGTGGTGATGATAATGATGGACCCTCTGGTGGTGGTGCTGTCAACAATGCTTGAGAAGGTGGTGCTTGCAGCTCTTCTGGAGGGATTACTGCAGCAAGGGGAGGCACAACCAGGACTCTTGAAGATGTGTCATCATCTGTACTTTCATAAAGGGAAACATAGCTTGACATGGAATCTGAGCTATCCTCTTTGATGATGGCTTGCTGAGGCATTGGTTTGAGAGATGATGGACCTGCAACTAAAGGGGTGATATTCATATGAGTTCTCTTTCTATAAGAAAACTCTTCAAACTCCTCTTTCTCAACTCTACCAGGATTGTTCAAAACAAACTCATCCCAAACACTATCTGAAAAGGAGCTTTCTGATGAGAGATTGACAGGGTTTGAATGGCTCATGGTGATTTTTGGTAAAGAAGATTTTGAAAGATTTTAAGAGAGAGAAGTGTTGGTGTGTTAGTCATATGGGAAATATGTGAGTATGATGTTCTTTAATAGAAGTTAAGATGGAATCAGTAAGTTAATGTGGGGAAGGTATAAGTTGTTGAGGAGTAAATGAAGTCTTTGACTTTGGTGGCCGGATTAATGACTTGGAGTTGACCTGTTGACTAGGTGGTTAAGTACTGTTCTAACCACTGCTAGCATATTTTTGAATCCACTTCTAGTTATTTTCTCACCACTGCTAACCTTAACAATGCTTTCAGTGTTTGGTTTATGATTGTGATATGTAGGTATGAGGGATTGTTTGTATACATTGGAGCTTTTTGGAGCTTTTGCTGTTTAGTGTTAGTATTAAACAAAATATATATATATATATATATATATATATATATATATATATATATATATATATATATATATATATATATATATATATGAGGAGAGTTATTTTACATACAAAATTTTTCTCACATACCAAGAGACTCATCTCCACCATCCATCTAAAAAAAATCAATGGCTGAGATTAAAAGCATTTTATTATTTCACCTATTTTTTATAATTTAAATATCTCTTAAACCGTTAATCGTTAAGTGAAAATATTTACACCATCGCGACGAGCATTTAATTATCTTTCTATAGACGGGCACTTTGATATACTTTCGAAAAAAGAAAAAAAATTCGTTTTTTTCACGTTTTTTCGTTATTTTTTTACGTTACTGAAATTTGCATGAAAAAAATCATATATGATAAAACACTAAATTGAATATCACATGTGATATTAGTGTTAAATCATATATGATATGCAATATCATATGTGATATTACACTAATATCACATGTGATATTCAAATTAGTGTTTTATCATATATGATTTTTTAATGCAAATTTCAGTAACGTAAAGAAACGAAAAAACTTAAAAAATACGAATTTTTTTTTTGTCGAAAGTATATCAAAGTGCCTATCTATAAAAAGATAATTAAATGCTCGTCGCAATGATATTTTTTTTTTTCACTTAACGATTAACGGTTTGAAAGATATTAATATTTGAAAAAAAATGATGAAAGCGAGTTTTTTAAATTGTTGGGATTAATCTCATCCATTAGATCAAATAAAAATGGAGGGTGGAGATTGATCCCTTGGTATGTAAATAATCTTTTGTCCTCAAATGATCTTAAATCTATATATATATATATATATATATATATATATATATATATATATATATATATATATATATATATCTTACTCCTTTATAATACACCAATATCCCCAACCTAAATCCCAACCAAAAAATTAAGATTCAGCCACCCTAACCAAACTCCAAACCTAAATTTACACACACCCAACCAACTTACAAACCTAAATTTAATCCAACCCAAAAAAAGACAAAACCAAACCTAAATTTACACATCCTCCTGCACCCATTCATTCTCATCCTATTTCTCTCATCCAAAAAAAACACCACTTCCTCCTTCCCTCATCTCATATTACCCACACACCACAATAACCAAAATTGCAACTACTCACCACCACCAAATTCAACCTCCATCGAGCTGCTAGAAACCTCACGAACGACACCACCATCACTGAAACGCACCACATCAAAGCAGGTTCATTCAAGTTGTTTTTTTGTTTTTTTTTTAAGAAAAGAAAAAACCCTTTATGTTAGATCTATATATATTTAATATTTTTTTAAACAGATCTGAGTCCGGAGTTTACGCCGCCACCACCAACAAGAATCACCACGTCAAAGTTTTTCATATTTTGAGGTTTGTTTTTTTAGTTTTGAAGTATTTTTTTATAGATCAATATATTTAAAAAGTTCTTTTTTTTTAAGATACGATTTTATTTCTAAATCTATTGATTTTTTTGTTAGATCTAATTTTTTTTTAAATACGTAATTTTTTTTTTATAGAACTATTTTTCTTAAAGACCCGTAATTGTTTTTTAAAAGATTCGTAACTTTTTTAATTTTTTTCTTAGATCCAAATTTTTTTTAGTAGATCTAATGTTTTTTATTTGTAGATCTATTGATAGACCTATTTTTTTTAAAAGATCCGTATTTTTTTTAAAGTTTCTTTCTAAAAATCCTTTTTTTTTTAAATTCGTTTTTTAAAAGATACGATTTTTTTTGTTGATCTAATTTTTTAATTTGTAGATCTCTTGTTTTATTTTTAGATCTATTTTTATTTTAAAGATTTGTAATTTTTTTGATAGACCTATTTTTTTAAAAGATACGTATTTTTTTAAAGTTTCTTTTTAAAAATCCTTATTTTTTTATTTTTTTCTAAAGATCCGTAAGTTTTTAATTTTTTTATAGATCCTAATTTTTTTTGTAGATGTAATGATTTTATTTGTAGATCTATTTTTTTTAAAGATTCGTAAATTTTGTTATATATCTATTTTTTTTTTCAAAAATTCGTATTTTTTTATTTTTTATATAGACCCACTTTTTTTTTTTAAAGATCCGTAATTTTCTTTATTATTTTTATAGATCTAATGATTTTTTTGTAGGTAGATATGATTTTTGTAATAGATTCGTACTTTTTGAAGATCCGTTTTTTTTTTGTAGATCTAACGTTCTTGGTTTTTTTTGTTATTTCCCCCGCTTGCCTTTGTTCTCTCGCAAGAAAAAGTTGCCGGAAAAATTAGTGGTTGCCGGAAACACGAGTGATTGGAGGATCCATTTTTGTTTTCAATTTAAACTCTATCTTATTTAAATGTAATTTGAGTGTTTTGACAAGATAAAAACATACTGTACTTGATAATAGTAATGTAGTAGGCTACTCGGGGGAAAGTAACTATACTAGAAAAGAAAAGTGACAACTTTAATTTGAAAAATTATGAGAGTTGAATCTATGGTATTACTTTGGACACAAAAACCAACATTTGCTCATCTGAATCTTTTTTTAAATGAGAACCACTAAGAAATTCGGGAGTTGAAACTTGGCATGCATGATATATTTAGTTTTTTTTGGTCATTGATGTTCCATGAAGCCAATTGTGCAACTGATTATATAGTTAGCAAGACTGAGATACATGTTGTAGCTGACGGTAATGGAAAAATTTTCATTACGGGAAAATAAAATTTCATCTTTGATGTGCCATTTAAAAATAACTAAACATGAAACAAAAAGAGTGAAGTTTGGATGAATTCAAACTATATAAGCTATGATTATTGAAGAGAAACATATTTTAAATGCATAAGTAATCAACAAAAGCGAAACAACAAAGAGTATGCAGGTTAAATGTGCAACTGACTTTTTTTTTTATAATGCTTGAAATTTTTACTTTTTATAATTGTGATAACATTTTAAAGTGAAATATTTCAAAAGCTGGTATGATGGGCTGGAGGCATTTAAAGGTGTGCGAGTATTAATATCCTTTGGCTTAATAAATGGTTCCTAAAATTTGAGTTGGGAAGTGGTAATAAGAAAAAAAAAGAGCAAGATGGTTTCAAATAAAATCTATAATCTATAAAGTTGCTGATGTAGACAAGTTTCTATCAACCACGTGATACCATAGTTCTTTAAAAATAGATGGTAAAAAGTAACATTACTTTTTGGACATATACAAGTTTATTATGAATGATAAATTGAGATTTAAATGAATTCAAAGTATATTAAAAGTTGTTATATTGCTACAACATATGTCTTTGTAAATGCTACAACGTATAACAAAAAAAACATCACCCAACTCCAGGTTTATTAAAAAATGATACCGTCCAATCGTACATGTTAAAGTTGAATAAGCACACTTTCAAAATTCTGAAAACATGTAGACAATCTAAATAGATCAAGTAAAAGATTACATACTTACAAAACAACTGTAATAAACGCTATATTGACACGGACTCCATCTTAGTTACAACTGCTAAATTGTTGTTGAAATGGAAATATCTCAAATGAGTTGTTGAACTGGAAATATCGCAAATGAGTTCAACGATAGTATCTTTTACTACGATTATAACGCTAGGCGCGGGTAATCAAAAAGGGCACAGATGTTTCTAAACTAAACACACGAATTCAATAACAACAAAATATCACATTATTTTGACACACAAAAATTTTCGAAAACTATAGACCGCTGCTACTATCAAACATTTCAAAAAAAAAAAAAATATTACAGGAAAATGATTCCCTTACGCTATAAAACAATTTGCTAAAAATTTTATTCGCCGTCAAAATTTGGTCGAAACAAGAAACCAAATAATTAAACTAGAAAAAATAACGTCTCAAGGAAGCTATTTATCGGTAAATATGTGTTGCCGCCACTATGTACCAATACCGGACCGGACCAACGTGTTCAACCGGGAACCGGTGTTGCCCCCAGTTTTCGGCTAACCAATTAAAGCCATCCGAAAACGAACCAGAGAGGACCCGTTAAAACCGATACAAACTGGTGAATCGGGTCTCATCGAGATCTTTTCACGTTCTATTTTGAACGTTATATGAAACATTTACCACAATATCGCATATCGTTAATTGTCTGCCGCTAGAAACCGATGCCGCTAGGCACGGGTACTCGTCTAGTATATATATATATATATATATATATATATATATATATATATATATATATATATATATATATATATATATATATATATATATTGTAATCCTTCATATTAATGCATAATATCACTATTTTTGGCAAAGATTTGGTTGCTGTAATCTTGGTCAAAAGGTTGGAGTGTGGTTGCTGTATCCACTGCTAGAGTATTTCAAACCACTGCTAGAGGTTTTCAATCCACTGCTAGCATATTGCTGATGATGGATACTTGAGGGGCTGTTTTGTAACTTTGGTGCTAACGTATTTATTCCCCCAAATCACTGCCAGATCATTCAATTGATCTTCAAAATCACTTCCAATTGGCGCTCAACATAACCCTAAACACTCCCATATGCTTAAATCACAAATCCCACATCATATCTCATATCTAATCACTATGCCGTTGCAGTATTTCAAAACACATAACCTAGTTGCTTACCTGATAAAAAACAATCAATCCGAAGGTTTTCATGAAATGATTGATTTCCTTAACCACAGTCCTATACACTTTGCATTAACTATAGCACCCACCATTCTTAAAGCATATGTACATCAATTCTGGGGAAATGCTAAGCTTGAGGAGAGAGATGGTGTCGAGGTTTTTAGTACTGTTGTGGATGAGAATGAGGTTTTGGTTGATGAGGAAGTTATTAGAGGTATTTTGAGGATGGATGATGCTGATGGTATAGTTAATTTTTCTGATGATGCAATCTTTGAAGGTTTAGAAAGGTTAGGTTATACAAGCAGGGGAGACAGGGTAAAATTTTTGAAAGGTATGTTTTCTCCTCAATGGAGGTTTTTGATTCACACCTTGTTGATGTGTGTGAGTAATAAGACCACTGGGTTTCATGAATTTCCCTCAAAAATTGCAACTGCTATAATATGTCTATCTGAAGAGAGGAAATTTAATTGGTCTAGGATGATTTATGAATGGTTTGTGCAGAATATTAGGAATCAGAGTAAATATTACTTGTATCCTAGGTTTGTTCAACTTATTGTGGATAGTCAAATAGCAGAACCTGTTGACCATAATAGGGAGTATGAGGTGCATTATATGCTTCCTAAGGTTTTTGCTCATATGAGACACCAAAATCCTACTTTCCCAATAAGAGTTGTTCCATTGTTCCCTCATATGATTAATTTACCTGCCATTCCTGAGTTTGATGATGTTCCTGAACCCCAATTCACTAAACCTGAACCCACTGCTAATGAACCTACACTCACTACTAATGAACCTGAACTCACTGCTAGTCAACCTAAAACCACTGCTGAACCAATTTTGTTTACTAGGAGGAGGAAGGGCACCAAGCTCTCTCAGGCTGGTGTTAGTGGTGTAGCTCATGAGGTTGTCACATGGGGTGGAGGTGACATGAATGGAAGGGCTTTCACTACTGATTCATGCTTAGATGCTGGTCAGGACAGTGAAAACATAACTAAGACCCAACCTTTGGCAACTCCTAATGTGGAGGGTTCTCTTGAACTCAACATAAGTGGAGGAATTCCTAGCCAACTGGCTAATATAGGGTGCATAGGTGATCAGACTAGGTCTGATACTATGTTTTCTTTATCCAAGGATTCACCTCTCGGAGCAGTTAACACAGCTTGAAGTGATGATGATAGGTTTGAACATACTATTGAATTGACGGATCCTACTTAGGTACATGATGACTTTTCCAATGAACCTCCTCTCGGACCAGTTAACACAGGTCGAAGTGGGGAGGATATTCTGGAACGCTTAAATGAATTGATGGTAAAATGTACAAAAATGGAGGATACAATCTCAAGTCTTCAAGAGCTGGTTGTGTTTCAAGGCAGAGAAATAAGGAGATTGAAGCACAGGATGTTTGTGATGGAGAAGGTGAGAAGACCTGGAGTTGTTGTTCTACGAAAGGTAAGGAAGCAAAAAAAAAAGGTGGATTCCTCTCCAGCTGTGATTTTGGAGAATGTACCCAAACAGGGGAGGAGTGAAGGCTTTGATTTAGGGGAGGCTGCTGGTGTGAATATGGATGAGGATGTGGATAGTGGAGATCAAGGAGAGCATTTTGTGGCGTCTGATAAAGATGAGAATGAAGTTGTACTTGAAACTTTAAAGACTGTAGTAGAAGATAAAGTTAAGCAGGTGGTGCAGGACACACCCACTGCTAGTGTTTCTGCAACCACGGCTAGTTTTTCAGAAACCACTGCTACAACTTCACATGAGGTAACCACAACCACTCCCATTTTAATCTCAATCACTGCTATTACAACCACATCTACAATTGTCACAATCACCTCTGTTTCACCACCTAAATCTAAAGAAGTTGAGAAGGAAGTTGCAAGTACATTGATAAATCTAAGCAAAACTTCATCCAATCCTACACATATCATTGTACCTATTCCATTATTACCTAAACCTACTGCAACCAAACCTTTAAGTAAATGTTTGACAATTGGTGAACCTTTGAAGAAGAAGGTGGTTCTACCAGATATTGGAAAAGGAAAACGTATTGCTGAACCTGAGATAAAGTTTAAGAATAAAGAAGAGCAGGTTACTTATGATCATGAGTTTGGTAAAAGATTGGTAGCTGAAAAAAATGCAGCCCTAGAAAGGAAAAAGCTAGAAGATGAGGAAGCTACTCAGAAATGGTTAGCTGAATGGAATAAAACAAAATTCTATCTTCAAGCTTCTAATGATATACAAAATGAATACACAACTCAAGAGTGGGCATTGTTATCAATTGATGAAAGAGCTAGAATCTTGGGTGAATGGGTTAGAAGGATCAGTAATGAGAAGAAGCAAGTCCAAAGAAAGAAACCCCCTACAAAGAGTGAGATAAGAAATACTATGATGAAGATTATTAAGAATTCAGGCATACATATTGCTGAAAATCTAAGTAAATGTTCATTTGAGAGGATTCAATAGATTTATCAGATGTGTATGAAAATTAACGAGGATTTTAATCCAATGAATTCTGAAAGAGAAGAAGAGTGGATTAAGAGTAGGCAAAAGAGAAAATTTGAGATTCAGGAGAAATCTGGTTCTAAAAGACTGAAAGAAGTGAATGAAGATGGTAATCAAATTATTTCTTATACATTTGAGCTTAATGGAAGTGAAGGATGTTGGAAAATTCAAAGAGTCAATAATGAAGTTTCTGAGTTTGAGAAATTTTCACAAATGCTTCAATATCTGGATAGAGATGATTTAATGAATCTTTGGAAGCTTTACAAGAATAAATTTGGTGATGTATGTCCAGATGACTATCATGAGAGAATGGTGTATCATCATTTGAAGATTTTGTTTGAACCTACTCATGATGAACCTGAATGGAAAGGACTCTACAATGGTCAAGTTACAAGATGGTTTTTGTATCAGTCTTGTGGAGTTCATGTGTTAACAGTTTCTGGAGAAATCATTCATATGCTTGTAGAAGTTGATTATCCTCAATTGAATAATTATCCAGGAGTTATTACTCAGATGGTGAAGCCTGGTGGTTTAAAGATGCTGAAGCCCTATGATGATCAAGCTTACAGTTTGTTGCTAAAGTATGAGCAAATTCTTAAAACTGTTAAGTGTTTGGATACATCCTCCAATTCAGAAGTTTTGGGATTAAAGGAAACTTGAGAATTCTATTTGAATATATCAAGTTTAGGGGAGGATTGTTGGGTTTTAGGTTCCTCAGAACAGGAATTATTCTAGGTATTGGAACCACTGCTAGAGTTGATGAAACCACTGTCAGAAGAATTAATCCACTGCTGAAGTTAAACCACGGCTAGTAGTAAAGTAGAACCACTGCTATTGTATTGTAAACACTGCTAGTTGTGTATAGTCGGTTTAATATTTTGTATTAGATAAATATGGAAAATATATTTATCTTGTAGGTTACGTATTGTATTATGTAAAGGACTCCTTAGCCTATAAAAGGAGGTCCTAGGTTAGATTCGATGTACGTGTTTTTTTATATCTAAGGTCGATAAACTTCAATGTTGTAAAACCCTAATACTGGTTAGAGTAATCGTTATTAATATAATTGAGGTGTTTAAGAGTTATTGTTATTGTTCTTCTTCTTAAGGTTGAATATTAAATTCCGCATAATATTTAACAAGTTATTATCAAGTCAGTTTCTATAAGGATCGTTTGCTCAACTGGGATCAATAGAATGCTAAAAGAAGTAAAGTGAATCAATTGAATGTTGATAAAGAGGTTTTGATGGCTATGAAAAGAGATGTTAACAAGTATTCTGTGTTGAGTAACTATGAAGATGAGGAAACCACTGAATTTAATGACACGAGGGCAAGAGAAATTGTGGAAAACTTTATTTCTCTCAAAAAACATCCAAGTGCAGAGGAATTGGTAGGATGGAACTATGATATGTCTACTTATTTCAAGCAGAGATGGGATTTGATGGTTGGAAGTAATTCAGGGAAAGGGTCAAATGAGAATGGGTCAGTCATTGAAGATGTATTAGAAGGAAATACTAGAATGGCTAAAGCGATGACATAGAACGTTGTTAAAGGGGGAGATGTTAATATTTTAAATCAATGAATATGCAAGAATTTAAAGTTGGTACATGGAATATAAGGGGTATGAATACTAATGACAAATAGAAGGAAGTCAAGGATCTTATAAGTAATGAAAAACTGAATATTTGTGCAGTTCTGGAAACTAGGTTGAAAAGTAAGAAGCTCATGAAAGTTTGTGATAAGGTGTTTGATAGATGGGCGTGGGTTTCTAATATGCAATATTGTAATAAAGGGTGCAGAATAGCTCTATGTTGGGATACTAATGTTGTGCACATTAATGTCATTCACATGACTAACCAATCAATTTTTTGTGTTGTAGACGCATTGCAATTTAAAGTTAAGTGCTTCTACACATTTGTGTATGCTGCCACTTCTGGGGAGGAAAGAAGGGAGTTATGAAGTACTTTAATCAGAGACAAATCTATTACTATTGGTCATCCTTGGTGTATTTCTGGGCCTATCAATGTTACTCTAGAGCCTAAGGAGCACTCTCACGGGGGTTCTAAAATTTCTTTGGATATGCAAGAATTTCAAGAATGTGTCAATAAGAATGAGTTGGATGACTTATGTAGTACTGGTTTGTTCTTCACATGGACAAAAAATTTGCAAAAAACAAGGAGTGAAGGGTATACTAGTACATTGAAGAAGCTTGACAGAGTGATGTCTAATGAAGATTTTTTAAGGAGTATCCTAATGCCCATGCTATTTTCCTTCCTTACATCATATCAGATCACTGCCCAGCAATATTAGTTATTCCAACTAATGTACATATTAAGCATAAATCATTTAGGTTTGCAAACTTCATTGTAAACAGGAAAGAATTTATTTCAACTGTTGCAGAAGGATGGAAACTTGATATTAAAGGATGCCAAATGTATTAAGTTGTGAAGAAACTGAAAGCTCTAGAGACTCCCTTTAATAAAATTGCTTGGAGTAAAGGAAATGTGTTCAAAAGATTTGTTGTTTTGAAGGATCAGTTGCAGAATGTGCAGAGAAGTATTGATGGAGATGCTCATAATTCTCATTTGAGAGATCAAGAGGCAAAGTTATTGGAGGAATATACTGAAGCTGTGGCTGTTGAAGAAAAATTACTATATCAACAGGCTAAGATCAGAAGGCTAAGTGAAGGAGATAAAAATACTAAGTACTTCCATAAGGTGCTTAAAGGAAGGCATAATAGAAGCAATGTACTCTCTATATGTGATGAAGCATGGGATAGATATGAAGGGGATCAGGTTGCTGGTCAATTCCTTAAACACTTTGAATATTTCCTTGGTAAAAGGCAGATGGTACAAGCTATTGATGACAACAATGGTTTATTTGTCAACAGATTAAGCTCTGTAGAGGCTGATTCTATGATCAAGGAAGTGACTGATGATGAGATCAAGAATGCTTTGTTTGAAATTGAAGAGACCAAAGCCCCTGGGCCTGATGGCTTTTCTTCTGCCTTTTTCAAGAAATCCTGGAATGTTATAGGGCCTGAAATATGCAGTGCAGTTAAGGAATTTTTTGTCACTGGGAAATTATTGAAGGAATTCAATGCCACCTTGATTTCTTTGGTACCAGAAACCTCAACACCTTCTAAAGTATCAGATTTTCGTCCTATAGCTTGTTGTAATGTTCTATACAAATGCATTAGTAAGGTTATTACTAATAGAATCAAGCCAATTTTGGGGAGATTGGTTAGTAATAATCAAAGTGCATTTATTCCTGGAAGACAAATCTATGATAACATCCTGTTAACTCAAGAAATCATGAAGGGGTATAATAGGAAGAATGGGCCAAAGAGGGTGACATTTAAAATTGACATCCAGAAGGCTTATGATATAGTATATTGGGCCTTCTCGGGTTCTATTTTGGAGAAATTTGGATTCAACAGGAAAATGACTAATTGGATTATGCAGTGTGTAACTTCAACCTCCTTCACTATTAGCATTAATGGAGACAGAGTTGGGTATTTCAAAGGTGGTAGAGGGTTTAGACAGGGGGACCCCATATCCCCATATCTCTTTACTCTTATTATGGAAGTTTACTCCTTATTAATGAGAAGACAAATAGCTAGAAACAATGATTTCCACTACCATTAAGCTGCAAGGAAATGAGGATTACTCATGTGCATTTTGAAGATGACCTCCTAGTTATGTGCCATGGGGATGTAGGATCAGTGAATACTATTAAGTGTGCTTTGGAGGAGTTCAGTGCTTACTCAGGTTTACTCCCAAACTTTTCTAAAAGTACAACTTTCTTTGGAAGTATGGAGGAGGAGGATCAAATTGCTATCATGCAAATTATGCCCTTTGGTCTAGGAAAGCTGCCTGTAAGATATCTTGGGTCCCTTTAATTGCCAAGAGGTTAGGGATTAAAGATTGTAGTATTTTGATGGACAAAATCAAGAAAAACGTTGAGAATTGGAGAAATAAAAGTCTCTCCTATGCAGGGAGACTCCAGCTAATTGCTGCTATACTTGAGTCCTTACATGTTTATTGGGCTGCAGTTTTTCTACTTCCAAAGACTATAATCAATGAAATTAATAAGTTCCTTAAGAGATTTCTATGGAATAAGGGTGATTCAGCTAAAGATAAAGCAAAAGTTTCATGGAATAACATTTGTAGTCCTAAGGATCAGGGTGGATTGGGTCTCAGAAATTTAAGTGTATGGAATGAAGCATTGTTAGCTAAGCATGTTTGGAACATTGCTATGAAGAAAGATACTCGATGGTTTCAATGGGTTCATTCAGTTAAACTGAGGGGGAGAAGTATATGGGTTATTGATGTTGATATGAATGATAGTTGGGGATGGAGGAACCTGCTAAGTATAAGGGACAAAATCAGAAATTTTGTGGTTGTAAAAATTGAAAATGGTAAAGATGTGTCTATGTGGTATGATAATTGGAGCTCTATTGGTCCACTTAGTCAGTACATCACCAATAGACAACTCTATAATGCAAGATTGGAGAGTAATATGTGTGTGAGGGATATAATAGTTAATGGGAAATGGAATTGGCCAAGTGATTGGGTTAACCTGTTTCTGAATATTACCAATTTGGAGGATACAAATATTGATGAGGATAGACAAGATAGAATAATGTGGAAAGGGATAAATGGGAAAGAGTATGAATTTGCGGTTAGATATACCTATGATGACTTGAGTGAAAATGGGCAAAAAGTAATATGGAAAGTCCTTGTTTGGTTTGCACAGTGCATTCCCAAACACTCATTCATTTTGTGGTTAGCTATCAAAGAAAAGCTTGTCACTCAAGATAAAATGGAAAAATGGGGAATCTACTTTGTAAACAGATGTCATTTATGCTTAAAGGAGATTGAAGATCATAATCACTTGTTTTTCAACTATGAATTCTCTTGCAAGATTTGGGATAAGATAAAGAATATAAGTGAATTATATGGAATTAACAAAGATTGGTTGGACAATGTGCACGAGTTGACTATACAGCCAAATGGTAACAATATATGGAGTGTCCTTAGGAGAATCTGTTTTGCAGCCTGTATGTATTTTATATGGAAGGAAAGAAACAATATAGTATTTAGGGATACTAAAAGTGATTGGGTGACTGTTTCCAAATTAATTAAAGAAACTGTTAGATTGAGATTAATGAGCATTCATGTCAAAAACAGCCAAGCAGTTAGAGATGTGGAGAAGAAGTGGCTTGTAAAGTTAAAGTATATGAACTGAGGATGATTGTAGTATGGAATCCAATGGAATAGAGTGTTGTTTGGTATTGAGATCTGAAGTTCCATTAAGGAGTGTTTGGTTCAGTGTTTGCTGCACAGGTTGTATGGTTATTTACATTCTTAAATGTAGTCAGTTGGGATCTTGTTCTTCATGAATGATTTGTACCTTTTCAAGATCATTGTTTTTAAGGCCATAACAGTGAGAAGTACCTTGTATATTGGAGTCTAATCTGGTATGACTGTACCTTACTAGTTCTTGTAGCTCTGCTAGTTTGTCCTAGGGAGGAAACTAGTATCTATTTTGGATGAAAAGGAGGTCTAAGCTGGATATAAGATGTATCATAAAGTAGGGCTTCTCATTGTGGAGGGTATATGGCCTAGGAGGGGAGTGTAAGCAGTATGGAATTAAGAGTGGTGAAAGATGACACTTTATGGTCCATACTTTAAATTCCCACAGGAGGTTTGGTTGGGCCTAACTGGCAGAGCCCTTTAGTGGAGGGGTTATGGGTGCCTAGTGAAGCCATTAACTCTACCTACTGTGGTTACTGTGGTTGTTGGTTGAGTAATCATGGTAGGAGGGTCAGATGGAAATGTAGCTAGATGGTACAGGTGCAATTTTTAAGGTGAAATGGTGTTCTATGCAGTAATGGCTAAATGCTCTTGTCTTAATGTGTTGGGCAAAAGTACTCGTTTATCAGATATAGTGGTAGTATTGTCTGTTATCTGATGGATAGTGTGTAGTTGTATGTTCAGTTTGTATGAGATTTGGGGTCTGTCCAAAATCTCTTGTGTCTATTCTTATGATGTACATATGTTTGGGAAGTTTAATATAAATTAACCTTTTGCACCAAAAAATATTTAACTAGTGAAACCAAACAATGATATCAGAATTGATTCAATGACTAATATACATACCCATTCTAACCTCTTATCAAAGTTAAACCGATTGTGATTAATAACAACAAACCAAGAGGCACCTAATACCTTGAAAAGTCTGTAATTCCTTTTACGAACAAGAGAGTGGAAGCAAGGTTTTCAAGATCGGGATCTTACTCATGATCGTTTTTAGATTTGCAAGATCAGAATCGTAAGATCGGATCGAGATCCTAAGATCTTACTATAATGTCATTTTCTTAATAGTCTTTGTAATATTTTTCAAATCTACAAATTATTATATATTATTAACACAAAATTAAATGAATATTCCATGAAAATGTTGTTTTAAATCATGAATATGGAATGTTTAAAAAAATTAACATGTTGTTTTTCATTTTCTATTAAATTATGAATATAAGATGTTTAAGAAGATTAACATGTTGTTTTTCACATTCTATAAAAACATGATTCATAACTTTTTAGTTTTTTAGTTTGCGATTCGAGATAAATAAGATCGGATTGGATTAGATCTTAAGATCCTATAGTCAAGATCAGGATCTTATAAAATCTTAATTCTGCTAAGATCCTGATAACGCTCAGAGTGTACATGTTTTCAGTAGCGTTATATGTGCTTTTGTATATGTTATTTGGTTATATTCATATGATTTTAGTGCTTAATCACATCAAAAGATGTTTGTCTAGTATTTATAACCAAGTGCAGGGAAACAGAAGGAAAAGTTAAAGAATGTTCAATAACAGGAAGATTCCCGTTTCAGTGAAGCATGTCAAGCACAAGTCAGCATTTCAAATATCGTAGAAGATCAAGTTGAATGAAGAACCAAGCTCTACAAGTCAGAATCAAGCAAAAGGTCGGTTTTCCATCATGCAGGAAGACCAGCCGATCGGTCGCAACCCGCAACCGGATCGGCTGGAAAAAGGTCAAAAGTTATACCCTGAAGACAGACCATCCGATCGATCGCCGCCCGCAACCGATTCGGATGGGTTAGTGCAAGAAGACCAACCGGATCGGCAGGACAAGCAACCGATCCGGCCGGAAGGCATGTTTCTGATATTTCTTCATCACTACGATTCCCCATTGCATCCAAACGATTCTAGGTCCTTCCTTTGGTGCATTCTAGTCCTTTCCTAACTCCTTGGAGGTCAAGTTCAGCATTTAATACCCTAGGCCCTGGAACTAGTATAAATAGAGACCTCTTGTGAGCATTTGAGACACACACTTCAATACAACTCTCTACTCATCAAACACAAAGCTCTTAGCTCTCAAACTCATCCTTAGAAGTCCAAGAAAGTTTGGAGGTCCAAGAAGTCAACATTTTGAGGTCAAACCCCTAAGAAGTCAACATCAATACTTTGGGAATCATTACTCCACCATTTGTAATCGTATTTCAAGCATTGTAGGACACTTAATCATGTTTTCTAATGTTCAAAGTTCTGAGTTTATGTTTAAGTTTGCTATGAGTGGCTAGTGTGACAACTCGCAATTTCAAGTCATTTCTTAAATTTACTATTCATCTCAGGAATTTACTATTCACCGGTTACTATTCAAAATTTTACTATTCACCATTTTCAAAGTCGAAGTAATATTCTAAGAACGTATTTAAAAAATTACTATTCACGAAACACTATTCATTCCTGGAGAAAATCACTATTCAAGTTTCACTATTTCATCGTTTATCGTAAACTAGGTTTACGAGTATCAAATTCGCGTAACCTTAATGGTTTAGCTGCGAATTCATGAACAATCATCGAGGACATTTCATATAGACTAGGTTTAGTCTACATATCATTAGCATCATTATCATCATATTAGTTCATGCATGGTTTTGCATTTCACATTAAACGCATAACTTCTTATTAAATAAACGCTATCGTGTAATTAATTATTTTGAATATTTGATCCGATACTTCCAAAAATTATCCCGATATATTTTTATACTCATATTAAGATTATAAAAATAATATTATGAGTTTACCCAGTGTTTTAAATTTATTTTGTATATAAATTGTTATATTTATATAATTACGACGGGTTTCGTAACTACAACACGATAATTGTTATTTCACTCAGTTCTTGTAAGAAATGTATTTTTATAATTTTTATGACTTCAATATACCTTATTGTGATCCGTTAAAATTTATTTTTAGTTAACGCTACCCTAAATGCTCAAATATGTATACAAGCTACTAACTATCTTTACTTAATTTTACATCTACTTATACTTATGCATTTTAAAAAAAAATATAAACACTAGATATTCATCACCCTTGTCGACACAAGGGTGACTCATGCCCAAAATTTACAAAATATCTACTATATACATACACTTATAATCATTTTATACTTTCATTTTAAAACATACACATAAAAACACAAGGTGAAAAATCAAAGCTATTCTCTCCTCTCTTCTCTACATAACCGGCCACACTAAGAAACAAGAAGGAGATCACAAATTTATTCAAGACAAGTTAATTCACAATCTAGTTACACTCTTAGTTAAGGTTTTGAAATAAAAACCTAGGGTGTTAGGATTAACCTTGTTCATTTAACCTCATCAAGTTACTAGTCGCGGTTAGAGATTGCGCTGCATTTCAGTGTATCCACTCTTGTCATCATTATAATTGCATCAGGTGAGTTCCATAGCCCCATTTTCAATTGTTTTAATGCTTTTATTAAACTCTTTGGGGGAGATACATGCTCAACAACTTTTATGACATTCATGTCTATTTGCAAACTATATGTTTATCTAAACTGAATGTTTAGTCATACGAAGTAACAGTTTTGCCATACTTAGAATTTCTATATCATAAATCATTGGACTAGCGGTCTTGGTATAATCATTAGGCTAATTGTCTTGGTATAATCATGGAACTAATGGTCTTGGTATAATCATTGGGCTAATTGTCTTGGTATAATCATGGAACTAATGGTCTTGGTATAATCATTGGGCTAATTGTCTTGGTATAATCATGGAACTAATGGTCTTGGTATAATCATGGAACTAATGGTCTTGGTATAATCATTGAACTAACGGTCTTGGTAGAATCATGAACTAATGGTCTTGGAACGATTTGAAACAACACTCATATGTGTTATGTCAAGTAACTATTGATACATTAAGTTATGCACTATTTTGTGAATTCATTTTGACGATTTCTGTTTGAACATAAACTATACACATTTTGGCAGTGGGTTGTAAACACACAGGTTGCAAGTTTTGTATGGGCGGAACTTGGAACTGAGTGGATTTACAATGCCTTTGCTGCATAAGCAATTTTGAAAGGCTTTACAATTCAACACAAACTCTATGAACTCACTCAACCTTTGTGTTGACACTTTTTAGCATGTTTTATCTTAGGTATCTAAGGCATTCAATTCATGGCATGCATATGGACATATCATAGAGTCGTGGTGACGACGCGTCACACATGGGATTTATGCACTTTAAAACATCGTTTGGCTTGTAACAAACTTATTTCCGCACAAATTGATTTTCATTTGGGACCTATCTTTGTAACTCTGAATGTTTTTAATATATCAAACGATGTTCTTTTCAAACGACACTTTAGGTCGTTCAATATAACTGTGATTGTGGTGTTATGACAGTCATCCCCCAGGAATTCCATTCCGCTGCAAAACAGGTAATTTGGGGGTGTGACAGCTAGTTTCTTTATACACTTGCTTAAATGATGTCGATTATCATGTGATTAGTCTATGATTGTGTTAACATGTTTTAATTCAATTTCAAGTTGATTCTAAGATCCAATTGTGCTAAAGTTTCATAGTGGCATTTGTTAATCAAGTTTGACTAGTTGATAGTAATCGTAGAGGTCGAAAGAACTTATTGTTATTCAACTAGTTATAATCATTTTGTCTATGGATGATTGTTTTTATCCATTATTCTTGGTTAAACAAAGAAACTAAAGTGTGGTTGTAATAAGAACGCTTTTTGATTATCAAGTTGGATTGATTGGAAACATCTAAAAGGTCGTAAGATTAGTTGTTTACAATCAGTTGTAACCTTTTGTCTATAATCGGTTACCTTTTGTATTGACCATTTCTTAAGCAAATTTGATAAGACAAATGGATGTTTTTGTGTTTAAGTTTATGAAAGTAAACTTATGAAACTTGAATTGATCTTGAATTGATTGGTTAAACATAATGCTTGTTTTTATGAACTAAAATCTTGACGAAGGTTTAACGTGTAAGAACAATAGATTAGTACACCAAAGAATTATCATAACCAACATGTTAAGAAGTAGTTAGCACAATCATACTAATCAAGGATAAGCAACTAGTTTAAGCAAGTGTAGTTTTTAATCATCTAAATTTCATAATATCTATTCTCGTTGTTATTTGCTTTGTGATTGCCTTAGTTGATTTATACTTGTTAATCAGATTCACTCACAAATCCCTGCGAACGATCCCGACTTACCTTCAAAATCTTGCTATAGCGGACGAGTGCACTTGCTCATATGTGTTATTGGTAAAATTGGTAAACCGTCTATAAATTTTAAACAAATTTTAAACTTGTACACACGTAGCACATCAAGTTTTTGGTGCCGCTGCTGGGGATTTGATTGTGTTTCAACAAGTTTTAAATCCACTTCAGTCGATCCATTTAAAAAAAAATCTCGAGAACTCTAACCGATCGGTCGTCTTCCCAACCGATCCGGTTCCGCCAAAACCCATAACCCAGCTGATCTAACCGATCGATCGCCCTTCGCAACCGATCCGGTTACTCTCTTCTGTCCGAAAAACTATTTTCTTTGTTTATCCGTGTGTTTTCTTCCCAACCGATCCGGTTGCGCCAAAACCCATAACCCAGTTGATCTAACCGATCAGTCGCCCCTTGCAACCGATCCGGTTACTCTCTTCTATCTGAAAAACTGTTTTCTTTGTATGTCCGTGTGTTTAGATATTTCCTGGATTCTCTAGGTCATTGTATGAACACTCGTGCAATTGGAATAGAACCAATCTCACCTCTTACCAACCCCGAACGTTTGATTCGAAGAAGAAGAAGAACACCTTTTATACCATTAGAAAACTATGTACCTAGAGTACCAACCCACCATTTGATAACCTTTTAGAAGCCAAAGTCGTTTACAACCCTTTCACCAATTTACCTTTCCCCATGGCGGACGATCAACCCATGTGGGGAACCAACCGATATGTAGCACCAACTCCTAAGAGTGCTATTGTTTCTGTCAAGCTTGGTGACAACTTCACCGTGAAGGGTCATCATCTTTCTATGATCAAAGACCGTCAATTCGATGGCCGTGCGCGGGCCGATCTACATAAGCACATTGCCGAATTCATCGAAATTTGTGGCATGTTCCGGTATGGTGACACCGATGTCAATGCCATCAAACTCAAACTTTTTCCTTCATCACTCGCCGGAGATGCAAAAGTATGGTACAATGAATTGACCCCAGGAATTATCAATACTTGGGAGGAGATGAGGCAAGCCTTTGTAAGCCGATTCTTTCCACCTGCCATGTTTGATTGATTAATGGCAGAAATTCGTGCTTTTACACAAAACCCCAACGAATCACTTGTCGAAGCTTGGTTTCAGATGAAAGATTTGCGTCGTAGTTGTCATGGACATGGACTATCCAAAGGAACCATCATCCAAATCTTTTACCATGGACTAGACGAAATCTCTCAAGGTATCCTTGATGCCGGAGGAATTTTTCTCCATAAGACTCCTAACGATGCACATCAATTACTCAAAGATCGAGTACTTCTTAAACCCGATTGGTCTAAAGATTCAAAAACCAAGCCCCTTCGAAAAACCATTGCTTTTGTCTAAAAATCCGATACCTCGAAACTCATGGAGAAAATGGAAGCCTTAACTTCGAAAATCGACTCGCAATACAAAGATATCAAAGGAGAAATGAAAGAAATGCCAGATGGATGCAACAATTATGGAGGAAATCACCCATCGTCTGAGTGTGACGATAAACCCATGGGTGGACCTAACGAAGGAGAAGCGAATTATGTCCAAGGAGGATACCATAGAGGAGGATATCGTGGTAAATATTACGGTAGAAATTCTAGAAATTGGTAAGACCGCCAATCAAGGGATAACAATCGTGATTCTCAACCTCGAACCGACAATCCGTTCGCACAAAACTCTGACAAAAATATGGAAGAATCCGAATTCGAAAAAACCATGAGAGAATTCGTGACTGCTCAAAAATCAACGAAAGGTTTCATCAAAAATCAGTTTTTCAATCTCAAAGCCAAAGTTGAGCAGGGACAGAAAAATCATCAAGCATCTATCCAAGATCTCGAAAACAAATTTGGAAGATTTTCTGACCAACATTCCTCTCGACCATCTGGTTCGTTACCAAGTAACACCCAATCCAACCCAAAACCATCAAACGATAAAACGTACCGTCCATCACAACAAGAAATGAACATATCAATGATGTATTCATAAGAAGTGGTCTCTCGTAAGATCCACCACCAAATTCAGACGAAAATGCTCCTATCACCCAAGATAGTGAGGATGAAGCTGAGGAAACCAACCCAACGCAACCCACCAAAAAGAAAACCGTTTCACCTATCAAGGCGTACACACCAAAAATTCCATATTCTCAATGCCTAAAGAAAGAAAAAATGGAAGAACGATATAAGAAGTTCATTGAAATAATAAAAGAGGTTAGACTCAATGTTCCCCTCGTTGATGTCTTAGTCGGAATCCTAATTATGGGAAATTCTTGAAAGAACTTCTTAACAACAAAAGCAAGTTAGAACAAATATCAGCTATCTTCCTTAACGAAGAATGCTCAGCCATCATTCAAAACAAAATTCCTCCTAAGCTCGGAGATCCTGGGAGCTTTCTTATTCCATGCACTTTTGGGAATAATATTAAGTGTGATGCTTTAGCTGACCTTGGCGCAAGTATCAATTTGATGCCTTATTCACTGTATTCCAAACTATCCATCAACAACCTTTAACCGACAAAGATGAGCATTCGATTAGCAAATCATTCTTATCAATATCCTGTTGGAATTGCCGAGAATATGCTCGTTGAAATTGGTAAATTCATTTTTCCCGTGGACTTTGTAATACTGGAAATGGAAGAAGATAGTAAAGTCCTACTCATTTTAGGAAGACCTTTCCTCAATACCGCTGATGCAATCATCAAAGTGAAGGGTAAGGAGCTCAACCTTGGAGTTAGAGAAGATCGAATCACCTTTCTAATCAATAAAGCAATGCGCTATCCACGTTCCAGTGATGAAACTTATTTCAACATCGATGTTATCGATGAAGTCACTGACGAAGAATTGGATGCGTTACTTAACGAATCTGATCCATTCATGACTACTTCTGAAAAAATCAATGAAACAGACTTTAACAAAGAGTTTACTGATTTTATGAAAGTAGAGTTCAAAGGAGATAACACGGAGGAGGAAGAAATGGAGGAAGAAAGTTTTGAAGAAATAACTTTCGATGACAAGATGAGAATAAAATCTTCTCTTCAAGAACCACCAACAGATCTTGTGCTCAAACCTCTCCCTGATCATCTTGAATATGCTTACCTGGAGGAAAACTCACTTCTTCCGTTAGTCATATCTTCATTACTCGAGGCCAAAGAGAAAGAAAGTTTAGTTTCTGTCCTCAAAAATCATAAACGAGCTTTCGCTTGGAAAACCTCCGATAATACAGGAATTAGTCCCAATTTTTGCAAATTACAAAATCAATTTCAAAGATGGGATTAAACCTGTTGTGGAACGTCAACGTCGACTCAATCCCAACATGAAAAAAGTTGTCAAAAAGGAAATCATCAAACTTCTCGATGTTGGTATCATTTACCCGATCGAGGACAGTCCTTGGGTGAGTCCAATTCACTGTGTCCCCAAGAAAGGAGGAATGACGGTTGTAACTAACGAACGAAATGAACTAGTTCCTACTAGAACTGTAACTGGTTAGCGCATTTTTATTGACTATCGTAAATTAAACAAAGCCACCAGGAAAGATCATTTTCCCCTCCCATTCATGGATCAAATTCTTGAAAGACTAGCAGGGAATAAATTCTTTTGTTTCCTCGATGGATTTTCAGGATACTTTCAAATTCCAATCGAATGTGACAACTCGTATTTTCAGGTCATATTTCAAAACATTATTCATGCTTCATCATTTATCGTTTATCGTAAACTAGGTTTACGAGTATCAAATTCACGTAACCGTAATGGTTTAGCTGTGAATTCATGATCATATCATCGAGGACATTTCATATAGACTAAGTTTAATCTACATTTCATTAACAACATTGTCATCATATTAATTCATGCATGGTTTTGCATTTTTCATTAAACGTATAATTCTCATATTAAATAAACGTTATCGCGTAAGTAATTATTTTGAACAATTGATCCGTTACTTCCAAAAATTATCCCGATATATTTTTATACTCATATTAAGTTATAAAAATAATATTATGAGTTTACCCAGTGTTTTAAATTTATTTTGTATATAAATTGTAAAATTTATATAATTACGACAGTTTTCTTAAATTCCACACGATTATTATTATTTCACTCAAATTTTGCAAGAAATGTATTTTTATAATTTTTATGACCTAAATATATTTTATCTTGACCCGTGAAAATTTACTTTTAGCTAACGCTACCCTAAATTGCTTGTTTATGTATACAATTTACCAATTATCCTTAAACAAATATACATTACACTACATATACATACTTAAAAAAAAATATGTGCACTAGCTCCCTAAATACTCCCTTGTCGACAAGGGAGGTGACTCACACAAAACTCTACTAAATATCTTTCATTGTATATTGTAATATACTTGTAAACATAACACATACACATTTATCTTTCAAAGTGAAAAACAAAAACTATCTTTCCTCTCTTCCTCTCCAAAAACCGGCCAACCAAGATCATAGAAGGAAGCATCATAAAAATTTTCAAGACAAGGTTTTAACACTAGTATCACTCTTTGTATAGGTTTTGAAATAAAAAACTAGGGTGATTAGGAAAAATCCATTGTTCTCATAAACCTCATCAATCACTAGTAAGCATTCATTATCATCATAATATTTCATATTCATTGTTATGGTCATTTCATTTTTATTTGAGAAAACATGCAAGTTATGTGATGTTTATACCACTTTTTAAGGTTTTTAAGTGTTAAATATATATAATCCATCCTATAATTATTCCTTGTTATATATTAGTTTTGGTGATGTCTAGGAAACCATGACACCCTAAGAAGGTGTATGGTAGGATTAGAATAGCTTCGGAGTTGTTTTGAATGGGTTAGAATAGGTTTGGCGCGAGAAAAACTCATTTCGACAAGTTTGCAAAAGGGTCTGTCCTTATTTTAAAAATCTGGAAAATCCGACAGTAGATAAAATTTTTTGGCCTAGATATTTAGAAAATATACTTTAAAACCAAACCGTGGCCGCTTGAACGGATTAAAACGGAGCTATAACGAAGAAGTTATGAATTTTTCAAGTTGACGACGAAAAATATAATTTCTGGAAATTTCAGCAAGCAATATTTATTTTGTACGAGTCAAAAAATGAAGCTTGGGCGTTGTAAATTATGTCGACTTGTCAAAAATATGTTAGTATACTTTGATACAAAGCTAAGGATCTTTAAAACGTAGAAAACGGAATTGTAACGATTAAATTATACACGTTTACAAAAGTTGCCGTAACTTTATTATATAAGAAAAACTATATCACATTTCTAATAGGCAAATTTTACGGCAAAAACTAGTTACCAAGTTAAAGGTTGTTTTTAACATTGATTTAGAACTTTTTATAAAGTGATGTCTTCTAGTAAAAGTGAGATCGCCAAGTATATTTTCCAAAATGACCGACTGTTTGTTTAGCGGGGTTGTAATGAATTAATTACGGTCGCTTAAACTTTGCCGGAAAAACATCCTTAAACTATATTTTGGGACATAAGTACTATACTTAACCTCTATTTTTCTTTATGTTCAAGACCTCTAGGATGGAAACCCATGTACTAAAACTTTGAGATAATCATACGAGCTTCCCAAAACCGTTGAGTTTGTTTCCTAACGCTCGACGTGCACCATTTTACGACTAGATTTTAGAGGCCGTTTTTGTCACTTTCATGAAAATTTTAATGACATTATTTTTACGACGAAAAGTTATAATTTCACAATAAATCACTAAATGATTATCGTCGGATATCATTTCAATGTAAATACATATGAAGTAATTTAAAAATGGTCAAGACGTTAATAGATTATATTTTTGACGAGAAGTATTGTTTTCAAAATACATAAGTGGTATAAATATCATCCGAATTGCATGCATAACATTACATCATGACTTATTACATATCATATCATTCATAATAGGTCAGTTTCGAGATTCACGCTACATTTCGGTGTATGCACTTTTGTCATCGCAACAATTCATCAAGTGAGTTCATAGCCCCACTTTCTACTATTTATTGTTTTACAAACTCTTGGGGGAGATACATGCTCAACTATTTTTAATCGAACACAAATGCTTTGAACTGTATGCTATATCCGAATGTTTTATTGTCACTAAGTAATCAATTGCTATGTTTGAAGTCCCTACATCATGCACCATTAGTCACTTGCTAGTGAGCGCGAATATTGTGAATAGGCCTATTGGAATTAACACTCCCGTTCTTATTGACCCAGTTAGGGGAAATCGAACGCACTATATTTGAATCATTAAGGTAAATTGGCAAGTTTACCATATTAGGGCTGCGATGAAACGATTTTTACCAATTTCTATTGGTACGAGGTTTACGCTTTGGTTGTCATGAACTTAGTGAAATAAATGATGTTTTGTTTTCAACGATGAGTGTGGAATAACGTAACTCACACTACGAATATTGTGTTCAAACGAATTAATTAAACCTATGAATTTCACTCAACCTTTGTGTTGACAGTTTTAAGCATGTTTTATCTCAGGTATCTAAGGCATTCACTTCATGGCATGCATGTGGACTTATCATAGAGTCGTGGTGACGACGCGTTTCACTTAGGTTTCATATACTTTAAAACATCGTTTGAATTGTAACAAATTTATTTCCGCACAAGTTGATTTTCATTTGGGACCTATACTTTGTTAACTCTGATTATTTTATTAAATCAAACGATGTATTTTCCAAACGACATTTTAGGTCGTTCAATATAACTGTGATTGTGATGCTATGACAGTCAATCCCCAGGAATTCCATTCCGCTGCAAAACAGGTAATTTGGGGGTGTGACAGTTTTTCACATTGAGGACAATGTTTAACTTAAGTGTATGGGGGGGTGAATAGGAAAATTAGAGTTTTAAGCTTAAATTTAAAATTTTTTTTGCCCTTGTGATCTAGTTATTTTTACGCTTTTAGGAAAATATGTTAGAATAACTGGATTAATACACTGGTAAAACTGGTAATATTTGAAAATTTGAGATGTATTCCGATTAATATTTCAATCCATTATGGGATCGATAACATTTGGTAGCACATATTATAGTCTTTTCCACTAAAATTGTGAGGATTTGAGCCTATTCTATATAAAGCATACATCTTTTATACTTGAATATTTTGCTATGAGTGTGCCGGTGATTTTATTTATTCTAGAACTTGTACTTGTGAATCATTACCAGACCGCAGTGAGATCACACTCGTGCGATATAAGTGAATTCGTGTGATAAAGAGGCACCTTAGGATTTTAACCCAAATGGCCTTCCATTTTTCATATTATGATTTATTAACTAGCCACATCGGTTAGCTAACCACCCATATGGACCCATTTGAAGCGCTCATCTTTAGCGCTAGATACCCCTAGTTACACCCTCTGAGCCACCCTTTTCTTTTTTTATAAATCCAAAAAATACAAAAATATTTTACACTTTAAGCCTTAGCCTAACCTTTGTCAATGTCTAAACGGTTGGTTGCTAGCCACTTGGTATGAGAAGATTGTCTAGATGATTATGAGTGACCGCACCATGTCAGTTGTATGAGCCATTTCAAAAAAAATAATAAAAAAAAAAAAAAAAAAAATGTATTAGCCAATGTGCTATAAGAAAAGTTGTTATGGCAAATCAAAGCGAAGAGTTGTGGAAATCCGAAGAAAAGAAAATGAAGCTATAATCATTTATTGGTTTGCGGATTGTTTGGTAACTAGCAACATGGGTATTAGACTTGATTCTATTTTTCGTTTAACACCAATTTCATTAACATTCCCATGCCTTATCCATACTCTTAACTCTAAGCCTAACATTTCAACCCGAATAAAATTCCTCTTTAGATGTTTTTGCTTGGTGCTCACGTCAGTGGAGTTTTGTTTCTTGTACAAGCCTATAGTAATAATCTAATCATAACTGAGCAATGAGTGTGATTTATCTTGTTACTCCACTAAAAATTGAGTGATTGAGTGAATTATATTTCGTTCCTTTTTCGTGAGGTGTTTTGAAATGTTAATCATGCAAGAAAATCATTGGATATTGTCAAACATCTTAAATTTTCACCCTTAAAAGCTAAATTGATGAATCTTATCTTGTACTTGTACTCGGTAGATTTGCATCATATTTTTCGTAATCATAATTTTGTACCAGTGGATATTTTATTTTCTAGATTTGTTTGAGGGCAAGCAAAGTTTAAGTGTGGGGGAGTTTGATAACGCTCAGATTGTACATGTTTTCAGTAGCGTTATGTGTGCTTTTGTATATGTTATTTGTTTATATTCATATGATTTTAGTGCTTAATCGCATCAAAAGATGTTTGTCTAGTATTTATAACCAAGTGCAGGGAAACAGAAGGAAAAGTTAAAGAGTGTTCAATAAAAGGAAGATTCCCATTTCAGTGAAGCATGTCAAGCACAAGTCAGCATTTCAAGTATCGTAGAAGACCAAGTTGAATGAAGAACCAAGCTATACAAGTCAGAAGCAAGCAAAAGGTCGATTTTCCATCATGCAGGAAGACCAGCCGATCGGTTGCAACCTGCAACCGGATCGGCTGGAAAAAGGTCAAAAGTTATACCCTGAAGACAGACCAGCCTATCGGTCGCCACCCGCAACCGATTCGGCTGGGTTAGTGCAAGAAGACCAACCGGATCGGCTTGACAAGCAACCGATCCGGCTGGAAGGCCTATTTATGCTATTTCTTCATCACTAAGATTCCCCATTGCATCCAAACGATTCTAGGTCCTTCCTTTGGTGTATTCTAGTCCCTTCCTAACTCCTTGGAGGCCAAGTTCAGCATTTAATACCCTAGGCCTTGGAACTAGTATAAATAGAGACCTCTTGTGAGCATTTGAGACACACACTTCAATACAACTCTCTACTCATCAAACACAAAGCTCTTAGCTCTCAAACTCTTCCTTAGAAGTCCAGGAAAGTTTGGAGGTCCAAGAAGTCAACATTTGGAGGTCAAACCCCTAAGAAGTCAACATCAACACTTTAGGAATCATTACACCACCATTTGTAATCTTATTCCAAGCATTGTAGGACACTTAATCATGTTTTCTAATGTTCAAAGTTCTGAGTTTATGTTTATGTTTGCTATGAGTGGCTAGTTTCTTTATACACTTGCTTAAATGATGTCGATTATCATGTGATTAGTCTATGATTGTGTTAACATGTTTTAATTCAATTTCAAGTTGATTCTAAGATCCAATTGTGCTAAAGTTTCATAGTGGTATTTGTTAATCAAGTTTGACTAGTTGATAGTAATCGTAGAGGTCGAAAGAACTTATTGTTATTCAACTAGTTATAATCATTTTGTCTATGGATGATTGTTTTTACCCATTATTCTTGGTTAAACAAAGAAACTAAAGTGTGGTTGTAATAAGAACGCTTTTTGATTATCAAGTTGGATTGATTTGAAACATCTAAAAGGTCGTAAAATTAGTTGTTTACAATTAGTTGTAACCTTTTGTCTATAATCGGTTACCTTTTGTATTGTCCATTTCTTAAGCAAATTTGATAAGACAAATGGATGTTTTTGTGTTTAAGTTTATGAAAGTAAACTTATGAAACTTGAATTGATTTTGAATTGATTGGTTAAACTTAATGCTTGTTTTTATGAACTAAAATCTTGACGAAGGTTTAACTTGTAAGAACAATAGATTAGTACACCAACGAATTATCATAACCAACATGTTAAGAAGTAGTTAACACAATCATACTAATCAAGGATAAGAAACTAGTTTAAGCAAGTGTAGTTTTTAATCATCTGAATTTCATATATCTATTCTCGTTGTTATTTGCTTTTGGATTGCCTTAGTTGATTTATACTTGTTAATCAGATTCACTCAAAAATCTCTGCGAACGATCCTGACCTACCTTCAAAATCTTGCTATAACGGACGAGTGCACTTGCTCGTTTGTGTTATTGGTAAAATTGGTAAATCATCTTTTATAAATTTAAAATTTGTACACACGTAGCACATCAGATCCTACATAAGATCAGGATCGTTTTGGCTTTGTAGTATCGTAAAATCGTATGATCCTAAGATCAGGATCGAGATCCTGACAACTATAGGTGGAAGCATTATTGGAGGCTTAAGCCAGAAAAGAAGGTAATAGCATAATACCTTTACACTATTCATTTCAAGATACTTTCTAAATTGTAAATGATATAAAAGTTGATATTGTTAATACAAATAAACCATAAAAACGTTTATTTATATTTTACGCTCTTCTAATATTTTGTCAATAATAAACATAAAATTATTTTAACAAACTAAATAAAATACGTAAAAGCTTTGGGCCAATAGTTTACTAATACACTTTTATTAAACATATTAAAACCATCAAAACATGTTTAGTAAATAAGTTATATAAAACCAAAGACATTTTTATAAAACACTAACAAGTAATATTGTTTCAATCTTATAAAAATGTATATGTGTAACAAGTAATATTGCTTACATCTTATAGAAATGTATGTGTACTTTGTATATGTTGTAATGGAAAAGTATTGGGTAAAAACCAAAGTCCATAACCCATACCCATGGAGCATGATCCATAACCCATGACCCATTGCATGACATCATGCATGAAGTCATGTTGGATATTATCCATGATCCTTGACCCAAAGTCCTTGACCCATGACCAAAGATCCATAACCCAATGACTAGGTACATTGCATCTTGTTGGGTATCCATGATCCAAAATCCATAACCCATGGTTCATAACCCATAACCCATAACCCGATTTGCATCCCAAAATCCAGACTAAACTGACCCAGTAGCCGGATCCCAGGATTTACACTAGCCGGATCCCTCTGGTGAGGGATCCGTCGGAACCGTGGGACACTAGGCATATTTTGCCTATAAATAGTGAGTCATTTCTCTCTTGCTCACTACCACTCTTAGATATACTTTCTCTCAGTATTCTAACCTCACTAACCATAGATCCAAATGATCATTCTATGTAGATTTATCTTTATGTGATTCTCTAGGTTCCTGTTAAAGGTGAGATCACCACCTCTTGAAGACATGCAAGCTAAAGGTCATGAGTTGCTAAGCTTCGTCATCATCAAGACCACTGAAGTGCATCTTGTTGATAGTTCTTTCCTCCCTCCATAGAAGTGTCGTGTTGAAGGCATTAGTGAACGATGTCGAAGGTGTACAATTGATATGGTGTGTCGATTTACAAGTTGTGTAGTTTAGGATAAAGGATATTGATATCCTTTCTAGTATTGTAAAAAGGAGTGCGTCTCCTTTCGGTAGTTGTTTTGTGGTGTAGTGTTAGGTAGTAGTTCCTCCTTTGTAATGGAACTCGGTATCTAGCCTTGTACCAGATTAAATGTAGGCGACGTTGTGATAGGTTTAGTTCTACCTCGTGGAAGAACTCGGTGTCTAGCCTTGTACTGGATAAATAATAGGCGATTTTGTGAAGGCTTCTCTGCCACATTAAGGAGCTTGTGTTGTGTAGTGGTTAAAAACTCTCGAGTGGGGTACTCGGGGAGTGGAGTAGGGCAAGGAAGGTATCCTTGTAGCCGAACCACTATAAACACTCGTGTTGTGTTTGTGTTCCTTTTCTCTTTATCTCTTGCATTACTTACTTATATATTCTGCGGAAAACTATAAGGCGGGTTGAATATCTTTACCATTAAATTTTAATTGTTTTGAAAACTTATTGTGAGATCAATGAATATTGATAAATGATGTGCAAGTAAAGAATGAATAATATTGAAGCAATAAATAATATGTAAGCAAGGAAAGGACCAATCAAACCACGACAAGGTTGTTTATAGTGGTTTGGTCCACAAGGACTCTTTTTCCTTGCCCTACTCGACTTCCCAAGTCTCCAACTTTAGAGTTATCATCACTAATCAACAAGCTCCTGTAACCGGCGGACAGAACCTTTACACGTCACTTACACAATATTTCTGACACAAAGCTAAATGTCGAGTTCTTTTACAAGGGTACGACCACTCCCAACACACTATGTATTTTAAGGACTAAAATACTAACCACTAACACTCAGAGGTTTAAGATGGTTTGGTACAAAAATGATGTATGAACAATAATGATTCACACAACAACAAAACAAACAAAACTTCTAACTATTCGTTGAAGCTTGATTATGCCTTGATCTTCTTTGCCACAATAGATGATCACTAAAATGAAATGAAACTGAGTTAGATGTAATAGAATGAGAGAATGTATGTGTTTTATGCTTATGGGGGATGAGAAAACAACTTGGGGTTGGCTTGCTATTTATAGGGAAAGTGATCTGACTGATACGGACTGAACGAAACCAAAAAAGGGTTCCGCCCTTTATAAATTTTGGTTCCGCTTGTCTGCCAGAAAAGATTTCAAAAATCTTTCAAGGATCATCCAAATCTCTCTAAGATTATGCAAGATATGTTGTATGTATATCTAAACAAAATATATTATGAAATATTCTAAAGATTTCCAAGATGATGTAAGCCATGATGTAATATGTAGTTTCACTTTTTTAGAATTAAATGGTATATAAATAAATACTTATGTAATATTTTGTTAAAGTAACTAAACATGTTTGATCTAAAAATGTTGAGACACATTTCTATTTAGAAGGATACAAATGTGGATTGATATGTAACTAATCAAAAGTGATAAAATGCTTAAATGTTGAAAACTATTTAATAAAATCTTGTAATAATATCTAACAATCTTGACAAGCTTTGTACTTTGCAAAAATAAAATTTACTTTTGTCGTTAATAAAACAAGGTAAAGATCATAAAATATAAATAACGTTTTGGACGATATTTGTATTAACAATCTCCCCCTTTTTGTTGAGGACAAAAACATAAATTTTATTTTTATCAAAGAAATAAAGATGTACAAGAAATTTAAAAATATAAAATTAACTTGAACTTGGGAGATGTAGCTAGTTAACTAAGGTTGACAATTTTAAAAGTTATTTTGTCTTAAAACTAGTTTTGACTTTTGTTACTTTATTAAAAATTGTTTGTTGACTTTTGAAAGTTAAAAAGTGTTGTTGACTTCTAGAAAGTCAATGTTCAAGTTCAATAATATTCTCTTCCTTTTTGCCGAAACAAAAAGAAGAGGCGAGGCGAAAAGTGCAATGAGCCCGAGCAGAATGCTCCTCCTTGGCCAATGCTCCTCCTTAATTGGGTGCCAAGAGAAAGATACATGGATTATGAAAAGCTACAAAACAAAGGTTAGTAAACATTCTATTATCACAATCACCATACAATCAAAAAAAATGGTTAAAACTAACAAATAATCACTTAGAGTAACCAACATCATTATAATAAACATCATTCATTAGTAAAATTTTTATGACTTATAAGTCATAAAATGGAGAATAATGGAGATGTGGTGACATAGAAGAAAATAAATCCTAGAGAGAAAAATAACATAAAAAGTAGGGGCGGCAATTATCGACACGACACGATAAATGACACGAACCCGACACAAAGTTAAACAGGTTTGGGTTGAGGATAAATATGTTTGGGTCAAAAATAGGTCAACCCGTCTAACCCATTTAATAAATGGGTCGTGTTTGGGTTGATCAAGTGTTAAACAAGTCAGCACGTGAACCTGTTTAAGTATATAAGCGTCTAAAAACAAAAATATATAAATTGGTTTTAATGTTGGAAGTGAATTAAATGTATTATGTTATTTACTTAATATGAGTGAATTACGATTATAACTCAGATTTTATTGAAATTAACGCTTATAACTCAGATATCATTGAAATTGTCGTATAGTTATTTGTAAGTTAATTTTATCATATTTTAGATCCTTATATCATTTTTGCATTTAAGCTAGTTACATCAACAAACCACCAACCTTATTCACTGCTTGACCAATTTACTTAAACAGGTTAAACGGGTTACAAACGAGTTACGCGTGTTATGCATATCTGGGTTACGGTTGAGCTTCTTGACACGATTAATAAATGGGTCGTGTTTGGGTAGAGATTATTTTAACCCTTCAACCCACTAACCCGAATAGGTCAACATGAATACGACTCGAGTGCCACCCCTAATAAAAAGTAAAAAAAAAATTCCTAAAAAATATAGAAAAATAACGTAGATTTTTGTTTTTTTTAGAAATTACTAATAACCATCCTTTAGTGGTGGAGGATGGGAAAGAGCGTTAATAAGCTCAAGGATATGATTGAGGATGAACCTCATTTCATCTTAAAGTTCGTGGACCATAATGCGGGTCCTTTCACTTAGATGAGCGGTTCGCTCACAATGGGAGCAACCGTGGCGAGGTTGGTTAGGTTGTAGACTAGTTTCATTGTTTGTGGTGGAACATTGGTTGAATGATGGTTGGATTTGATGGAGCAATGAGGAAGAAAGCAAGGCGTTTTGCATTTGCATTGCCTCTCTGAGATGAGAATCCACCATGTTTGAAAAACATGGAAATTATCTAGATGAGCTTGGATCTCTACTTAATATTGTGTGTGGTCTTCTCACATTGACTCATCAATGTCTTCAATATGTGGAGAAAAGGAGGTAGGTGATAGAGCATGATCTCCATATAGTGGCCCATGGATTTCTTTGTGGATTGGGTAGAAAATTAGAGGTCTAGGTTCATCTTGAAACAGGGCATTTGGTTCAAAGGATACTCTTGGCGGTTCATGATCAATACACTCAATGGTGCCAAAAGATGGAAGAGGTGGTAGATTTGTTGGCCTAGGTGGTAACTCATCCAAATCATCCGCAAACGAATTGGGAGATGTTGGTGGAGTTGAAAAGAGTTCAAGGGGTATAAGTTTTGGAGATTTTGGTGGTGATGGTGTTTTAGATGCTTGTATTAGAGCCGGTGGAGGAGAGGTGATGATTGGTGTTTTGGTTGGTGGTGGAGTTGTCACAATAATGGTTGATTTTGGTGGTGGAGTTGGAGTACTTAAGGTGAGGAAGTTTTCATCTCTAATAGGGGATGAGATGTTGAGTGGTGATGAGTCTGATGAGGAGCTTAGGTTGACAAAGAAACAAGGTCTTACACTAATTCTTGCGGTTTTCTTGAGAGGTTTGGTTGAAGGTGATGATGTTGATAACTTTGTCATTGTGATCAAGCTTGTTCTATGATAAATAGTAAGTAATGGTGGAAGTGTAAAAATGACCATCCTCGATGTCTCAATTTATAGGATTATGGAATTAGGGAAATTTGGGTTTGATTTGATGTTAATCCATACAAATGAAGTAGTTCCTAATGATTTGAAAGTGGTTAAATGCATGTCAAATCTTCCTAAGTAAATCCATAGAGGAAGTGTTGAGTAAATTTAGCAAGATATGCAATTAATGAACTTCAATCATTGCAAAATCTTGAAGATCAGACACCCACTGATTTTAAGGAATCAAAATAAGGGTTCCTTCCTTTATAAAAAAAGGGTTCCTTAGGTGGATTTTGAGAAATTTTGAATTTTGATGGGAAAAGGATATCGTATTGGTCCAAGTAAGCTAAACTAGTCCTAATATGAATAATATTCATTAAAAAAGTATCCTAGTAACAAAATTTAGTGAATTTGAGTGCGGGATTAAGCAAAATTTAGAAACATACCTGCAGGTTGCCACATAACCAAAAAAATTCAAAGACGGAACCCGGATTTTCGGTTCGTCTGGTCCGGGTGTGTTAATCTGGCGGAGCCAAAAATTCACGGACTGAACCAAAATTTTGGGTCCGTTGGTTCCATGGGAGCATGTTTTGTTTACAGAGGTGTTTTTTAACCCTCGTAAACTTTTCCGAACCCTGTAAATTTTCTTAAAACATATAGAGAATATCATTTCTGGTTAGAAACAAGCAATAACACATATATGAACACATGGTAGCACGTATTTCAAGTAGTGGCTAGCGATTTTCACTAAATAGTGAAAACGGTGAAAATTTGATAACATCAAAATGTTATCCCCCGGCACGGCAAAGTTAGTTCACATGATTGTTTAAATTTTAGTTATCATCCTAGAAAGCAAAAATAAATCAGACATCATTGTTTTTGTTCTTGTACGAAACACTCCTTAAAACCTTCATTTCTTCTCCAACTTCTTGTTGATCTTGGAGACCATCCTACCAAGATAGTTGAACATACCCTTAGTTTGATTGAATTCTTCTGAGGGGTTGAAGCCTAGAGTTTGGGAGTCCATCTTCAGAGCTATTTGATGATGAAGTTGAAGGAGTAGGAGTTTGAGGTCGTATTCCTTTGGTCTTAGTTTCGGCTACCCGTTCATCACTCAATGGCTCAAAGAGTTGAGGAATAAGAGGATAGTAAAGTTTTAACCCTCTAGGATTTGGCGGAATTGGTGCAAAGGCTCTAAAGAGACGGGTAAGAAGCATCCAGTAGGGAAGAGCGGTGGTTCCTTGAGTGGGAATGTCGGCCATCCTCTTGACAATGTAGTATGCCAAATTGAAGGGTTGACAGGTGGACAAACTATAAAGCATGTAGCAAAGAAAAGCTTTGATATGGTCACGGTTTCCTACGGTACTTATAACATTGGCCCTAAGAAGTTCTTAGCATTTCTTAAATTGAGGCTTAAGTTCATTAAGCTCCATTCCATATAGGTCTCGGTTGATTTCTTTCCCGGTTCTAGTGACACAAGTTGTGGATACCCTATCAAAGAAAAGGTGTTCACGGATGACATCTTTGTTGACCAAGGGAGTTTCATAGGGAAGAGTACGGTCATGGATTGAGTCAAGAATCGAGAGTGACCACTTGTCCGAGTAGACACATATTCCAGCACAAAGAATTCTTAGTACTTGGGCAAAGTGAGTGAGAGGAATGTTGAAGTCAAGTTGGTTGACTTTGAAGTGAAGTGACATAAGACCATCATCATTGGTTACAAGAATTATGCTAGCATAGAACTCGAGAAGACCATTGATAACATCAAATAGTCCTGAATATCAAGTGTCAATTTCCCCCTATAATGCTTGTAATTTATATCATTTATATGGATTTACGCTTTGTTGGGAATAAAGCTAACAGTTACCACTGATAGGCTTGTGGAAGACACTACTGAAGAATGCACTAGCAGTGGAAACACATTACCACTGCTAGTACATATTATTACCACTGCTATTAGGATAATCGTTATGTAATCATATATAGATAAGTATAGAAAAGATCTTGTGTATATTCTATATAGTTAATATTATACTTATCTTGTAAAGGACTCCTTATGTTATAAAAGGAGATCCTAGGTCATTGTTCTTGGTACGTATGCTTCAAGGTGTAACACTAGTGATAAGCAAGATCACTCGTATTATTCTTAATAATATTGAAGTTTTGTGTTACATTGTTCTTACTTACAATACATCATACAATCCGTATTCTGAGTATTACTAAGTACATTCCGCGTACTTATTAATATAAATCAAAGTATCACTAACACAAGGTGTGTGTTTAGATCCATCAAGTGGTATCAGAGCTTTGGTTCTAATAATTTGATTCAGAAGATCCAAGGAATAAGCTTAACCAACTCACTCAAATCAATGGAGATGGAAAGCAACGAATCCAACTCTGCTGCAAGGCTTCCTAAGCTCAAACTCAATGAGTTTGACATGTGGAGGATAATGATTAAGCAATACTTTCTCATACAAGATTATGCTCTATGGGAGATCATCTTAACTGGTGATTCCTTCAAGTCTCAAAAGAAGACTGAGAAAGTTGGTGACATAGAAGTTGTAACAGTTTATGTACCTGAGACTAATGATGAAAGAGCAAAGAAGAAGAATGACATGAAGGCCAGGAGTTTGTTACTAATGACTCTTCCTAAAGACCAGATCATTGCTTTTAGCAAGTTCCTGACAGCAAAAGAACTTTTTGAAGAGATTTGCTCAGTGTTTGGTGGCAATGATGCTACTAAGAACACTCAAAAGACATTATTGAAGCAAAGTTATGAAAACTTCTCTGCTTTAAGCAATGAATCACTTGACAGCATCTTCACTAAACTGCAGAAGATTATCACACTAAACTCCAGAAGTTTGCCTGCTGAGTTTCACACTAATGTTACAGTCTAGGAAAAAAAAACCAGAGATTGAAACTATGAAGCTCAATGATCTTTCAACAACTTCAAACTCATTCAACAAAGATTGAAAAAGGCAGGGAAACTTGGTACAAGCTCTAGCAGCTTGGCATTGTTGTCAACCTCTGTTGACAGTGATGATTCTGAAGATGAAAATGATGATGATTTTGCCACTGCTGGTTCTACATTTTCCACTAGTAATGCTAGTGTTACCACCGCAGGTTCAAAGAAGAAGGTGGCTGGTATTGGAGATCCTACCTTTTATGCTTTTATCTCCACTCAAGTTAATGGCTCTATATTAACTTATGAAGACATAGAGCAAATTGATGATGATGACTTGGAGGAGATGGACATAAAGTGGCAAATAGCTCTTCTTAGCATGAAGGCTAGGAAGTTTTTCAACAAGACTGGCAAACCAATACACATCAATGGTAATGAAACTGTAGGGTTCGATAAAAAGAAAGTAGAGTTTTTCAATTGTTACAAGTTGGGGCATTTTGCTAGAGAATGCAGAAGACCAAGGAAGCAGGACAACAGGTCTATTTGGTACAAGCAAAAGAAAGAACCAATTGTGGAGGAACCAAAGGCAATGCTGGAAATTGATGGTGTGAGCTATGATTGGAGTTTCATGGCTGATGGACAAGAGGAACAACCATCATATGCTGCTCTTGTGTCTACAGAACATGCTCTCATGGCTTTCTCTGACTCAGAGGTACAAAACTTTGAAAGTTGTTCTAAAACATGTAGGGCCTCTAGAGAATGTGAAAGGCTTAATGAATTATATGACAATCAAAGAACAGAGTTATTTGCTGCTAATTATATTGTGTCAAACCTTAGAAGAGGCATATTTGTATTAGAGAAACAACTAGATCATTATAGAGAAAATGAGTCAAAATATAATGATGATATGTTTGTTCTTAGAAGAGAGTTAGATCATAAGATAGCAGTGAATGAGGCACTAAAAGAAGAGTTTGAAAAACTTAAAAAGATAAATGAGAATGTCAATTTATCTGTTGACACCTATTATTATCAGTCTAATTCAATTGATAAAATTTGGAATGCTCAAATTACTAGTAAAGTTAAGTCTGGTATGGGATACAATATTGTTCCTCCACCACTAATGGGTGTTCCATCACCTCCTGGCATAGATTTAGCTCATACAGGTCTAGAAGAATTTCAAGATCTGAAACTTGAATATGGTCCTCCCAAATTTGTGAAAAGTGAGGAAGAGGTTTTTGAAAGTGCAAGTGAGTCATCTGTTGTAGATGAGAATGTTAAAAAGAATGTAGAGGATTCTATCCCAAAAGTTGTAAATACTATTACAGAGGAACCTAGGAAACAAGTTAACAAACCTAGATCAACTGTAAGGTATGCTGAGATGTATAGGAATAAGTCATCAACTCCTAGGGGTAACCAGAGAAGTTGGAATCATGTCAAATCTTAACAACTAGGTAGTGAGTTTGTGATGAACAATAAAGCATGTCATATATGTCGTATCTTTAATCATTTACATGCCAATTGTGACTATCATGTTAGGAGAAGGGAAGTCCATGGGAATAAAAGGGTGGAGTCAAACAGGTTTCAAAACAAAGTACACCCTAATTCACACAGCAAAATGATCCCAAGAGCAGTTCAACTAAGAAGTGGTCTTAAAACTTTTTCCACTGCTAAAACTATTAACATTGCTCACCCTAAAACACCTGTTACAAGTGCAAAATCTAAACCAATTTTTGTAAAATCTGCACAAACAGGGAAAAGGTCTTTTCAAAATAAAAGGGTTAAATATAACCAACAGTGGGTACCTAAAACTAAATCAGCAGTTACCACTGCTCAGTCAAAAGTTCACACTGCAAAGGTTGTAAACAAGAACAGGGGTAACATGGGAAATGCTGTGAAGGCCTCAGCACGTTGGGAATGGAAACCTAAAGGAATTACCTCAACAACCAATTCCAATGGTGTATCAATGACCTTTGATAGATTTAATTATATTGATACACGAGGCAGATCCAATTCAATCATGGCTTGGGTCTCCAAAGGAAACTAACTCCTTTCTTATATGTGCAGGAACATCCAAGGACAAAGAAATCAGATCAAGGCTACACAGATAGTGGATGTTCAAGGCACATGACTGGCAACAAGTCCTGTCTCTCAAATTTTGAACACTATGATGGACAGTTTGTCAGCTTTGGAGGTGGAGTTAATGGAAAAGTTACTGGTAAAGGAGTCATCAAAACTGGTAACTTGGATTTTGAACCTGTGTACTATGTAAAAGAGCTTAAGTATAATCTTTTCAGTGTGTCACAAATGTGTGACAAGAAAAAAATGTTCTTTTTACTAAAGATATGTGTTTTGTTCTCTCTAAGGATTTTAAGATGCCTGATGAAAGTCAGATTCTTCTTAAGATTCCTAGAAAAGGCAACTTATATAGCTTTGATATGAACAACATTGTTGCTAAAGATGATTATGCTTGCTTGATTGCAAAGGCCACAGTGGATGAATCCATGTTATGGCATAGAAGACTTGGTCATATTAATTTCAAAACCATAAATAAGATTGTTAAAGATGGTTTGGTAAGAAAATTGCCTCAGAAAAGATTTGAAAATGATCAAACCTGTGTTGCCTGTCTTAAAGGCAAACAACACAGAGCTTCTTGCAGGTAAAAGTTGGTTAACTCTATTGCTCACCCACTTCATATGTTGCATATGGACTTATTTGGTCCTACATCTGTGAGCAGTTTAAATCTTAAGAAATATTGTCTTGTTGTGACTGATGATTTTAGCAGGTTTACATGGGTTTTCTTTCTTAGAACTAAGGATGAAATAACTGGCATCCTTAAGACCTTCATTGACGAAGTAGAAAACCAATATGATATGAAAGTTAAAATCATTAGGTGTGACAATGGGACAAAATTCAAGAATAGAGTTATGGATGATTTTTGCAAAGATAAAGGTATTAAAAGAGAATTTAGTGTAGCTAGAACTCCTCAACAAAATAGTGTTGCTGAGAGGAGAAATAAGACACTAATAGAGGCTGCTAGAACCATGTTGGCAGATTCAAAATTGCCAATCACTTTTTGGGCTGAAGTAGTTAACACTGCTTGTTATGTACAAAACAGGGTTTTAGTAGTGAAAACAAAGAACAAGACACCTTATGAGTTATTTAGAGGTAGACCCCCTATCCTAGACTTCATGAGACCATTTGGATGTCATGTCACTATTCTCAATACCATAGATTATCTGGGCAAATTTGAAGAAAAAGCTTATGAAGGGTATTTTGTTGGGTATTCCATGGTTAGTAAAGCTTTCAGAGTATTCAACTTAAGAACCCAAAAGATTGAAGAGATGCATGTTGAGTTCTTGGAAAACAAAGTAAATGTCAAAGGAACTTGTCTAGAAAGGCTGTTTAATCTTGACACTCTAACCCATACTATGAACTATGTACCTATCTCTACAGGTACATCTTCTTATGATTTTGCAGGTTGAGAAGAGTTTCTTGATGATGATGAATCTAGTAAGGATAAAGTAGATGATCAAGATGAACTCAGTTTGCAACTTTGGTACTATCAAGATAATGATGATATTCCAAGGACTGGAGATGCTCAACCTTCTAATGATTTTGGAAAAGAAGGAGGTGGTCATATGAACACTGCAAATCACGAAAATAGTGGAAATTCATATTCCACTGCTAGGCCAGAAGTTTCCACTACAACAACAGAAGTGGAAAATTCAACTCCAATTACAGAGGAAGCTCAAGCCAATGATTTTGAAATCTCAAATATGCCAAATGAGATTGCAGTTCCTCAGATTCCCCATACCTTAATTCATAAATCACATCCTCTTGAAAATGTGATTGGGGATGTCAATTCACCAGTGAAGACTAGAAGACAAACAAAATTGCCTGATATTCATGGATTTATTAGTGAAATCTATGAATCTAAGAATCATGAAGGCAAGAATGAATGTCTTTTCATGTGCTTTCTATCACAAATGGAGCCAAAGAATGTATACAAGGCACTTGAAGATGAAATTTGGGTGGAAGAAATGCAAGAAGAGTTGCTCCAATTCAAGATTCAAAAGGTTTGGGTGCTTTACGATTTACCTCATGGCAAGATGGTAATAGGTACAAAATGGGTATTCAAAAACAAGAAGGATGAAACAGGAATTGTTATCAGAAACAAGGCTAGGCTTGTAGCTCAAGGATACACTCAGGAGGAGGGTATTGACTATGAAGAAGTGTTTGCCCCTGTTGCATGAATTGAGGCAATCAGGTTGTTCTTAGCCTTTGCATCCTTTATGGGCTTTAAAGTCTATCAAATGGATGTAAAGAGTGCTTTTCTATATGGGCAGATTGATGAGGAGGTATATGTTTCAGAACCTACAGGCTTTGAAGACCCTGACTATCCAAAGTGTACAGGGTAGTTAAAGCTTTGTATGGCTTGCATCAGGCACCAAGAAAATGGTATGAAACCTTAACTACTTATCTTCTAGATAATGGGTTTCATAGAGGCAGGCTGGATCAGACTTTGTTCATCAAGAAAGACAAGAATGATATCTTGCTGGTTCAAGTATATGTTGATGATATCATTTTTGGCTCTACAAAGACAGAGATGTGCAAAGAGTTTAAGAAGCTAATGAAAGATGAGTTCAAGATGAGTTCTATGGGTGAACTCACATTCTTTTTGGGACTTCAAGTACAACAAAGGCCAGATGGTATTTTCATCAATCAAGATAAATATGTGGCTGAGATACTAAGGAAGATCAAGTTCTCTGATGCAAAGTCTTCCAGCACCCCGACAAACAAGACTACACATCAACTCTTGAAGGAAAATAGTGGTGAAGCAGTTGATGTGCATATGTACAGATCTATGATTGGTTCTTTGATGTATCTTACATCATCTAGGCCAGACATTATGTTTGCAGTATGTGCTTGTGCAAGGTTTCAAGTCACTCCCAGGTTCTCACACTTGACTGCTGTGAAGAAGATTTTCATATATCTTATAGCATTTCCTAATCTGGGATTATGGTACCCTAGAGAATCACCTCTAGAATTGGTTACTTACTCAGATAGTGACTATGCTGGAGCTAGTTTGGACAGAAAATCTACAACAGGTGGATGCCAATTTCTTGGAAATAGATTGGTGTCATGGTAGTGCAAGAAACAAACAATGGTAGCAAATTCATCAACTGAGGCAGAGTATGTGGCTGCTGCAAGTTGATGTGCTCAAGTTCTATGGCTTCAAAATCAACTTTTGGACTATGGGTACAATTTTATGAATACCATCATTTATATTGACAATAGTAGTGCCATTTGCATAATTAAGAATCCAGTTCAACACACAAAGACTAAACATATTGAAATTAGACACCATTTTATAAGAGATTGTTATGAGAAAAGGCTAATTCAAGTTATCAAAATTCATACTGATGAAAACTATGCTGATTTATTAACAAAAGGACTTGATGTGGGTAGAATTCAGTACTTGGTAACAGGTATTGGAATGCTTAATCCATAAATTTTTGTGCCTGATGGTCTTTGGTGTTGAGGGGAGATTTTTGGTACAAAAATTGTTGTATAAGTTTGTATATGTTTTGTGCTTGTATTTTTTCTTGTTCAATAACTTTTAAGCAGCAAAGCTGGGAGTTGATCATAAAAGGTGTGTAACTGAGACACACAACAAATGGTTATTGATTCACCATGTCTAATCCAAATAAGAATCAGCTAGTCCAGAGCAAACGGCTACTGGTAAAGACTTAACAAATCCGTTTATGGTTGATAGTTTACCAAAAACTATATGCTTTTCAACTCACCATATTCTTTATGATTAAGAGTTGGCTAGTCCATAGCAAACGGCTCATGGTAAATACATATCAAATCCGTTGATAGCAGGTAGTTTGCTAAAAACTATGATAAGAGTGTTGGATCGATGTACTCTAACCAAACTAACTATATAGCTTGTAAGGGTTTAATAACTTCAGATAAATCCTAAGTCACTAACAATGAAACACTGAACAAACTTTATTAAGTATGCCGAATTTACTTAACAAAGCTAAGAAGAATTAACTTTCAACTTTAATGATTTTATTAATACTTAGAATCTGCTTATTATACAGATTCTTTAACAACTCTAAAACTCTAATATCGTACTCTCTAAAATTCTAAAAACGCATGTCTCTAATGCCAACCTAGGGGTCCTTTTATAGGCTTAAGGATAACCCTAGTCGGTTTACAATTACAAACCTTGTACGACAAGTAATACTATACTAATCTTAGAACATTCTAGAATTACAAGATAATCCTTAACGATTTTGCATATCAGTCCTTTAAGCATGCAGTACTTTGATGAATCGAGCAGTACTTTGACTTCATTCTTTAGCAGTACTTTGACTTCAGTACTTTAACTCTTCAGCACTTTGATTCTTCAGTACTTTAATCTTTTTATATCCCAACAAAGAGCAGTCCTATTTTTCATATGTTTTTCTTACCACTGCTCTTGAAAAAAATTTGTGAAAAATTACCACTGCTAGTTCACAGTTTCCACTGACAGTGTTATTTTTACCACTGTTGATCTAGCCGTTACAACTGTTGTGTCAGTAACAAATTTTTTACAAGCCGTTGAGAGAAATTGCTTTCCATATTTATAGGGTAAAATTTTTAGAAGGTTATCTACTTTCCAAATTGCAATTTATCCTCTTAAGATAAATCTTTTCCTTAGATAATCTTTCTTGCACAAAACTTTAAGACCCTAACAGTATATATCTTTTCTCTCAATTGGCAAGTTATTCATACAATTCATACAAACACAACATATTTTTCATCAAAAGATACTATGGCACCAATCACCTTTGCAGATGAGCACAACCAAGTGGCCTATTTGGAAAAGTCAAACGACAAGAGTGGTCCTGTTTTTCATCAGATTGTGGATTTTCTTAACACTACTCATGTGAGGTATGCTTTACTTCTCAATCCCACAATCTATGTCTCTCAAATCAAACAGTTTTGGACCTTTGTTGAGTCCATCACTCTTGAAGATAGAGACACACATGAAACTGTGTATGTTCTTAGAGCCACAGTGGATGGGGTAACTATTGATGTTACTGAGTCATCTTTGAGGAGAATTCTCCAATTGAATGATCTCAATGGTATCATCACATTACCCATGCCAGAAATTCATGAACATCTTTCATCCATGGGGTATGATACCACTGACAAAAAGGCTACTTTCAAAAAGAGTGGTTTCTGTCCTCATTGGAGATTTTTAATACATACTCTTTTACATTGCCTAAGTCCTAAGAAAACTTCTTATGAACAATTCAGTTCAACAATGGCTTACCCTTTGGTTTGTCTAGCCACTGATAGGATTTTTAATTGATCTAAATATATTTTTAGAAGTATGCAAGGCAATGTAAAGAGTTCAACAAAAAAATTTATGTATCCAAGGTTTGTGCAACCAGTGTTAAATGAATTTCAACTGCAACCCCATACAAGAGTTTAGAAAATCCGTTGCCTTAAGCCTAAATTTTTTCAAAACATGAATAAGGATGGCAATAGGGTTGTTAAACCACTTTTTCCTCAAATGCTTGCAAAGATTTCACTGGTACAGGGTGCAGATGCAACAATCCCAGTCGTATCTCAAACCACACCCACACTCACAGTTCTAAACATTATCTACACTCCACCAATTACTCACACTTATGAGAGGAGGCAAAAACAGCCAACTCCTCTCATCATAACACAGCATGTCCCTGATCCTTTTGGTTTGGGAACAAGCAGTGGTGGTTCTAGGCTTCCACCTAGTCCAACTAGGAGTGAGTCTGAGCCAATGCCCTATAATTCACCTCTCCCAATAGGTCACACAGTTGGAAGTGTTGAGGGAAGTGGGAAACCTATGGAATTGATGGAACTTTGTACGAAACTAACTAAGCAGGTTGAATATCTAGAAAAAGACTTGGCACAAGTAAAGGAGCAACATGCCAAGGATGTTACACTAATGAAGGAAGAGATTTAGACTTTGGAGAAAGAGTTGCAGGGGTTGAGAAAGAAAAAGAGACTTGCAAAGATTGTGATATCATCTCCATCCTCACCTCATGATGGTGACTCAGAGGGCTTCAGTGAAGATTTTGGGAATTCTCCCAAACAGGGGAGGAAAACAGATGCTGAAACTAAGGGGAGGAAGATAGACTTTGGAGATGAAGGTGATTTTAATTTTGGAGTTACTGAGCATGTTGATACTCAAGAAGAAGTTCCTCAACAGCAACTAGAGCAAGAAATTTCCACTGCTGCAACCACTGATACCATTCCCACTGCAGAGCAAGTTACCACTGCTGGTCAAACTATTACCACTGCAGAGGAAGAAATCAAAAAGAAGAAGAAGGAGAAAGGTAAAGCAGTTGTGCAGAGTAAAGAGCAATCAAAAAGGAAGGTTTCAAAGAAAGAACAAGCTCAAATTGCTCATGATGCAGAAGTTGCTAGAATGCTCACTGAAGAACAAGTTGCAAATAAGAAAAGGCTGGATGAGATAGAGATTGCAGACTTCATGGAGGCTAAAAGTCTGGGCAGGATAGAAACCACTGATCCAATGGATGTAAATCCAGTTTCTACTGTTCAACCTACAATTTTTAGAGAAAAGACTCCAGAGTTTACTTATGTACCTACAGAACAAGAAATTAATTTCTTGATTGCTAATGATCCAATATTCAAGAAGAAGGCAATTGATGTACTTGCAGATAAATCCTTAACTGAAGAACAAAGAACTGCACAATTGAAGGATTTCATTCAAATGAACAATAGCCAAGCACTTCAAGATGCAATTGTTTCAGTCAAAAAGGGTCAAAAGAAACCAAGACAAGCAACCAAAGCACAAGTTATTTCAATGATGAAAGATTATTATTGCAGTGTTGGTGGCAGGAAAAAGCATCAGTTCAAAGGGATGACTGATGACAAGGTTGAAGGTATCTACTATATAGTTAAAAGGCAAGATCAAGATTTTATTCCTAAGAACTCTGAAGAAGAAGAAAGAAGATATCCTCATCTGAAGAGAAAAGCCACAGAGAGTGAACCTCAGACACACAAGAAAACAAAGTTTGCTTAAGAACAAGAAGTTCAAACTGAGAAATTCACTGAAGAACAGCTAACTGGTATATGATCCTGATTGAAGAAGAAGATTTTTATCCTGACCCACTGCAAGTCAGACATCCTACAGTTGATTGGGAAGTGTACACTTCTAGCAATTTTGTTCCAACATGGAAGATTACAAGGCTAGGTGGTGAAACTTCATCATTCATTACGTTTGAAGACCTTATCAAAGCATGTGACAGACATGATCTGGATACATTGTGGAGATTAGTTCAAGAAAGGTTTGATGCTGACAAGCTTAAAGATATGAAGGAAATGCACTTATGGGTTGATCTAAGAAGGCTCTATGAACCATATGCTAATGATGATTTCTGGAAGTTTGCATGTTCATGTCTTGGTACTAAATGGACTTACTATGATTCATGTAAAGTTCATCATGTTTCTACAAAAGATGGAGTAGATTCATTCATGTTTGCTGAGAAAGAATACCCACTCAGAGCTGGAACTCTCACTGTGATGTTGTGTACAACAATAAGAGTTCATTAAGATACTGAGAAGGTCAGAGCTTTGTTACATAGGCTTCAAGATCAATGTTCAAGAGCTATTCAGGATTTAAAAAGAAAGTGAAGTGTTTGAAAGAATTCCCAAATCCTTAGAGATGATGTAGATTGAAGAAACTTATTGGTTTGCAAAGAAATCATAAGTTTAGGGGAGGATTGTTGGGAATAAAGCTAACAGTTACCACTGATAGGCTTGTGGAAGGCACTGCTGAAGAATGCACTAGCAGTGGAAACACATTACCACTGCTAGTACATATTATTACCACTGCTATTAGGATAATCGTTATGCAATCATATATAGATAAGTATAGAAAAGATCTTGTGTATATTCTATATAGTTAATATTATACTTATCTTGTAAAGGAATCCTTATGTTATAAAAGGAAATCCTAGGTCTTTATTCTTGGTACGTATGCTTCAAGGTGTAACTCTAGTGATAAGCAAGATCACGCGTATTATTCTTAACAATATTGAAGTTTTGTGTTACATTGTTCTTACTTACAATACATCATACAATCCGTATTCTGAGTATTACTAAGTATATTTCATGTACTTATTAATATAAATCAAAGTATCACTAACACAAGGTGTGTGTTTAGATCCATCACGCTTGTTTTCCATTGTTTTCCACTTTCAGGTAAATTACGAGCATTGGAGCTAAAGAGACGCGGAATTGGATAATTATCTAAAGAATTATCATAGTATGCTGATTTTGAAGAAGTTACGGCGTAACTCTTCTCTCACATTACACCGTAACTATTGCGTGACTCAGTAAACCAACTTATCAGAAGGTTACGGCGTAACTCTTCCCAAAGGCTACGACGTAACTATATTAGGTCAAATGAGGTTCCACGCCACTGATACTTACGTCGTAACTAATACCTCAACTATGGCGTAACCAAGTTTATTCAAGACTACGGCATAACAACTTATAAGGTTACGCCATAACTAGCAGATCTAGTGCAAAATACGAAGGAGTTGAAGGTTACGGCGTAACTCTTGTTATAGTTACGCTGTAACCCATATCTGGCCTATAAATACCCCACGAATTCCAGCATTTTTAATCATTCCATTCCACACACAACAACTAGAGAACGTGGGAAAAAGCTCAAGGCAGGTCTAGAGGAGCATACGGAGCTGTCTCCAAGGGAGAAATCACTCCCCTATGATAAGCATTAGCATTTTATATTTTCTTTACTTTCAATTCATGTATTTCGTACCTTTGAATATTGAATTGGTTTGTATGATTAATATGAGCGGCTAAGCACCTCTTAGTGTTGGCCTAGTTATGATTCCTTAATTGTTTTGTTTGCGTTTACTTTACTTCCGTACAATTATTTCTAAGTGTATGCATGCATAATTTATTGTAGCCACCCTTGGTTCGGTAGTTTTGAATGGCGATAGAGGCCAATTTCCTAGGAGATATGACCAACTGACCCTAGGTGAGCGGACTGAGATGGGAAGGGTAAGATATGACCAACTGACGACCCTTTTTACTTCTGCGATTTGACCAACTGATCACCTATCATTTGGATGAACTTAAGAATTAGGGGGTGAGTGTCTAAGTTGGCTTAGGGGACCAGGAACAACAGGACTTATGAGGGGACACATGACTTCTCCTGTGGTGGCATCTTTGCTGATAGGTTAGGGAGAATTGACCAAATGCTATCCTCTCGACTTTGACCCCACCTGAAGTAATTGGAAGTAAATAGACGTAGACATAACTAGCTAGGATAATTAACTAGGTTAGAACCACTCTCCTCTATTGATTTACCTTTTACCATTTATCTGGTTTTATTTTATTCTGCTTTATAATTTAATTAATTAAATCCTTATCAAAACCATTATTAATCTGTGACACCTAGACTTAGTTATAATCCAACATACATAGCTCTTGGGACGACCTCGACTTTACCGATTACTACACTACACACGACCGGGTACACTGCCTGTTAGTGCACTAGGGTAGACCATAGGTATTTTCCACAAAAGGTGTAGATTGGCAGGAACACCCTGGCCCCGGGTGCCTTTTGGCACCAGCCATTGTCCACCCCACAAGGAATAGCTCCGGCAACTCTCCTGGCCTAGTTGGGCACCAACTGCAGTGAGCACGAGCCAAGACTTTATAAATATTAAAACCTAGTCAGTAAAACCTGCATCAACCATCAAAGTTGATGGTGGCAGGTTCTTGACGAAGGTTAGTTCCTTTGACAAAGGATGGGCGGATTGTTCTTCCCTCATGAAATTAAAGTTTTTCTCAACCTTTGAAAACCTTGACTTGTTCTTTGCTAAGTCACTTAGTTTTATGGTGTTGTGGAATGTAGCCAAAGGTGTCTTTGTGATCATAGTACTTTGCGAGAGGCATGTTTGTTCCTAGGAGAAAAAGTTTCATGTTTTAGTAAAAAATAATACGAGATTGATGATTTGTTCTAGTGTGTGCCTATATGCAAACAGTGTGGAGCTATGGTTATCTCGACTCCTTTTTATGCATAAAATAGTTTTTATTAGTAATGTTTGTGAAAATATGACAGATAACCCAAATGCTCCTAATTCAATGTAGATTCGTTTGAATATACCCGGGAATGCATATTAGTTATGCATTACCTTTAGTATTCAAGAGACATTATGCAAGTGATGAAAATAACGTTTTTATTTGTATGAAAAATGAGAAATTTTTTTTCCTATAAGTGAGAATTTTTTCAAAATTTTGACATGGTGTTTTTAGTTAATTATGATAATGCATTATGAGATGCAATTCCTAACTAAGGGAAACATGATTAGTTATGTAATTTAACAAATGTAATTCATGATTTGTTCAGGAAGATTCATAATCCCGTTGTTTTGGTTTCTTGCATAAATTACAACCCTAGACTCAGAATTAAGATAAGTAATGTAGTTAGGAGACTTACAATGTTGATTTTGGCTGAGATTAGTTGAAGGAGATACCTCAATTATGAGTTATGTGTGTTTATAGGTCGTTTGGTTGTGAAGGAGGAAGTGTTCCGTAGTTTAAAATTTTCTTCTCAGTGAACCACGGACCAGACGGACCCAAAAAATTGGTTCCGTCTTTGTTATCGTTTGGTGACGTGGGTTCTACAACAAATTTGGATAATTTTTGTGTTTGGTCATGCTAAGTTTTAAGCTAAGTTTTCGATTACATGTTTGGTTCCATTAATCCTCATCCAAGTCTAAGAAGATTAAATGGTTCTCATTTAAGAGGTTTACTTAGGATGTCAGCAAAGTTATCTTAGGAGGAGACTTTATCGATTGAGATGTTTCCTTTTTGAACATTGTCGTGAAGGAAGTGATGGCGAATTTCAATATTCTTCGTTCGGGCATGTTGGACAGGATTTTTGCTGAGATCAATGGCTCCTTTGTTATCGTAAAGTATAGAGATATCGTTGAGTTGAATTTTGTAGTCCACGAGAGCTTGCTTCATCCAAAGAGATTGTTGACATGCCTTTCCAACTAAGAAGTACTCGGCTTCGGTAGTTGAAATAGCGAGGGTCATTTGTTTCTTTGAGAACCATGAGGTGAGACATTGTCCAACAAAAGTATAAATACCACTTGTACTCTTTCTATCGACATAGTCTCTGGCATGGTCCGAGTCAGCATACACTATGGTTTCTACACCCGTTACTTTAGGATACCATAATCCTAAACATGTAGTGCCTTTATTGTATCTAAATATTCGTTTTGTGGCTTCTAGGTGTGATGTTTTAGGATCTTCTTGAAAGCGAGCACATAGAGAAACACTAAACATAATGTCGGGTCTACTAGCCGTGAGATAAATTAGGCTACCAATCTTTCCTCTATATTTAGTGTTGTCTACGGATTCACCTTCCTCATCCTTGGTGAGTTTAGTTTCCGAGAACATGGGTATTTTAATGGGTTTTGAGTCTTCAAGACCAAACTTCTTAAGCATATCCTTTATGTATTTAGATTGGTTAAAGAATATACCATCTTTTTGGTTGTTTAATTTGAAGTCCTAAAAAGAAGTTTAATTCGCCCATCATACTCATCTCAAACTCCTCGTGCATGATTTTAGAGAAATCAACACATAGCTCTTGACAAGTTGATCCGAATATGATGTCATCTACGTATATTTGAACTATGATAATACGTGAGTCCTTTTTCTTGGTAAAGAGGGTATTTTCTACTAATCCCATGGTGTATTTGTGTTCAACTAAAAAGGTCTTAAGTCAATCATACCAAGCTTTTGGTGATTGCTTAAGTCCGTATAATGCCTTTTTAAGTTTGAAAACATGATTTGGTCAAAGTCGGTGAATCCGGGAGGTTGTGCAACATATACTTCTTCATAATGAAACCGTTCAAAAATGCACTTTTAACATCCATTTGAAAAAGTTTGAAATCGTGAGCATATGCAAATGCAAGTAAGATTCTAATAGACTCGAGCCTAGCTACCGGTGCATAAGTTTCGTAGTAATCAATACCTTCTTGTTGATTATAAATGGTTGACTAAAGGTAAGAAATGCTGCCAAACATAGAGGATCTGTAGGTTCCAACTAAAGGATCTTCAGCTTTTCATGGCACTCATCTGTAGAAGGTCCTTTATTATTTCCTTTAGCCATGTTAGAAATTGCTGCTTTCATATCATTCTCCAACTCAGAAAAATCCACACCACCTTTTGATTTTTTCTTTGGCCTAACTTGATTAGGTGATCCAGGGGGAGGATCCGAAGGACCACCACCAAAACCAGCATCATATTCGGAGTCATGGTTTCCACCAGTAGGCGGAGGAGTAGTAGGTGGATGAATTGGAGAACCACCTCCATCATTTGGAACATCTTCAATTTTAAGTATTTGATCGATGGGATTTTGAGAAGATAATGGCGGCCTTCGATTCTGTTTTCCAACAACTTGACAAATTGGACCGCTTGCAACACACTTTTCATACAAATCGATACAAAGATTGGGATAAAGCAATGGACTATTTCTCAATGTATTAACTTTGTTATTTGTTTACGTCAAAATTCAAAAAACAAGAAAATATATTAATAACGTTGTCATTTCTTATATATATATATATATATATATATATATATATATATATATATATATATATATATATATATATATATATATATATATATATATATATATATATATATATATATATATATATATATACACTAGAAAGTTATAAAATTACTTATAAACAAACTTTTTTTATTAAGATCTTTTCACTCTTCATCCGTCAAGTTGAATGTATTTGTGTTAGTGTTGTAAATGTTTCCCGTTTTTCCTTTCAAAGATGACCAAATATGATACTTTCACTTATAGTAGTCAAATTTATTCTTCAATTTTTTTGGGTCACTTTTATGCCATACATGTCCTCATAAGCTTGACCTATATTTTTCCGAGAGTCCATGCTCCCTTAGGACCTAATCTATTCACCTCATCGATACATGCTTACAAGAAGAACTTCAATTGTTCATTCGTAAAATTAAAATTTTCACTTGATTCACCCATGCCTATAATCAAACAATGTACCTTATATTACAACAAAGTCATGTATATAATTATCTATTAGCAAACTACTTTTCTTTAGTTGTAATACACATATAGTCGAAGTAATGACCAACACAGAAAATTAAAGAACACCTTAAAAGAAAATTAAAGAAGTAATACACATATTGTCTTCAGTTGCAAACTACTTTTCTTCAAAAAATAAACATATTGTCAAAGTAATACACGTATTGTCTTCAGTTGCAAACTACTTTTCTTCAAAGAAAAATAAAGAACACCTTAAGAAATGACCCACACAATTACGTAAAGACTATTTTCAATGAATGGCATACAAAGTTTGATCACTAATTTAACTTATTGTCCATACAATACCAAAAAAAATACACAAATACACATATTAAATTATTTAAAAGTAGGCGCAAAAAATTACCCGTAGGTGGTGGCCAAGGGTGATGGAAGGTGAGGAGCAGATGTGGTTGTGGTTTGTGTTGTAACACAGGAAAAAAAATTAGGTATTAAAAAGGAGTCAGATACCTCTCCCAACTCTTGTTGGGCCAGAGTTTTAAACCTCTTAACACCTTTTAACATTATAAAAAAAACAAACACTCTTATTTGGTCAAACATCTGACTCATCTAGATTTTATGTCCATTAAAAGCCCGCTAAAGTTTTTTGAAAAAAACAAACAACACTTTACTCCTGGGTTCGCCACTGGTTTCAACTATATTTATTGTGAAGTAATACATTCCATATTTGCAATTGTTGGGATTTTAGAACTAAGTTAACCATTAACCTCTATAAGTACGCAGCGGATATGGATCTAGTATTTGCAATTAGGTTAAACACGTAATTAATGAACAATTAAATAATAAAATGGATAAAAGAAAACCTAACCTTGCTTGGCAATTGATCTTTAGTAACGAACAAGAAACCAATACAAAACCCGAGTATCAAAGATAGATACCTCAATGATTATCACACACAAACCCGATAACGTATACGTTCGATATATGGCTAGTCGAGAACGTATTAATAAAACCCAATCAACTACTTGACCACTTGAATAAACCACATACAGAAAACCCAATAACCTTGTTATGTTTATGTCCGAGAACTCCAAATAAAAAAAACTGCTTTGCACTTTACCCGATATCGGACAAAACGTGTCCGATATCCTACTGCTTTTGCCCGAGGAAAAATACCACGACCAGAACTTGAAAACCTAACCTTGTTGCTGCTGTTGTGTTGACTAGGAAACAAGGAACAAAGCACCACCAATTATCTAGACACTTGAATCAAAACAAGTTTAGATTTAATCTAAACCAAAAACCCTTAATCGACCTTGAGAGTAAGTCGACCAAGAGATGAGCAGGAGAGAAAACTTGGATCGGTTTTAGGGATATTAGAGTATAGATTATGCGTGAGTTTTGTGAGAGGTTGTGTCTGTATATATACAAACCAAAACCGACTCCCAGTTGGAGTCTAAACTTGTTCGACAAGTTCCAAACCCAAGCCAAAACCCATGCACCCTATTCTGCCTGATCAATGGGTTATCAAGGCCCAAGGGTAAACCTAAATCGTCCCATGTTAAGTCCAAGAAGAGTCCATGGTTCGCATTCATGATCGGGTCAAATAACGGGTATTTATATTCAAGTATTATAAACGTTCTACACGTATACTCGTGTTTATCGCGTGTGCCCCATCGGCTCACACACTCTTAGTCGTTTTGTCATGTTTTCAACTTCCATAAACCAACAGCTCCCATTTGGGAGTTGGTGTGTCGAATGACACACAAAACTAATGACGGAAACGCCTAGCAAACACTCTCACTCGCCTTTTAACTAAAAGTGTCTGAGAGAATAGTTTTGTAAAAGTTTCTCAGTAGCATGGTCATTCGATGTCATGCTTTAATCATCCTTTGTTATAGATATCGTTAAACCGTGGATAGTGGATCTCAAATTATTCCATATAGTTTAACCATTTAGAATCTCGTTATAGAATTTAATTCAGATATACCAAATGTAATCAAGAATCATCTTGCATTACCGTTTGGGTCTGGCCAGACAGTTATCTGAATAAATCTGGAGAGGTGCCATGGTATCTTTCTGCAAATATCAAGTGGAGTAACAAATCCTTTTTTTACTACAAGTGTTGTGGATGCTGCTTCACATCACTCCGAAATATAGCCTTTATAACTACCTTATTCAGATAGCGTTTTTCGTATACTTACAAAAAAAGATATCCACACATAACAGAACTTACTTGCATCTCAAGTCTAAGGACGAAGATAACAAACCATTTTCAATATTTTACTTATGACAAGGATCCAAAAGTAAATGTTTAAAAGTTGCGGAATCCAATATGCATCTCTAGTGAATACATATGATTTTGGCGGGAACAATCCAAATTCTCGATAGATTTATAACCAACACTCGCATTTGCCTTTTCATAAGAATGTTCCCATATTGTTAACCGGCAATGGACATATTTAGAATGATAAATCATTTCATGTATTAAACATGCAAATATAGAACAACTGATTATATGAATATAATAACAAATACCTCGTATCTTTATTAATCAGAAAATAATAACTGTCTTACAACTCCAAATTATCCAAATACTAATTAACACACAGTTTACATGAGACTACTAGCAGGTACCAAACCTATATCTCTAGTCAATTTAGAATGCTTAGGGAACTTCAAAGCTTTCGTAAAGGGATCAGCTATATTGTCCTCTGTATGAACTTTTAATATCTTCACATCGCCTATTTCAATGGTCTCTCAAAGATAATGAACTTTAGCGTGATAATGTCTAGCACCTTTAGTGATTCCGCTTTCATTGGCTATAGTAATGGCTCCAGTATTATCACAATACATATTTATGGGTTCTTCAATTGTGGGAACAATGTTCAACGCATAAATGAATTTATGAATCCATACAGTCTCTTTTGATGCATCACAAGCAGCAATATACTCAGCTTCAGTAGATGAAGTAGCAAAGATACTTTGCTTTGTGCTTTTCCAATCAACAGCACCTCCATTTAGAACAAATACATATCCAATTTGAGATTTTAAGTCGTCAGCATTTGTCAGATATCCAACATCAGTGTAGCAAGAAACCCTGATCTCTTGTTCATCTTTCCCTCCATAAATCAGAAACATATCCTTAGTATTACGTAAATACTTAAGAATATTTTTCACAGCATTCCAGTGAAGTTCACCTGGATTCTGTTGAAATCGGCTTGTCACATTATGTGCGAACGCTACATCAGGACGAGTACATCTCACACCATACATAATAGAACCTAATGCCGAAGCATAAGGAACTCTATGCATGCGCTCTTTCTGAGCAGGTGTTTCAGCACCTTGTGACTTACTCAATTTTGGCTCTTCTTGCATTAGGATCGCGCCACGTTTGGAGTTTTCCATACAAAATCTCTTCAAGATTTTCTCAATGTATGCACTTTGACTCAAACCAATTAATCGTCTAGATCTGTCTTGATAGATCTTGATTTCAAGAATATATGTAGCTTCACCTAAATTTTTCATGGCGAAACATCTTCCAAGATAGGATTTTACATCTTGTAACATTGGAATATTGTTTCTCATAAGCAATATGTCATCAACATATAGAATTAGGAAAGTGACATAACTCCCACTAGCTTTCTGATATACACATGGCCCATCTTGATTTTGAGAAAATCCAAATTTCTTGATCTCATCATCAAAATGTTTATTCCATTGCCTCGATGCTTGCTTAAGTCCATAAATGGAACGCTTGAGCTTTCATACACGGTTAGGATATTTTAAATCAACAAAACCCTCTCGTTGCTCCATATAGACCTTTTCATAAAGATGTCCATTGAGGAAGGCGGTTTTGACGTCCATTTGCCATATCTCAAAGTCATAGTACGCCGCTATAGCTACGAGAATCCTTATAGCTCTAATGTCTGCTACAGGAGAAAAGGTTTCTTCATAATCAATCCCATAGCTTTGAGTGAAGCCCTTTGCTACGAGACGGGCTTTAAAGGTGTATACCTTACCATCCATGTCAGTCTTCTTCTTGAAGAGCCACTTGTTGCCAACTGTCTTGGAGTTAGGAGGAAGCTTAACTAAGACCCATACATCATTGTCTTTCATGGATTTCATTTCCACATTCATTGCATCAAGCCATTTCTTGGATTCAGGATCCTACAATGCAGCTTTATAGTTATTGGGTTCATAAAGATCCCTTAACTCATGTTCCTCAGCGTCAATGTATAAACACATACGGTAAGGAGCACGACGTGTCCTATTGCACTTTCGAATGTGAACAATATCACTTTGAGGTTCTTCAATTTCTTGATCCTCGTCATCGTGATGAATGCTAGTATCTAAAGAAGGATTTGTATCTTCTTCTTGAGTTAATTCAAGATCATCTAAACTCCCACTTGCTTTAAGATCCATAAGATCTCTAACACCCCCAAAGTTTCACAGCGGAAGCGTTCGGATCATGGGGTGCTACTAAATCAATATACACAACACAAGGTAATAAAGAATGGAAATTCTATACCATTTTCAAAATATAGATTAATTTAAGAAATAGTTTTACATCATTGTTTCAAATTGCGGAAGTAAAGCCCATAAAAATATATGTTGTCCCATTAAAATTTGTATTAAAATGTTTGGAAACACTTCGGATGCCAGTCTTCAACGAATGCCTTTGCCATTGCCCACGCCAATAAGTAAACCTGAGAAAAACATGCTAAAATGTCAACACAAAGGTTGGTGAGTTCATAGGTTTAAGTTTAGGAAATCAAGTTGGACCACAATTGCACATATAGCATCTCCGTGAATGACACTATATGCAAAAAGGCTATTACGCTAGTACCAAGTTCATGCGACCGAAACTATGACAGTGTGCATGCATCTAGAAGCATGATAAATAAAAGCCCAGCAAGTGTATTTCCAGTACACTCAATCAATACGATATGATATACGCCTGACGTTTGCCTATCCGGTCAAACTCGAACGGGGGTGTCATCCCCAATAGATCTATTCATAACAATCGCGCCTCCCCAAAGGGAACTAACGGTAGCATAGTTAGGATTCAAGGTTGTTTCATGTAATAGTGTTTTCAGTTTCAGGTCCGAAAAGAGTTTTGCATGTTTCTCACCCTATAGTTTTATAAAGCAAGTAATAAAAGTAAAAGTGGGGCTATAAACTTACCTTAGCAGTTCGGTGAATAAGCACAAAGAGATCGAGTGTGATATAGCAGTGACTCCTACCCGGAACCTAAGAATGAGATAGCGAGACTCAGTTTGCAGTTTTGTGTACTCACGACTCGAAGTTTTTAAATAGATGCAAGTCTTTATAAGTGGTTGTGTTTAATGTTGCTTGTGTGGCAGAGTTTACGTTTAAAATAGTTTCAAAATATTGTGTAAGTATTGGCTCTTGGACAAACGTACAATTATATATAAAAGTATATAAAAGTAGTCGTGACGGGTATGTTTCTGGTTCAGGAGTAACCGGAAAACTAAGTACGGAAAGTATTCACAAGTAAAGTTTTTATGAAAGATAATAATAAATACTTTACGCTAAGTATCTATATTATTAACGGTTACATGATATATAAATGTGTTTATATATATACTTAGTTAGTGGATGTTAAGTTAGAAAATATTTATTTTGATTTCCGTTATATATATTTTCTTATTGTTTTTATTATTCATCTTATACTTCTACTATTAATAATAGACAATTGCGTCCAATAATAGTTTTTACATTTTTATTAGGGGTTATAAACATGTATAAGTTCAAGTACAAAATAGCTGTTAGAATAAAAATATTAGTAAAAAGAAATGTCAAGATATTTGAACTTAAAGGGTTGCAATTGTAAAGATTTATAAAAGTTTCCAAGTCTTATAAGTGTTTTAAGAAAAGTGCCAATAGGTTCGAATTCAAGGGGCTGAAAGTGTCAAAATGTGAAACTTGTAAAAATAGCAAAAATTACAAAAAGATGTCCACCCAGATTCGAACCAGGGTGGGTTGTGTGAGAGTGGAGCGACTTTCACAACTGAGCCAAGGACTCTTCTTGGTTTTAGTTTGCAGAACATGTGTATTTAAAGTGCTACTAACTGTTTTCTATTTTGCAATTTCTTTACAGATTCATGCATGCGTTTTTGGTTTTGTGTTTCTCATTTCATTTTCAGTTTCAAAATAGTTTGTCATTCTTCAAGTCCTCAAAGGTGTACTTTGTTTATCGAGAAGATACTAAATAAGCAAAGGTTATATCAATAGACACTTGACCGTCGAGCCAATCTTAGGTGTGTTTTATATCCGTGTTTTTCTTGTGCTCGTTCTAAGTTCAAAAGCTTAGTATTTTTCAACTAAAATTTCCACACAAGTTTTCTTAAACACAACAAGGCCGACTTTTACATATTTGTGTATGTATGTACGTGCGATATGGAAATTAAAAGGATAAAGATGAATTGAGAGCGAGTCGAAGAGAACTTACAACACCAATAGCGGTGGTGAAGAGACGCGTATGAGAAAACAACGAGGAAAATGGGAACCCGATATACTAGCTAACTTCCAACGATTAACCCACAATCGAAACTAACCCTCTCTAAGACCTTGCTTCTAAAACCCAAGATACCAATGCTCCTAAACCTTGCTTAAGCTTGGACTTGTAGTATCCAAAAGAGATGAAGTAACTGTGAAGGGAAAAGAGGGGTGTCGTGGGGTATATATGGACCAAAAGAGGTTTTTAAGAGCAAGAAGGGGAGAGGCTTTGCTTTCACTTTTGTGCATGGAATCTTGTGATAGGGTATTTTGAGGAAACATCACCTTCAAGTGTTAATACCAAGCTTCACATGTGACATTTGACCATCAAAATAAATGTGTGGTTGCTTGTGATTCTCGACAGATTATAGGAGCTAAAGGGGTGAGTTTTATGTTGTCTTAGTCTAGTGAAAGAGATGGTTCAAAGCATGCTTGAGGCCTAGCTAGGATTCCTAGGTTTTAGGTCAAAAGGTAAGTCAAGTATTGTTTAGGCTTATAGGTAGTTAGGGTGTTTTAGGTTAAGCTTGTCTCCTTTTTCTTATACATATGCACGCACATTTTTATTAAGGCCAAGGGTGGTAATTTTGAGTTGCTTTTGTTCCTTGCTCGTTGGTCAGAGAGACATAGGAAACACCTATCAACCTTTGCTTGTCTAAGTATTTTGGTGTCAAATGATATAAAAAAAAATAGGATGCGTTTGGATTCCTACACACACACTCACGCGCATAATAAAATTTGGCCAAAGTGTGTTGCTTTTGTTGAAGTCACGCATGCATGCACAGAAACATAGAAATCACAATTTGTCACAATATTTGACAAACTGTATATGTTGGGCTAGGAGTTGGAATTGGGCTTGGCTCAAAAGAAATAATAGAAAGGGTTGGGTTGGTTTGCGTCTAACGAGCCCAAGATAAGGAATAGAAGAGTTGGATCGGGTTTGGGTTAAGAGGCCCGGTAGAAAATAAAAATAAATAAAATTTTATTATATATTTATTTTACGAAGTTTTTATTATCTAGGTTGAGGTGAAAATATCCCGTGGCTTGTCCTGATTATAGATTGAAAGGAAAAAAATTTAGCCACGAAAATCGATGGGGAAATTTACGAGTGGTTACAAGATCATTCTCAAAGAACTCAACATTTCGAGCAACAATAACTTTGTTCTCAAATGGAAGATAGAAAGAATAACCCATAGTTTCCTTAGGGTATTCTACAAAGATACACTTAACAGCTCTAGGTTCAAGTTTGTCAGGTTTGGTAAGTGTATCACGCTTAACAAGTGCCTCGCAACCCCAAACTTTTAAGTAAGAAAGCTTAGGGGCTTGCCCATGCCATACTTCGTATGGTGTCTTTTCAACCTTCTTAGTTGGAACCATATTGAGAATGCGTGCAATAGACTCAAGGGCATAATCCCAAAAGGACTTTGGAAGAGTAGTTTGTTTCATCATATAACGCACCATGTCAAGCAGGGTTCGATTTCTCGTCTCAGATACACCATTGTGTTGTGGAGTATAAGGAGGAGTTCGATGGGCAATAATCCCATGCTCCTTAAGATGATCCAAAAACTCTTGACTCATATATTCACCTCCACGATCAGAACGTAGTATTTTATGGTCTTCTTGAGTTGATTTTCTACTTCCTTTTGAAACACTTTAAATGTTTCAAACACTTCATGTTTATGTTTCAGCAAGTAAACATAACCATACAGACTCTAGTCGTCAGTGAAAGTCATGAAGTAATTTGCTCCTTGTCTTGATGTAATTCTAAATGGGCCACATACATCTGAGTGTATAAATCCAAGTAAATCTTTAGCCCTTTCCACTTGATGTGAATAAGGTTTTCTAGCCATCTTACCAGACATACAAGCAACACACTTTTCAAGTGATTTAATGTCAGATGAGTTGAGAAGTCCATCGTGTTGAAACTTCTCCATGCGTTTCTTGTTAATGTGTCCAAGATGACCATGCCACAAGAGAGCAGAGTCCAAGTTAGACTTGGCTCTTTTATTGCTTACAGCAAACATAGAACTCTCATTTGTATTCGAACAAGACATTTCAATTTCATAAATACCATTACGAGGAATAACAATAAAATAAAAAAACGTTATTCTTAGTAACTGAAATATAATTATTCAATTCAAAACGGTTAATAAAACCATCGTCATACAAACGAGAAACTGAAAGAATCCCCCTAGTAATAGAGGGAACATAATGAAAATCATTTAAAACAATAACTAATCCGCTAGGGAGAGATAAATGATAAATTCCAATAGCTTTAACTTATGCCCGTTGACCATTGCCCACGTACAGACTTAAAGCTCCTGGATTCAACTTCCTACTACCCCTTAGACCCTGAGTATTATTACAGATGTGAGTACCACAACCAGTGTCATATACTAAGGATGATTTAGGGAAAGAGTAGAGTTCTATAGTGAAAATAACTGAAGATCTAGCTGCAAGAGACTGTTTCTTCTTTTTCATTAACTCGGCAAGATACTGGGGACAATTCCTTCTCCAATTTCCTGTCTCACCACACTGGTGACAGGTAGCGTCCTTCGCTGGATTATCCTTCTTAGGTGGTGGAGGAATCTTAAATTTGTATTTAGAAGAAGAAGCATTGTATGGCTTATACTCAGTAGCATAACCAAACTTGTTGTTTCCATTTCCATGATTCCCCTTAGCAGCCTTAAACGATTTATTTTTTTTGTGGTTTCTCTGGACCTTACCACCACCCCCACGTACATAATGTAGTGCATGTGCAGCATCTTTCTTTGGCAACGTCTGCTCATGTTGCTTAAGCATAGCATGTAGTTCATTCACAGTCTTCCCCATGTTGTGCATGTTAAATTCTGCACAAAAGTAATGTACTCTTTAGAAAGACCGATGAGGATCAAACTAACTTCATAGTTCAGAGTAACTAGGTGACCAAGATGTTCCAAATTGTCAATGTAGCTCTTTGTAACATATTGGTTTCATAAACACATACACAATCACTATAAGTGGCGTATAGAATAAGGTTTTAGAGTGAGAAAGTAGAAGAGTTTAGGGAACTTAATAAGACAAAGAAAAATGATATTATGAAGCTTCAACCCTCTACATTGGGAGGTAGAGGGTATTTATAGTTTCTTACAAGACACGCCTCCTACGGGCTGTAGATAAGGCATACAGTGGGTAAAGACCCGTCCGTCCTCCACAGTGTTACTTAACAAACTACTTATTAACATAACTTTACTACGACTACGAGCTTTCTAACGAATACATATACTTCAGGTGACCGACTCTTTAACTAACGGATTTTCTAAATCCTAACAATCTCCCCCTAAGTGAGGTCACCTCAATTTACATTGAATACAAACAGATTATTACATTTTGATTGTTCTTGGATTCTTGATTAAGTTCTTTGCTCTGTAGTTCGTAGCCTTTGATTCTTCATGTTCAACACGTTTTGTTTACTCAAGTGGAGGTCTTTAACTGATCCACGTGAAGATGAATTTTGAGCCAGCATTGAGATCATCTGCCACCATAAATCTCTGACTCATCCTTTGTTGTGTTTCCATCATGTGAAGTTGTGACTTTTTGGACCGACATGCTCACATTATGGATCATGATATCTTCTCATCAGAGTAGCTGAAGCTTTAGTTGATTCATGATATTTGCAGCAGTGTAGCAGAAGCATGGAGTGAAAATATTAGAGTCGTTGATGAAGATATGCACTTATCATGAATTCTTTAGATATGGATGTGATGTGTGAGCATACGGCTATGGATTGACTTCTCAATTATGTGCAAACGTTGGGTGTACCTGCATATAACAGTTAGCAATAAAGCGCACGAAAGTGTCTTTGATCACTTTTGTTGAATTGAGGTATACGGACCACGGTTCCCCGTTGATCAGTACAAGTACTGCATGTGATCAGGAATAATTTCTAAGAATCTCCTTGACAGGGTTTCGCAGCTGCACTAGCGGTTCTCAAACCGGAACATCTCAAAGAAGACAACACGAAGTGAGTGAACCAGCGAATTAAGATTCACTGATCGATGAAAAAGATTTGAAAACAATCGTGTATTGCTTAATATAAAGGGTTTTGCAATACAACAAAGGTTTTATGAAAATTAGTTATCAATCATAAATACCCTTTTACTTTTTGAAAACATAATACACAGTCGACGTGCTAAAGAAAATAATTTTTGAGCACATCGATCGGTTTTTCAAAGGTATTCGTCAATCTATTTCCTGGACCAAGGTTGATTCAATATTGAATCGCCCCATGGTTTCTATCCAGTTGTCACAAGTTTGATGTATTAGATAGATCTCACATGTCACCTACCAAGAGCTTGTTTGATGTTGGCTCTAGAAGGTTTTCCATCTTCATTGTGAATATGTGAACATATCACTCAGATGTTCTGGCAATACGACAAGGATAAAGCGTAGGACTCTTGAGATATATTCTCACTTTCTACATTGTATGAGCAGTTAGTCTTCATTGATTGGGCCCTAGTGAGTTTTATTGATGATCTCGTGGCTCTAGACTCAATCGTGCATATTTGGTTCCTATGCCAGAGACCAGGGAGAGGGTCTCCTTCTTTAATATCAATAATCTCTAAGAGAAAGTCGATAGATATTGTAGGTTCTCCGTGAGAATGAAACAAGTCCTTTTAAGAGGAACTTGAGTAGCTTGGGAAGATGTAGTGCAGTGCGTCACTGGGTCCATGACTTCTTAACTTCAATACCGGTGTTACCTTGGTAACCACCAGTAGCATATGCATTGAACCCGGTTTCTGCCCTAAGGTTGAATAAATGGAGGGCTATTTATTTACACCCTTTTCTCATTCATTTCTTTTTCATTCTTCAACCCCTTCAGTGCTTACCGAGATTTCATTACTAAAACCTTGTTGGGTTTATTCCAGTTCTAGCTCTATCTCAGTCTGCACTCTTCCCATTTCTCACTTTTCTCCTTTTTCCATAATACCTAAGGACTTCTACACTATCAAGTGGATTATCCCTGGGTAGATCCCTCCGGCTCTGGCGGGATTGTGGGAACGAATAGCTAACCTAACCATCCTTATATCTCCATACATAAAGTAAATTTGGTCGGTCTTTTGGTATTGTTCTTCTGCCATTGAAACCATTTAAAATCAATTCAAATACTTGTGATACAAGATCAAAGCATTTTGCACCTGAACTGTTTTTGATATTTTAGAAAAGCTCCCCCTCAACATGTGCATCATAGATTTGAAATTGGTTTAGCACATGGAGGCAAGAGGACATTTGAAATCTTAGATTGAGCATGAAAAATCCAATCTTTTGATTAACATTTTCTAAAATGATCATCATCACTTCCCGATTAAATCTAGTATTTGAACACTTTGGAAAAATTAATTTTTGTAAGGATGAGGTTTTCTTATGATTGCTCCCCCTCAATATGTGCATCGAGATTCGAAAGGGTGTTGCAAATATTAGAGGGAACCTGCACTTTGATACAAATCAATCACGATTCAATTCCTTTTGGTTTAAGATAAATGCTCCCCCTCAACACATGCATGGAAAAATTGAAAATCTTTTGGCACATGTAGGGAGGAGAGCTTGTTAATGACTTTATAAAACCACTTATTGAATTATCAGTTTATATCCAATTTAAATCACAAAATCTCCCCCGATCACAATTATCAAATCCTTGAGATTTGTGATCTCTATTGATTTAAATTGTTTTGGAAAGTTTTTGAGGAGAATTGTGACTTACTTTTTAAAACATTTAACTGATAAGGATCAAATTCTGAGACTTTAAACTCCAATGATTTAAACATGCTTAAGTATCTTAATGTAAACACAACATTAGCTTTGTTCTGGATATAATTGTATAAAAACATTGTTCATTTTGATTATCCAAAATTAGATCCTGCTCGATTACGCGCCAATTTTTTGAAAAATAACTTTTTGATTTGATTGGAATCATTCTCCCCCTCAATCAATGACATAAGTTGTTGATTGAGAGTTAGAGATTTTGACAAGTGATATGCCCAGATGATTTACAAAGATATAGACCAAGTTATTTTCAAAGCAATTTTGTTTTCATTAGATAACAAATATTTTTCAGAAGAATATTTAGAAGGAAAAATATTTGTGATGGAAACATTTGTCTTTTTGGCGACAAACATTTGTATTTAGAATCAGAGCATGAGTGTTTCAAAAATTAATTTAAGCATGACTCTGTTCTTTCTTTTAAAACTGGTTACTGCCTGAAATGACAATAAAGTACCATTTTTCTCCATCCCATTTTTTTTAAAGTTTTATGTACATTCGAACTTCATCTAAAGACCCGTATTATTCTTTGAGTGACAAAACGAAGTCCGTAGATGTTATCGAAGAATAGAAATAGATGGGAAAAATAATATTTTTGGGCTTTTTCAAAGATTTTCTTATTTTTATGGAATTTTGAAATTTTATATTTTTCTATTTTCTTTTTGTTGGTTTTATAATTTTGTATTTTGCTTTTTGAATAACTATGTACAAGAGTAAGATGAAGAAAACCCCTTTACTCCTCGTCTTCCTCTTGAAGATGTTTGAGTGTTTCCGGTTGTAGACTCTTAAGTCCAAGTCGTGGAAGAATGAACTCAAAACGTTCTCTAGAAAGAGCTTTAGTGAAGATGTCTGCTAGTTGATATTCACTTCTCACAAAATATAGTTCCACCACACCTTTCTCTACTTGCTCCCTGATGAAGTGATGTCGAATGTTGATATGCTTTGCTCTTGAGTGTTGAACGTTATTGCAACAAAGAGCAATGGCACTTTTGTTATCACAGTACAGAGGAACTTTGTTGAATACAAAGCCATAGTCAGATAGTTGAGATCTCATCCATAAGACTTGAGCACAACAAGATGACATGGCTATGTATTCAGCCTCTATAGAGGATATGGAAGTGCTCATTTATTTCTTTGAAGACCAGCTCACAAGCTTATCACCCAAGAACTGAGTACCTCCTGACGTGCTTCGACGTGTATCTTGACACCCTGCATGGTCAGCATCTGCATAGGCTGTTAGTGACATACCGTTGTCTTTCGGGTACCAAAATCCTGTGTTGATGGTTCCTTGTAGGTACCAAAAGACCCGTTTAACCGCTTCAAGGTGCTTTTTGGTAGGCTTAGCCTGGTATCTAGCACACATGCATACAGCGAACAAAATGTCTGGTCTACTGGCAGTAAGGTACATCAGGAATCCAATCATACTATGATATTTTGTTTGGTCAACCATGATCCCTGAGTGGTCCTCATCCAGTTTAGTACGCTCCACCATGGGAGTGTCAACAGGGTCACAAGAATCAAATCCAAATTTCTTTAAGATCTCATTTGCATATTTAGATTGATTGATAAAAATGCCTCTGGGAAAGATAAAATCATCAACATAGATTTGAACATGAATTAAGTGTTTGCCTGACTTTCTGGTGAACAATGTCGGATCAACTGCTCCTTTGCTGAATCCATTGGATAGAAGAAATTTTGATAGCGTATCGTACCATGCCATTGGAGCTTGCTTCAAACCGTAAAGGGCCTTCTTCAAGCGATAGACATGAGTAGGATGCTCTGGATTCACAAAACCTTCAGGTTGGCCGACATATACAACCTCTTTCAGATCTCCATTAAGAAAAGCAGTCTTTACATCCATCTGATAGACTACCATGTTCTTACTAGCAGCGTTAGCCAAGAAGATTTTGATTGCCTCGATACATGCAACTAGAGCAAGTGATTCTTCAAAGTCAATACCTTCTTCTTGACGGTATCCTTTTGCAACCAGTCGAGCCTTGTTCTTTAGCACATCACCATGCTCATCAAGTTTTACTTTGAAGATCCATTTTAGAGCAATGATCATAGCACAGTCAGGAGCATGTACTAGTTCCCATACATCTAGTTGATCGAACTCATGAATTTCTTCTTGCATGGCATTGAACCAGCTGTCTTCAGTCATGGCTGTTTTGAAGTCTTTTGGTTCGACCTTAGATAGTACGGAGTTGAAGAAGCACCACAAGGAATCAGTTGCAAGTTGTTTACGAGTGGATACAGGACGAGAAGGGTTCCCAATGATGTTGTCCAATGGATGGTCATGTGTCCATTTTCTAAGGTGCTCGTGTGGTTGTTGTTGAGGGACTGAAGTAGCAGAGTTTGGATCTCCCGATGAAGATGGTTCTGAATTTGGTTCAGGAGCAAATATGTTCTCAAATGGAGCATCTTCGGGAGTAGCAAAGGGGTTATCTCCATCATAGTTGCTCGAAACATTTCCATGATGTACATTTGATGATTGAGGATTTGATGATGATGATGACTGATCTACAGTAGGCGCTTCTTTACTCAGTGACACATAAACTGAAGGGTTATCTACGTTGACTGGGTTAGGGACTACCACTGTTGATGGATTAGACTGATCATTAGTAATAGGTTAATAGTATTCATCAAACATCAGATCAAACAATTTCTTCAAATCATCTTCAGAAAGAGGTACATATGGAACTGCTGGTGAGGGGTTTTGTACAAGAGAATAACTAATGGGACTACTTAATGAATGTTAAGATGCGGGTCCAGAACTTGATTGTCCTAGAGCCATTTGCTCAGACAGCTCATCGAACGTAAGATGAATAGTTTCCATGATATCTCGGGTTCTTTTGTTGTAGATTCGGTAACCCTTCCGGTTTGGTGCATAACCCACAAATACTCCAATGTCCGCCTTAGCTCTTAATTAACCTAAGTCTTGACCATTATTTGTTGGATAGCATAAAGCACCGAACACACGAAGGAAGGAGATATCAAGTTTTCGATTGTGGACAAGTTCGTATGGATTTTTTCCATGAGTAGTGTGTATAAGGGAACGGTTTTGGGTATAACAAGCAGTGGCAATGGCTTCAGCCCAGAGAAACATTAGAGCCTTTGAGTAAATTAGCATGGTTCTTGCAGCTTCAACAAGGGTCTGATTTCGTCTTTCAACTACACCGGTCTGTTGAGGAGTACATGGAACACTTCTTTGATGGCTGATTCCAATGCTTTCATAAAACTGACTTAGTTCTTCGTTAACAAACTCAGTTCCTATGTCCGTTCGAATAATTCTAACAGTCTTGTTAAGTCGAACCTGCAGCTGTTTGATAAGTTTGATGATGACATCTGGAGTTTCATCCTTTGTCCTCAAAAACTTAACCCAAGTAAATCAAGAGTAGTCATCAACAATGACTAACACATATTTCTTCCAATTAATTGTTTGCACTCTCATGGGTCCGCATAAGTCCATATGAAGTGTATGTAGAACTTCCATAACTGAGTTTGCAGGTTTGGGTTTATGGGCATATTTCTTGCTTTTTCCCAATTGGCATGTTGAACAAAGATGATCCTTTTCATACTTTAATCTAGGCAATCCTCTTACGAGGTCCTTTCTAGAAAGATCATTAATGGTGCCGAAGTTCAAGTGATTGAGACGACGATGCCATAACCATGACTTTGTTTTTGAAGCCTTTGAAAACAAGCAGATTGGAGAAGACTTCATCATGTCTTCGATAGAAATGGTGTATAAGTTTGTACCACGTGTTCCTCTTAAAATTTCCACACCATCAAGTTCTCTAATGAAATAAGTATGTTTTCTAAAGGCCACTTCTAGATCAGAATCACAGAATTGACCGACAGAAAACAAATAATGACCAAGACCTTCAACATAGTATACCCGGGAAATTACACTATCACCAACCACATAATCTCCATAACCCATAATTTCCCCAAAATGGTCGTTCCCGAATCTAAAAGTCCCGATAAATTTACTCACGAAGTTCATGAGCCGCGAGGGATCTCCAGTCATATGCTTGGAACAGCCTGAGTCTAGGTACCACAGAACGATTTGAATGAGCTGCAGTTGAACACAGACAAGTATGGATGACTGGACAGTTTGGATCCCCATGCGAGAATGGGTTCCAATTGGTTAGAAAACGAGATTGGAACATCCACATCAGAAATAGAGTCAATGAAATCAATAGAGGTAGATGCCGGGCTAGTAGTAACAGTAGATCTATTCAAAGTATGTTCAATTCTTAAAGGTATAGTTCTACCAGTAGGCATCCATTTCCTGATGGGCATTGATCTATATAATTTAGGGCACAACTCATTAAGATTGAATTTACGGCCAGTAGGTATCCAATAACCTACATTACTAAATTTTCTTCCTGTTGGTTTCCAATGTTTTCTAGCCCTCTTCCACCTTGGTCTTCTGACCTTCTTAACCTGTTTTCTAGTGTTAACATTTTTTATCGAAGATTTGACAGAATTGTTCACATCATTCACAACACATTCATGATTAATACTAGAAATCAAACATTCATTACATGTTTTGCAAGTAGTAGCAGAATTCGAATTAATTACAGTACGCTTATAGCTAATACTAGAATCAATACGATTCGTCTTATTCAACACAAACTTACTGTTCCTACGGTGGTCTTCTACTTTCTTTCATTGATCACTCTTAGCTTGTGAGGTCCTATCTTGCTTTGTATTGCCTGGAGGCTTTGACCCGCTTGCTTTAGTATCACTGATTACTCCTGTAGAGGGAATGATGGGAACATTAGTTGGTTTTGCTACTTTTGGCATTCCTGATCTAGAAGTGTTGGGATCTGAAGTACTTGCAGGCACATCAAAGTTCACATTCTTGAATTTCGGCACAGAACAAGGCATATCATGGGTTGCATGCTTAACACTAGGCATAGAGAAAGGCATAATGACTTTATCTTTCTTACAAAAGGATTTAGGGCATGTTGCTCTTAAACCTTCTAAGAGTTCCTAAGATCGTTTGGTATATAAGCATGCATACCTAACTTCACTATCAAGTGATTTATTTATGCTATTCTCTTCGACAATATCACGGAGACATTGTAGACTATCCTTAAGGTGCGAAAAATATTCTTGAAACACAAGTTCATTATTTCTAAGATGAGGAGGAATATACTTAACAGTCACAGTATACTTAGAATCCGCAGATGCCTTTGATATAACATTCTCATCACAGACAAGTAGCATTTTCCCTTTTTCTTGACTCTTCAGATTCTCAATTTCCTTTTGTAAAGAAGTTATTTTTTCATTGTTCTTGTCACGAGTGACTTTCATTGAATTATATAACTCTTTGAAGTGACGTTTGACCTTTTCATTTTCTTCTAGAAAACACTCATTTTCTTGTTGTAACACATTAATGATGTTTTGAAGATGAAGTTTTGAGAATACTGAGAATCTAAAGGAGGAGGCATTTGGGAGCCATTCACATTATTCTTTTCACCCTTCAATTGGGAAATATTGGTTTTCAATCTTTTGATCGTGTTACACTGAGCTCGAATCTGTTCGTCACGTTTGCTTATTTCAAAAACTGCATCAAACTCAGGAGCATCCGAGGATGTCTTGATATTTGAGGTTTTAACATTTTCTTTGAGATGTTGATATTTTAATTGCAAAGCAAAATGTTCAACTTCTAACTTGGAAAAATGCTTTACCAAGTTATCATGATCATCATGTTCTATTTTCTCATTCAGTTCTGAGTTTTTGTTTTCAAGCTCAATGACATGATCATGGGAAACTTTCAAAGCAACAGATAATTCATGAAATTGAGAAGCAGTAATAGAATACTTCGTAACAGTATAAAACACATCTTGAACAACACAACTAGAAATCAAGTTCTCATTTAAGATATGTAGATTCTTCCTTTCAATTTCATTACATTTGAGTTCACGTTCATAATCATTGACCTTAATTATCATGTTATCAAATTCCTTTTCCATTTCTTTAATCTCTGAATTTATGCCCTTTTGAAGACTTTCAAATTGATTTTTTTTAATTGTTTAAAGAAAGGCATGACCTCAGTTAAATAGCATTCTTTAGTTTGCTCAAAACCCCTTTCCCCTTCAGTTATCCTTGTAGGTGTGATTATCTTCTTACATGTCTTCTCAAAATCAACGAATAGTTGGTAAACAACATACAGGCTGATTAAGGTCTTGCTCTTAGTAGGAAGAGTTCTAAGCACTAAATGTATTGGTGTATTTGGAGGATACACAGTAGCTGGAGGCACTTTCCTAAGGGGAGGGTTTATTTCAACAAGTTCATTAGCTTTTTGCTTATCCATGTCCTTTTTCCAAAAAAACTTGTTCTGGGGTTAATTGAGTTTGAGGCTTAAACTTGTTCAAGGAAATCCAATTTTCTTTAGTGTAATCATGGGGTTTAATCGTTATATTTTGCTTTTTATATTGAGGATCTTTTAGCTTCTTTTCCATTTTCTTCCTAGAGGCATCTTCTAATTTTCTATCCTCTTCAGTGCTTCCAATACATAATTGATGATGTACCCTCCGAGTAGCTCGAAGGACACTCCTCCGAGACGTGCCGAAGCCCTTCTATTCGAAGGCCCAAGTTAGGATTCCAAAATATCCATGGGCGTCAAACCATTCATTATCACGAAGGTTACCTCAGTGTAATTCGCCATTCGAAGCCCTAAGCCCTTCGGGGTATGGCTGACGAAGGAGCATTGGATAGGAGAACCTCCTGACTTGGTCAAACCCACGATCTCCCTCTCTCTCTTGGCTTCCCCGTCAAGTCTTAGAACGTGGGTCACTAAACCCTAGCGGTTACCCACAATCATAGGACGCCCCCATGATCTCCGACATTCATGCAGAAGTGCTCTCAACCCTATTTCATCCACTATAAATAGGTTGGACGGGCAATGGATTATGGTATGCTCATTTCACACTCATATCTTTACTTACACACACTTATACAACCATAACCCATACTTACTCTCATGCCGTAGGTGGTTCGCAGGGTCCTACCCCTGCGTAATAACTTAACGTAGTGTTTCGTATTTCTTATTCTCAAGTGAAAGGAAAGTCTTGGCTAGAACCTACACCCCTCATAACTTTGATCCTAATCGAAGCCTGGTAGTGCAATCTATTGTACAATCAGTGGCGCCATCCGTGGGACCACTACTATTAGTCCCGTAATCACCCAGTCCTAAAACCCTAACCGACTACACTACATTTCCGGCATGGAACCAGGAAGAGAAGATACACCTCCACCAGGTTTCTCTACCCTAGTCCCTCTCAACACAACTAACACCGATAATCTCGCCCCCATAACGGCCTCAACCTTTACCACAGGATCTCATTTGGAAACTACTTCCGTACATCACGCCTCAACATCCGCTAACTCTATTCCAGATATTAGCTCTGCCTTCGTTGAGGCAAACTTTGAAGCCTTAGATTCTTTACTAAGGGCTCAAAAGAGACAGGTTCGCAACACTGAAATGTGAAGAGAGTTGGAATACTCCAGCGAGGAGTATGATGAAGAGATTGAAATATAGGAGAGGCCTCGACCTGTTAGCAGGGGGCGCTCGGCCCTGCGAAATGGTTCTCCTTCCATCAGAAGGCCAAACGGAAGGACTGTGGGTTTTGAAGAAGGACCCGGAGGAGATCCGGGAAGAAGGGAAAGAATGCAAGGTGAAAGAAGGAGCGAGAACTCCAACGGAGGGAGCAACCCTGTAGGGAACGGAGGGGTAAACCTACCTCCTCTCCTAGCTGCCCACTTAGGAAGAGAAGGGATGGGGGCTCCAGTACCCCCCTCATATGTTTCGAGTGTTTGAGGCCCTCCTCCACACTTAGGTATGAATCAGTTACCCCCTCCGGGAATGAACCCCTACATACCTGCTCAAACCTATAACACTTATCCTCTGAGTGGTTCACTCCCCAACCAGAATTACGAGCAAATGCCCTATGGACATGTTTCTATGCAATCGATAGGTGTAAACCCTGCCTACACACAGCCATTTCCTAACCCGTATAATCCTACACCTGTTTATCCACCTCCATACAACTCGTACAATGCCGAAGCCTCCGGAGCTTGCACACCTTTCATGAAGTGAATCGAAGACTACCCCCTACCTGACGGTGTAAAGATGCCTACTCACATAGGCACCTACGATGGGAAAGGCGATCCTGATAACTTCCTCTACTTGTTCGAAGGCGCTATCAAGATGCAAAAGTGGGTCATGACTGTAGCATGCCACATGTTCACTTACATGCTCCGAGACTCCGCGAGAATATGGTGGAATGGACAGAAGTTGGGGAGCATTGTAAGTCTAGACGACCTTAAGGCTAAGTTCCGATCACACTTTAGCCAACAGAAGAAGTACACCAAGACCCATCTAGCCGTGCATACCATCAAGCAAAGGGACAACGAAGGCATAAGAGCCTTCGTTACGAGGTACACCGATGAAACTTTGCAAATTCTGGGTTTGCATGAAGATCAGAGGATCTCGGGTTTTGTACATGGCCTTCGGACGCGAAGCTTGGTGGAATTTCTATCCACCGATCTTCCTACTACTTACAAGGCGCTGATGGAGAAGACTTACAATTGGATTGAATCCAAAGAGGTAGCAGGAAACGGGGCTCCGATAGAACAAAAGGAAGCTTCTGACAATTTCTCTCGAGGGTCCTCCTGGGAAGGATCCAAGAACAAGAAGAAGAACAGAGACCGCTTCACTCCATACAACAAAGGTTCGAACCACGGACTCTTGGCGAACTTAGTCAAATCTCCCAGGGAGATTTTGGCTACCAAGAAAGCCGCAAAGTCCTTCGATCCACCACCTCGGATGACAGCGCGAAGCAAAGCCAGAGACATGTCCAAGTACTGCCATTTCCATGAAGACCATGGACACGACACGAACAACTGCAGAGAACTAAAGAAGCAGATCGAAGAGGCAGTGCGGTCTGAACAATTAGCACATCTGGTTAAAGGCATCAAAAAGGGAAAGGACAATTTCTCTGACACCCAACTGGGTGAATGGAAGGGGAACAAGAAGGAGGCTACCCCCACAGAGGCTCCGATACTGATGGTGCACAGGCATGATCCAACCTTGAAAAGGAAGGAAGCAGACGGGGATCTGGGAAGCGTAGGGGAAATAACCTTCCCTTACATCTTGGGGCAGACACCTTCGACTGATCCCGTGGTCATCAAGGTACGAATCTCAAACAGGGAGGTAAATCAAGCATACATGGATTGTGGAAGCTCCTGCGAGATCATTTATGAGCATTGTTTCCTAAAGCTCAAGTCACCCATACGCTCACAAAGGGTGGACTCGAAAATACCACTGGTAGGGTTCGCCGGCGAACACTCATGGCCCCTGGGAGAAGTACCGTTGGAAATTACCATAGGCGAAGGCCCCTTATCCCGCACGGAAACACTCACCTTCGTTATAGTCAGGTCAGACTCTCCTTATAATTTGTTAATAGGGAGAACAACTATGCAAAAGATGGGCATTGTTGTTTCCACCATACATGCTGCTATTAAGTTCCAAACCCCCTTCGGAGTAGGAACTGTTCATTCTAATTATGGGGCGGATAAGGGTGTATATGGTGTTAAAAAGATCAAAGAATAATCGGAGGAGCCTCCGATAGCAATTCTAAGCTGCACAGATGCGGAGAAGCGAGTTGTAGTTAACCCTAGCTACCCTGAACAAACGGTGGTACTAGGAAAGCAACTCCCAGCGAATTTCAAGGCGAAGCTCACGGAACTGTTGCGGACTAACCTTGATGTTTTTGCTTGGAAATATTCTGACATGACAGGGGTACCAAGAACATTACTGATAGACGGACAGTCCTTCGGAACGGAGCATAAACTCAATGAGTACAACCACATTGAGCCGATAAAACAGAAAAGGAGGAGCCTAGCCCCTGAAAGAAATGCCACAGCCTGCAAAGAAGTTGACGAACCCACACAAGCAGGCATCCTAAGGGAAGTTAAGTACCAAACTTGGGTAGCTAACCCAGTAATGGTCAAAAAGAGCGACGGAGGGTGGCGCATGTGCGTTGACTTCACTGGCATCAACAAAGCATGCCCGAAGGATTGCTATCCCCTACCATAAATTGACTGGAAGGTAGAATCCTTGGCAGGCTTCCGGTTAAAATGCTTCCTAGATGCATACAAAGTGTATCATCAGATCCAGATGGCAAAGGAGGACGAAGAAAAGACAGCCTTCTACATAAGCAAAGGTGTCTACTGTTACAGAAAGATGCCCTTCAGATTAAAGAACGCAGGGGGCACTTACCAACGTCTCGTAGATAAAGCCTTCAATAAACAAATAGGCAGAAATCTCGAAGCATACGTTGACGACATGGTTATCAAAATCAAGATGGAAGAGGACCTACTCCTCGACGTACAGGAAACCTTTGACCAGCTTTGGGCGATTAACATGAAGCTGAATCCTAAGAAATGCTCCTTCGGTGTCGAAGAGGGATAATTCCTAGGACATTTGATCACTAAGCAGGGGATAAAGGCTAATCCCTCCAAGGTCAAGGCGATTTTAGATCTCCAAGCCCCTAATTGTCTAAAAGATGTGCAGAGCCTGAATGGGAAGCTGGCAGCTTTAAGCCGGTTTTTGTCGAAGGGGGCTGACAGGTCCCTACCATTCTTCAAAACACTCAAGGGATGCGTGGATAAGAAAACTTGTTAGTGGAGTCAGGACGCTGAAACTGCCTTTCAGAAGATGAAGGAGTTCATCGAAATCCTTCCAACACTTACAGCTCCAATCAAAGGCGAAGTGTTGTTCATGTACTTAGCATCCTCAATGGAGAGTATTAGCGCAATCCTTATGGCAGAATGAGACAAATGACAGATCCCCATTTACTTTGTCAGCAGAGTCCTACAGGGGGCAGAGATCAACTATCCAACATTGGAGAAGTTAATACTAGCCCTAATCTACGCAGAAAGGAGGCTCCAACGCTATTTCCAGGCCCATCCAATCACAGTCTTAACCGACAAACCACTCAAACAGATCTTGTCGAAACCCGAAAAGTCTGGGAGGGTGGTTAAATGGGCTATTGAACTGGGAGAGCATGAAATAGATTTCAAGGGAAGAAACTCTATTAAAGGACAAATTCTCGCAGATTTCTTGGCAGAAACACGTTCCGAGCCTGACGTAGAAAAAGAAGAGCCCAAAACCAACCTCACTCAAGTACATGCTGACTGGAAGCTTTATACAGATGGAGCATCCAGCTCTGATGGTTCTGGAGCAGGTCTAATGCTGGTCAGCCCTGACGGGAAGGAGCATACATATGCTCTTCGTTTTGAGTTCGAAGCCACAAACAATGAAGCTGAGTATGAAGCGTTGCTAGCAGGTCTCTGACTGGCTAAAGATATGGAGTTCAAAGCTCTCGCTATTTTTGTAGACTCCCAATTGGTAGCAAACCAAGTGACAGGCTCCTATGAAGCAAGGCAGCCCGTCATCAAACAGTACTTGGAAAAAACAAAGGAGATGCTGGAAAACTTCGACTCCTACACCATTCAGCATGTTCGTAGGAATCATAACAAGAAGGCAGATGCACTAAGCAAGCTCGCTTCCATGGCCTTCGCTCATCTCACCAAAGAAGTACTTGTCGAAGTCTTGCCTGAAAGATCCATCGTTCGCAAGGAAGTTGCAGATGTGGTTCACGAAGAAGGAGAGACGTGGATGACTCCAATTAGGGAATATTTGATAAGCGGTCTTCTCCCTAAAGATCCCAAGCTAGCAAGGAAGATTAGGGTTAAGTCCCCGCAGTACCGGCTAATAGGGCAAACCCTATACAGAAGGTCATTTTTATCACCTTGGTTAAGATGTGTGGGACCCAAGCAGGCTACGAGCATTATCTTTGAAATCTACGAAGGATCTTGCGGCCTCCATGCAGGACCCCGCTCAGTTGTCTCGAAGATAATGAAATTGGGCTATTATTGGCCTTCGATGCACAGGGATGCGGCAGAAATCATTCTCAAATGTGAGGCTTGTCAGATACACTCAAACGTTCCAAAGATGCCGAAGCAGGACATGACAAGTGTGACATCCGTATGGCCCTTCTCTCAGTGGTGCATCGATATCGTAGGACCTATGCATATAGCTCCCGGAGGAGTCAAATTCTTGCTGGTGGTAATCGATTACTTTACTAAGTGGGTGGAAGCTAAACCCTTAGCATCTGTCACAGGGAGACAGATTGAGAAGTTTGTATGGGAGCACATTGTGTGCAGATTCGGAGTGACCCATATAATCATATCTGATAACGGGAAGCAGTTCGCCAAAGGAGTCTTTTACGAATTCTGTCAAGGGCTCAACATAAAGCAGTCTTGGACATCCGTCTACCATCCACAAGGTAACGGACAGGTGGAGGTTACAAATAGAGACATCGTCAAAGGGATCAAGAAAAGGCTGGGACGAACTCATCATGGATGGGTGGATGAGCTCCCTCAAGTATTATGGGCTCACAGGACGCACCCTAAGTCAAGCAATGATGAAACCCCCTTCAGCCTAACATACGGAACATAAGCAGTCATCCCTTCGGAACTAAGTGTACACACGGAGCGTGTGGCAATGTATGATGCCTCCCAAAATGACAAAAGGATCATGGAAAACCTTGATCTGCTAGAAGAAAGAAGAGAAATAGCCTTCATCCGATAAGCAATACACAAACATAAGATCGAAGAATACTATAACAAAAGGGTCAGACCTTCCACTTTCAAGCCTGGGGAATATGTGCTATGCCTCAACAGTGCTAGCAAAGCAGAGTACCAGGGAAAGCTGGGACCAACTTGGGAAGGACCCTACATGGTAGCTGAGGCCTACGCCAACGGAGCCTAAAAACTGGCCAATCTTCTCAAAGAACCCATCGACAGGACATGGAATGGTACGAACCTTCAAAAGTTCTATGTTTAAGAAGTACTTTTACTTTTTTCTTGTAATTAGAAGCTTCTCAAGGGAAAGCAAACATTATTGGTAGTTGTCTTAGTTTTCATTTCAAGAATGATGTAATCCTCCCTACCAATTCAATGATAAATAAGACATTTCTCACAAATCTCTTGCTTCATTTCTTAAACACAAAGATTTGTTCAGCCAAGTCGTTAATGAGTTTCAATGTCGAATAAAATGGCTCAAGGTGCAATACACGCCTTATCACTTAAGCCAACTTTAACATTCACATTAACTCTCCTAGTAGTTTTTGACGCTTGTAAAAATATATACAAAGTCATACTACTTAAAGGATTTGAGATAGAGTGGGTCGCAACCCTCTGTCAATGATCAAATTTGGTCATTATATTCTTGGTGTTGTAATTTACACACAATGAGGTTGTTTAACCTTAGGCTGTAAAACGTAAGCGTCGAAAAAATGGCGTACGAGAAGTTAACAAAACAAACACAAATAATAACTAAGTGTGTAGAGGTATTCCTCTACACCATACCATTCAAAAGGAGGGCTAGTGCCCTTGTACCTGCACGAGGAGCCTAAGCCCCAGTTAAATTATTTTTGGCCCATGGCCATACATCACAAGCATTCAAATTGTTTAGAGAACAAGACAAGCATTGTCAAATAAGATAAATTGTCTTAAAGGGTACATGCCACCCTTGAAACAAAATTACTGCCGACATGGCAGCCTTCATTCTTGCTTTTTCGGAGATGGAGTGGGGGATGGTTGAACTGAGACAGGCTTGGTAGACATAATCTTCTTGAAGGGAGTGGTGGGCTTCAGCTTTCGAGGTTTATTTGAAAGGACATCTTCGAGGGGTGCCATAGGATCTTTGGTAGCCTCAGCAAGGAAGGAGTACTCTGCGGTTGCGAACGCATTTCCTGCCTCATCATACTCAGCCTTCGAAGTGGGACGGTAGCATTCAATCTTGGAAAGATCCACGAGCTTACTTGTTTTGGCAGCCTCCTCCAACGCCAAGCACCGTCCATGAAAAATGGCTGATTTGATGACCTTCCACATCTGAGCTCCCAATTCATCATTATGGTAGAGCTCCATGGCTATGTAAGGCACCACCTTCGAAACGACCTCCGCACGATCCTTTTGCAGCATCTTATACCTCATCTGCAAGCCATCGATTTCCTCCCTTAACTTCACTTCTACCTCTCCGAGCCTGGCTTTCTCACTTTCCAACCCATCACATTTCGCCTCAAGAACAGAATTCTGACCTGTTACAGTGATGACCTTGGCTTCTTCCAACTTAAGATTGCCGAGTTCAACTGTCAACTGGGCTACCTGTCCACGAAGGTCTTGGACGACGGGGTTCTTCTCAACGTTCCCCTCAATCTCGTCACACTTAGCCTCCAGCTTGACCACAGTTTTGAGCAATTATCTGGTTTTGGCATTTAAGTGATTATCCAATACAGCCTGCCTCGCAACCCCATTGTCATGCATGTCACAAAACCTTTCAATGGACATATTTTCCAGCATACCTTTCCATTGAGGAAGGGTGACATGATCGACAATCCGGTGACAGGCCAAAGCATTGGGAAGCTCCTTCATCTCTGGAAGGCCTGCGACCAATACAATGTATAAAGGCTAAGTTAGTTGTGACAATTATGACTTCACATATTTTATAAGGAGGAACTTCTTACCATGCACCTCCACTGATTCATCTGGCAATTCGAAGGCTGACTTCACAAACTTTCTACCTTCAGCACTCTTCTGCTTCACAACTCTGCCTCCGGAGGCAGGTAGGGGATTCTTCCTCTTGTTGGTAGACTTAACAGCCTTGGCTGCTGTTCCCTTTCTACTTTTCAATTTGTCATCTATCCCTGTTGAACCTATCATAGGGACATCCTCATCCGCAGGATCCTCCGAGTCAGCAACATTCTCAACCAGTTGGGACGGACCCTCCAACGCAGCTTGAGGGGGTACCGATGCAATGGGCTCCGATTCGGAGTGTCTACCTCATTGTTGTTCACAGATGTTGAAGGAGAGCCAACACCATAAGACTCTTCGGGCTTCTCAGCAGGCATAAACCTTAAATCTTCATCCAAATCTTGGTACATGAAGTTTTTGAATGACATCTTTGCAAAATAGAAACAAAAAGAAATAAATATCAGTGCTACATTGGTCCTACTTAAATAGAAGTAGATAAACATACTTTGTCCTTGGTATATGATAACAGGCTTCTTGGGAGACCCCTCCCAGCTCTGGGTAATCCCAGCCATGTATAAGATGGCTTCAGGGAGCACTTGCACATCCACAGGATATTTGGCCAAACGCTGATAACATGGATCCCTTCGCACCTCATATGGCAAGGGGGCAAGGGGTCATTGTACCATTTTGCATCAAACATATTTTCCTTATTCAGCAACTCTGGATACTTAAGGGGAACAATAGTTTCTTGCACATAGAAAAAGCTACCTTTCCAACCTGTTATATTGGTATACACCCTCCCAGACAGGTTTGGAACATCCGATTCAGGCCTTTTTGCTAAAGTTAACCAATTGCCCCCAGGATACAAGTTCAGAAATCCTCTTAAAACCTTTAATGTTGGTTCATAGCCGTATGCTTTACACATCACTATGAATGTGGTCATTTTGGCTAAACTAAAGGGGTTGAACCTAGAGATATGAACCTTGTAGTATTGCATAAACTCTAATATCAGTGGGTGCAGAGGAATCCTAAGGTTAGAATGGCTAAATGCATGTGTGTATAGCCCTACGAAACCTTAAGGAGCATCAAAAATACCCTTATTAGACTTGGGTAACATCATGATAGGTCACTAGATTTACAACACAAGCTTAATAGAAAGAGATAGAGGCGGTTGAACAATAAACAAACACACACACACACGATATGCTTAGCCGGTTATGCGTAGAGAGTGAGTAAAAGGAATAAATTGAACAACCAACCCTCAAGTGATGGTTATTACATAGTATTTATAGGCAAGGAGCTAGGGCAACACTCCTACTCCTTCCTTTTTCCTTATTGGACATGGGCCTAAGCTTATGGGCCTTCTACATAAGCTTGACCTTAAACAAACATAAAGGCCAAAATAAACTACCTATTACATATGAGTAACTAACACTTGATTTAAGGTTTAGGAGTGATTCCAACAATCTCCCCCTCAAGTGTTGGTAATGAAAAACGGTGAAGGCGTTGATGTAATAGTAGCTTTGACGTCTTCTGACATTCTTCTTTCTTGTGAGAAGAAATGCCTTGATTCGAACAATCTCCCCAGTGTAGAGAGATGGTTTTCTTTGAACAGTTATGCTTTGATGTCATCTTTAACTTTGTTCTTTGATCATTGTTCTTTGTGATGAAAGTGATAGTATGTTGTTGTCTGCATTAAGTCTGCCTCAGGTCTGCTTCGCCGCTACAGTGTCTCTAAGTCATTCTTCAACATGCTCACACGCTCTTTGACATTGGAATTCAGTACTGATAAAGTTCTTTAAGTCCACAACTTTGTAGATTCTTTGATTTGACGAAGAATCATTCTGACTGTTGTGTTGCTTTTGGATAGAACTTCCATTAGTGATGATGTTGGCGTGAGCATAAGAAGAATCTGCACGATCATCCCGCTCCGGAGCTTCCATAAGAAGAAAACATTTAAAACGGTTAGTAATAAGCGGATTCCGGCACTTACAAGTTTGAACTTCGAGAGTGTTAACAGCATAGTGTGAAAACACAACTCTAATTCTCACAAAGGCCGTTCCTGAACTGGAGTCCCACAAGTGAGATAACGCGATGTACTGAAGTACACCTACAGTTCAGATGAGTCGCTGAGGTACACCGAAGCATCACCTCACGACTGTAGACCGTTTGAGACACACTAAGCGTAATCCACGAGGAGTTACCGAAGTGACCCTGGCAGGAGTTTCCATTCAATCACTGAGGATCACAGTTGTGAACCTCTCATAAATGTTCTCGACAGATTGCTAAGATCTGTGAAGGATTCGATAACGTACCACTGATGTTCTTATTGTTGAACATCAAGTGATGAAATGTCAAGTGTACCTAAGAGATCTTTTGATGAATCTCGTGGCTCTAGACTCAATAGTGCGTTTTGGTTTTCTTGAGCGGAGACTAGGGAGAGGGTCTCCTTCTTCAATACCAGCTATCTCTAAGAGAAAGCCGATAGATTATGTAGGGTTCCCTATGAGAATGAAACAAGCTTCTTTTGAGAGAAACTTGAGTGGCTAAGAAGGTATAGTGCATGCGTCACTGGGTCCATGACGACTTTTAATCTTCAATACCGGCGTCACTAAGTGACAACCAGTAGCATATGAATGGAACCCGGTGTCTGCCCTAAGTTGAATAATTTGGAGGGCTATTTCTTTTCACCCTTTTCTTTGCATTTCTTTTTAATTCTTCAACTCCTTCTTTCGCCAATTCTCATTTTCTCCTTTTTATAATCGTACCTAAGGACTTCTAAGTACTAACTATTTGTGGTGTCCTTGGGTAGATCCCTCTGGCTCTGGCGGATCATAGGACGGTTATTCCTAACCTAGTCACCTTATCACTCCATGACTAACCTATGTTGCCATAAAACTAATTTTCAAGAAAATCTCTCAAAGGGTTTGTAAATGAAAAACATGTTTGAACCACTGTGAGAGTTTTATCTTTTAGCAGAAATACTCCCCCTCCACATGTGCTTTAGAGTTTTGATGGAAATCTGCACAGTGAGGAAAGAGCGCGCATTTTATGAATTGATCAACTCAAGATAGACAATCCCCCGTGAGACACGGTTACGTTGCATAGTTAAAGAGATACATTGTCAGTTTTTAGGTGACAAATGGCTCTAATAACTACCTTGAAGGTGTAGACAAACCTCGAAAGGTTGTCATACCCGTCAGAGTTCATGTCTACCAAGAGTTTCTCGAATGGTACATTCTACTCGAACAAGTCCTTTGCGAGACATGTTTACATTACTAGAGAACTAGCTTGAAATTATTACCCGTCCCGGACAAGTCTTTTTGAGTTACTAACATTTTAGTACCGTCAATTCGTTGGTTAAGTCTATTACACAAAGATTCATTTGCATTTACACAACATATTTCTTATCACATAATTATCTCCCCCTCAAAAATGGCATATAAAATGTTATTTTTGAAAAGTTGAGAATAAATATGACCATTTCGAGTGTTGCGGGAAGATGACCACTATGAACAATTTGTGAACAAAGTTTTAATTCAAATACTCCCCCTCAATAAGTGATATAAACGGTTGAGGTTTTGACAATCATACGGGGAAGTACTTGTCCTTTTGAGCAAAACCTTGAAAAATGAAAGGTTTGATAGGTTTTACTCAAAAGTAAGAAGCTTTCGCTCCTTTTATAAGGATTGTGGCACTGAAGCGTACCACATGGTCCTTTCTTGACAAGAACGGGTTGTACACTGTTATGTGTGCACAAGCCATTCACAGAAATAATCACACATCCAAATTTATTATGAAAGAAGCAGTTTAAGGGGTACCAGGTAGTCCAGAGATGTCGCCAGGAGTGTGAATTGGGCATTGAAAGCCGGTGATGTTAATCCTGGGTCGACCACCAACATAGCTTTCCAATCTTCTGAACTGATCCCTTCTATACAACCGTTCATTAATCATCGTGATGATCCTCTTCACATCCCTTCGATCCTGAGAATTCCATCGCTTAGGAGACCCAATCTTTTGACGTATATCCTTCAACCTATAAGCCAATCCGTCCCTAACCATCTTCAAAGTGTGATCCCCAAACTTGTGAAGATCACTACACGCCATTAAGCAATTTCGTTGAAGTTCACTGCGGTAAACGACGCCGAATGGTTTGCTGATGAGTGTATATTGTGAGAGTTGGTTGATGTCGGGAAGATCAAGCTGAGGTGCTGTGAAGTTAACACGGGTCTGATATGATTCAACTGCGAGCTGGAGATCTTCTACACGTTCTTTGATGACTATGCGTCTGATGAAGATGAGCAGTGACTTGATGAATTCACGTTGTACTTTAGTTGAAAATTGCCTCATGCGACCCTGAACTTTGGCAAGGTACATGTCTTCAATGTCGTTGATAGACAAATTCTCAAAGTCAGCTTCAGAGAATGCATAATCCTGTTCATCTTGCCTTTTGACCACAATCTTCTTGAGAAAAGTGTAGTCCCATTTGGTCGAAAGATCAACGTGTTTGATGGCAACTATATCCTTAGTACTGAACACTGCATGTTGAGACTTCTGAACCTGACAACTTCTGTAGTAGATTCTTCGGCGTTCCGGCCAATGATGAATCCCGTACATTGCATCTCGGTTGTATGCTTCCACTTTGTTGGAGAACAAGTTATTAGCTCTTTCCTCGATAGCTATGCAGTTTGAGTATATGGCTGCTGGGAATGGAAGTGTCAAAGATGTAGCGTATTTCCTTGATCCATCGCCACCGTGTAGAAGAAATTCCAAGTCTTTGTTGAAGAAATATCTGAATGGAATCCTAGGTTCATCTGGTTGGCCGATCGTTGGTAGTGGTTTAGACCAGTCGGTGTAATATGGAGGGTTGTCCCATTTGGTGAAGTCGATGTTTGCTTCTGGGTTGAGCCAATCCATGTTGTTAGACATAGCTCTAGCAATGTTTTCAAGGTGATATTCGACCTCGATGGCACTTTCTGAGCTATCTTTCCATAGTTGAAAAGCTTCATTCTTGATTCGTCTCAACTCAGATTTCGTCATCTTCTTCACATGGAACTTTTCTTGCATAATCTTAGCATGCTCTAATGTATTACCGTCTACCAGATCTTGACCTTCTTCAGGGTAGGGAGTTGAGTTAACAAGTGTAGAGAACCATTCAAATTCCTCTGTTTTATCGTCATCTAGCCATGATACGACGTCAGCCATGGGCGGCTTCTTCTTCTTTTATTTAGGCCTAGATGAGGATTCTGGTTTCTGAACATGTTTGGGAGAGGTGGGTTGTTGTAGGGGCTCACGGACTTCCTCATCGTCACCACCCGTATACTCAAAGTGATCACCGGTTTTTAGAGTCTCGGGCGGTAACTCATAATCCTGAGGTTTATCAGTAGAAGAACGAGGAGGTGATCTTTGTTGTGCAGGAGTCCGTTGTGGTGGAGGTTGCATCGAGTACTGAATAGAGGATGATACATCAGACTTCTTTGTGCGTTTGGGCTCTTTATCCTTATCCTGATCTTTGTCTTCATCATCTCTTGAACGTTTGGGCCTTACAGCTTCTTCTCGGAATGAGGACCTGAGTTGGTATTCCAATAGAGCTTCAAATAGTTTAGCTTTGTGTGAGGCAAACATTGCCGAGCGTTTCGACATTTGCGCTACTAGCCGGTTCACCAATTCATCATCTGAGAAAAATGTGGATTCAACTGGATTGATGCTTAAATTCATCGGAGTTGATTTCATGGCTTGTTTGGCTAGATGCAAGAGATGTAGATACAGTTGTCTGGTATACATCTCCTTTGTCAGTTTCGGAACGACATCCATAAGGAACTGGTGAGAGTATCCTTTGATCATTTTGTCCATTTTCCCTTGAAGATCATCTTTCATGAGCTTCTGGACGTACGCCCTTTCGTCTTGCATCTTGTCGAGATCATCATGAATATACTGTATCTGATCAGCATAGAAATTCATCTTCCTGTAGAGTATGTCTTTCTTTCTGACTTGTTTGACAGCATTCCCAATTCTTTTATGAGCATGAGATATCCAAGATCGAGTTGGCTTCTTCACTGATTTGGATGTTGATTTGGTTGATCTTTTAGATGGTGGTGGTGAAGAGTGAGATGATGAATCTGATGAGGAGGAGACTTGGGGTCCTTAGGGGGTTCAGAAGTTTCCTCCTTAGACATAGCCTTGTCATCAGTCTTTGTTTCATCAGCAGGTATTTCCTCAGTCTTTTCTTTTGCTGGTTCCTCAACCTCATAATCAATGGAATCCTCCAAAAGTTGTTGTTGTTGAAGAAGAGTGGTGGCACCAGCTCCCTTATCGGGTCGATTAACCGCATCAGGATCTGGTGAAGAGTGGACACCACCACTCGACCCTCCGGGGCCACCCATTTGTTCTTGTTCAAATTCTTTGGCTTTTTTAAGGTGTCTAACGATTTTAAACTTCTTCCTGTAGGATTTATCCAGTTGCTCTTCATCACTTTCTGAGCTTTCTTCATATGGCACAAGTACAGGAGTCTTTCCTTTACCTAGGTCAGCTGGAGGACTAGGAGGTTTTGCTACTGAGGGAGGTGGTTCGGTTGCAGATTCAGAGTAGTGAACCTCCTCTTCTGATTATGTATCTTCAGAGCTTTCGTCCAGTAGCTTTCTTGGTGGTTCAGGTGTAGGAATAGGAACAGCTTCCTGAGAGGGAACTTTCTTCTTTGGAGCAGGTTTCCTCTTTGGGAAATTCCTTTGACTCTCTGTGCTTACTGCACTTCCAGCACTTCCTCTTCTGGTTCTCCGAGTAGGTGTTCCAGAATGTTTTTCATCGAGATGACCAACTTTGCCTTCTTTTACTGCTACCCGATACCTTTTGTACATTTCAAGCTTCTTGATTTCGTCAGTCAGTAGGTGATCAGGTAACACATCACCTTGTTTCTTTGTAGACGATTCCTTGATTCTGACTGATAGGGTAGGCTCAGTCAACATATCGTGATTGTCTGGGTCATTGAGCCTTTGTGGAATATCGGGATTAAGTCCAAGTGCTCTCTGGATCAACAATTTTGTGTATCTGACATAGGGAATCTTTGAGCCAAGTTTCTTGTGAAATGACATCATGTCTTCCCATAACAGTGCTTCAATTTCGATATCCTTTTTGTTGATTAATGACCAGAAGATTTGTAGTTCCATGAGCTTGGGATGCTCATAGTCACTGTCACGACCAGAGACTGATTTGGTGATGATGATGTAGAGGGTTCTCCACGGTTGAGGAATGTTCTTAAGCTCCACATGAGAATGCATAGAGATAATTCCTGAAGCTTCATCATAGCCAATATCAAGCAAGAATTGTAGAACTGTCTCCTCAGTAGGTGTGGCAAAGAAGTCGGTTGGCTCGATTTCAGGAATGAGAAGAATAGCCCGTAAGTCAGCATGAGTGATGGTGACTTGTTTGTGATTGAGAGTAACAGTCACTGCACTTTGACCCTTGATCCTTTGCATTGAATTCCAGAATTGTTGCATGTAGATCTCCGGTACATTAGCAGAGTGTGAGAGCATGTTCTAGTAGGGATGATTCTTTAAAATATCTACAGCAATGAGACAAGAAGATTCTGAGCATGTGAGGGTATCAAAGTCAACCCTAAGGTTGTTCTTTCCAATCTTTCTAGGATAGCCATTAGGGAAGATGTCAGCAATTGTGAGAACTTCTGGTGCATCCACATTTATTTGAGCAGCCATGTCGTGATCTGAAATAACATTAGCCAAAAGAACCAACATATCAAAAGACATAATGTTAGTCAACAGAAGGTTTTTATTGTCTAATTATTGAATGTACAGTGTTAATGATTGTTACGAGTCCTAAGTCACTTGTTTGTCCAATCGTCCAATCGTCCAATAACGTCGTGATACGTTTCGTGAGTTAGTTAACTTTAAGTTTTAAAGTTTATTTTGTCACTTATTTAACACAACTTATTAAACGATTAGGTTTATTAGTGACATTATTGGTTTCGTGATGATATGATTTATTTATTAACAAGTTTGTACACCTAACAATTCATAATGAAGGTCAATCATGGCTTAGGCGTAGATTTGGCAAAGTTATGCGTAAACAGAAGTGATATACGCGTAGACGAAAGCTTATGCGTAGGATCCTAACTTACGCGTAAGAAATGTTACGCGTAGGAAAAGGGGACCTTATGCGTAGAGCTTATGCGTAGGCGTATAAAGACCTTACGCGTAAGGCTTACTCGTAAGAGTAGACCTTATGCGTAGAGATCACTATTTACGCATATCCTTCACAGGATACGCGTAGTCCCATTGTAGAACCTTACGCGTAATAGTTACGCGTAGGATTTCTCTTACGCATAACTGTCTATGCGTAAGGTAATCCTTATGCGTAGAGTAACAATCAACCTTGATTCTGAATCTTATGCGTAGCAAGCCTGAAATAAGATCATCATATCATCAATCTTAACACATATATTCATTTTACAACAAATCATGGCATGAAAACTTATTAAATGTTTTACGCGTAGAAAGTCATACGCGTAAGTCAAAACCCTAAAGTTTATGATTTACGCATAAGATTTCTAGCCATAGGAATTGCACCATAGTGTTTCTGGGAGTTATAAGAGGCATATAGAGTATGTTTATCCAAGTTTTAACATCAAAAATGTCAAGAATAAAAAATACCCAAACCGTATGAATGTAAACCCTAAATTCCCATTGATGATTCATTTGAGTTTCTGGGTAAAATTTGGGCAAGGATATGTTCAATTCAACTTGAATACAACCTTATACAACAATTTTTTTTTTTTACCACAAACATGCACATTTGAAAACACCAAAAACCACGCATAAACCCTAATTTTCAAAATCACACAATTCGAGTTTCTGGGTTCATTTTGAGGATAGAAAAAATATCATTGATGTTATTAAAACATGACACTATCTTTTTAACCACAAACACATAAACAAGATTATGTGTTCATACGCATACGCGTAGAACACAAAATCAGCCATAGTTTAAAATCTAACCGTTAATTTTCAAAAAGATTTAAAACCATTGTTTGTAATCTTGTTAGGAACACAAAAAGACTTACAAATTGAAGATCTGAAACACGGATTTCTTGAACGTTTTTTAAGCGTAGGATGAGATAGGTTTTAGCAATAAATGTGAAGAGTTAAGTTAGGTGGGATCTTTTATTGAAAAATACTTTCAGTTTTTGACAATTTTAGTCCCTCCACCTTTTCCATTTACATCCAATACCATTTAACTTCCGTTTTGGTTATCAAACAAAGGTTTTTAAGAAAGAAACTTTGACGACACTCCCCCTCGACTTAATAAATGATGAAAGGTTATAAATTTTAGTCCGAGGAGTGTCAGTTTAACCAGAAAATTTTACCACCATTGATAAAAGAAACAACCGGGATATGATAACATGCAAGTACACAGATGTTATGAAACAATTAAGCGAATATTTTCTCCCCTTCAACACTTGATCGAAAAAAATACTGAATTTTGAAAGATTAAAGTATTGACGAAAGAAGTGTACTTGCCATGTTGAAAGAATACAATAGATTAGAAGAATATTTTTGTTGTTTTATCAGGTTTTATATTTTTTTATTTTGTTTTTGAAAAATGTATTTACAAAAGATATTTTGGTGTTTGGCAGGTTTTTAAGACTGTTTTAGGAGGTCATTCAATTCCTCTTGAGTCAAACACCTCATACCAATCCGGTGGACCAACTCATTAAACCTAGCGGGAGGCAAGGCTTTGGTGAGAAGATCTGCCAATTGGTATTCTGTACCCACGAAGTATAATTCAACTGTACCCTGTTCCACGTGGTCCTTGATGAAATGATAGCGTAGATCGATGTGCTTTGATTTCGAGTGCTGAACTGAGTTGCACGAGATCGCAATGGCACTCCGATTGTCGCAGTACATCGGGATTCTGTCAAATACGTAACCATAGTCTTTGAGTTGTGTTCTCATCCATATGACTTGAGCACAACACGCGGACATGGCTACATATTCTGCTTCGCTTGATGACAGTGATGTACAATCCTGCTTCTTTGATTGCCAAGACACCAGTTTATCACCAAGAAATTTTAGTTCTCCTGAAGTACTTTTCCTTGAGTCTAAGCATCCTGCGTGGTCAGCGTCTGAAAAAGCGATTAGTTCAAAACCAGAATCCTTCGGATACCAGATCCCCAAGTTAATGGTTCCCTTGATGTATCGGAGGATTCTTTTAGCCTCAGAGAGGTGGGTTTCAGTTGGTCGCGACTGATAACGGGAGCATAGATAAACGGCAAAGACAATATCAGGTCTGCTAGCTGTTAGGTACATTAGAGACCCAATAGTACTACGGTATTTTGTAGGGTCAACTAATTTTCCATGTAAATCAGCGTCTAGCTTCTTGGTATGAGTCATTGGTGTGGCATAAGTATCACAGGTTTTCATTCCAAATTTGTTTAACAATTCAAGGGCATATTTGGACTGACTCAAGAAAATACCACGGGGAGATTGATGAACTTGCAGTCCTAGAAAGAACGTAAGTTCACCCATCATGGACATTTCAAAATTTTTCTTCATTAGTTTTGCAAAAGCGATTGAAAACTTTTTATGTGTAGACCCAAAAATGATGTCATCCACGTAAATTTGAATAATTAAGATATGTGCCCTTTGATATTGTATAAAAAGAGTTGGGTCAACCGAACCTTTGGTGAAATTATTAGCAATGAGGAAAGATGATAGCTTATCGTACCATGCCCGAGGGGCTTGTTTGAGACCATAAAGAGCTTTGTTCAGTTTGTAGACATGGTTCGGGAACTCAGGATCAATGAATCCTTCGGGTTGGCTGATATAAACCGTTTCTTTCAGTTGTCCGTTGAGAAACGCAGTTTTGACACCCATCTGAAAGACCGTCATATTCATATGAGCCGCGAACGTGAGAAATATCCGAACAACCTCAAGACGAGCAACCGGAGCAAAAGATTCTTCAAAGTCTATTCCCTCTTCCTGACGATAACCCTTAGCCACTAGACGTGACTTGTTTCGGATTACGTTCCCTTCAGCATCCAATTTGTTTTTCCAAATCCATTTGAGACCAATGACGTAGACCCATGTTGGTCTTTCAACCAGTTCCCATACTTCAAGACGTTTGAATTGGTTGAGTTTTTCTTGCATGGATTCAATCCAGTTGTCTTTTGTCATTGCGTCTTTAATGTTTTTAGGCTCAGATTGGCTGACAGTGAGTGCATAAATGCAATGTTCACCATCTGTGTGAAGACATTGTCTCGTAACGACTAGTTGATTCGGGTTGCCAATAATATTAGCCAGAGGATGGTCTTTTGTCCATCGATGTGTAGAGGGTTGATGTTGGTATACATTGTGCAGATTATGAGGATTCAAATGGTTTGTTGAAGATCTGCGACATCTGGTGCAGCAGACTCATTAGCAAACGGGTTAAAGAATGCATTTGGATCAAAATCTGCAGGTGGGGGTACTTCATTAAGAATATCATCAGCGCGGTTCATCATTGTTGGAAGCGGTGTGTTCAACTGTTGTGGTGGAGTCAACTGGTGGTGCTTCTTCAACAGTAGTTGTTGTAGCAGGTGTATCAGGTATAGGAATATTATCAGGTTGTGCAGCGGAAACAGCGGATACACCTGGAGCACGTTCATCAATATCGTCACTGAACAGCGGAGCAAATAACCGTTCCATTTATTGACAAGTGAGCTGGGGGCTTTGTTCAGCTGATGATGGGGGGTTGAGGGAAGTTTAAACGGTTGTGACCGGGTTCTAAGTTGTTATACTCAGAAGTCATTTCCGTAAGTTCATCAAAATGAGCATGAATCGTTTCCATCACCTGTTTTTTATGACGATTCCAGATTCGGTAACCTTTAGAATTCTCACAATATCCAATAAATACTCCAGTGTCGGCTTTGGCTTTGAGCTTTCCAAAATCATCACGATCATTATTCGGATAGCAAAGGGATCCAAATACATGAAAGTGTTTGAGATTCGGTTTGTGGTTGTGGACAAGCTCGAAAGGTGTTTTGTTGTGGCGTTTTGTGATCATAGAACGGTTTTGAGTATAGCATGCAGTAGATACAGCTTCTGCCCACAAGTAATCTGGAAGTTTAGCATTGATTAACATTGTTCTTGCAGCTTCCACTAACGTTCGGTTTCGTCTTTCAACAACACCGTTCTGTTCTGGTGTACGTGCAATAGATGTCTGATGCTGAATTCCCATTTTCTCATCAAATGTACGAAGGGTTTGGTTAACAAATTCAGTTCCTTTGTCTGTTCTTATTTGGCGGACGGTGTTCCGGAGCTGAACTTGAATTTTCGTGAGAAAGGTGATGAACATTTGTGGAGCTTGGTCTTTGCTTCGAAGAAAGTAGACCCAAGTCCATCGTGAATAGTCATCAACAATTACTAAGATGTAGTGTTTGCCATTGATCGTTTGCACGCGCATCGGGCCACACAAATCCATGTAAAGAAGATGAAGCACATGCTAAGAGCTGTGTTCCACCTTTGAAGGAAAATGAGCACGAGTGCTTTTTCCTTGTTCACAAGCTGAGCAAAGGTGATCTTTTGAATATCGGAATCGTGGGAGACCTTCAACTAGTTTGTGTCAAGCAAGGTTGGTGATGGTTTGAAAGTTTAGATGTAAGAGACGACGGTGCCATAGCCAGGATTTTGTTGATGTTGCCTTTGAAAGTAAGCAGATGGGAGATGAAGCAACCATGTCTTGCATAGAGATAGTGTAGAGACTAGAATTACGCGAGCCAGACATAAGGTCATTTCCTTGTAGATCACGAATGAAACAAGTTTTCTCCCTGAAAGCAACCTCCAAATCTCCATCACAAAACTGACCTACTAAAAACAGATTGTGACCGAGGCCTTCCACATAGTAAACCCTGCTAATTTCAATGTTCCCATTGATATAGTCTCCGTAGCCCATGATAGCTGCGAAGTGATCATTCCCGAATCTGACAGTGCCAATGAACTTTGCAATAAAGTTTGATAACAGTTTAAGGTTTCCTGTCATGTGTCGGGAACATCCGCTATCAACAATCCAGAGAATGATCTGTATCACCTGCATTACACACAGACGACACAGATGGAATAGAAGTAGATGTGGAACCCGAAATGTTAGAGGGTTCTGGAGCAGTGATAGTAGACATACACACATTAAGTACTTTAGGCATCCATTTAAATCCTAATGTGTTATATATCCATTTATGCCATCTATAACTACTGTTTGCTTTAGTCTTTGTGAATGCACTAGGTGGTACTACATTCTTAGGAGGTGAAACTGGAGCTACAGGGACAGCAATGCTTGCCTTAGAATCTAAAGAAGGCGGTCTACCAAGCACAGACTTAGAATGATTATTGGGCCTAGAGGTATTCCGATTCTTAGGATTCCATAAACGAGAGATTATAGCTTTAGCAACACATTTGTCATGACACTCATAATTCATACTTTTACGACAAATAACACAAGGTGCATCAGACTGAATATCAAAAGTACTTAGAGGTTTAGCATTCGTTACATCACTATTTCTATTACATTTGCCAGACGCAATATCTATAGTGGAAGCAACGTGAGTCTTATTCATAGTCCTAGGGTGTTCTTCTACTTTAGCATTCCTTATTGATCTTTTCTTAGGTCGCAACTTCCTATTCTTCGATTGAGTGCTCCTAGGCTGTAAAGTGCGGACGTTTGGAAAAGACGCAACTATTCCTGTTTCAGTAGAAGGAAGCATGTTAGCAACTTGTGATTTGGCAGTAGGAATTCTAGGTTCACGAGTACTAAGTGTTACTGGTGCTAATCTCTTAATGATGGTTGGCGGAAGTTGTTCATACTTTCCTAACATTTCTCTTAAATTAGAGATAGTGTGAATCAAATCTTGATTTTCAGAACGAATATTACCAGCAAAATTCATGACTTCTCTAGTGTGAGAAAGATAGTGATCAAATTCGTTTTATGCTTCATGACGAGTCTTATTGAGTAAATCAAATATGACACCATATTCCTGTTTAACTTTTACAAGTTCTTGTTCATATTTTGAGATTTGACTTTTCAAAGACACGTTTTGATCATCCAGTTGCTCAAGTTTACAATCAAAAGATTTTGTATGCAACTAAGCGATTTTCTTTTGAAAACCAAGTTGTTGATTGTGAATATCTTTTTCACACCAATTAAGACGACGTTTTGCATTGTAAAGTTCGTTAAGTAATCGTTCATTTTTAGCTTTTAAAGACTCAATGTGAAGCACATTATCAGTATTCTCAACAGTTACCACAGAGTCAACATTATCAGCAGAGATATAATCTGATGCATGTGGCAAAGAATAGAATAACACAACATTATGGATATCAGCACAGATAACATCTTTTAAGAGTCGATCAACATCTTTTCTCAACATTTTCTTTTTACGTTTAGTGTTAGAAATAGATGTTTCAGTTTTCTCGAAAACGACCTTCATGACTCCAAGTTCCTTATGAAAGTCCCGTTCCCAAGACAATGCACAACTTTTCAAATTTTTAACATTTGGTAAAAGATTTTTCTGAAAAATGTCTCTTTGTTCTCGCGCCAGAGGCGATTGAAAGTGTTGAACTTTGATTTCAGAATGATATTCTATCTCATGTTCTAAAGTTTTGAGGTCAGCCATGAAAATATCAAAATATCTAAGAATTTTGCGATTTTCAGGTTTTGAGTTTACTTCACTGATGGACGGTAAAGGACCATAAATTTGTGCATAATCTGGTTGGGGATTAACATTAGAAGACTCAGGTGTTTTGATGATAACCCTTGGTGTGTTAGAAGAATCCGTTGGTGTGACAAAAGTGACCGGTTTTGAATAATTAAAAGGTTTGTTGTAAACAACAGTTTTTAATTTTGATCGACTCTCGTCTTCTGCATCTAATTCCTCTTGACGGTGATATTCAACAACACTCATAACAGAATTATCAATTTTATATTTTGCACTGAAAAATTCAGGATTTGGTTTGAATGTTTTGGTTGAAAGCTTTGGTTTGTAATCAGCAAGATTAGGTCCATATCCTTTTGGATCGGGTTTTAAGGTAAACTTTTCAATAGCAGTTACTGACTCACCATGTTTATAAACAACAGTTTTAAACTCTTTAAGTTTGCGTTGCAAGCCGATAATTTCTTCAAGATGATTATCTATTCGGTTCGTGGAATGCTTTTTGTATGCAGAGAACTGTTTTTGACAAGTTAACAACTCAGCCTTAGCTTTATGATTTTCCAAGGTGAGAGCGTTAATTTGATTTTTATGTTCATGTTTCAGTTGTTCTATCTCAGACAATAAAGCATTCTTCGAAGCGGCTAGATCACGCATCTGTCTCTCTAAATATTTTTCGTTTTGATGAGATTTTGTAAAGGCTGCTTCAAAACCTTTTTCACGTTTTTCTTGAGTTTTGAAAAAGTTGAGTTGCTTTTGTAAACATTCAAAATCCTTGGTTAATAGTGCATTTTTACTTTTTAAGTCCTTATTTAATGCACAACATTCTTCAATTTGGGATTGCTGGTCTTTGAGTAAGAGAGCAAGATCTGGATGAGGCAATAGTTCGGCTTGTTCAACAGAAGTCACAACATGATCATTATTTAGATCCTCAAATATAACCACGGAGTCAATTTGATTATCAAAGGAAACCATAAGGTCATCTTGATCGTCAAATGTAACTACAGGGTCTATTTGAAAATCATCGGAATGAGATGTAAATGACTCATTTTGAACATTCTGAGCCTTGCCGGATTTAGATGTTGGCGGAGATATTAGATCAGAGATAAATATGGTCTGTCCGGGTACCTGAGACAAGCCATCAGTGTCATACACTGGGCCTGTGTCACTCATGTGTAACTCATGCATATTAGCCATCAACATAACTGCTGCATTGGCCTGCAAGTCCTCCATATCATCATCTGAGTCTGCATTTGCCATAAAGCTCTATTCTTTGTCTGTGAGAGATCCACCAGCTTCATCCTTAAGAGCCAAGAGAATAGCCTCTTTGAAATAAGCACTGCCCCTAGTCCTCGGCTTTGGGCATGCATTAGCCAGGTGTCCCTTCTCATTGCAGTTGTAGCATCGAAGACCATTCAACCCATTCTGAGCATTTCCATGTTCCACCACTGGAGCTCTGTTGTTATTCCGACCCACAGCATTAAACCCTTGACCACCGCCCATCTGACGACCATAACTACGATTCTGAACTTCAACTCGTCCATTGTTTACAACAGCCTGATTTTGTGTGTTAGATGAGGAACGAATACGATTGTTGGATTTGTTGGTATAACGGCCAAAAGCATTAGCAATCATAACAAATCCTTGTTGTAATGCGTCGAACGGATCGATGTCCTCATTAGCATCACTGACAATTGGTTGAGCATTGTTGTTGTTGTATGGAACCAGTTGATTTTGTTGAGATTGTTGCTGTGAATGATTGTTTTGTGTGACAGAGGCAGTTGGTTGAGTTACTTGTTGAGGAGGATAACTTTGTTGAGCATATAAAGCAAGTTGTTGATTTTCCGGATGTGTAGGTGGGGCAATTTGAGCACGAAGAATCCTTTCCCGATCAACTTCTTTTTCATGAGGCTTCAAGTAATCGTACAACAATCCATATGTAGAATGATGCATATTCTTCGCTTGACGGAGAAAAATGACATACTTCTCCCATTCAGGACCAAGACTACTCAGGAACTTAGTATTCACTGCAATTCTTGGCATGATGATGTTGTGTTTATCCAAATCATTGATGATGTATGAAAATCGATGATGATAAGACTCTAGTGTCTCTCCAGGTTCAATCATGAAGTGTTCATAAGCCAAGTAAATTTTGGATTCCAAATCCTCCTGATTGAGTACAGATCCTTCCATAAGAAGACGAATATGATCCCACATTTTATGTGCAGTCTTTTGAGCATCAACACTACGAAGAATTGGGTTTGGTAATCCTAAGAGGATATATTCCATTGCAAGCTCATCTGCTTCATAGTGTAGAAGTTCTTGAGGATTCAAGTCTGCAACAGTAGCAATGTTCGTTTGTTCATCTCTTGGTGGAATAGCATTTGGATCTCCGGGTACAATGACAGTAGGCATCTCAAATGGACCTTCCAAGATAACCTTCTTTAAGAACTTTCCATGTGGCTTCTTCAGATCACAAAACCTAAAGAACCTTATCACCCATTGATCGTAGTTTCCTGGAGTGAGCATTGGAGGTCTATCAAGTGATCCAGCCTCATGAATTGATTGTTGGCTGCTTAAAGCTTCACACATCTTTGCGAACCAATTGGGTTCCTTCATAGTGTTCCTTGATGGATGTTGATTGAAGTCATTTATGTAGGGTTGAACTTGAAGACTTGGCGGTGTTTGAACCATTTGTGGTGGAGGAATTGCTCCAAGTTGTGGAGTATGTTGTTGATTAAATTGTTGTTGATAAATTGCTTGTTGTTGATTCCATTGTTGATGTTGTGGACTTAGTTGTTGTTGTCGTTGAGAATAAGTGTAAGGGAAATAGTTAGAGTATGGTGGTTGTGACATGTTGAAAACTTGTGTTGGTAAAAATGGATCTTTGTAGTCGAATGAACCTTTGTTGATGAAGTGTCCTTAGGCGTAGAAATCACAAGAAACCAAGTGGAACTTATGCGAAAAAACACCAAAGTTACGCGTAACAAAGAGAGTTACGCGTAGTTTTAGCTTACGCATAAGTATGGAAAAGACTCTAAAGTTAGGCGTAGACACAAAGTTAGGCGTAGAAAGTTAGGCGTAGGATTAACTTATGCGTAAGACTAGGCTTAGGCGTAAGATTAATCTTATACGTAGGATTTCTACGCGTAAGCTTTATGCTTATGCGTAAGATTAGGGTTTTGCCCAAATGATCTTTTACACTATCACGGTGCAAAAGATATCCAAAGTCGACGTATTTTTAGGCTTATCCAAGCAAGAAAACACGGAGTAAACCACGAGAACGAAGATCAAGCCACGGATAAAGTTACGCGTAAGATTAGGGTTTTGATACGCGTAATCTTACTCGTAAAAATGATTATGCCCAAATTTGTTTCTAAACCAGATTTTTGTTATGAAATAGCTTCAATATCACCAAAATAACACAAAAGTGTGAAACTTGATGAACCAAAACAGCTAAACGGGTTACGCGTAGAACGATACCCACGAACAAAAACAAGCATAAAAACTTTGATCCACGCGTAAAGATTGAAACTTTTTGCCAAAAACAAGTATTTTAACACCTTAAAACTTTGAAAGTACAAGAACCTTGGATTAAAAAGTGTAAAAAACAAGTTTTAAGTGAACCAAAGTAGTATGTTATTCTACGCGTAGGACCAAAACCCACTTCAAGAAATAACGATTCACCCAACTAGTTAGGCGATTGATACCACTGATAGGTCACTAGATTTACAACACAAGCTTAATAAAAAGAGATAGAGGCGGTTGAACAATAAACAAACACACACACGCACGATATGCTTAGCCGGTTATGCGTAGAGAGTGAGTGAAAGGAATAAATTGAACAACCAACCCTCAAGTGAGGGTTATTACTTAGTATTTATAGGCAAGGAGCTAGGGCAACACTCCTACTCCTTCCCTTTTCCTTATTGGCCATGGGCTTAAGCTTATGGGCCTTCTACATAAGCTTGACCTTAAACAAACATAAAGGCCAAAATAAAATACCTATTACATATGAGTAACTAACACTTGATTTATGGTTTAGGAGTGATTCCAACACATCACTTTGTGCTCTGGTGGGATTGGGTAATTAGCTAAGTGATCATGTAACTCCTTTGTAGATAATGTACATTTTTGCTGTTTTATGATAAACTTGGAATCCATTTTTTAACAAAAAAGAACAAGCTACAAGTACGAAGAAAGGTTTACCTTTTGATTTCGGAGTGGCGGCGATCAAGTTTTACTGCGTGTAGAAAGAAACGGAGAGAGTAAAATGTGCTAGGGTTTCAACTACCCCCCTTTTATACTCTCTTTTGCATCTCTTATGCACCGCACATGTGTCCCAAAAATTACTCTTATCCGATGTCACTTTTTTAAATTTTGAAAAAAGAAGACTTTTGGTCTCTGGGTAAGCTGGGAAAATGTGATTCCTGTAGCGGGCAGCTGAAAAGATTAATTAGCATTAAATGCACTAAGTTAGGCGCATTGTTATCTTCTAACTAATGCAATTTGCAGCATGATGGTATTTTTTCGAAGCATGAAGTCGAAAGCAATGTCTCCTCGCTCATATACATCACTTTCGACTAGGGGGCTTGATGATGTACCCTTCGAGTAGCTCGAAGGACACTCCTCCGAGACGTGTCGAAGCCCTTCTATTCGAAGGCCCAAGATAGGATTCCAAAATATCCATAGGCGTCAAACCATTCGTTATCACAAAGGTTACCTCAGGGGAATTCGCCATTCGAAGCCCTAAGCCCTTCGGGGTATGGCTGACGAAGGAGCATTGGATAGGAGAACCTCCTGACTTGGTCAAACCCACGATCTCCCTCTCTCTCTTGGCTTCCCCGTCAAGTCTGAGAACGTGGGTAACTAAACCCTAGTGGTTACCCACAATCATGGGACGCCCCCATGATCTCTGACATTCATGCAGAAGTGCTCTCAACCCTATTTCATCCACTATAAATAGGTTGGACGGGCAATGGATTATGGTATGCTCATTTCACACTCATCTCTTTACTTACACACACTTAAACAACCATAACCCATACTTACTCTCACGCCGGAGGTGGTTCGCAGGGTCCTACCCCTGCATAATCACTTAACGTAGTGTTTCATATTTCTTATTCTCACATGAAAGGCAAGTCTTGGCTGGAACCTACACCCCTCATAACTTTGATCCTCATCGAAGCCTGGTAGTGCAATCTATTGTACAATCAATAATAGTGTTTGCCTAGGCTTGAGGATCTCATTACCATCATATACTACCTTATGATAAGCTTTAGCCTTTTTACAGAACTCGGGATTTGACTCCTCTACAAGGGAAATACTATGCGCTTAAGACTCTATGCTTAGTGATCATGTGAGCAGTCTGAATGGTGTTCCCTTGTACGTACAGTTTGTTTTCAAGTTTGTTTTTCAAAGTTTTTAGATTGGAAAAGTCATTCAAAAGTTTTGATTCCTTAGCATTAAATTCCTGTTTAAGCACTTTAACATTTTCTTGAAGTTCTTGCTTTTGATTAACAGTTTTAGTGAGCTTTTCTTGTAAGGAGTTTAACTCTTGTTTTAACATTTCTTCCCTAAAATTACTTTTTCTAATGACTGTACGTATTTGGTTATCCATCTCCTGCTCACAGTTGGTCAATTCAAACTTTGCAACTTGTTCCTTATAGGCATTAAGTTCAGAGGTTATGGAATCATCTGGAGCACATGCAGTGTATTCATCAAAAACATAGTCATCACTGACTGCAGAAGATGCATTACTTGGTACATATTCACTTCCATCTTGCTTCACATATTGATCATATGGGACAACATTGCTATTTCCCATATTTTCAATATCTGATTCAATGATTTCAGTTGATTGTACTTTGTCATGCATCTTTTGCACATCAACCTCATCGTATAGTTTTAATACCTCTAAGATGATAGATTCCCTAGAAGGATTGGCCTGTTTTGGTGAAGAAGCCCTTGGAGAGACCATTGGTGAGAAACTAGCCATGAAGATGGTCTGGGCAGTTGATTCATCATCAACATCTGAATCAAATGCATCACAGTCTGCAACTTGAAATGCGTTGGGATTATTCTGACCCATACCCTGCACTGGCTGTTCATCCACATCAGTATCATAAGTTTTGGCATTTCCCTCATCAAGGAATAGCAATTCTTCCTCATTCAACACAACTCCACTGTCTTGAGCTTGCACCAGCAACATCTTGTCCCTGAAGTATTTTGTATTTTGCGGACGTTTTAGAAGAGTGCAATTCCTTGCGATGTAACCTTCTCCACCACAGTTGTAACACTTGATAGGCTTTACTTGACCCTGAGCCATATTCCTTCCACGATTCTGATTACCCACATATCCACCACCACAGCTAGCATTCCCATATCCAGCACCAACATTCCCATATCCAGCACCAACATTTCATTGCTCATTATGTGGAAGGTATGCATTCTGTCTTCCTTGCACATTTTGCACCACTACCTTTCTGTCTTTAACCGTAGCATGATTGTGAAGATTGGATGCAGTTCTGAGGTGGTTGTTGGTGTGTGGGGTGAAGTTCAAGTTCTGCTTGACCATTAAAGCCAGTTGATTAACAAGCTGTTCCATGAATGTGTCTGAGTCTAGAGGCTTATACCCTGGATCCGGAATGAGTTTGTGATTACCATTTCCAGTAGGTATGACTTGAGATTCTTTGGTAGTTATTTCTACATTAGTGTAGAATGCAGTTGAACCATTTGAAGAGCTTGCATTTCGAGCATTGTTGTTGAACTTTTCAAGGATCATCCGTTCAAACACAGCATGCTTTTCATTTTGTAGCAAATATGCATACAATTGCTCATAATTGTTGTTCCTCAAACCTTTGTTTAGCTTGACTGCAGTGACAAATTTGTGCCATTCGGAATTCATGTTGTTCACAAACTTTGAATTGAGTTGAGTATTTGGCATTGTCATTTTGATATTCCTCATATCATTCACAAGCTTGTGGAATCTTACATGATATTCAGTGACACTTTCCCCTGGATTCATCTTAAAGTTCTGAAAGTCATGATACAGCTGAGACTTCCTGTCTTCTTTAGTCAATTCAGAACCAAAGAGAAGCATCTTAACATTGTCCCATACTGCCTTAGCTTCGGTGTTGTGATTGATCAACTTGTAAATATCCTTAGGTAAACCCTGGAGTATGATGTTTGAAGCCCTAATGTCTGCATTGTATCTCTTCTTCTCCTTATCAGTCAGTTCATCATACGTCTTTGGTCTATCCAATCCTAATATTACTGAACCATCAGCAGCAGTTTCAAGAATGTCTCTGGTAGTCTCAACTTGATATGGTCCTTCATCAATTGACTTAAGTATGTTAACCCCATTTTCTTTTCCTAAACAATAAAGTCTGATCCTTTGAGCCCAAGAGTCATATTCGGTTCTGTCCAACATGGGAGGACGAGTGTCTGATCCTGCAGCTTGTACATCATCAGCAACTGAAGAGGTGATTGTAGACATGATTATAGATTCTACGGGATTTCACAACTCTTAGATTAAACCGGGAAATAGATTCTTTCACGAGATTTTACTAAATCAAGAGAAAACCGTAAAACGTAACACGAAGAAACAATAAGTATCAAAAGACAAATCTCTCACTTGACAAGTCGCACAGGTTCACAAATCGCTTTAAATGACAAATCGCTTAAGCTGACAAGTCGTTAGAGTAGACAAATCGCTCAAACACACAAATCGCTTAAAACAACAAGTCGCTTAACATGACAAATCGCTTAAATTGAAAACTCGCTTAAATAAGCAAGTCGCTTAGATAGACAAATCGCTTTACCAAACAAATCGCACAGGTACAACCACTACTTTGTCCTTTCTTGTCGTTTTGTCTCAAGAGACAAATCGCATAGAGTACAAATCGCTTCCCAGAATTAGACAAATCGCTTCAATAAGCAATCCTTTGAGAGACAAATCGCATAAAAACAAGGACAAATAGCATACAAGAGAACTTATCCGTGACACAAATCGCTTTCTAGAAACTTACTAAAACACCACTTTTCAATCTAAAAACAACCCAACCACACTGATTCAAGCCATCCAAATCAAAACCTAAACACATATAATGATTCTAAACATAAAAGTACTATCAAAATCCAAACTTTAACCCTAGAGATGATCCAAATGATGCCAACTACTCTAAACTCATTCAAACCTAAAAACCCTATGAAAACCACTAAAAATCCAAGAACATGAAAGATGAATGATCAAACCATGGCTCTTGATACCAATTGTAACATATTGGTTTTCATAAACACATACACAATCACAATAAGTGGCGTATAGAATAAGGTTTTAAAGTGAAAAAGTAGAAGAGTTTAGGGAACTTAGTGAGACAAATAAAAATGATATTATGAAGCTCCAACCCTCTACCTTGGGAGGTAAACGGTATTTATAGTTTCTTACAAGACACGCCTCCTACGGGCTGTGGATCAAGCATACAGTGGGTAAAGACCTGTCCGTCCTCCACGGTGTTACTTAACAAACTACTTATTAACATAACTTGACTACGACTACGAGCTTTCTAACGAATACATATACTTGAGGTGACCGACTCTTTAACTAACGGATTTTCTAAATCCTAACACTCTTCATCTTGAGAAAATATGAGCTAACCGATTGACCCTCTTTCTGCTTGCAAGCGTGAAATTTATGTGCAGTTTGTAGAAGCTCTTGTTCTGCTTGTTGAGATAACATAGACTTCGACTCCTGAAGTATGTCATAAGCACCTAGATGAGTTAGATTTCGTTGGATCTCTAACTCCATGGTCATGATCATGAAGGCAGCTATGTCCTTTGAACCTTTGACCCAAGCAGTATGAGCTGCAAGAGCCTCAGGTGGGACAGCGTGCCCAGGATTAGCAACAGGTGCTGCAGGTATAGGATGCTCCAGATAAGTTTCCTTATCTTCAGCTGATAGTATAATGCAAAGCTGGTGATACCAATCAATGAAATTAGGTCCAGTGAGTTTTTGTTTCTGATAACATCAAATAGTCCTGATTTTCTAAGAGTTAATTTCCCCCTTTATCATCACATTTTGAGTAAAATGCTAGTGAAAACATCCTTATTCCTTATTATTTCATTTCAAGACCTATTCTATGTAAGGAAGCTGTAATTGGACGTTTTCAATCCCTATGGATGAGTTGTCTCTTAACTAAGGCATAACCAAGTGATGAAGTTATGACATAACTAAAGATTATGAAGGCCACGGCGTAACCCTCAGCTCAAGTTACGCCGTAACAACGGATAAACACCCAATTTTCGAAGACTACAGCGTCACCCTCAGCTCAGGTTACGCCGTAATGAAGATATACACATGATTTATGAAAGCTACGACGTAACCCCGGCTAAGGTTACGTTGTAACCATGGATAAGCACAAAAGATTGAAGAGTTACGACGTAACTACCTAATAAGGTTACGCTGTAACTAGTATCGGAGCCTATAAATAGTCGAAGGTTCCACCAGTTTTAATCATCTCTCCTTTCCCAAACCTTCTAGGGTTTGGGGAGATCAAAACACAGAAAAAGAAGCATGGCTTAGGAAAACTGAATAACGAAGTCCTCGTCTACGATTTCCATTGTATTCGAGTTTGAATTCCTTCTATATTTCTCTAGGACTTATACTATGAATTCATGTTATTAATTGAAGTTTGCATTTATGTTATTGTTATTCTCTTTAATTCTTTATAGATATTTGCTTGTCTTTTCATAGATCGCTAGTCTTTGTAGTATTATAAGCTTGGTAGTATCTAAAGGGCTGGGAGATATGACCAACTGACCCCAGTCTGATAGATTGCGAAGTATGGGAGGAATTGGCCATAGTACAACCACTCTTCGTGTGCGAACTGACCAAATGATCACCTATCAAGTGAAGGTATTTAAGAGGTTAGGGGGAATCTAAGTTCCTAACGACCGGGTTCCCATCGTCTAGATCTAGCAGATTTGGTGCTTAATGACTGCTATTAGGTTGCCGAATGATCCCGGGTGACCTGTTCATCTTGGTGGGGAATCTAAGAACCATAGGCCATGACGAATTGACCAAAGGAGTCTGGTGATAATTAACCACTATATTGAACCTTCATATCGAGAATCAATTCATATTTGTATTCTTCGTTAAGCTGCGTTTATCTATCTCTTTAAACTAAATTTCTGGTGTATGTGTGAGTGGAATAATAGCATATCGATGAATTATAACAACCTTGTCATACCCAAATATTATCAATATCATTTCTAATCATCTTACTTCTTTCAAGGTCACAGCTTTCTTGGGACGATACTCGAATTTACCTAAGGCTTTACTACATCTGATCGGGTTTTGTGCCTGTTAGTATGTGTCTATCCTAAGTTATCTAAGTTTTATAAATATTAAAAGCAGGATGAAATAGCACATCTGTTTCTGAAAGAAACTCCTGAGTACCGAACTATTTCCGACTGAAATAGTCATCTACAATTGAAAAGTTCAAATAATTAGTATTTTCGATAATTACATTCTTAAAAGAATTAACTACCCAATTAATTACTAATAAGACTAAGATCCATCTTGCAACCCCACTTAATTACCATAGGTCTGACCAGTGCATAAAAAAATAGGACAAGAGGTAAGCGATGAGTGTTAATTGCATAACGTAACTCTTAGGCTTTATGAGACTGTTTAAGGCATTAGTATCATGTAATAATGTCAAAAGCATGTTTAGTTCACATCTTATGCCTCGGGTTCAAGGTCTGACCAAGCCAACTCGAGATAAGTCGACCAAGTATGAACGTGTAAAAATAACCAGAGGTCTGACCAAAGCGAAATAATTACCATGGGTTGGAAAGGCCCTTAGGTCTGACCAGAGAAGTCAATCCAAATGCACGTATTAATAGTTGGATGGCATAGACTTAAAATTAACAAATAGGTATGCACATATAAATGTGGTAAAAGTCGTGTACAAAGAAGCATGCAAAACAACTTTGTAACACTAATTTTAAAAACTTTTGGTAATGACACTGTAGTGATCATCATGGTTCATGGTAGCTCCAATCGAACGCACAGGGAGGCAGAGGACCAGGTAAGCGCTGAAGCATAACCTAGACATCCTTTCGGTGCGACTGTGCGCACCTCTTTGAACCCCCTTTTGAGTTTGTTCTAGTGGGTGAGCCGTACATCCCAAGTGTCCATAGCGTCTAGTTTTTAAATTCTTGAAAACGTGTTTCATTATGTTAGGTCACTTTATTTTACAAAAACGATTTTTCACGAATCAAATAGCAGGTCACAATTGAGCATAATATTTAGGCGTGTAAATAAAGACCAATATTAATGTTATGGTTACGATATGTATTATTCCATATTACATACAATTAGGTGTCAAAGCAAGTAATAATGTACATATAAGAATCACAAACATATAAGCATAAACATCAATATAAAACACATATTGTTCCGAGTTCTCTTGCGAGTCTTCCCCAAACGGAGAACCATAAGACCGTCACTAGGTGTAATACCTAGATCGCCCCATACAACACTTAAAAAGCAATTGAGCGGGTTTTTTGGCCGAAAAACACATAAAATATGGCAATCTCAATTAACAAGTAATAACACAATTTTATGTATTTAATAACCAATATGTAATTCTAATTATCATAATAATTCCAATTAACAATTAATTAATTCTGATTAACTTTTAATTCTAATTAACAAGTAATTCTAATTAACAAATTTAATTCTAATTAACAAATTAATTCTAATTATCAATATAATTTTAATTTGTGTGTGACTAGTTATTATTTATTAAAAATTGACAAGTATTGCATATAGTTATCAAAACAAAATAAAACGAATAACTAAATTAGGTTTCATGCAGCCTTTTAAACATGTTTATTAATAAGAAATGTGTAACCCATAATCGCAAAAACGAGTTGACTCGTGATGCCACTATTGGGATTTTAGAACTAAGTTAACCATTAACCTCTACGAGTACGCAGCGGATATGGATCTAGTATTTGCGATTATGTTAAACACGTAATTAATAAACAACTAATTAATAAACAATTAATTAATAAAAGGGATAAAAGAAAACCTAACCTTGCTTGGCAATTGATCTTTAGTAACGAACAAGAAACCAATACAAAACCTGAGTATCAAAGATAGATACCTCAATGAGTATCACACACAAACCCGATAACGTATACGTTTGATATATGGCTAGTCGAGAAGTATTAATAAAACCCAATCAACTACTTGACCACTTGAATAAACCACGTACAGAAAACCCAATAACCTTGTTATGTTTCTGTCCGAGAACTCCAAAGAAAAAAAACAGCCAAAAAAACTGCTTTGCACTTTACCCGATATCGGACAAAACGTGTCCGATATCCTACTGCTTCTGCCCGAGGAAAAATACCACGACCAGAACTTGAAAACCTCACTTTGTTGTTGTTGTTGTGTCGACCAGGAAACAAGGAACAAAGCACCACCAATTATCTAAACACTTGAATCAAAACAAGTTTAGATTTAATCTAAACCAAAAACCCTTAATCGACCTTGAGAGTAAGTCGACCAAGAGATGAGCAGGAGAGAAAACTTGGATCGGTTTTAGGGATATTAGAGTATAGATTATGCATGAGTTTTGTGAGAGGTTGTGTTTGTATATATACAAACCAAAACCGACTCCCAGTTGGAGTCTAAACTTGTTCGACAGGTTCCAAACTTAATCCAAAACCCATGCACCCTATTCTGCCCGATCAGTGGGTTATCAAGGCCCAAGGCTAAACCCAAATCGTCCCATGTTAAGTCCAAGAACAGCCCATGGTTCGCATTCATGATCGGGTCAAATAACGGGTATGTATATTCAAGTATTATAAACGTTCTACACGTATACTCGTGTTTATCGCGTGTGCCCCCATCAGCTCACACACTCTTAGTCGTTTTGTCGTGTTTTCAACTTCCACAAACCAACAACAGTCTCACATGGTATTACTGTTCACGTGGTTATTTGAAATTACCGTTATGTATCGTGCGATATTTTTCTAGATTTTGTTTCCTCTCTGTCCATGTAACCAAATGTGATAAGATGTTTCATTTTCCTATGATGATTCAATGCATGCATCAAATACTTTTTCTCTAAATTTGGTTTCCTCTCCGTCCATCATACTGCATACAGCCAAATGTGATGCGATGTGTCAATTCATTTTCGTATGATGATTCAATGCATGCATCAAATATTTGTGTGCATATATAATCACCGAGAATTAACTACACGAGAAGAAGGTTGTTGAAAGTTGAAACGAGTGTAGCGTTGTTTAGTATCAGTCTTGTCATCGACATATGAACTATGTTATTGTCGGTCTCCTACATACGGAGTAACTATTATTCCTTTTTATAGCAAGATCAATGCTCTTTGATCTTATCAGGTTAGGCAATCAATTGACATTTATTTTGTTTCTTTGGCACACTTGCGTAAAGGAGGTACTAGCTAGATATGTCCCGACAAACGTTTGATAATCATCTCCTTCAAAGGAAAAATCTCAATCTCAACATCATTTTTTAAAACAATATTGTAGTGGACCGTGCCAAGTTGCTATCTTACCGGCCGGCAAGCATTCTCCATCTATTCTCTGATGTTATTATAGGAAAGACATTTTGGTTTTTTAGTAATTTATAAATGAGGTAGCTTTTGCATCAAAACATTCTAAAAACAACTCATTTTCAGTTATGTAAAACTTTGATCCTATAATTGGGTTTCGAGTAGTCATAGAAAAACTTTCTTAGAACTAGATTAAGTGATTTCGTGACCCATGTAATGCTTTATTTTATTAATGTAACTTCTAGTTCCTAGTAAGTAAAGAGGTTTTCTTGCATGCATCAAAACCCTCTTTACTTACTAGGCTTAGGGACAATCCTAAATATAGTCACTAACGAGTGTGGAAACCCGCGCGATGCAGCGGGATTGGCTTCAAAGGACTTACTTTGCAGCGACACTTAAACCTTAGGGACTATTTTTGCCAAGTTGTGAAACTTTGCATTTAATGTTTGGATTTACTTTGCAATGACGCTTAGACCTCAAAGACTGTTTTTGCCAAGTTGTGAAACTTTGCATTTAATGTTTGGACTTACTTTGCAACGCCACTTAAACCTCAAGGACTATTTCTGCCAAGTTGTGAAAGTTGGCAATTAATGCACTTGCTTTTGCATACAAATATGTACGCTATTTAGTATATATAATAATAATAATAATAATAACATAACTTTGTGACCCAAAATTAAGTTGTCACTGATCGAGTTTTGGTCATTGCTCAACATTTGTGATGGTAATTAAATGGTGCTCATTAACTAGTCACTAATTTGAAGGATAAGATACCAAATAGATCATGCTCATTAAGTTGGAAAATTAGAGACATATAATAGTCATCATTTAGTAGTGTCTATGAATAAAGAAAGGAAAATGAGTGTGAAAGAGATAAATACCAAAAATATGAGGATTAGAGACCAAGAATGACAGTAGTCACCAAATTGCAAAAGAGCACGGGTAATTAAGTATGAATGTTAGACGTCAAATAAATGTTGTCGTCGGATTAGAAGAGACTAGCTTCGAATCGTAGTTAATATTTTAACTGACACATTTTCTTTGGGCAAATGATAAAAAAAAGTATCATATTTGTCATCATTTGCTCTTGTGGGTAGCGAACAAAAAATTTTGTTTTTGTGGGTACTATACTTTCAAATTCATCCTCTTTAGGGTACTATGTGACATTTTTACCTTTCGGAAAAAAAAAAAAAAAAAAAAAAAAAATCTATTAGCTAAGAGGGACAAAAATGTCCGAAAATTTCGCAAAATACCCTAAAGAGGATGAATTTGAAAGTATAGTACCCACAAAAGCAAAAAATTTTGTTCGCTACCCACAAAAGCAAATGATGTCAAATATAATACTTTTATATATTTCCCATTTTGACTTTAATCACCACCGTTCAAATAAAAAGCCACAAAATTATACGACCACTAAAAAGTCACTCATTATCTGACACGTGTCCCTCACCTATCAATTCAAAAAATCAGCTCTAGGGTAAAAAGGTCATTTGACCCACTTTTGCAATTTACTCTCAAACTTCAAACGCACATAATTTTTAAACGACAAACTTAAAAAAAAAATTAAAAAAAAACTTATTTCATCATAATTTCTAGAATTTAATTATTTTTAATTTGGTATAAATCTTGTTATATATTTTGATTTTTTTACTTATCAAATGGGTTTTGATTTTCTTTATTTTTTGGCATTTTCACCCTATTTTTTACCCTCATAACAACCGATTATGAAAAACTTAAAATATGAAAGTTATTAATTTTCGTTCACTCTTTACACATGTTTGTGAATCACTCAAATCCGATGTCATTAATAGAATTTCAGTTATTTAAGTTTTGACTTAAGCCGTTTCGGATCCAACCGAATAAGTCCGGTTATAAGGAAAAACAACGGGTAAATTTCAGATACAAAGAGATATATTAAAAATAAATAAAGCATTTCTTATTCGGGTACGTGAAACACGAATAAGATAACCTTACAAACTCGACCTTACTAAGTTTTCAGGTTAACCGAGTTAGCACGATTAACGAATATAAACCCGAGTAACTTGAATCTAATAAGTTACTTCGGTTTCAGGTTGAGTCAGGTTTTACAAGTTCGGGTATTTTTTACAGCCCTAGCAAAGCAAAAGACCACCTCACGACTCAGAGAGGAGCATCAAATTAAAAATTTATCAATTTCCTTGTAAGAGTTAAGTGATAATTGCACGTCTTCTACTAACCCCACAAAAAAAGTTATGAAACAAAAATGCGTAGATTTTATCGTTATATTGTCTAGCAATTGTTTTTTTTAGTAAAATTCTTCGAAAAGCTTATAAAAAAGAGAACATTTGGAAATGAACACTCACTCAGAAAATTTTATTTAAGAATTTTTTTTAACGAAAAATTGATGAACAATCACTTGATGAACGTAAGGAAAATATGATGAATATTTGCATCAATGAACACAAGTTTTACGCTTATTTTTCATTAAAAAAATACTGATTTTTTTCAACTTTGTCTTTTCTGTTTTTTGAAAACAAAAATCATATTTTTAAATAACTATCTTTTTATCCATCGATTTCATGTGTCGCTAGTTATTTTTAAAACTTTTAAGAGTTGAGAATTTTTATACAATGTACGTTAACCCCGCATCTCATATATGATTAACGTACATGACATCGATGGATAAAAAGCAGAATTTTAAAAATTCTCAATGTATACCAAATCGATGTCATGTGTCGCTTTTTATCCTCGGTGACAGGGCTTTAGCGACGGACATTTCTATCGGAAATCCGTCAGTAAAAGCAGTTTCCAACCGATTTGTGATGGAAATGGACTGTTGGTGATCTATGGTCGGTATTTCTTATCTGTTGGAATTATGTCGGAAACTCCGATAAAAAATGCGTCAAAATTTGATTGGTAATTTTTCAATTTGTAAAATTTCTGCCAAAAATCCGTCGGTAAATATTATGTCAGAAATATGTCGGTATAGTCACATTTTCGTTGGAAATGGTTGTCGAAATATCATCAGAATAAGCCAAATAATTGGACTGTTTAATGTAATCAGGTATTCAAAATAGCTTAAATGAAACTAATAAATAAAAATAATAACATATCTATTACCAAATGTCATCATTCACACATAAGCATTCAAAACGTACTACATGAAATTAAGGTGTAAAATACAAATACTCATAATAATATCACAATATCCAATTCAGCTACTGAGGGAGACATGAAACTCATAAATTAAAAGAATAACATATCTATTATCAAATGTCATCGTTCACACATAAGCATTCAAAACATACTAGATGAAATTGGGTGTAAAATTCAAATAATCATAATAATATCACAATATCCAATTCAGCTACTAAGGGGGACATGGATCGTTAAATTTTCTTAACATCGAGTTAGTGTCGTTCATCTTTCGTTGCAACTCCCTCTCTCGAGCTATTTCACGAGCATTCACTTCCAATTCCCCTTGATGCATGTGTTCTTGCACTTTGATGTTTCACCTATCGTTGTAACTGTACTTGCATCTCTCCTTCTCTTGATCTCATTTGTGTGTTATCCACTTGCAATTTTCTTACTGTGTCTTCCAAAATTTGCACCTACATTGTATCAAGTCTCAATAAAAAGCTTCAAACTTATACAATGGTTATTAAAAGTATAAAACCTTCTGTTTATTCTTAACTGATATTAACTACTTACATATAAAACTTGCATTATAGAAACACATTTCGCTCACATATAACAAAACCTTTTGTTTATTCTTAACTGATATTAACTACTAACACCTTATTTAGTATTACAGTCATATCAACTAGCATCATCGTTCGTCACAATGACATTTCTCTACTTACATACCAACTGAAAACTAACTAACTACTTTATCTATACACTCGCGTCTCAACAAACATCAAACATTAAGCGTCAAATTTCATATGCTATTCTCGCCCTGAACTTTTCAAATAAAAACGCTAACTACATTTACATTACAGTTTACAATTAAACAATGTTATTTTTTTGTAATAAACTACTAGCTAGCACCTTGAATTCACTATTTCGCGTATCACTAAACTAACAACATCCGACGCCATCTATTACAATGCCTTTTCTCTACTTACATAAACTAACTTACTAAAACTAACTGCATTATATATCCATACATGCGCATCTCAACAATCATCAAAACATTAAGCATCAAATAAATTAACTAACTACAATATTTATACGCGCTCGCCTTAACAAGATATCCGCCTACAACTTTTCGTTCAAAAATGTTAATAATTATATTCACCTTCATATCAATTTCGTACTAAAAACCATAACAATTCCCAAACTATAGCCCAAACTTATTAATCCGTAACACAACACCAAACATATAATCACAAACATCACCATTATCATAAACAAAAGAATCAAAATCATTTCGCCCTAACATTTCATGTGTAATAATTAGCCAAACACTCATAAACAATACATATACATTCAAAATAATAAATTCAAAATTAGGGCAAAATAACACACTCGTAAATAATCAAGGTCTGAAATTAGAGCAAAATAATACATTCAAAAATAGGGAAAAATAAGCTCAAATGAAAGGAAGAATTAAACCTTGATGAAAGGAATCGGAGTTTACTTTAGGGAAAGACTGAAAGTGTGGCGATGTGGCGAATGGTGAACGGCAGGCGGTGAACGGATGGAACAGAAATGGATGAAAGTGTGTGATATTTTATAAGTTTTAAAATAAAAGTGAAGTTTGTAAGGGTGTGTTTGGTAAAAGTAGCAGTGAGCAGTAACAATGAGCTGTAAGTGGTGAGCAGTGAGTTGTGAGCACTAGCCACAACTCACAGCTCAACGCCACCGCTCACAGCTTTTTAAAAAAGCATTAAAAAAATGCGCATTCTTAAAAAATAGCAAAACTAACGTCCTTTGCCAAACGAACAATAAAAGTCAAAAAGCTCATTGCTCACCGCTCCAAAAAAAAACTCTAAAAAGCTCCGCGCCAAACATAGCCTAAGTCTTTGAAGATTTTAATAATTTTTAAAAAGTCTTTAAGAATTTTGCATTTTACCTATAAACATTATTATAAATGGGAATCGGGTATAATGTTAAAAATAATAATAATTAGGAATAATATATTAAGTTTATAATAAATGGGATTGGGAATATGTTAAGTTTTTAATAAATGAAATTGGGAATATATGTGAAAGTTTAAATTATATTCTTCTCGATTTTTTATAGTTATAGCGAGTGATATAACAATGAACAAATTTAGAGCAAATAGAAAACGTTTTTAACAACAGTTAGATTACAATCAATACTTGTAATTTGATTTGAATAATAATTTTTTATAATTAGGGATTAAGTCGTAGATTAGCAATGTATTTTTCAAAATGTCTCGTTTTGGTACATGTACTTTTTTAAGTTGTACAATAGCTTTTTCAATGTGTTCCAATTTGGTATGTGTACTTTTTTTTTAACTTTCTTTAAGCTGTAAAATAGCAATGTACTTTGCATAAGTGTTCCAATTTGGTACGTGAATTGGAACACTTATGGAAAGTACATTGCTATTTTATAACTTAAACAAAGTTAAAAAGAGTACACATACCAAAATATGACACTTTAAAAAGGGAGATGATTTGTACACTCTCAAAAGTTATTGGTACACTCAAATTAATAGTATTTGGACATTTATACCCTCACAGTTACACTTACATTTTCACACTTGTGAGGGTATAAATGTCCAAACACAATTATTTTGAGTGTGCCAATCACTTTTTAGAGTGTACAAATTAACTCCCTTTTAAAAAAGTACATTGCTATTCTACAACTTAAAAAATGTACATGTACTAAAACGAGACACTTTGAAAAGTATATTGCTATTTTACGACTTAATCTCTTGTATTAAAGGCGTTTATTTAATAGTTTCTAAAGGTTTGTTTGTTGGACTATCATATGGGTTGAGGGAAACTTTAAACATGAGTTGAGGGCACAAATAATGAAAGCCCAAAAACTAAAAGAATTAATAGTGTAATCTCAAAAATGGTTGAGCATAGTTTACTTTAAAAACTAGTTGACATAGTTTAACATACTATGTGTACTTCATAAATTTTTATATATATGTCGGATATTTTTCGGAAATAATATTTATTTCTAACGGATTTTCGATGAAAATATTAAAAATAAAAAATCATTAGAAATTAAAACATTTCCTACGGATTAGAGACGAACAAATATAGATGTTGGAATGACGTCAGAAATTCGACAGTAGGTTATGTGAATTTCCGACAACAGTCGATTCAAAATCCGTCGGAAGTTACTCGGAAAAGCTCACTTGTTGCAGTCTCGTCGGAATATGGTCGGTACTTAGCGACGGATATATATCCGTCGGGAAATTTGTCGATGAAAGTAAACTTTCTAGTATGCCTCCGTCCTTGGCTACATACATGTTGCATTTGTATAGGTAATTACTTTTAAAAAATTGCAAAAGTTGAGACTTTTTATATGATCCCCCACGTCTCACATGCTTCCGTCCATGGAAATTTATCTTACATACATGTCGCATTTATATGGGTAATTATGATAAGTAATTACAAAAATGTTAAAACATACTTTTCTTAGACGCAACTATCGTCAATTAATAATCATAACACATTTGGTTGGCAAGTGAAGCCCTAATTAACATGCAAACAATCATAACTATGCTCTGTCTCGTCTAATCAAACACGAAATTTAGCCCATCATAATGGAAAAGCCACACAAAGCAATCAGAAAATATAGTTTTCTTTTTATACATTCCTAACAGACAAAGTAATCAAGATATAAAGTTATCTTTAAACATGTTTTTATTATTATTTGTATTTCCGACTCGAAATTGCTAGCAACCTAATCTTAAGGCGACTACCTTTTTGGATAGATCGGAGTCGGTGCAGGTGAACCTCCGTGGCTAAAGAGGATAATAATAGTATTGAAATCCAATATGTTATCTATTTCATATGGAGAATCGAACACGAATCAGCAATTGCATGTTGGTTGTTGTTGGTTACTTAAATCGTAGCTTACGATGGCCAAAATCAGGCCTGGAAAACGTCTAAAAGAATAGTTACACATTAAATGCTCACTAAAATTTTGTACTAAACACAAATGTGATTTACAGAGTATTTAGTCATGTGAATGAATTTTTTTAATTTTGAACACCTGTAAGCAAACGAGGTTAAGTGAACTTACTCAACGAAATATAAATGAACATTAACTAACTCGAGCATAATGATCATTTGACAAGGAGTTAAAAGCAAAAAAGGTCTTAAAGTATTGTGTGGCCGTTTCAAGAGTTAAAAGCAAAAAAAGGTCTTAAAGTATTGTGTTATGACAAGGATGGTAACTACACAAATACTACAAGAAATGTGAATATACAAAATGTGCTTTTCTTTAGATATAAACCGGAATTATTGTAAATTGTGTTATGGTATTTCATACTTCTAAACTCCGAACATTATGTCTTTTTGTTACGATTGAATGATAACTTAAAAACTATTCTACCATACATTATGTTGAAGATTTCTTGAAGCTAGCCGCCCAGTTGGAGGAAAAACTTCTACAATCACCTGAGGGGGGCAGTTGATGACATTATATAACATATTTTCTAAATCTTTGTATGTCTCTTTAAATTTCAAAACTTTCTTTCATCATTTTCTACATATTATTTTGTTTTTGGTTAGCCGAGTTCAGGGCAAGTCTATACATAGTGCAAGGACATCAGAAAGTGTAGTTGTACAAGTGTGAATGAAAAATAGTTAGATGGGTTAAATGCCTGTTTAGGAGTATGTATACGACTAAGTGATCCACACTAATAACCAAATTTAAAAATATGAATTACAGGACAAGACATTTGATGATGAGAAGCTACATTGCCATATCCCAGCGCCACAAGGATATGTGACACCCTTTATGTGGCCCAAGAGTCGTGACTAATGTGCCGTTTCCTCATTTTAATGAATATCTTTACTCATTTTTTAAAGTGATCGGTATGTTTGTTGTGTTGAAACATCACTAAAAATAATACGTTAATTATAAATAATACTTTATCCGCCTCAAAATAAATGTTTAGTTTGACTTTTTGTAATCGTTCTTTGCTAATTTGATCTTAAATATTTTTTTGTATATTATATAATACTTGATAAAAATTTATACTAATGAAAGTATATTTAAAGCCTAATCTATTCATATATTTTGCATCAAATATTATATAACAAAAAAAATTGTTAAGGTCAAAGTTGAACCAGTTTTATCCTGGGATGAAGGTAGTAGTTTTTTCATATATTGTTTTGTTGGTGGTTATGGACTTAAATAAGCTCAAGTTTCATGAGCTCATCCCAGAAAAAAAAAAAAAAAAAAAAAAAAAAAAAAAAAAAAAAAAAAGGTGATTGTATCGGCCATTTTAAATATCAATAATCTAATACATGAATTAAGCTAATCCACCCCATCCTCCAAAAAAAAAATATAAAGAATATTTTTATAGCATTAGCACTTGGGTACGAACATATGTTAACACTTATCCAGGGTATGTATCATTGGTGTAATCACATTATTTTTAATGTTACAAGGTTTGTTAGCAACTCAATTGATCATTGAAATCACACATCATTTTATGTTCGAGTCAATCTATTTTAGATTGGCAACGCGATGGTTGTAAATCGATTGTGACTCAAACATATTTTAAATTTAACAAATTTACGTTATTGCTTTTATTATCATCTCATTTATTTATTTCTTTGAAAACTAACCCGGTGTTAACGGGTCTCTAAGCTAGTAATAAATAAACGAACATGATGAGAAGCAAACGTCGGGTTCATTTAGAGCGCTATATATATATGACCGATATATCAAATAGATATGCAAGACACTCAAACAATTATTCAACTCCAATCCAGTCTATCGGTCACTAACTACTTTCATAATGGACTCGGGTAGCATTCTTAACTTTCTTGACCACAAAACCCTTTTAGTTACAGGTGCCACCGGTTTTCTTGCAAAAAGTAAAGTCCATCACCTTGTTTCCTATACATATGCATGTTATTGTTTACGATTACTAAAATAATGCAGTTTTATGTATAGTTTATTCATCCAATATAGTAACAATTAGCATATCTTGATCTATACTTACATGGATATGTATAAACATATATAGTTTTTGTGGAGAAGATACTGAGAGTTCAACCATATGTTAAGAAGCTCTATTTGCTTGTTAGAGCCAATGATGCTGAGTCTGCCTTGCAACGCTTCTACACCGAGGTAACATTCAAGTGACTTACACACTCATTAAGAGATTATGTTCCAAGTAGACTTTTAAAAATATTACACCATTTTATTGTTATTCAAGATTCAAAAATATCGTCGCCATCATATTAAAGTAAACAAACGAACATTGTTTAATGAATAAAATACTTGAAAGTCCGAAACTTTAAACATTTGAAGAAAGTTATTTTATATAGTAAACTTTTAATATTTCAAATATTTTTTATAATTTAAATATTTCTTAAACTGTTAATTGTTAAGCGAAAATAATTACATCATCGCAACGAGCATTTAATTATCTTTCTGTAAAATGACACTTTGATATACTTTCGACAATTTTTTTTCACGTTTTTCGTCTTTTTTTCATTTTTTCTTCGTTTAACTTGCATGAGAAATCACATGTGATTTTTTCATGAAAATTTCAGTAACAAAAGAAAATATGAAAAAAAAAAAAAGCGTAAAAAAAGGTGAAAAACACAATTTTTTTTTTTAAAGTATATCAAAGTGTCTATGTATAAAAAGAGAATTAAATGTTCATCGTAATGTTATATGTTTTTTGGTTTAACGATTAACAGTTTGAAAGATATTAACATTTAAAAAAAAAATGATGAAAGTGGGTCATTTTCTAAATTGTTAGGATTAATCTCATCCATTAAATAAAATAAAGATGAATGGTGAAGACTGATACCTTGGTATGTAAGAAAATTTTGATATGTAAATTATCTCTTATCTAAACATTTTGCTAGTACTGCAAAAAAGGTTGTCAAGAAAAGGTGTCACTAAAATTCAAAAAAAAATGTAGCTAAAAATATAGAAATATCAACTAAAGTTAGAAAAATATATCACTAGATTTTAGGGGTGTTCCCCTTACATTTAAAAAGTGGTGAAGTAGGTAAAAGTTTATTTATAATAACAAAAAGAAACTGTATAGATAAATCTTTTTCCTTCTACGACACATATATTTCACAAAAAGTGTCATTAATCTCTAAATTCTGAACTGTTGTTGCTCACAATTTTTTCAAAAGTGTCATTAAAAAGTTAGATTTTATTGTGTCGCTAGAATATTAGATAACATCAATCACAAGCTTAATTATAAGGAGGTAAAGCATAACAATAAATCTATGTATACTAGGTCAAATGTCATTGATGCACTGCATAGTTGCTAAAATAATCATCATCAGAGCGTTCTCCACTTGTCATGCTTCTGGTCTTGTGAGAAATCACAATTTTTGATGTGTTGCTATTCTCTTCTTGGTGAGAATATGTGCAGGTAGTATCAAAGGACTTGTTCAATGTCCTGAAAGAGAAATATGGTGCAAACCTGCAAACCTTTTTGGCCGAAAAGGTTACTCTGGTTGCAGGGGACATCAGTCACGAAAACATGGGAGTACACGATTCCTTGCTGTGTGAACAAATGTGGAGAGATGTTGATGTTGTTGTCAATGTAGCTGCCTCAACTGCGTTTAAGGAAAGGTGTACATGTATACTATACATGTATCTGTAAGTATATTAAATAAGTGTTACGATGTGTTATATATGTTTATCTGGTTTGTTGTAGATACGATGTTGCCCTGGCTATTAATACTTATGGTGCCAAATTTGTTATGGATTTTGCTAAAAATTGTGTTAACATAAAGTTGCTTCTTCACGTGTCAACTGGTTAGCATTTTGGCAAGTTGCGAATTATTTATCAGTACAATACTTTGGTATCATCATTGATTTTAGTAACTCCCAAAATAATGTGTATTCAGCATATGTTTCGGGTGAAAAGCCAGGCCTAATACTCGAAAGTCCATACTACTTGGGTGATACACTGAATGAACTAAACAGGCTCGACATCAAACAAGAGAAGATGATTATCGAGGATAAACTGAACAAGCTCAAATTTGATAGAGACCCTAATGATAAAACAATTACATTAGCCATGAAAGATTTGGGCATGCGAAGGTAATCTATCTGTTTTATTTTCATTTGAAGTGGGAACGTAAGCAGGTTGGATAATGGGTCAAGATTGGTTAGCGATGAAACTGGTCATCTCTAGTGCCAAACTAAGCACTTCAAGCCGAGTCGATTACATTCTATCTATTTCAACTAATGATAGGGATTATTAAGTTAGAGATGATTACATGATACTTTAAATCTTTGAATAGAAACTTTTTAGGAGGTTGTTGTGGTAGAAAGACTTTAAATTTTTAACCCGTTGGCTAAACTAGAAATTTGACCAGTTTGAAACAAAACTACAATTCAGGATCTACCAATGTAGTACTAATTAAGATATGTAAATGAGTCGAAATCATCACCTCTAACTTTTTTCTTCAGCCATTTTGTAACATACTGGCAGATGGTTTCTTATTATTAATATTATTATATAATATTGATGCAGGGCAAATCATTATGGTTGGCCAAATACATATGTTTTTACCAAGGCATTAGGGGAGATGATTCTCGGACACTCAAGAGGAGATATGCCTTTGGTTATTATTCGGCCAACTATCATCACTAGCACGTACAAAGAACCATTCCCTGGGTGGATTGAAGGCATCAGGTAACATATATACTTCGATATAAACTTTATGAACCCAAAAAACGACATCTTATTCCTATGCTTTGATATTCACAGGACAGGTGATAGTGTGATAGTTGGTTATGGAAAAGGCAGAATAAAATGTTTTCTTGGAGACCCTGAAAGTGTATATGATGCGGTAACTTCCCTTAATACTATATTTTACACAATTTCAGATTGAACATAATCAGCTTATTTGGATATCTATTTATTAATTAACGAGGTGAAAATATTGGTGTATAGGTGCCGGCTGACATGGTAGTGAATGCCATGCTTGCGACAATAGTGGCAAATGCAAATCAAACTTGTTCTCAAAAAATATATCATGTTGGATCATCAGTATCGAACCCTGTGCAGGCTTCCATATTTCAAAAATGTGCCTACCTGCATTTTACTCAAAACCCATGGATTGACAATAATGGCAAGCCTGTCACAGTTGGGAAGGTTACAATATTGAAATCAATGCATAGTTTTCATAGATATATCACTCTTCGTTACTTGCTCCCACTGTGTCTACTTAAAGTTATAAACATAATATTTTGCAAAGCTTTTGCTGGAGCATACAACAATCTCAAACGAAAGATCGACTTTGTACAGAGGCTAGTGAAGCTCTATGAACCCTACTTGTTCTCCAAAAGCATGTAAGCATCATTTATTGATTATTTATTGAAATCGAACATTATTTATCCTTGTTCAAGGTTATCGGATCTTTATATTTGTGACAGATATGATGATATGAATACTGAAAAGCTGCGTAAGGCGGTTATAGACAGTGAAACTAAAGACTTTTACTTCGACCCAAGGATAATCGATTGGGAAGACTACATTCTGCATACACACATTCCTGGATTAGTAAAATACGTATTTAAATGATTCCATAAACGCTCGAATACTTGATGTTATTGTATACGGGGTAAAACCCTTTACCCAAAATAAGTTCCCCTGTAATATTTCATTATATGTATCAGTATAGTCTTATGTACCTTGTCTTATATATCAGTTATCTATATAACAAGTATCATATTTATTGATAAACTTGACATCAAAATTTACAGTATAAAAGATACAAAATTTAAAACTAATAAAACGTTTGTTCTTCGAGAGGAAGAGTTACACTCGTTACATAAAAGTATGAACAGTTCGGTAACGTACATTAAAAAATGTCCAATTCTGGTGCCATAAATGTAAGAAGAGTTGACCTTGCACTTGGATCGCCATTCCTCTCTTGGTAATGCATCAAAAGGACATTGTTTGTGTTGTAAAGTTCAAATAAGCAATTCTTTATATGCATCAAGCCTGTCGCTTTTAGAATACTGCTTACGTTTGAACAATGCCCAGCGGCTTTCCACTTGCCGGATTCGTTCCTTCGAAACACCCAACATGATTCCTATATAGGCTAAAGATTTCCTGACCTCACATCCGATTCCGTACCTCAATCTAATTACTTTTCTCTCTTTTGGGTTGAGACCACTAAGGAGGTTGGTGATATGGTTTCTCATAATTTGTTCTGAAGCACCGGCGTCAGGTGTATCAATTGTTGTGTCAGGAGTGATTTCCTGCATAATATGAATACAGTGATACGAATTCATGATACTTAGAATGAAAGAGATGCAAAAGTCTAACCGGCCCTAATTGTGCTCGCTGATTACTAAGCGGGCTCGGTTCTAATTGATCCCATTTTAATACACCATTAACACTTACTCAAGTCTCTTCCTTAAAAATATCTCAAATAGATTTTTAATAAATATTGAACTAATAATCATACAGATCTATTTGTAAAGCAAAAAGTTAAGTACTACAAAGTACTCGTTTGGGCCGGGGCAATTGCATATATACCCCACTAAAACTTGCATATTTGCATATATATACCCAAAACATGCTTAAAATGCATTGTACATTGTGCAATAAAAACTTGTATTATGGGAAAATATGCAAGTTTTTAAGTTTTAGTGGGTATATATGCAATTCACCCGTTTCTTTAAGATTAGGATTTCAGGCTTTTTCGATAAATTGGGAAAATTACTACAACAAAATGCGACTTTCAGGCTTAAAAGTGCCAAGGAACTGGACTCTGGGAGACCAGACCTTTTTGGGCTTTTTCGCGACGGTCCCAGGGCCAGTTCCATTTGTGCACCTCTACTTCAAATTGAGTTTAAAAGTAGTACTGTCATTAGCCCAAACAGGCTTTTGCAACGACAGAATTATTTTCTGTATAGAGCGCAACTATTGCAGTTTCTCGACAGTCATTCCAGCTTGGTCTGTAATTTGCTTCTGTGTTGGTTCATGATTTCCTTCGCGTATGTATGATCTTTTTGCTTTACTAACCTAGTAGATCATAGTATATACACCTTCCTGACATTAAAACTATAAGATTCACTAAAAACTAAATTCTAATTATAATGAAAAAGACAAAGAAGACGAGCATACTGGCAAGAGAATGAGCTTGGAATTTTGAAACATAGCTCGTCTTATCGACTGTCTAATCCACCAATAAGCATAAGTAGCAAACGTCAACCCGCTTGCAGCTTCAATTTTTGGACACTGCACATGAGACCCATACTTCCCTCCTGCAAATGATTCAATAGCTGGAAAAAATGTAGCTGGCATACCAAACACTGACACAGGGGCTTTTGGTTGTGTGTTTCGGAGATGATTATGCGTTTTAGAAAAATTAATTGTACTAAAAGGGTACTAGGATATAGTGTTTGGATGTGCAACTGCCATTTATTTAAGAACTTACTCAAAACTACAAAAAATGACATTTTTTTGTTAGAAAGATAGATACACTTTGGGGGATGCGAGTAAAAGTTTATCATGTGGTCAAAGAAGAGTAATAAGGTAATCTTCATTAACCTTTCTGCCTATGTTTCCGATCTCCATTGCTTCTATTAATCATATTTTTGCCTTTGATAACCAATTTGATACTAGCGAACAAAACTGACTATAAAAGAAACAAAATTACCTACTGACCCCATGTTATAACCTAACGATCATGTGAGCTCTAAATAACTAGATATTAAAAACCATAATTTGCTTATCCAAACATTAAAGACTGATTATCGCAACTGCAGTGTGATAATCAGTTTCCTAACACATATCCAAGAACCCTTTCTACATGAGAATAGAAAAGATTGACAAAATCAGTTGACCTGCAAAAGATCCTGAAGATCGAGTCCACATCCCTGATATTGCTTTGCTATACAAACATCCATAGGTAAGTTGGCACATATTTATTACACGTTATATATGTATATCCCTTCTTATTAGTTTATACTAGGCCCATATGTATAAGCCTAGCCCACATTTTAGAATTCTCCATGTATTTGTTATATACGGTTACTTTGGGGAATGTAAGCAATGAAATCAATTACCAATCACAGCCTCTAATCCTCTCCTAATTTCTCTCTAACAAATGCTCCTTCCCTCCCCTACCACCCAAAACACACCGTACCTCCTTAACAAAAATCGACACTCCTTCACTTCCTCCTACAACCACATCCGCGGATAAACTAATCCCTTTTAGTATCACCAATAAGGTTCCCATTATATTGGACCTTGAAAAACACAACTATAATTCTTGGAGTTCTTTTTTCAAAATCCATCTTGGTAGTCTCGGTCTCAAATCTCACATGGAAAAAGAAGCCTCGTCTAGCACCATTAATCCGGAATGGTCCAAGCTTGATGATCTCATCAAGATGTAGATCCTTGGATCTCTATGCATGTGACTCTCTTCAAGAACAAGTTGTCTCTACATCGGGAAACGCAAAAGCTCTATAGGACCATCTTAAAGATTTATTCCATGATAACAAGGATGCTAGGGCTATAAATCTTGATAACGAACTCCATTCCATCAAGATAGGGAAGATGTCTATAATGAATATTGCAAAAAAATAAAGTCTATGGCGGATAAACATAAAAATCTCGGGTCCGTGGTAAGTGAAAAAAATTGGTAATTTATGCCGTAAATGGACTTGACTCCCGTTTTACTACCATCGTCAAAATCATCCGACATCGTGAAACCCTTCCCACCTTTGAAACAACCCGTAATATGTTACTTTTGGAGGAGTCATCGTTGAATGACCAAGCCGGTGCATCTACTACATTCGAAAGTAGTTCCTCGTCTCTAACAATTCTTGTGGCAACCAATTCCTCGGACAACAAAGGTAACCCTAACACACCCTCTACTAAATCTCAAAGTCTACAACAATTGTGTAATCATTTTAACAAAGGCACGTGCAAATTTGGAGACCGTTGCAAGTTCATTCATGACCATCAAAATAGGGCGGGATCAAGGTTGTAAAAATCGCGAGGCGCTAATGAGGCGGTCGGGTAGGGCCTAGCGATTAATCGGTTAGGCGGGGATTAATCGAGGATTAATCGGATTGGAATTTTTATACAAAAAATTGTAATATTAGATATTATATTATATTATATGTATGAGGTAATAATAATAGCACATCAAATTTCAAATATTTCAAGTGTTTAAATATAAACATAATACATAATTCTTCAAAGTTTTAAGTCAAATATAGATATTATTCGGTTTGTTGACCATTTTTAAGTGATCTTTGACCGATTTAGTCCAATTAATCGGGTTGTTGACCGATTTTTAAGCGATTTTGTTCGATTAATCAGTTTGTTGACCGATTTTTAAGCAATCTTTGACCAAAACGATTAAATAGGCCGATTATGATAAATCAAGGCGCTTAGTGAGCGATCATCGATTATGCGGGGATTAATCGGCCGCCTGGACCGATTTTTACAACAGAGGGCGGGATTGTCCTCAAGATTGAAGAGTGGCACCAACACCTCTTTTGGTCGACAACTTGTATCACGGAATACATCATATAACATAACGCAACCTACTGGCTCCTACCAGGCTCGTCTAGTCCACTACCCATCGTTGGCCCAATTCACTCCTCACCCAACCCAACACCATTACACCCCTCAATAGGCCCACTATACATCTACACCCTTATACTAGCCTGCTCCAACTGTCCAGGCCCAACTCCCACCACACCAAGCCCAAGAGTCCATGTACTCCACCCAGCAACAACCTCAATTCGCTAGCCAAGGAATACTTAGACCCGCTCTCGCCCTCTACCTGTCTCAACCAACTTCGTTATCGAGCGCGTTTAGTACTATGACACTACAAGACCCAACTTGGAATATGGATACAGGTGAAACCTCTCATTTAAAATCGAATGCAAATAATTTAAGTTCTATTTTTAATTCTAGTTTACACCCATTTGTACATGTGGGTGACGGTAACTCCATTACCGTCACCAACACCGGACATAGCATTATTCCTTCTCTCCGTCGTTCTTTACACCTTCATAATGTACTTGTCACTCCTAACATTATTAAAAACCTTATTTCTGTTCGTCAATTTACTAGAGATAACAACTGCACTATTGAATTTGACGCATTTGGTTTTTCTGTGAAAGATTTCTTTACTCGCCATATCCTCCTTCGATGTGACAGCTCGGGTGATCTATATCAAGTTACCAAGCCGTCAACCATCCCCACTGCTTTTGTTTCTACCAGTTCCTCCACGTGGCGTCAACGTCTCGATCATCCCAGCGATGAAGTCCTTCATTCTCTTTTTTCCCGTAATTTCATTTCATGTAATAAAGACAGGTCTACACATGTTTGTCATGCGTGTCAACTTGGCAAACATGTGAAGCTTCCTTTCCATAGTTTGAATTCTACTGTTGAACACTGTTTTGATATTATTCATTCTGATTTATGCACTTCTCCTATAATTAGTTCTAGTGGTTTTAAAAATTATGTCTTATTTCTTGATCATTTTTCTCACTATTTGTGGATATATCCTCTTAGAAATAAATCTGACATGCTCGACAAGTTTTTGCATTTTTGTAATTACGTTAAAAACCAATTTAAATGTGAAATTAAGAGTTTCCAATGTGATCATGGTGGTGAGTTCAACAATAACCAACTACATACACTTTTTGCTAACCATGGCATTCAATTTCGTTTTTCTTGCCCTAAAACCTCTCAACAAAATGGTAAAGTTGAACGAATGATACGCACCATCAATAATGTCGTGGAAACGTAGAGGGGGGGGGGGGGGGGGGTGAATACGTTACCGTTTAAAATCATTAGATCTTTTGTATCAAATCGTTTATGAAACTTGTTATAATATGAAAGTACCAATTATTGTTTGTGACTAATGTAAATCATAGTAAACCAAGTTGTCACACAAGCATCAACATCAAACCACATCACAAGCAATAGTATAGTGCAACTATAAAAGTAAAGAGATAAGGAAAGGAAAGTGCAAACCGAACACGATGATTTATAGTGGTTCGGTCATGGATCTCCTCTCCGCCCTACTCCACTCCCCGAGTACCCAACTCGAGAGTTACTTCACTAAATCAACAAGCTCCCTTCTCGGCGGAGAAAACCTTACAATCGTCGCTTACACTTTTTCCTGTACAAAGCTAAATACCGGGTTCTAGTTCGAGGTAGAACCAACCTAACGTCGCCTATACAATATTTTCGACACTAAGCTAGATGTCGAGTTCTTTTACAAGGGTACAACCACTCCCAATATGTTTTATGGCCCAACATAACAAACCTTGTGTTTTATGGCACAAACACATAAACCATCTAATCTAGTTTGGTGAAAGTGTTGTTATGATGCAATGATGTTTACACTAGTAATCCATGACACAAATGTCTAATGGATATGAATAACTACTTCTAAATGAACTTCCATTGATAGGAAGCCTTCATGATGAAGATCACAAGTTCCCTAAACTTGTTGTGATAGATCTTCAACTTGTGGTGAGTGGGGATGGCTAGATCTCCAAGCTTTCCTTGGTTAATCAAAGAGTATGCTTACAACAAAGATGAATGTTAGAAGCATTATGATCATGATCATTAGGGTGTTTAATGTATGTTACTACATTGTTAATGATTGATCTAAATGTATGCAAGAAGGTGGAGAAGATGTGATTTGAAGTGGTGAAGAAATGAGAAAACAATGGGCTTCTATTTGTAGGAAAAAATGATCAGGAGCGTCCACGGACCAAGGAGCCCTTAAAAGGGTTCCGTCCTTTATACAATTTGGTGTCGTGGGTGCCTGACTGAAAATCTAAAAAATCTTTCTTCAAATCTTTCCAAGATATTACCAAATCTTACTAAGATCACATTTGATATATTGAGTGTCAATCTAACCAAAATATTCAAGTGATCTTCCAAAGATTTCAAAGATGATGCATGACATGATGTAACATGTATTTCCATTTTTAGATTAAAAAGTTTATCAAGGTAAACTTGTAAAATGTATTATGTAACTAGTTAATAAAATGTCTAGTTACCTTTTGTAAAAGAGTGCTTGTCAAAATAAAATATATTTTGTCAAGTGTAAGTAAAATTTAGTATTTGTATGAAATACTTGTAAATGCAAAATGTAAAATGAGGTTCGAAATAGAATGGTTAACCTATTAAAATACTTAGTGACTCTAAACGTATTTTAAACATTCTAAATGATTTGTTAATGGGTTTGATCATAGTGCCACATAACAAACATGTACGAACCTGTGTTGTAACATATGAGGACTTGAGTCATCGAGAGGTGTTGAATGTATGTTGAGACAAAGTGTGATTACAAGTAACTTGTACATTTTACGTTATGTATTACAAGTTACATGTTTGTCATCAATCAAAACAAACGAGACTGTATAGATTAAATATCGTAATATTTGCACTAACAATCTCCCCCTTTTTGATGATGACAAATATATGTAAACGTAATATAAAGTAAAATGTAAAAGGTTACTTTTATCCTTACTACCTTTACATTACCTTCTCCGTTTACACTCTTCTCCCCCTTTTGTCGAAACAAAAAGGTCGTGTCCTTAGAGTTTAACTTTATTTCTCCCCAAAAAGGCGAGCTTGCATCATCCCTAGTGAAGTTAAATCGTCCACTTCAATCCGTCCCTTGTTTGGTAGCGGATCCATGGATCAAATAAAGAGGCTTAACCTACATCAAGGTTAGTTTTATGCAACAAAAATTATGAGAAATATATGAAAAAGAAAAATGCATAGCAATGTTAGCCTATTTTCTCCACTTTTTATCGAAGCACAAATGCTTGTTGAAAAGTGAGAATGATGCTAAATGCGTGCATGCTCCCCCTTGACGGTTGCTCCTCCTTGTTTGAGGCGTCAGTGTATGATTAAAAACCTACAAAACAAATATTAGTGCAAAACTATATTCGTCATTGGACGAGTAAGTGATATACAACAAAGTGTGTATAAGATGCATTCAGTAAATTCTTGACGGAAGCTCGCCTTGCTCTAGGGCGTCAAGATGAACCTTCAAAATAAATATTAGTATAATAGAAGCTTTGTCTTTAGACAAATATGCCATATACAACCAAGTGTATAGACGATGCAATATGAGTGCTTAAAGGATATTCCTCCTTGTTCTAGGATGTCAAGAAGCACCTAAAATAAGAAAAATAATTGATGCTAACTTCATCCTTAGATGAGTAAATTATATACAATCGAGTGTATATGATGATGAACCTACAATAAAAAAATATTAGTGCAATATATTTCATCTTTTTCACAAAGAAAAATAAGATGTATATATGTGATAAATGATATAATCAAAGATCTCATGAAGTGTAGTCTCCTAATTACAATCATAAGAAAAGTGACCAAAGCTAAGAGGAAAAAAAATGTGAATGGACATTACATTTCAATGATGCATAAGGTTTATGATTTCAATGATTTATTGATGCTAACAATCTATTGTTTTGAGCAAGTTCTCATATGCTTCAACCCAAGAGTAATCAATAATGCGTTCTATCTAAGAATATTATAATGAAGATACCAAAAAGTATAAAAGTGATAACATGAAGATAAATTCGTTCATTGATTGACATGAATTATAAAAATGACCTATTCTAGGTGACAATGGGAAAGGTAGTATTAGCATGGTTTTGATGGACATGGATGATTACCACATTGAAAAGAAGTGAAGACAATATGGAAAATACTAATAATAGTAATGAGTACCTATATGAGGATGAGAATGACATCATATGAGTGAGAGTTGGATAGACCAACGTGTTGGGAATGGTTGTTTTGATTAATATATCGTTTGCACTGACAAGGACATGCATGATAAACGAGAAAAGGATAAGATCCTATGATGGTGTTCTAGATAGTGAAGTTGTAAGGAGCTAGTTTAAGGAAAATCCTATATTTGGAGATGAAGACGTTTTGTGAAAACACATGATGCGTTTTTCACTTGATGAGGTATTGGTGCAAACTTGTGATAAAGAGATAAAAAGGTTGAACTAGTTGTGGTTTCGTGAACCAGTTTTTAGCTAAGTGGTGTTTACCTATGTGTTGGTATTTTAGAGTCTAAGAGACATAAATTTTGACAAAAGACAATTATGTGAATGGATTTCTCTCCTCCTTAATTGGTGGACATCCAACATAATGTGTAATGTATCAAATAAGGAATGACAACAAAGTGCTTAGGAGGTTATTCGGGTTAACGAAAGAGATGAGCTTAGTGATGTTTTTCTGGATGATGGTTAGCATACAATGAACTTTATCCTTAAAGTCACGTACCTCTTCTCGATTAATACGAGATGATCATATGATGAGGCATGTGGTTTCCTAATAGGAAGTGAAGAGGATTAGAGTATTGTTATAACTAAATAATGATGGAGGTTATTTTTGGAAAGCGGAAGCAAAAATTAGATTTGGAAAGAGGTCGGTTGAAAGACAAAAAAATGCAAAGCCAACCCACTAGAACTTAATTCTATATGCTTTTGAACTATATGCAAGTGTAGGGGTCCCATAAAGCATAGTACTAATCTACGTAGCAATAAAGGGGATTATGCAAAATGAGCATATAAAAGTTAGAAGCAAGTGAGATAACAAATAATTTGTTATCAACCTACAAAATAAATTTGTTAGTGACAAAAGATGTTAACATGATAGAAATCAAATGATAACATATTATATAAGTAAAAGCAACACATTGCACTTAGTAGACAAGAAATCACCACACAAGATAGCATCAAAACAATCATATTATGCAAGAATACGACTTTATTCAAGACATTTCATTATGAGATTGTTTTGTCGTTAGACTTAGACACTTGAGCATACTTGGATATACAATAATCTATGTGATTAATTTGTAAGATAAAAAGGCTTCTAAAAGTTTGTCATACCAAAAGCACTTAGACAGATTATATGTGCACACGTAGCCAACAAATAGTGTGACAAGAAGCAAAAGAAACAATATGAAAGATTCATGCAAGCCATGTTTTAAGACATAACAATTTGGAGCATGTATCATTTTGATCGTACTACACATAGATGTAATGAATGCAAACTAATAACTTTCAAACACAAATATATCATATCAAAATTATCACGTATCAAAATGGCATATGATGTGTTCATAAGTAACATGTTAATCATGCTAAAAATAATTCAAAAGTAAGTATTATGCAAATAAAGTTTAGGTTTAAACGTTTAGTAGCATGAAACAAGAATACAAGCATTATAAAGATAAAACCGTACTAAGGTTTACACATTTGACTAGTTATCAAACACTAAGATAATGTCAAATCAACTTATCGTATCAAACAACAACATGTAATCAACACATGTAAGTGCAATGCAATTGGTTTTAAAAGAAAAGTCATATATACTACTTGTTTGATTAGTATTCCTAAGGCGAGGCAAACTATCAATGTTTTAACACTTACTTTAGGCAAGTATTGGAAAACAGATTTTTCAAGTTGGAGAATGAATATGAGACTATTACTAGCGGTGCTCAATTAAGGCTAAACACGACCATTTTTACGGGTGATTCCACATACCCAACTTCTCTCCAGGAAGCAATTCAACCTGTTAATACAAATAAGCCGTAAAAACGTTTATTTATATTTTACGATCTTCTAATGTTTTGTCGATAACAAACGTAAAATCATATTAACGAAACAAATAAAATACGTAAATGGTTTGAACTAATAGTTTCTAACATATTCACATTTTCACATAAAACACTAAAACAAGTATAAGTGATTTTATGATTTAGTATTACATATGTACAACAACTAGTGTTTACATATTTGGGTAAATATACACATAACTAGTATGTAGTATATTGGGTAATGTAAATGGGTAGAAACTTAAGTATTTGACCCATTGACCAAATACATTGAATGTAGTTGGGTAAAAACAAGTATACACTAAATGGGTAAAAACTAGCAAATGATATTGACCCATAACCCATGGTTTTATATATACCACTTGACTAAGTTCATTGTACCCTTAATACTAGCAAATGATATTGACCCATAACCCATGGTTTTATATATACCACTTGACCAAGTTCATTGTATCCTTAAGATACATTATATCTAGAAAGAAAACCATGGATCAACCCATAACCCACGACCCATAACCAAAAATACCCATGGGCAAAGAGGAGCGTTCCACGGATCCCTGGCGTTGTGCTAGCCGGATACCAAGTGGAAGGGATCCGTGGGATCCGGGGAAACAATAGAGAATTTTCTCTATAAATAGAGAGCCATTTCTTCCTTTCTATTCATCACTTCACACACATACTTCCCCCAAGTATTCTAACCCTCTAACCTCAGATCCAAGTGATCTATGTAGTTTGTCTTTTGTTTTTGTGTGATCTTCTAGGTTCCTATTAAAGGAAAGATCACCACTTCTTGAAGACGTGCAAGCTCAAGTCCATGAGTTGCCATGCTTCGTCATCATCAAGACAACGAAGGTTCTCTTGTTGATAGATCTACCTTTCTCCATAGATGTTGGGTTGAAGGCATTAGTGAAGAATGCCGAAAGTGTCAAGATGAAAGCATTAGTGAAAGGTGCTCATCATCCGTGTAAAAGCATTAGTGAAGAATGCTAAAGGTGTCAAGACGAAGGCATTAGTGAAGGGTGCCAAGCGTTGTGTCAAAGACATTAGTGAAGAATGCCTATGAATCAAATCAAATAGCATTTGGGAAGAATGCTTAGGTCGTATAATTGATGAGGTGCATCGTTATACATATAAGTATTTGTTTATTTACAAGGATGGTGATATCCTTGATGGTGTTGTAACAAGGAGTAGATCTCCTTGAGATTAGGTGTTGTGTCGTGAAGGGTAGTAGTTCCTCCATAGTAATGGAACTAGGTGCTTAGCCTAGTACCTAATAAAGGGTAGGCGACGTTGTGATAGGATTAGTTCTCCTAAGGTGTGAATGAACTCGGTGGTTAGCCTAGCACCGTATAAAGGGTAGGCGACATTGTGTTAGGTGTGGTTCGCCTTGGTGTGAAAGAACTCGGTATTTAGCTTTGTACCGGAAAAAGGTTAAGCGACGTTGTGAAGGCTTCTCCGCCATAAGGAGTTTGGTGTAGTGCTTACGAACTCTCGAGTAGGTGACTCGGGGAGTGGAGTAGGGCAAGGAAGGTGTCCTTGTAGCCGAACCACTATAAATAACTTGTGTCGTGGTGATGTGCTTCTTACTCTTTATCTTCCATTACACATTTATATATCTATCTATCAATGTCCAACATAAACAACCAAATAGATTGACATAAGTTGATCTAAATATTTAAAAGGAAGTTTTAAATTGGTAAAACTATTCAACCCCCCCTTCTATTTTTCCACAATTGGTATCAGAGCTTCGTTACCAAGTTTTTTTTTAGTATATTGTACTTTGTAAACTTGATACGATCCGTGTATGTTTGAAAACTACAAAGAAGGAAATTTCTTAAAACAAAAAGTCATGTTTTTAGAAATCATCATATATTGGATAGTGATAGATCATTCTAACATTTTCCTTTGAGAAGTCTTTATACTAGGATTTGGGTATCTTAGAAGATCATGAAGTATTTCACGTCTATGGTTTCTAAAACCATAAAAAGGGAATATAGCAAAGGATTGGGGTATCTTAGAAGATCATGAAGTATTTCGCGTCTATGGTTTCTAAAACCATAAAAAGGGGATATAGCAAAGGTATGTTTTCTTAGTTACAATTTTTTGTCAAAAACGTGCTAAATTGCTTGTAGACTAAATGGTGATATATGCTTCTATCTTATAATAAGCATAATATGAAAAGTGTTTTAGTGATTTTTTTTCTTTGAAGTCTTGTTGTTAGATATCTTGTTTATCAAGCTTGAATAAAGGTAAAAATGGATAAATTAACTTCACTAAAAAGTCTACAAAGACTATACCTTTTCGTTGGGTCAAAACGTACATTTTTGTAATTCTGTGTCAGATCCGCGGATCCCTCAGGTTACACTGGACGGATCCCTCAAGCAAGGGATCCGTGGGATCCGTAGGTACAGAAGACAGTTTTTGTCTGAATTTCAAAAATTCATAACTTTTTAACCGTAAGTCGTTAGAAGTCGTGCCACCTATCGTTTTAAAGGTATTTGAGTCTACTTTCATTTAAAAATGATTTCATAAACTGATTCAAAACAATAATTTATATAATCATTAATTAATAATAGAAAGTCATTTTTCGATCATAACTTTTGCACAAACTTTTGATCTAATTGGAGACGGATGTTTTCGCTTTTGAATAACAATGTGTCCTCTATTGAAATTAAGGTTTTGATCATATTTATTGTTGGAAAATTTAGTGCACTTGTGGGATGGTTCACACCTTGTAATAGGTTAGGAGGTACGGAGTGTACACCCATAAGGTCCATGAACACCCTGACTCTAATAGTGGTATGTATTGGTAGTGCTTGGTGAAAGTACTGTTGTGGTTAACAATGATTATCAGTGTTTCCACTGAAGCAGTACTTCAGCAGGATCAGTGTTTCCACTGAAGTGGTATCTCACTGAAGTTGTGTTTACACTGAAGCAGTGACGTTTCCACTGAAGCAGTGTAACCACTGAAAGCACTATGAAAGTACTGATATAAGTACTGATAAATGACAGTTACAACTGCATCATTATGACCACGTTTAATTGGTCATGTAACCACTAACGGCTATAATGGGGATAATTATGAGGCTATTAATGGGCCGATTAATACTCATAATTCCATTGGAACGGTTCAGAGTAACCTCCTATAAATAGGAGATCTGAACATGCATGGAAAACACACAGAAAACGTAAACACTTATTAGCGAAAGGGTTATAGAATTGTGCCTAATTCTCTAACTGGATTTGGTCTTATCCCAAGTAGATATTCGTGATACCCAGGCATTAGGGTCGAATAGTTTACTTTGGAAAGTGATCACACGATTCCAAGTGATATCCGGTAACCACCAAGTGGTATCTGTTACTACTAACAGTTTGTTTGTTTCTGCTGAAGAGTTGCACATTTCTGTTGAATTGATTATCTTCACCCTGCTTTGGGACGAATAACCACCAACATTTATAAATATAAAATTAACTAATCAAGCTTGGTATACATATTTATATTTAAGACTCCCTGAACTATCTCAAGGTTTGGGGTTGTTGGGTTGTTGTAAGACTCCCTGATCCAAAGCAAAAGACTTTGGGTGAAAGAGGCATTGACTGCATCTTTGTTGGATATGCTGAGCATTCCAAGGCTTTTAGGTTCTATGTCATTGAACCTAATGAATATGTTTCAATTAACTCCATTATTGAATCAAGGGATGCAGACTTTGATGAGAATAGATTCTCATCAGTTCCTAGACCAAGTCAGAGGATTCCTAATGGAACTCATGACACTGGAGAGGTACCTGATGATGAACCATCAGTGGTCCCTGATGAGGTTGTGGTTCAACAACCTGAACCTGTGCTCAGGAAGAGCAAAAGGGTCAGGACTCCAAAGTCATTTGGACCTGAGTTTCAACTATACTTAGTTGAAGGTACTAGGGATGAGGTCTCGGACCAATACTCCTATTGCTTCATTGTTGAGGATGACCCCAAAACATTTGAAGAAGCAATGAAGTCCCAGGACATTGCTTTCTGGAAAGAAGCAATCAATGATGAGATGGATTCCATCATGGGCAACAACACTTGGGTGTTGGTTGATCTACCTCCTGGTTGCAAATGGATTTTCAAAAGGAAAATGAAGGTAGATGGAACTATTGAAAAGTTCAAGGCTAGACTAGTCATTCAAGGCTTTAAACAAAAGTCAGGAATAGACTATTTTGATACTTATGCCATTGTGGCTCGTATCAGTACCATAAGACTGCTGATTGCTATGGCATCTATTCACAATCTGGTTATTCATCAGATGGATGTGAAAACAGCTTTCTTGAATGGTGAATTGGAAGAGGAGGTTTATATGAACCAACCTCAGGGCTTCATCATGCCAGGCAATGAAAACAAGGTGTGTAAACTGATTAAGTCTCTTTATGGACTTAAACAGGCACCTAAGCAATGGCATCAAAAGTTTGATGAAGTGGTTTTGTCTAGTGGTTATGTTCTTAACCAAGCTGACAAATGTGTATATAGCAAATTTGATGAATCTGGTAAAGGAATCATCATTTGTCTATATGTTGATGACATGTTGATCTTTGGCACTGACCAAAATCAGGTTGACCTGACAAAGGAATTTTTGTCATCAAGGTTATCCATGAAAGATATGGGGGAGGCTGATGTTATCCTTGGTATAAGGATTAAACATGAAAGTAATAGAATTTCTATCTCTCAGTCTCATTATATTGAGAAGGTACTGAGGAAATTCAATTACTTTGATTGTACTCTAGTGAGTACACCTATGGATACTTGTGAGAAGCTGATGCCTAATCATGGCAAGGCTGTATCTCAACTTGAGTATTCTAGGGTAATTGGCTGCCTAATGTATGCCATGACTTGTACAAGACCTGATATTGGTTTTGCAGTGGGAAAATTGAGCAGGTATACTAGTAATCCTAGTGCTCATCACTGGCAAGCAGTTCAAAGGGTACTGAAGTATTTGAAGAGAACTATGGATTATAGTCTCTCATATACTGGTTACCCATCAGTGTTGGAAGGTTACACTGATGCAAGTTGGATCAGTAACACTGAAGACAATTCGTCTACCAGTGGTTGGGTATTCCTAATTGGTGGAGGTGCAATTTCTTGGGCATCCAAGAAGCAAACTTGCATCACCAGTTCAACAATGGAATCTGAATTTGTGGCTCTAGCAGCTGCTGGTAAAGAAGCTGAATGGTTGAAAAACTTGCTTCTTGAGATTCCATTGTGGCCTAAACCTATAGCACCTATTTCTATCCGGTGTGATAGTGCAGCTACATTGGCTAAGGCTTATAGCCAGATGTACAATGGTAAGTCTAGACACTTAGGTGTCAGACATAGCATGATTCGTGAGCTTATCATGAATGGGGTGGTATCTATAGAGTTTGTTAGATCTCAACAGAACTTAGCTGATCACTTGACGAAGGGACTGGCTAGAGACTTGGTTATAAAGTCTGCTAAAGGGATGGGTTTAAGTCCAACTTAGTCACTGAATGCTAGGACACCCAACTCCCTCCTGAGGAAACTTAGGAGCTGAGTTCAATGTGGAAAGCTGAACATTCAGTGGACTGAAGCACATGTTTATTTTACATCCCAAGGTTGTGCTCGGAAGCTGCTGAAAGGAGGATGAAGTCTTTACTTCTTAATGGTTAACTTATCTTTGAAAAAGTGCTTGACAGGAGCATGAATAAAGAGGAACCACCTATATAAATGTTGAAGTTTTACCGCCTCAGGAAGCTTTTGGACTTTTAGCTTTTACAACATTTATGAATTTGGATATGGACACATGGCTTGTATAGTGTCAGGAGCTTTTAAGTGTTTGAAAACTTGTGTGTAGTTATCTTCAGGTATTAAAATGGGTTGAAGGGTTCAATTCTTAGAACACCCTGATTCTCGAATATTTGAACGTGTAATTACTAAGATGGAAATTCAATCCTCAGGACATTTTCGTTTATGCACATGTTTTGCTTGATGTTTATTTTACATGCAAAGGGAGTGAACTAAATTTGGGGAGGATTGTTGGAAAATTTAGTGCACTTGTGGGATGGTTCACACCTTGTAATGGGTTAGGAGGTATGGAGTGTACACCCATAAGGTCCATGAACACCCTGACTCTAATAGTGGTATGTATTGGTAGTGCTTGGTGAAAGTACTGTTGTGGTTAACACTGATTATCAGTGTTTCCACTGAAGCAGTACTTCAGCAGGATCAGTGTTTCCACTGAAGTGGTGTTTCCACTGAAGTGGTATCTCACTGAAGTTGTGTTTACACTGAAGCAGTGACGTTTCCACTGAAGCAGTGTAACCACTGAAAGCACTATGAAAGTACTGATATAAGTACTGATAAATGACAGTTACAACTGCATCATTATGACCACGTTTAATTGGTCATGTAACCACTAACGGCTATAATGGGGATAATTATGAGGCTATTAATGGGCCGATTAATACTCATAATTCCATTGGAACGGTTAAGAGTAACCTCCTATAAATAGGAGATCTGAACATGCATGGAAAACACACAGAAAACGTAAACACTTATTAGCGAAAGGGTTATAGAATTGTGCCTAATTCTCTAACTGGATTTGGTCTTATCCCAAGTAGATATTCGTGATACCCAGGCATTAGGGTCGAATAGTTTAATTTGGAAAGTGATCACACGATTCCAAGTGATATCCGGTAACCACCAAGTGGTATCTGTTACTACTAACAGTTTGTTTGTTTCTGCTGAAGAGTTGCACATTTCTGCTGAATTGATTATCTTCACCCTGCTTTGGGACGAATAACCACCAACATTTATAAATATAAAATTAACTAATCAAGCTTGGTATACATGTTTATATTTAACACAAAGCGATGAAAAGAACTTTCGTATGCTATGCTAAATGATAAATTGTCTTCTTTGCATTACTTGATTATTTGCTTATTTCAAATAGCTTTTGTGCTTGTTTGATTGAATAGCATATGTGGTTTCCTTACCTTGCTATTCATTCTCTTGTTTGTCGATTTAGTAATATTCTACTAATCAATGTGTTATTTGAAGGAGTGTTTGGGATAACATCTAGTTGTGTCGAAAATGTTAGTTTAGATACTTAAATAAGTCATATAGGTTGAAAAATGTTTAAAACATATAACACACTAAATGGATTTTTGATTGAGTTTGTCATGTGTGCAACATAAATGTTTTATGTGCTTATATGATTTCTTTTGTTCTTGTATCGTTTTCTAAAAACAACAAGAATGTACATCGGATCATAACCTACACTTGTGTTGATGATGTACTCTCCCATTTTCCTTTTCATGATCGCTCTCCAAGCTTCATAGTAGGATTGACAACTTGATTATTTCATCCGATATACTCAAGTAAATTATTTTGCAACGCAAATATAATTGTTCATATCCGAAAGTCCAAACTCAAAGCTTTCCAACAACATATGTTGAACTAGCTCATCCAACCATTATTTTGTTGTTTACCATATGGACAACTTTTAAACTTATTTCTAACATGACGCCTTCGTCACCTTAGTTGTCTCAAGTATAATATTAAACGAAGCAAAGTATCATCATTGTTACTCTTCGATAGGCCATTGTAGGAATATAAATTTTCCTAACTTGAGAATGAATACTGGAGAACTTGTGGCACTAGAAACTCAATTTGACCTAACGGTTGAATTGCTTCCTTGATAGAAGTTGGGTATGTGGAATCACCCGTAAAAATGGTCGTGTTTAGCCGTAATTGAGCACCACTAGTAATAGTCTCATATTCATTCTCTCACTTGGGAAATCTATACTCCCATGTTTCCCTAAGAAGTTTACAATGGAAATACTTTGCGTTGTCTTAGGATTACTAATCAACCAAGTTGTAAAATTGATTTTTCTTTTAATTAATCACAACCACTTGCCTCATCAAGCGATTATCTTGCTTTGATCGAGAAGAGCTACATGACTTCATGGACGAAGTTCATTGTATGCTAATCACCATCCATAATGACTATAAATAGTTCATTGCTTCCGTTGGCCAAAACAACCCTATCGTCTTGAACACCATCATCTAATTTGTACGCCATTGCTAATACAAACGATTTACTAATCTAGATCGTAAATCTATTTTGAGCTTCTTAAATAGCGCTTGTTAAGTTTGATAAACCTCTGTGTTACTTGTGAGCTAGATCTCATTTAATTGCTTATGTGCTATTTCTACATGATACTCAGTATGTTTTACTTGTATACATGTATGCTTACTGTAGAGATCATTAGTTTCTAATTTCGATACTTAGAACAAACGCTCACTGTTAAGTAAAATTGTCCCAGATGCCGGATCCCTAGTTTGTAACTAGCCGGATCCCTCAAGTGAAGGATCTGTGGGATCTGGGCAAATAGAAGTAGAGTTTCAATCCTTTACACCTCAAACCATGTTCCTAAACTACTTCACTCTAGCTGAACTTAATACCTTAGGATCTCTTAAGTCCTACTCAAGCTTAGTAAGCTTCACACTCACTCATAGGATCACACTCAAAGTGCTTTTCGATCTATCGTTTCACCTAAACTCATTACTCTTCCGCTCTCTAAATCACTCATTATTTCTCACATGATCCCTCACATCTAGACTTAGAAATCTTTCGATTATGGCAAAATTGATCATAATCATCCTTACCTCAAAATTGGTCGAAATGGATCAAATTCTAGTTCACCTTAAAACCTTTAGGATTTTCTCCAAGACATTATCCTAAGTCACTATCTGATCACTAGGATCATTTAGCTCCATTTGACACTCTCAAGATTTTAGTGTCACCTTTGTTCATTCATTGGTACTCACGAAAGTTCCAATTTCTTCCATATAAGGCCATCATTAGCTACATCACTCATTGCCCTTGAACATTTAAGTACCCTTCAATTTTAAGACACTTAGGAGAACTGAAACACTCAAAAAGGTATAGGCTTTAGACCTTTCAAACATCACTTCTATCCTGTCCTAGCTGCTGAGAGCCGGATCCCTAGGATTAGCCTAGACGGATCCCCCATTGGTGGGAACCGTAGGATCCGGGTGACAGATTTATGTCAACTCTTGCTAGAACAATCATTTCAAGCTCATCTTGCTAACTTGAACACTCCACCTCATCCTAATTAAATCCCTAGATCAGTAAAACTCTAAAGTTGACTCTTGTGCATGCTAATCATCACATTCCAAAGGATATTAGAGACTTAAGTCTTGAATGCACTTGCTAAATCCTTCCCTTTATAAGTCATCTTGCTAGAATCCCTTAGTCATTGAACACAACATAATTCTTAGTATTTAGAAAACCTTTTCCTTAGTCATTTAATCATGAGGAAAGCTCCTAGTGCTAACTCATCCAACCAAGAACCACCCTAGAAACTTTCTCGTGTTGTACACGAAATTTCCTCAACCGAATCATCTCCGGTTAAACCCACAAATGGTAGGATTTCCCATCCACCGAATCATCATCCGTAAGAGATAATAGTGCTAGAATCTCACCTCAACAAACCCAATCAACAATTGCTAATAGAACCGCAATAATTAGCATTAAACCTTTTAGGTTAGAAAAGGGATCATCGATCTCTAAACCAAACGTACCTAGTTCTAGCAAAACGTCTAAACCTTCATTCCTAGAGCATGGACTACACTCCTTCACCAAGCCTCTCTCTTACCCAAATCTCTTTTCATTAGAGCATTCACCACCGAGAACTTCCCAATCACCAACTAGTCCATCGTTGGAAACAAGGAACCACCAAGGACTTGATCATATTAAGGAATTTCCATTACCACCACTCTGATTCCTAGTAGAACCTCATCCTAAATTACTCAATGTACCTCCATCATCATTTGTAGAACCTCCTCAAAATATCATGTTCCTAATCAAGACAATAATTTCTCTAATTGTCTAATCACCCAAGGACTTGTTCAAGAAGTACGAAATGAGTTGCATTTCATGTTTAATCATCTTCTTGAAAGATTGGACCAAATCAACAAGTGTACTCATCCCTAGACTCAAGCACATTGTTGCCTCTTATGCTTTGGTCACTTATTAGTTTTAGTAGAATATGGCTAAATCATTCTCTTAGTTTTTTGAGATTTGTTGATCATCTCTTATGTTTTATTGAATGATAATTTACTTGCCATATTGCATTGAGTATATGTTTGTTGGCTGAATACATATCTCATTTTGATGTTAACATTACTTGTTACATCACCATTGCTGAATTTAATCATCAGCTATACGGATCCCTCAAAATTGCCTAGACGGATCCCTACTAGGAGGGAACCGTGGGATCCGTGAGACAGAAAACTATTTTTCTACTAACTTGGATCACATATGCAGGAAATTGTGCATTATACTTGTTTTCTAACCTTTGTTTTGTAGTTATTCAATCTACACTTGAAGCATTTGACACCCTAAAGCTAGGGGAGCTTTGTGTCAAAACAATACATTGCAAATTACTTGCAATATTAGGAATACATTTCTCGACATCCCTTTGCAAAATTGCAATCATCAAGGGGGAGCACATTCGTCACTTAGACGAAATATTTTGCAAACTTAGTTGCAAACAAACTAGCTTAGTATTACTTTCTTGACGCCCTTACATAGGGATGGACTCGTCAAGGGGGAGTAAAGACGAGATCCGTTCCCGTTACTTGCTCTAAATATTTTTTCTTTCACATGTTTTTCCTAAAAACAATGTGTTAGTTTCCTTTCGAAGCTTTTTTTTGTTTCGACAAAAAGGGGGAGAAGAAAGTAAAAACTACAAATTCAAACTTTTACGAATTTTAGCTTTTCCTTAAAATAATTTTATGTTTTGTCATCAACAAAAAGGGGGAGATTGTTAATACAAATAAGCCGTAAAAACGTTTATTTATATTTTACGATCTTCTAATGTTTTGTCGATAACAAACGTAAAATCATATTAACGAAACAAATAAAATACGTAAATGGTTTGAACTAATAGTTTCTAACATATTCACATTTTCACATAAAACACTAAAACAAGTATAAGTGATTTTATGATTTAGTATTACATATGTACAACAACTAGTGTTTACATATTTGGGTAAATATACTGTTAGGAATTAGAAATTCCAGGTATTAAAGAGTCGGTCACCTCAAGCATATGTAATCGTTAGGAAGCTCGTAGTCGTAGTTCTTTTTAGTTAAGTAGTATTTAGTTAAGTAACACCGTGGAGGACGGACGGGTCTTTACCCACTGTATGCCTGATCCACAGCCCGAGGTGTGGCGATTTATGTAAGACTATATATACTCTCTACCTTCCAAGGTAGAGAGTTGGAGCTCATAATAATATCTTTCACTTTCTCTCACTAAGTTCCCTAAACCTCTACCTTACTCTCTCTAGAACTCCATTCATACGCCACTTTGTGTTATGGTTTGATGTGTATGTGAAAACTAATATCTTACAATTGGTATCAAGAGCCATGGTTAGATCATATCTTGCACATCTTTGGATTTTTAGTGGTTTTTAGGTGGTTTTTGAGTTTGAAAAGTTTAGTGGTTTGTGCATCATTTTGTTGATTTCTTGTGTTAAAGCTTGGATTTTGTTAGTACTTTTATGTTTAGAATCATCACAAGTGTTTAGGTTTTCATTTGGTAAGCTTGAATCATCTTGGTTGGGTTGTTTTTGGATTAAAAAGTGATGTTTATGTGGTTTTTCTTGCTAGCGACTTGATATACGGATTTCTTTCTTCGTAGCGACTTGCTTCACAATTTTGTATAGTTCAGCGATCGTTCTTTTTGGTGTATTTGTAGTGAAAAATTAGGTTTTTGTTGGGTTGGTTCTACTAAGTTCGAATGGTTTACTTTTGGATTTGTGAACACTACTAAGATTTGTATTTTCATGATTGTTTTAGGTTCGAAATTGTGTTCTTTAGTTGTTTTACTACGTGTTTGGTGATTTGAAAAGTTTGAGTTTTTGGTGGATTTTTGGTGATTTTTAGGTTTCTACACGTTCTATACTAGATTGGTACCGAGAACTATGGTTAACATTCTATAATCAAAAGTGTATGTGTAGTTTGGTATTGTGTTTCACCGCATACTTACCTCAAGATCTCTCTCATTCCATCTCCAAATCCCTTGAATCACTCTCTTTC
>BPTQ01000006.1:310603855-311063082 GCA_019973895.1 Chrysanthemum seticuspe
GTATAAGAGACAGACTTATCTCAATGTGCAGGTTCCCTCTAGTATGTGCAAAACTCTTTTCAAATCTCGAGGCACATATTGAGGGGGAGCAAACTTATGAAAACCTCATCCTTCCTGGAAATGCTTTATCTTCTTGATTTGATCAGGGAAGTGATGTTGATATCTTTTAGAAAAAGGTAATCAAAGAAGTAAATTCTTCCTCTTGCCTCCGTGTGCAAAACGATTTCAAACATTTGATGCACATGTTGAGGGGGAGCACTTGTTCTAAAAATATCAAAAACAATTCAGGTGCAAAATGTTTTGATAATATATCACAAGTATCTGGATTGATTTTCAAATGGTTTTCAATTGGTTCCATATGGAAGATGAACAATACCTAATAGACCGACCAACTTTACTTTATGTACGGTGATATAAGGATGATAAGGTTAGGTATTGGTTCCCATGATCCGCCAGAACCGGAGGGATCTACCCAGGGACTATTCACTAGTTAGTGTAGAGTTCTTAGGTATGATGATAAAAGGAGAAAAATGAGATATGGGAAGAGTGCGGACTGAGTCTGAGCTAGTACTGAAATAAACCCAACAAGGTTCTAGCTATGAAGTCTCGGTAAGCACTGAAGGGGTTGAAGAATTAAAAAGAATTGAATGAGAAAAGGGTGAAAACAAATAGCCCTCCATTTATTCAACCTTAGGGCAGAAACCTAGTTCAATTCATATGCTACTGATGGTAACATCGGTATTGAAGACAAGACGTCATGGACCCAGTGACGCACTACACTTCAACTTTCCAAACCACTCAAGTTCCTCTTAAAAGGACTTGTTTCATTCTCACGGGGAACCGACATTATCTATCGACTTTCTCTTAGAGATTGTTGATATTGAAGAAGGAGACCCTCTCCCTAGTCTCCGGCACAGGATCCAAATATGCACAAATTGTGTCTAGAGCCACGAGATCATCAATCAATCTCATTAGGACACTTTCAATGAAGACTCTCTGCTTCACACAATGTGGAAAGAGAGATTAGATCTTGAGTCCTACGCATTATCCTTGTGGTATTGCCAGAACATCTGAGTGATATGCATACATATTCACAATGAAGATGGAAAACCTTCTGGAGCCAACATCAAACAAGCTCCTAGTAGGTGGCATGTGAGATCTATTCATTAGATCAACCATGTGACAACTGAACAGAAACAATGGGGCGATTCAAGTCTTGAATCAATCCTGGTTCAGGTTATGGATTGACGGATACCTTTGAAAAACCAGTCTTTGTGCTTAACAACTCTTTTCTTTAGCACATCGACCGTGTACTCATTTTTCAAACCAAAAGGTGTTTTTATGATTGATAATAGATCTTCAATAAAACCTCATTGTATTGCAAAAAAACAATTTCTATTGAGCAATACACGATTGTTTTTCAAATCTCTTTTCATCAATCAGTGGACTTAAAATTCGCTGGTTCACTCACTCCGTGTTGTCTTCTTTGAGATGTTCCGGTTTGAGAACAGCTAGAGCAGCTGCGAAACCCTGTCAAGGAAATTCTTCGGAATTATACCTGATCACAGGCAGTACATGTACTGATCAACGGGGAACCGTGGGCCGTGTACCTCAATTCAACGAAAGTGATCAAAGACACTTTCGTGCGATTTATTGCTAACTGTTGTATGCAGGTACGCCCGACGTTTGCAGCTGATCAGAATGAAGCGGTCAATCCATAGCCGCATGCTCACTTAACACATTCAACTCAAAAGAAATCATGATTAGTGCATCAATGACTCTGATATTTTCACTCCATGCTTCTTCTACGCTGCTGCCAATATCTTGAATCAACGAATGCTTCTGCTACGCTGCTGCCAATATCTTGAATCAACGAAAGCTTCCGCTACTCTGATGAGAAGATATCATGATCCAGAATGTGAGCATGTCGGTCCTAAAGTCACAACATCACATAATACTAACACCACAATGGATGTCTCAGTGATTTTTTATAGCTGATGATCTCAAAAGCTGGCTCATAATTATTATCACGTAGATCAGTAAAAGACCTCCACTTGGAGTAACGAAACATGCAATATGAAGAATCAATGACTACGAGCTTTGGAGCAAAGTACTACATCAAGAATGCAAGAACAATTGTTAATGTAATATCTATTTATATTCAATGTAATTTTGGTACATGATTGAGGTGACCTCCCTTAGGGGGAGATTGTTAGGAATTAGAAATTCCAGGTATTAAAGAGTCGGTCACCTCAAGCATATGTAATCGTTAGGAAGCTCGTAGTCGTAGTTCTTTTTAGTTAAGTAGTATTTAGTTAAGTAACACCGTGGAGGACGGACGGGTCTTTACCCACTGTATGCCTGATCCACAGCCCGAGGTGTGGCGATTTATGTAAGACTATATATACTCTCTACCTTCCAAGGTAGAGAGTTGGAGCTCATAATAATATCTTTCACTTTCTCTCACTAAGTTCCCTAAACCTCTACCTTTCTCTCTCTAGAACTCCATTCATACGCCACTTTGTGTTATGGTTTGATGTGTATGTGAAAACTAATATCTTACATATACACATAACTAGTATGTAGTATATTGGGTAATGTAAATGGGTAGAAACTTAAGTATTTGACCCATTGACCAAATACATTGAATGTAGTTGGGTAAAAACAAGTATACACTAAATGGGTAAAAACTAGCAAATGGTATTGACCCATAACCCATGGTTTTATATATACCACTTGACTAAGTTCATTGTACCCTTAATACTAGCAAATGGTATTGACCCATAACCCATGGTTTTATATATACCACTTGACCAAGTTCATTGTATCCTTAAGATACATTGTATCTAGAAAGAAAACCATGGATCAACCCATAACCCACGACCCATAACCAAAAATACCCATGGGCAAAGAGGAGCGTTCCACGGATCCCTGGCGTTGTGCTAGCCGGATCCCAAGTGGAAGGGATCCGTGGGATCCGGGGAAACAGTAGAGAATTTTCTCTACAAATAGAGAGCCATTTCTTCCTTTCTATTCATCACTTCACACACATACTTCCCCCAAGTATTCTAACCCTCTAACCTCAGATCCAAGTGATCTATGTAGTTTGTCTTTTGTTTTTGTGTGATCTTCTAGGTTCCTATTAAAGGAAAGATCACCACTTCTTGAAGACGTGCAAGCTCAAGTCCATGAGTTGCCATGCTTCGTCATCATCAAGACAACGAAGGTTCTCTTGTTGATAGATCTACCTTTCTCCATAGATGTTGGGTTGAAGGCATTAGTGAAGAATGCCGAAAGTGTCAAGATGAAAGCATTAGTGAAAGGTGCTCATCATCCGTGTAAAAGCATTAGTGAAGAATGCTAAAGGTGTCAAGACGAAGGCATTAGTGAAGGGTGCCAAGCGTTGTGTCAAAGACATTAGTGAAGAATGCCTATGAATCAAATCAAATAGCATTTGGGAAGAATGCTTAGGTCGTATAATCGATGAGGTGCATCGTTATACATATAAGTATTTGTTTATTTACAAGGATGGTGATATCCTTGATGGTGTTGTAACAAGGAGTAGATCTCCTTGAGATTAGGTGTTGTGTCGTGAAGGGTAGTAGCTCCTCCATAGTAATGGAACTAGGTGCTTAGCCTAGTACCTAATAAAGGGTAGGCGACGTTGTGATAGGATTAGTTCTCCTAAGGTGTGAATGAACTCGGTGGTTAGCCTAGAACCGTATAAAGGGTGGGCGACGTTGTGTTAGGTGTGGTTCGCCTTGGTGTGAAAGAACTCGGTATTTAGCTTTGTACCGGAAAAAGGTTAAGCGACGTTGTGAAGGCTTCTCCGCCATAAGGAGTTTGGTGTAGTGCTTACGAACTCTCGAGTAGGTGACTCGGGGAGTGGAGTAGGGCAAGGAATGTGTCCTTGTAGCCGAACCACTATAAATAACTTGTGTCGTAGTGATGTGCTTCTTACTCTTTATCTTCCATTACACATTTATATATCTATCTATCAATGTCCAACATAAACAATCAAATAGATTGACATAAGTCGATCTAAATATTTAAAAGAAAGTTTTAAATTGGTAAAACTATTCAACCCCCCCTTCTAGTTTTCCACACAACCGTTAGGTCAAATTGAGTTTCTAGTGCAATAGGTTCTCCAGTAGTCATTCTCATGTTAGAAAGATGGGAACTCCTACTTTTGCCTATTAAAGTGCATAAAAGATGATAGTTTACCAATACTTGGCTTAATGTGACACAACTAATATGCAATATAACTAAGGTGATGAAGATGTCATGTTATACACATGAATTTTAACAATGGTGTGTTGATAAACGATATGTTTTAATCTTGTGTTTAGAATCTAAGGTTGTTCAAATTTCATAGCTAATTGTATGATCTAATGGATGACATCTTTTACGTTGAAGTGTATACTTTAAAAGAGATTTGATTATCTAAGACTAGGGAATGGAATATGTTAAATTAAGAATGTTCTCAATAAAGCTCTTTGGAACTTTATTTGACAAGAATCTAAACAAGGTTACTAACTTCAATAGATCATGTGTATGTTCTAGAGATGTGTAGTTTTAACCTTGGATGTGCACAAAGTTTGAGCAAGGTTAGGTTATGAGGTACGCTTGAAAGGAAATGGATACAAATAGTATCTTTCAACAAATGAGATTATCGCATGGGATAAAGTTATCATGCTTATGAAAATAAGTATGATAAGATGAATTGGATACGCTAGTTCATAGAACTTGTTTGTTTCAAGATCATTTAGCCAATGAGGTGTAATGAAATCTCTTGTAACACAACCATTTATGTCGCAAGGAGAGAATAATGCATAGGATATACAATATCCTTTTAACAAGATGAATACTTAATGCATTATTTCTTAGGCATAATGTTTTTCAAAACATCATGTTTTCCTAAATGAAGATATGAAGCAAAAGTGTTTGAATCGGATAGTCCCATCTAAATAAACTTGGTCTCAAGATTATATTCACTAGATGATGACAAGATGAATTCACTCGAGTTTCTTATGTATACTCCTCAAGAGTCATTGTTGCTTGGGGTGTATGATGTTGGCTTTGAGATTGCATTTTAACATATGTTGTTAAAATGTTGATTTGAGGTTTAACGAAATTTATGCAGAAGTTTAACGACAAAGTATTACTAATACTTTGATAATTTGTGAAGGTAGTACTACTTATACAGTTATACCTAGTGGAAATTGACAACAATTACCAAGAGCACCATGCTCATTTGATAGTTGAGGTTCTAGCCATAATGAATTATCTAAATCCTTATATGTGGGAAAGGATGGTTGAGTTTGTTCAAACATGCATTTGATTCAGTACAAGTGTTGGACACAAGGGCTTTTTGAGCAATACACTCAATGAATTCAAATGATGGTAAGGATGGTGGATTGGTTGATCTAGGTGGTAGGTCTTCTAGTGTGTCTAAATAAGGATGTGGTGATGTAGAGGTTTGTTGTGCTATCGGAGTACTTAGGTTGATTATTTGTTCATAGATGTTGAACACAACAAGTACGGATACTAATTCTTATGGTTCATTGGTTGGTACAACTAGTGGGTGAAGTGCTTGAAGTTTTGGTTATGTCTATGAAGCTTAGGGGCTGAGGTATAGGTTCACCTTGAAAGGGCGCGTTTGGTTTAAAGGACGCTCTTGGAAGTTCATGAGCAACACGCTTAATGGTTCCAAAAGATGGAAGAGGGATAGTAGGTGTCAAAGAGGGATAAGTGGCACAGTGGGTTGTTTGTTTCGGATAAGTTGTTTGATTCATTTTAGGATTAGTGTTTTAACATGTGTTGTTAAAATACTTGGATGTTGATTTTCGGATATGACTTTTAATGACTACAATCGTAAGTTGCATATACTTGAATATTTCGGATGAAATACTTAAGTTGTCAATCCTACCTTGTTGAGACTATGGAGCTTAGATTGCACTCGAGGATAGCAAGACTCTTTAACATACATGTGAGTTATGACTCGATGTAAATGCTTATCGTCTTGGAGGATGACACATTATTTTCATGTTAACCAAGTTAGGAAATACATGTAGATACAAAGCAATATCTAAAGTCATATGTTAGACTTGTATATGATATCTTTGAAAGTAATGAGTACGGATTTGTTAGTCTAGGTGGCAAGTCATCTAAGTCATCCGCAAATAGATGAGGAGATGTTGGTTGTGTTGCACAAAGTTCGATAGGTACAAGTTTTGAAGACTTAAGAAGTGCAGGTGTTTTTGGATGGTTGTGAAGAGGTCATAATGGTGGGTTATTTTGGTGGTGGAGTTGGAGCACTTATGTTTAGAAAGTTCACATCTTGAATGGGTGATGCGATGTTGAGAGGTAATGAGTCTGATGATGAAGAGTTCAAGTTAATGAAGCAACAAGATCGAATGCTAATCCTAGTGGTTTTTCTTAAGTGGCTTATTTGAGGTTGAGGATTTAGCCATTTTGACTTTGCTTTAAGAAATGCTAAGCTTAAGGAAAAGTAACAGTGAAGGTGTGAAAATGACCAATCTGAATGTGTCGATTTATGGAACTGAGGATTCACGGATTTGATGTTAATCCATACAAAGATGGTAGTTTCTAATGAGATGGAAGTGTCTAAGATCATGTCAAACATCCTAAGTTAATCCATTGAGGATGTGTTGAGTGAGATATGAAAGATATGCATTAACAACTATCCTAGAAACGAAATTTGGTAAATTACATTGCGGGATTTAGTAAAATTCAACAACTTGCCTGTAGGATCCACGGCACCATTTTTTTACACAGGCGGAACCCTTAAATTGGTGCCGCCTGGTCCGGCGGTACAAGTATGGCGGTACCAAAATCCATAACAGACGGAACCAAATTAATGGTGCCATATGGTCCGTGGAGACCATAAATCTTTACAGACCCATTTTTTAGGTGTCGGGGACTTTTCCGAAACCTGGAATTTTGCTTAAAACATGTGACATTAATTATTTCTAGTTAGAAAAATTCGATAACACATATACAAACATAGTGGAGCATAGACTTTGACCAAGGGAAAACGATTTTCACATGAAAGTGAAAATGGGTAAAATTTGATAACACACTTGTGCTATCCCCTTGCATAAACAGGTTAGCATACAACATTGTTTTAAGTCATATTATCATCCTACAAAGAAAAAACAAATAAATTATATCATACAACATTGTTTTTGTCCTTGTACCAAACACTCTCTTAAAACCTTCATTTTTCAAAGTACTTGACTAATTTACTTAGTACTCATTGCTAAGTGAGTTATGACATTTCATAAGTTATGCGAGATGTTAGTATAACCTATGCGAAGGAAGTGATCTAATTCTACAAGCGATGGTAAAACAATTTTCCAACTTAGTGCACAAAATCTAGCAAATATCCTATTGTGCATAAACAAGAAATCGTCAAACAAGCGAATAAATAACATGGCAAGATTGACACTTATATTATGCAAACAAACAAGTGTAAACAACAATTTGAAAATAAGCAAACAACATAAACAAGTGATCATTTAGCATAGCATAACAAGAAAGACACTTTTCGTCATTTTGCGTTTAAATATGACGATGTATACCAAGCTTGATTAGTTTCCTTTAAACATATTACCAAAATAATTAGTTTCAAAAGAAGTTGTATCAAAGTTCTAAGAATACCAACTTAAATTGTTTGATTCAAAAATTTGAGTTTTTATGTTAAAGCGAAACTTAATATTTTAGACATACTGTAGTATTTGGTCTATTTTACCTATTTTAAAATTAGACTCATGCCATGAAAGTATTTTTAAGTGAAAGTAGACTCAATTCCCTTTAAAATGATAGGTGGCTCAACTCGTACGGACTTACGGTTAATTAGTTATGATTTTTTGAAGTTGCCCAAAAAACTGTATATTGTACAGACGGATTCCACGGAACCAAATAAAGGGATCCGCCCTTTATAAGATTTGGTGCCGTGGTCCTCTAAGACAGATTCACCAAAACTAGTATTTGACATAAAGAAAACGTGTGCGACTTACTAGATTTCATAGTAAACATATAATACACATATTTAACAACATATCTACTTATGTAACTTATCTTAAACATTTACGGATGTGATTTTTCAACTAGATTTATAGTTATCCCAAACACTCCTTTAAAATCATATTTCTTCGCAAATTTTCTATGAGCACACAATACAATACTTACTAGTTCTTTCAACAAACTTTTATTTTATTTTTCAAGAAAACCTTCAAGCTTGTATATAAAGTTACATTTAACAATAAAATTTCTAAGTATAATTAGCAAAGCATTTTTCATATTATTTTTCGCTTCAATGGTAATTTGATACATGGATCGTACTCTATTTTAAAAATCATTTGTTTTGAAAATAAGAGCTACGAGGCTCTGATACCAATTGTGAAAACGTAGAGGGGGGGGGGGTGAATACGTTACCGTTTAAAATCATTAGATCTTTTGTATCAAATCGTTTATGAAACTTGTTATAATATGAAAGTACCAATTATTGTTTGTGACTAATGTAAATCATAGTAAACCAAGTTGTCACACAAGCATCAACATCAAACCACATCACAAGCAATAGTATAGTTCAACTATGAAAGTAAAGAGATAAGGAAAGGAAAGTGCAAACCGAACACGATAATTTATAGTGGTTCTATCACGGATCTCCTCTCCGCCCTACTCCACTCCCCGAGTACCCAACTCGAGAGTTACTTCACTAAATCAACAAGCTCCCTTCTCGGCGGAGAAAATCTTACAATCGTCGCTTACACTTTTTCCGGTACAAAGCTAAATACCGGGTTCTAGTTCGAGGTAGAACCAACCTAACGTCGCCTATACAATATTTCCGACACTAAGCTAGATGTCGAGTTCTTTTACAAGGGTACAATCACTCCCAATATGTTTTATGGCCCAACATAACAAACCTTGTGTTTTATGGCACAAACACATAAACCATCTAATCTAGTTTGGTGAAAGTGTTGTTATGATGCAATGATGTTTTCACTAGTGATCCATGACACAAATGTCTAATGAATATGAATAACTACTTCTAAATGAACTTCCATTGATAGGAAGCCTTCATGATGAAGATCACAAGTTTCCCTAAACATGTTGTGATAAATCTTCAACTTGTGGTGAGTGGGGATGGCTAGATCTCCAAGCTTTCCTTGGTTGATCAAAGAGTATGCTTACAACAAAGATGAATGTTAGAAGCATTATGATCATGATCATTAGGGTGTTTAATGTATGTTACTACATTGTTAATGATTTATATAAATGTATGCAAGAAGGTGGAGAAGATGTGATTTGAAGTGGTAAAGAAATGAGAAAACAATGGGCTTCTATTTGTAGGCAAAAATGATCAGGAACGTCCACGGACCAAGGAGCCCTTAAAAGGGTTCCGTCCTTTATACAATTTGGTGCCGTGGGTGCCTGACAGAAAATCTAAAAAATCTTTCTTCAAATCTTTCCAAGATATTACCAAATCTTACTAAGATCACATTTGATATATTGAGTGTCAATCTAACCAAAATATTCAAGTGATCTTCCAAGGATTTCAAAGATGATGCATGACATGATGTAACATGTATTTCCATTTTTAGATTAAAAAGTTTATCAAGGTAAACTTGTAAAATGTATTATGTAACTAGTTAATAAAATGTCTAGTTACCTTTTGTAAAAGAGTGCTTGTCAAAATAAAATATATTTTGTCAAGTGTAAGTAAACTTTAGTATTTGTATGAAATACTTGTAAATGCAAAATGTAAAATGAGGTTCGAAATAGAATGGTTAACCTATTAAAATACTTAGTGACTCTAAACGTATTTTAAACATTCTAAATGATTTGTTAATGGGTTTGATCATAGTGCCACATAACAAACATGTACGAACCTGTGTTGTAATATATGAGGACTTGAGTCATCGAGAGGTGTTGAATGTATGTTGAGACAAAGTGTGATTACAAGTAACTTGTACATTTTACGTTATGTATTACAAGTTACATGTTTATCATCAATCAAAACAAATGAGACTATATAGATTAAATATCGTAATATTTGTACTAACAAATGTCATACGTACGCTTCTCTTTCAAGCACACCCTCCCCCGACATTTTGGGCTGAAGCTCTTCATATGGCAGCTTACCTCCTTAACCTTCTTCCATCAACCGCCATTAACAACGAAATTCCCTTCACAAGACTTTTCCAAAAAGAACCCGACAACTCCAGTTTATGCATTTTTGGATGCCTTTGTTACCCTCACCTTCACTCGTCTCAAAAACTTGCACCATGTGCCACCCCGTGCATTTTCTTGGGTTTCCCCGCATACCATCGAGGCTTCCGTTGCCTAAACCTTGAAACCAACAAAATCGTTCTCTCCCGACATGTTACCTTCGATGAAACCCAATTTCCATATCGTTCCATGACCCCCCCCCCTACCCACCATCGTACACATTTTTATACCCTACTCCATCTCCTCTCCTTAATCGTATAATTCTTGATCCCGCAAATACCCAAATACCACCTCATCAAGTGAACCCCCAACAATCCGCTTCTACTATCACTCGATCAGACCATAATGCTCAAACAACTAACACACCCGCTGCACCTAAACACCAAACAAACACCAATACTCAAACGGCCCAAAACTCACCTGTCCAATCAGACCCCTTCCTCAGCCCAATAACTACAACCCAACACCCAATTTCTACACAACAAACGCACCAGCCCACTAACGAACCCTCTCAAACCCAACGCATGGTCACTAGGTCTCAGTCGGGCATTGTCAAACCTGTGGAACATTTATCTCTTCACACGTCTTCTATTTCTTCAATCCCTAGATCTCCGTTTCTTGCTCTCAAAGACCCTCATTGGTGTAATGCTATGTATGATGAGTATAATGCTTTAGTTAAAAATGGTACTTGGATTCTTGTACCAAGACCCTCAGATGTAAACCTTTTTCGGTCTATTTGGTTATTTAAGCATAAGTTTCACGCTGATGAATCTTTGAGCCGTTATAAGGCTCGTTTGGTTGCTAATGGCAGTAGTCAACAACTTGGTATTGATTTTGATGAGACCTTTAGTCCGGTTATTAAACCGGCTACCATTCGCACAGTCCTTAGTCTTGTCGTGTCTCGTAGATGACCAGTTCACCAACTTGACGTTAAGAACGCATTTCTTTGCGGTGATCTATCAGAGACTGTTTACATGCATCAGCCCCCTAGTTTTGTTGACTCTCGGTTCCCTAACCATGTCTGTCTTCTGTAGAGATCTTTATACGGTCTGAAACAAGCACCTCGTGCTTGGTTTCAGCGATTTGCAGGTTATGCAACACGGGTCGGATTTTATCACAGTCGTTGTGACTCTTCATTGTTTATCTATCGACAGGGATCTCAGGTTTCTTATTTACTTATGTATGTGGATGACATTATTCTTACAGCTTCTTCACTAGCTCTACTTCAGCAGATTATTTCTTCCTTACATAGTGAGTTTGACATGACTGATCTCGGGGAGCTTAATTACTTTCTTGGTATCTCTGCTATTCTTCACTCTACAGGATTATTTTTGTCTCAGCGGAAGTACGCTCTTCAGCTCATTGAGCGTGCTCACATGGTTAATTGTAACCCCTCTCGGACACCAGTTGATACGGACTCTAAACTGGGTCCTGAGGGCGTTCAGGATCCTACCTTGTATCACAATCTTAGAGGTGGACTACAATATCTTACCTTTACTCGTCCTAATTTGTCATATGCAGTCCAACATATTTGTCTTTATAAGCACGATCCGAGGGAACCACACCTTCCTGCCCTCAATCGCATCCTACGATACGTTCAGGGGACATTGGATTTTGGTCTACACTTATATGCATCCTCCACTACTTCTCTGGTTGGTTATACTGATGCCGATTGGGCCGGTTGCCCATCTACACTCCGGTCTACTTCAGGTTACTGTGTATTTTTGGGAGATAATTTACTATCTTGGTCCTCTAAACGTCAGCAAACCCTCTCTCGCTCCAGTGCCGAAGCTAAATACCGGGGTGTTGCTAACGTTGTGGCAGAAACTGCATGGATTCGTAATCTGCTTCGTGAGTGACATTCTCCTCTATCGACTGCCACCCTTGTTTACTGTGATAACGTGAGTGCTATTTATATGTCTGCAAACCCTGTTCAACATAAGGGGACGAAGCACATTGAGATCGATATTCATTTCGTTCGTGACATGTACCCTCTATATATCAGTATGCTGACATTTTCACCAAGGGGGGCCATCAACATTATTCGAAGACTTTCGCTCCAGTTTGAGCGTCCGGCCTCCTTCTGCTTCAACTGCGGGGACGTATTAGACCTTATATATGCATATCCTTTCTTATTAGTTTGCACTAGGCCCATATGTAGCCCACATTCTAGAATTCTCCATGTACTTTGAGGAATGTAAGCAAGGAAATCAATTACCAATCAATAATATTAACTTTTCTCTGATACTATTACCAAGGTGAAGTTGAGACTTCAACTCATGGCTACAAAGACTAGCGGGTTTCAGCCCACTCGACCAAGGTTGGTTCACGATTAAACTGCTCATGAAACCTACTCCTAGAATTCTAATTTCATCCCACCCTGAAACATAATTTTAAGATATATATTTGGTTCTGTTTGTAAATTAACAAAGATTATACGTTACATTCTTCTCATCAAACAAACTTTTGAATTGGCAATGAGTTCAAGTTCTTCCTTTGAATACATAAGTTCTCTTGTTACAGGGTGTGCCAAGAACATTCGAAAAGGATCATGTAAATTAGCATCTTTATATGATGTTTTTTCTATGGCTTTGGTTTTGTAGAAGCGTTGCTCTCACGAACAATAACATTTGACTTTGACGACCCTTTTCTTCTTTTCGGTTGTCTCTCCAGGAGATGTATTGACTTTACAAATTTGACTTTCTTGGTTTCAAGTTCACTTGAATTTGTGGATCCTAAACACTTGACAACCATGTGTCTACCCTGAAAATAATGATGCATAGAAAAAAAGTCAAAAAGTCAAACCTTGAAGCAATGGAAGGTCGACTTCAATTGATTCACTGTTGATGCATAATCTGGCGCGGACTGGATTCAACGACTCTCCTTGGCCGTTAGTCGTCTTCTCGAGCCCTAGTAGACCTGTCAACAAAGAGAACCCGTTAGGAGTGGACCCGGAGCCGTAGCCCCGGGGTCCACCTCCGACGGTCAAGTTAGTATGCGCTGTGGCATAGCAAAAAGTGTTATATGATGAGTTAGAGATAACCTGGCATCCGTGTATATATAGGCATGGATTAGGGTTTAGGTGTAGAGTGGGCCGCTGATGTCGGGCCTGACCCATTCCTGGCCCAGTCCGGACCATACGTCAACAAGCCCCCCAAGTTTAGTATGCGCAGTGCGTGACTGCGGATGCTAGACTTAAGTTCTGATGGCCGCGTAGGTGAAAGTGGAACCCGTATGCTGCATCCTAGGTAAGGGCGTACCTTTTGTACCAGTAGCGACGCAACATGGTGCGACAGAAGACGTGCTTCTGTAGCAGAAGTGTGCGCTGTGCGCGACAAAGAGGTGTGACAGAAGACGTGCTTCTGCGCATAAGTGTGCGCTGTGCGCAACAAAGAGGTGCGACAGAAGACGTGCTTCTGCGCATAAGGGCGACAAACACTGATCAGTGCGCGACAAAATGTGCGTTGTGCGCGAGTCTTTACAACCAACAGAGGACGTCTCCCCTGCGGCATGTTGGTGCGAATACTCAAATTCGTCTTCGATCTGCTTCCAAATATACCTGCGTACGGAAACAATGGTAGGATGTACCCTGGTAGCCCCCCAAGTTTGATGGTGCTACTCGTGTAGGAGCATTAAACTTATATATGCCTGCGTAAAACACTTAATGCAAACATTAAAAGCATATGCCGCGAATCGCAGCATATAAAACTTAATAAATTAAAACAATAGACAGCGCATAGCATGAATAATAGAGTGCGCATAGCATAAAAAATATATATAGACAACCTATCGTGAGGTTTTACAAACTACATAAACAATTGTTTGTATAAAATAAAACCTATCGTGAGATTTTGTTTATTTTTTAATGTACATATAAAAAACTCGGATGGATGTACCGTGACCGCGACTGACAGACACAGAAGGATTTATCTTAACCGCATAGACTCGAACGTTTCTGGATGATCGCAGATGTTTATACCACGGCCTTTGGTCCAGTGCGCATCATGGCGATTGACTAGCATCGTGGTATTCGCGCGTACGCGTTCTCTGCGAAGATGTCTGAACGCACGGTCTTACGCGGGTAGATTTATCGCAACTGCGCTGTTTGAGCGCGAACAGGCATACCAACCGTAAAAAATTGTATCTGCGCGAATGTATCGCGGCTAAAAAATAAAATAGCTCCGATCGTGCGGGCTTTTCTTAGATCCGATCGTGCGGACTAAAAGATAAAATAGGTCCGATCATGCGGATTAAAAAATAAAATAGGTCCGATCGTGCGGACTTTTCTTTTCTGTTACATGTCGTAATAAAAGAAAAATATATGCAATTTAACAATATGCAATTTAAGAAAAGAATAATCCGATCATGCGTATAACAATATGCAATGCAATTTAATCAAACGCGCATTTGTTACGGATATAGGCCGACATATAATTGAATCGTGCAATTTAACGTGATGTTTGACTTCGGCCGTGATAATCGAATAGAACTTATCTACACATGGCAGAATGCAAAGTTTTAGGATTACCGACTTTAGGAATTTATCTCTGCTTTTCGGTAATATGAGAACACGAAACATAGTTTATTCGGGTCCCACGGATGGCGCCAACTTGTTGATGCATAATCTGGCGCGGACTGGATTCAACGACTCTCCTTGGCCGTTAGTCGTCTTCTCGAGCCCTAGTAGACCTGTCAACAAAGAGAACCCGTTAGGAGTGGACCCGGAGCCGTAGCCCCGGGTTCCACCTCCGACGGTCAAGTTAGTATGCGCTGTGGCATAGCAAAAAGTGTTATATGATGAGTTAGAGATAACCTGGCATCCGTGTATATATAGGCATGGATTAGGGTTTAGGTGTAGAGTGGGCCGCTGATGCCGGGCCTGACCCATTCCTGGCCCAGTCCGGACCATACGTCAACATTCACTGTCATCGACTAGTGAAGCAGCTTCTATTGAGGCTGACAGAGCTTTCTTTGCAAGGGCAATTACTTGTTTCACTTCAGCATCCATAGGCTGCATAGTCGAAGATAGCAGTGGTTTTTCTCATGTATGTGAAGGTAATCTGTGTAAAGGAAAAATCTTTTAACTTCTATCCTAAAAGGATATTACTGACACATTCAACATCGCTATACACTGTTGCCTATTAACAACAAAAATGTATCAAAGTTGCTAAAGTTAGTTAATAACTAATCTTCACATATAAATTTGACCATATTTTCCACCAAGGAAATTAGATTCTCGCCGGGGATGGATGTTTTGTCATCGTTTAATGTTTGCAATAGTGGCTTGCTTTCACGGCGTTGTTCTTGAATAAGCACGGAAGTTGGGAAATGTTAAGCTAAAGTAGTTGCTAGCATAGAAGAACGTGTGGGAGCTGCAGGCTCATGTAACTTCAAAGCTGCAACAGCAGTGTGACTCGACCTTGATACGAGTAGGTAATTACAAGCCAATTATAAACCATAAAACAATATATATAAGCCACCTCAAGGAAATGAATTATAAAAGTATATTCCATAGGCGATTTTGTTCTGTCTTGATATCCTAGCTTGAGTTTAATCAATGTTTAGTTAATCATACAAGTTCTAGTGATTTGTCTACAATCAACGAAAATAACACAGTCGGCTCGTAAACTGGACACAAGATGTACATCCGTTACATTCTGCAGTTAAATAAGTTTGACTCCAAGTCATGTTTTGAGTATTTAACTGTTTATCTATTTTGTAGGAAGTCGTCGGTAATTTATTAGAACTTTGTTTATCAAAACAGGAAGTTACGTTAAGAAACTTCAAATGAATTAGAAATCAGTACAGATTAAACTAGTGACTTTGGAGTAGCGGAGTAGTTAAAGGATTTTCAAGTATTTTGTTATAGTCAAAAGAGAACTCTTGCCCTTTTGGTGGTTCCTAACAGAGAAAGCCTCAAACTAATAATGAAGTTTCAATATGGGTGTTGATACTCACATCATTTTTTTTTATACATACACCACAATTGCGCATTACTGTTTTGTACAGCATGCATTAAAATGTTGTACAATGTGGTGTATGTATAAGAAAAAATGGTATGAGTATTAACCCCCTTTCAATATATCAAAGTATTGACCCATGTGATCTGCAGCTCTATTTCCGAATATCAAATTCTATGCTTCTAAACTGTGTGGTAACAAACAAGTTATCAAAAGTCTACCTAATATAGTGATAGGCTATGTTTGGTGTGGAGCTTTTTGTAGTTTTTTTGGGCGATAAGCGGTGAGTAATGAGTTTTTGATTTTTATTGTTCGTTTGACAAAGGAGCAGTGAGCTTTACTATTTTTTAGGAATGCTCATTTTTGCAATGTTTCTTTAAAAAGCTATGAGCGGTGAGCTGTGAGCTGTGGCCATAGCTCACTGCTACTTTTACCAAACACACCCGGAGTACGTTTGTCACGCAACCTTTAGGAGCTTTCGAGTAACAAAAGTCAAAGTCGTGTTTCAATTATTCAACTATGTATTATAACTCGTCAGTAATCTTTAAAATTTAGTTTATGAAAGCAGGATGTTAAGTCGAACCAACTCACTATCCACATTAACCACGTCTTTTTCCACGTCCCCCTCACTCCAATCCTATTGCTTATATTTACACACTCAAATGATTTTAAATATATAATGGAAACGGGTAATGAAATTGATTTCAACCCACATGTTGGTGGATCATACAGCAAACAAATGCCACTTTTTTTTTCACATCAATCTGAGATCAAGTTCTCTTTGGGTTCAGTTCATGGATGTCAGGCTGTGTGATTTGGTAAAACCCAAACTAAATTTTGGCTAAAACTCGTGTTATTGCTAAAATCTGAATCCACCCATGTACAAACTTACAGATAGCAAAAGTTACTGCTTTCAATGAACAAGATGCAAGTACCTGAATCTAAACTTTTCTATTCCGCTACACAAAAAAGTTCCAATAAAATGTATAGGAAAACTAGACACATAAGACATCAACGATCTGTTGGAAAAATAGTTGGCAAAAGTGACTTTTGACCAACTTTGGACACAATTATCTATATGTATATGTCACATATATGAGTAATAGTTTGTAGGTTCGCGTTCTCCTCGAAGAGAGCTTCGCAATAAGCCTTTATGTGTCCAAAATAGAGTTGATGTGAATGAGATATCGGGTCTCAAAGTTAGGCATTCGGTACCATGCCTAAATAGGAAAAGTAGTTTATTTTCAATCCCACATCGGTGGGATGAGTAAACTTAGAGGGAGTCTATTGTGTATAAATAGAGGCCCTAATTCCACAAGTTTTACACACATCAAATCAATAGTTATTATTGATTTCCAACATATGGAATACGCATCTCTTAAGATGAAATTCCAGGCAGTTTTGTTAAGTCCGACAGTACAACTTATTGTTTTGGCTGTTGTACCCTGGGAAACAGACGGCGAATCTGTTTTAAGGGAAGCGTGTCAAACACGTGCCTCGGCTTTTAGTGCTTCTTTGTTGATCTCTATTGGTGATCAAGTAAGTCTTTTGACTATTTTATTATTTTATTTAATTATCGTTTATCTGCTTACATTCTGTTTGTATTTAATTTTCTGTTATTTATTTACTGTTAATTTTATTTATTGTAATTCAGATTTTATTAATAAAAGTGTAACCGTTTCCCTACAGTCTTAAAACAGATTCTGTGTAACAGAATTAAAACACTTTTATTAAAATCTGATTTATATAATTAACAGATTTTATACAAACTGTTTTCTGCTGAAACCAAGATTGAGTTTCTTTGAAAATCAGTTTTATAACTAAACAGAATTTTAATTAACAGATTTGGTATAACATATTTATAAACGATTTTTAAAACAGATTATTGAATCAGTTTATATTGAAACCATGATGAGTTTCTTTTCAAACTGATTTATTGCATATATTACTGTTTAAATCTGGATATTGAAACCAAGCTTGTGTTTCTCGGAATCATATATGGTACAAGTTTACATAAACCATGTCGAGTTTATTAGATACCATATTGTTTTAACAGTTTTTTAACTGTTTTAGTGTTTATATATTCACAAGTTAACTGATGGTAACATAATTTATGACCCTAGTGAATCTTGCGAATGTAATTGGTGCGCCAATTACTAACATGGTTAAATATCATGATAAAATCAGATTCATTCAAACCAAGTGGAGTTTCTTTGAAACAAATCTCATAAAATACAAGTTGTTATTTTATTAGATTACTAGAACGTGTTTATTGAAACCAAGATGAGTTTGTTTTAAACAAAATCTGATAATAGAAGCTGTTATCATATTTTGTGGAAAAGTTTCTTTGACTTGTTTAGCTTATTTAAACCAGGTTGAGTTTAATTATAAACTAAATATAGTTCTTGACACTTTATGCATTTGAAAGTAGATCTATAGAAACCTTGTTGAGTTTCTTTGAAAGAGTAAATCTATTTTGAAACCTTGTCGAGTTTCATTGTGATGCAGATCTATTAAGATATTGTTAAGGATGATTAACAAAATCATATTACAAATTTGTTTTTGTTTCCAAACATTATGTAATATGCGATATTGTTTAATTGTTTAATCGAAAGACTTGTTTAAAAGCGGTTTTGTATAATGGATCTTACAAAACAGTAGCGTTTTAAACAAAAATTGATGTTATCGTGTTTGTTAAGAAACACTTTGTGATATAGCAAGTTGTTAATTATTCCAAATTTAGTGTTACACTAATAACGGAATATTAACAGAATGTTCGGAATGTCATGAGTGACATCTAAAAAATCTGCTCCCGAACTTGATGAAAGGGAGACCGATACTCGAGTTATGTGTACGGTAGATGCTTTAAAACATTCAGATTTTATGTGCCATAACTATGGGTTAAATGGCTTGAATGAAATGAAAATTGTTGCCAAGGCGGGATCCGACATTAGAAAATGGTGGATTAACACTTGGGCATCATGTCATGAGTATGATGATAAGAGTTTGGTTAACTCTTTCAAAGTAGCAGAAAATGGAGAGATGCAATCTATGGGCAACTCTATAACTGCTAATAGCAAGGGAAAAGAAATGTGATGTTGAAATTCACATGTGGAAAAGAGCTTAAGTGAACCAACATGTTGTATGTGCCAGAGATTCGTAGGAATCATGTATCTGGATGGTTGCTTAATAAATTTGGCTTTATTTTTATTTTAATCAAATAAAATTGAGTTAACATTGAATAAAATTTTGGTCGGTACGGGTTATGCCCTTCATTAAATGTTTAAGCTTAATTTTTTTTTGTTTTAATAAAAATGAGTATGAATTCAGCTTATTTGATCCTTTGAATGAATAGCATGGCCAACTCGGACATGTTAATTTTAACTCAATACGTTGTTTAATTAAATAAACGAACACGGATTACAAAAGTAAAACTTATGTTGAAGCCAAATTGACAAGATTGTCTTTTCACTCGGTTGACCAAAAATTAACCGAACCCTTGATTCACATAGTTTTATGTGATTTGGAATCGATACCTACAAAGGTAGCAATTAGGTACATCATCGTAATTGTTGATGGTAGTACAAAATATTGCAACTTTTACTTACTTGAGAGTAAGAATATAGACAAGATTGATCTATACAAATAAGTTGAGAATCAACTTATTATCGAAAACAAGGCGGTTCGAAGTGATATTGGAGGTAAATATGTGTCTTGAGTTCATGTATGTGCTAAACATGGAATAAGACATAAATTTATTGCTCCTTATACACCACAACATAATTGTTGATAGGAAAGAACTGTGCCTTAAAGATATGGTTATGCCATGTTGTTAAAGTCATGGTTTAAGCCATGGCATGTGGGGGAAAGCGGTTTTATTGGCTACTTATCTTTTAGATAAGATCCCCTGTAAGGAAAAGAAGATAGTTTTTATGAACTATGGATGGGAAGAAAACCATCCTATAAGTACTTACGAATGTGGGGGGTGTCTATCTGTACTGACACCCAAGGTTCAAAATATTGGACCTAAAACTGTGGTTTGCATAATTTTGGATATGCTCATAACAGTAGTGCTTATCATTTCTTTGTATGTGATTCGGAAATGATGAATATACATAAAGACACGATAACCGAATCAAGGAAAACTTTCATTGTATGAAACCGTGTTTCTTTGATTATTAGAGGAGAATCGATATTCATCTAGGCTTGGTGGTAAAGTTGTCCATGATGAGAGGCAACTAAATGATGAAGTCCTTCATGATGAGAGACATCAAGATGAGAATGTTGTTCGTAATAAGAGACAACAAAGGAGTTGATAATGATCTCCAAGATGAGAGACAAGATCAAACTGAGGAAGAAGAGGTTGAACCTAGAAGAAGCAAAAGGGCAAGAACCGATAAATCGTTTGGACCCGATTTTGTTTCTTTTATGGTTGAAAACGAACCTACTTCATACCTAGAGGCGGTTACTTCCTCAGAAGGGCCTCAATGGAAAGAAGCCATTAAAAGTGAAATAGATTCTATTTTACAAAATCATACTTGGGAGCTCGTGGATTTACGTCCTGCTTGTAAACCACTAGGCTATAAATGGATCTTCAAGAAGAAGATGAAAGCCGATGGCACCATTGACAAGTATAAAGCAAGATTAGTAATCAAACGGAGATTTAGAAGAAGAAATCTACATGAACCAACCCGAGGGTTTCATGGCTCCTGGACAAGAGAACAAAGTTTTTAGGCTTGGTAAGTCATTATATGGCTTAAACCAAGCTCCCAAACAATGACATGATTTTTTTTTCACGTCATGTCAGAACGTGGATTTAAAAAAAATAACGGATGTTTGTGGAAAGAAATAATTGTTGGTATATATGTAATCATGTGTCTATACATAGATGGTATACTTATCACTGAAAGTGATAACAAGATGATCAAATCCACTAATGAAATGTTGGAGTCAAGATTTGACATGAACTACATTGGCTGCTCGATATGGTTCTTGGAACTAAGATCATATGAAACCAAATGGATTTGTTTTGAAGTCAAAAACACTATAAGGACAATATTCTTCAGAGGTTCAATGTGGGGGATTCCGGCCTAGCTAGAACTCCAATGACATCTTTTAAATCTATTTATAATAGAGGTAGAGGTGTTGCCTATTTTGAATACTCAGAGAATATTGGGCGTCTTATGTGTCTAATGACGTGTGTAAGACTTGATTTAGAAGTGAAAATCAAGTTAAGTATATATACCATTAATTCAAGTGATGACCATTTGAATAGTATTACACAAGTACTATGATACTTACGATATTGCATTTTGGAAGATATCCAACTGCTATCTAATGATAGAGTAATGCAACTATGGATTCTTACATAAAAGAATCTAGATCCACTAGAGCGGATGTATTGACTCTACGTGGGAAGCTGTGTATTGGAAATCTTGAAAGTATTTCAAACAGACTTTTATAGCTAAATCTATGGTGGAATTTGAATTTATCATTTGAGATAAATTTATAGAATATGCGGATATATGCGTTAATTCGTAGAGGACATACCAAGATGGCGTAAACCGGTAACGACCATCTATATAAAGTGTGATAGTCAATTGGAAATTGACAGAGCTCATATCACAATGTAAAACGGTAAGTCAGGATATATCCATCATAGACGTTGATTGGTGCGACAACTACTCTCAACTAGAGTTATCACGATTGACTACGTAAAGTCAATAGATAACATCGCGGATCCGCTTACGAAAGGCTTAAGCAGAGAGTTAGTTAGTAAGTCGTCTAAAGGAATGGGACTAAAGCCCTTAAAGGAATGAGTTTATATGAAGGAAAACCTAACCCAGTTGACTGGAGATCCCAAGATCTGGGTTCAATAGGACAACCTAATCATATAAATGTGGGGGAAGTCACGTCAATATGGGGGAGTTGCTTAACATTGTAACTTCCTAGTCCATTCCTATAACAAATGTGACTTGTTGAAAGGTTAAACATATGGCTTTAATGATTCAGGATGAAATCACAAAGCATAATGATTCGAGATGAAATCACAAAACATATGTTTTTAATGATTCAAGATGAAATCACCTATGTGAGAGAGAAGTGGGGTCGCTTTGAAGGGAATTGTGGGGGCGCAAATCCTAAGAGCTCTTGCAGAACCAGGCTAGTGTTCATGACCATAACGAACATGACTATGAGGACTTGACAATGTCAGGGAGAGTCTTGTGTGAAGTGTAATGTCGTCTACGTAAACAGAGGCTGAGTTCAAGGACATCGCGTCTACTCGGATCTAGGAGACTAAGTGCATCTCACAAGGGAAGGTTCAAAGGGTCACACCTACCTATCCTTTGCAAGATTCAACTATTGGAATTTCATCGTAATTTTTGTGTATTACGACCGATCTCCATTCATGTGGGGGATTGTTGGAAAAATAGTTGGCAAAAGTGACTTTTGACCAACTTTGGACACAATTATCTATATGTATATGTCACATATATGAGTAATAGTTTGTAGGTTCGCGTTCTCCTCGAAGAGAGCTTCGCAATAAGCCTTTATGTGTCCAAAATAGAGTTGATGTGAATGAGATATCGGGTCTCAAAGTTAGGCATTCGGTACCATGCCTAAATAGGAAAAGTAGTTTATTTTCAATCCCACATCGGTGGGATGAGTAAACTTAGAGGGAGTCTATTGTGTATAAATAGAGGCCCTAATTCCACAAGTTTTACACACATCAAATCAATAGTTATTATTGATTTCCAACATATGGAATACGCATCTCTTAAGATGAAATTCCAGGCAGTTTTGTTAAGTCCGACAGTACAACTTATTGTTTTGGCTGTTGTACCCTGGGAAACAGACGGCGAATCTGTTTTAAGGGAAGCGTGTCAAACACGTGCCTCGGCTTTTAGTGCTTCTTTGTTGATCTCTATTGGTGATCAAGTAAGTATTTTGACTATTTTATTATTTTATTTAATTATCGTTTATCTGCTTACATTCTGTTTGTATTTAATTTTCTGTTATTTATTTACTGTTAATTTTATTTATTGTAATTCAGATTTTATTAATAAAAGTGTAACCGTTTCCCTACACGATCAATGTGTCGGCATATTTTGCAATTTCATTAGTGTCTTTTAACATGGTCACAACAAGAAAATTATAAAAAGTTAATCACGCCTAGATTTTCATTTGTTTAAACCAAAAACATAGTGTTATTGTCAATTTTTTACTTAGAAGAAGCTTGAACAAGCTCAATTTATATAAATATCCAACAACACAAGGTAGCAAGATACAAGTGACATGAATGGGTGCAAACTCCCCATTCTTTAGTCATCCTCCCCAAACTTCTTAGTAAATCGTTCGTGAACCTTATAAGCCGGAAAATTGGGGCTTATGAGATATAAGCCAAAATCAAATAAGCTCATAAGCCCACATATAAGCTTAAACAAACAACCCCTTAGTTTTGATGAGAAGTGGTGAAGGGTTTATGAGGGAGAAGTGGCTGTTCGTTTTTAAGTTTTAACAAATTGAAATGGCCTAATAAGATGACATGGATCAAGAAACAAAGTAAAATAAACTAATAACTTGTAACTTACTGAGCCTGTAAAATGGTACATGGAATAAACAAAAATCGAAAAGATTTCACTGAATAATCGGATATTCGGATTTGAACAATGGTACATACAACTACAAAATGTGACAAGTATCATATATTTTTAAACGATTAGCCCTCTAAAAAGGGCAAATCGCATAAAAAGGTACTCATCTTATGTCCAATTTCAATTAAAGGTACTGTTCTTTTTTTTTCTCAATTTAAGGTACCCGACTTTTTTTTTGGGCCGATTTAGGTTTTTTTCTAACTTCCGTTAACTATTTCGTTAGTAAATTACATGTTTGGTCCTTGAGTTTGTATATGCATTTCATGTTTGGTCCGTTAACTGTTTTTGCATGTTTCAGTCCGTTTTTGCACATTTTCGTCCGTTTTACACGTTTCGTCCATTTTTACACGTTTCCGTCCATTTTTTCGAAATATTTTTCAAAAAAACTTTTTCGAAATATTTTTTTTCCAAATTTTTTTCAAAAAAAAATTTTCGAAATATTTTTTTTCAAAAAAAGATTTTCAATATTTTTTTTCCAAATTTTTTTCAAAAAAAAATTTTCGAAATATTTTTTTCAAAAAAACTTTTTCGAAATATTTTTTTTCCAAATTTTTTTCAAAATAACTTTTTCGAAATATTTTTTTTGAAAAAAATTTGGAAAAAGAATGTTTAGAAAAAAAAAAATTTGAAAAAAATTTTATTTCGAAAAATTTTCAAAATTTTTTTTTTAAATATTTTATTCCGAAAATATTGAAAATTTTGAAAAAAAATCAAAAAAAAAAATTTTAATTTTTTTTTTTGTGGTGATTGGTGGTGTTGGGTGGTGGTGGTTAGTGGCGGTGGTGATTGGTTGTGCTGGAAACGTGCAAAAACAGACAGAAACGTGAAAAAACGGACGAAAACGTGTAAAAAAAGACGAAAACATGCAAAAACAGACGAAAACGTGTAAAAACGGACGAAAACGTGTAAAAAAAGACGAAAACATGCAAAAACAGACGAAAACGTGTAAAAACGGACGAAAACGTATAAAAACAAACGAAAACGTTTGCAAGCGTATGAAAACGGACGAAAATAGACCAAACATGAAATGCCTATACAAACTCAAGGACCAAACATGTAATTTACTAACGAAATAGTTAACGGAAGTTAGAAAAAAACCTAAATCGGCCCAAAAAAAAAGTCGGGTACCTTAAATTGAGAAAAAAAAAAAAAATAGTACCTTTAATTGAAATTGGACATAATATGAGTACCTTTTTATGCGATTTGCCCATAATATGTAAATTTCCAAAATGATGATGGATCAACTAATTATAAGATTCAACATGCTAACATTATGAAAAACCAATCGTGTTAATGAGCATAAAATATTACAATCAGTGTTGGAATCAATCTTAGGTTTGTAATAAATTATTAGAATTTGGGGAAAAAAACATGATTTAAAAATGTTGAGTAGAGATTGGAGCAAAAATTCGAGGTGGATTAGCAGATCAAGATGATGGAGAAAGCAGCAAATGGAGATGTGTGAGCATGTGTAGAGCACCTTGTTTATTTTCCTTTATCTTTTATGTGGCCTTTTAGAGATCAACAGAGGTAGTCCAACCTCTAACCGAAAAGGAGTTTAATCAGACTTTTAAGCCTCTTAACTTTGAAAGAAAACAAACCACCAAAATTGCCAAAAAATCTGACCGAATCAGATATATAAGAGGTTGTTCAAACTTTTTTCAGAAAAAACAAACACAACCTTACATTAACTTGTACAAGATTGAGGCCCTATTCAACAGATCACTCTTGCATGTGCTTGTAAACGATTGAGCATAACATAAGTCTTCTAATTCCTATCCATTGAAAGGCTCTTGTCAGAATGGAACTGGATAACATATCTAATAAAATAGGTTTTAATGATATAAAATATATTATGTTTCATTCAAACTTGAGGATTGTTTATCTTGTTATGATTGTTACTGTTCTTTATGATTTTCTCCCACAACTATGTTAGCCGTTTTTGTAGCCGCATCTTGCGCCAAGTCCTTTGCACTTTTGGCAGCTTCGCTTGTTGCTTCCAATGCCATGTGTCCCATTTTCTTACCTGAATCTTCAGCCTGCTTTAAAATCGTGTAATGAAACACTCAGCTAATTGCTCCCCAAATCGGACACTAGATAAGAACCGAAAGAGCTTTAGGATATGTATATACACAAATGTATATCGTACCTGATTTGTGTTGCCTTGATCTTGACTGTGTACACCCATGGTATTGATGGGATGACTTTTTACCGCTTCTCCAGTCAACTACCACATAAGACATAGTAAGTCACAAGTGTCGAGGGAAATTTGGCTCCTTTATAGGTAAACAAATCTGCATGGATTGTACTTATTTTGTCACAACGAGCGAGTTTGGGTTGATTTTTTGAAAAGAGGGGTAATTCCATATTTGCCCAACTTAAACATCATAATTCCATATTTCCCCAACATATGCTTTACAAGCATTGTACTTATGCATTAAAAATTTGTGTTTTGGGGAAATATGGTATTTTGATTTTCAAATTGGGTAAATATGGAATTATCCCTTTTGAAAATAGCTAAAACTTAGAGTGGTCTGTATGTCATTCAAATTCTAATGGGGACAACACATTTGTATCCTTTAATTTTGAAACTAAATTAACATTTTCAAAAATAGAGTGCTTTGTTTCCTCTCAGTTATTTATGAAATTTGATATAAGACATGAATAACATATCAGAATTTTTTTTTCATAAAGGCGACCATTTAACCACATAACCTTTCTCATGAGGATCACTCTATTAAAACTACTATATGAGGCTAGCGAAATATAAATCCAGTTTTGTTCATATCAACTCCGGCAAGAAAAACAAGTTAAACGAGGAAATAAAGATAACTTATTAGATAGTTTTAATGCACATGATCGGCTTTATTTACAAAAAAAAGTTGAATCTTGAATGATTATATCCCGGCCCTAGAGGAAAAGAAAGAACTGACACGTATTTCGGATATTGGATATTCAAATATATAAGGCTACCTGAGCTTGAGGTTGATCAGCGATGGTTTGACCATCGGTGTTTAATTGAGTGTCTCGGCCAAGCTGGATGCTTGCCATTCTCTCGTTTTCTTGCTATTGTAATGATATACTAGTATCAAATTGTATATATATATTGATATACATATATCAAGATGAAAGCACAATGAAATGATCAGCAACAAATGGCCAATATTATTGATGGGTGCATTCCTAAATAACAGGATCATGGATTGATGGTTTTAGACATGGTCAACATGTAGTACTAAACATGGAAATAGGTGTTTTGGCCACAAATAATAATTAAAGACTAAAAGCTCATATATTTTTCTATTATGCCTTGATGATTAGTAACGCATGCGTACATGGGTTTTCTATTGGAAAAGTGACATCAGATTCTAGCAAAATCGCAACTAAAATATGAAAGACCTTAAACATGAAACACGAAAATGTCTGAAACTCTAATAGGGTAAAAACTACGAGCAAGAAAAAAAAAAAAGTGTGACTATGTAGAAATTAAGAATTTCAAATGGCTTTTGCTGAGTTGAAGGTCAAGGAGCTCAAGAATGGAAGACTAGCTATGTTCTTGATGTTTGGGTTCTTTGTTCAAGCCATTGTAACCGGAATGGGACCATTGGCGAACTTGGTTGACCACCTTGCTGATCCTGTTACCAACAACGCCTAGTCCCACATGCACCACAAACTTTGTCCTCGAAAAGTAATTGTAAATTTGTAATAAAGTTTGCTGTAAAACGATACGTGAATTAATGTATTGATATTTTTAGGCATTCGGTGTATTTTGTCAATATTTGGTCACTTAAAATGATTTTATCGCGGTGAAACAGCATTGCTCGGTATTTCTTAGCAAGACGGTGAGATATATTGAGTCGTTCCCAATCAAAGAACCAGAAGTAAATAGTAGTAGGTAGATTTAGACCATTTATTTAACTTAGTTTGATTATCATCAAAGCATCAAATGGACAAATTTACAATCTGGTAAAACGAGACAGATAAAATTGGTGGTACCCCAGTAATAGATTTAATACACAGTTTTACTATAATTAGGCGATAACTTTCTTATTCCCTGCAAAAGGTATCAAATTCATCACTAATGTATTCGCTTATATTGTATGGCTTCAATCACTTGATCTTCTTTATAGAATCAAGCTCAACCCGCGTTTTGTAAACTTTGAAAACATAATTTTTTTTTAATTGGATACACCCAATATCTCCTAGAATTTTATAATACTTTGGTTCTCATAGAGAGTGAGCAGGCGACTCTGAGTGAACTAATTCTAAGACAAAGACATTAATTTTGATGTCTTGAATTTTACGTGATGTTGCATGCTGATAACACAATGCTCACAAAAAAAGGTAAAAAATAAAAAAAAAAAAACATTTGTGAGGCTAGAAATTAGCTTTATTTGTACAAGAATATTCATTCCTTATTCAGACATATGTCCAAGCTTCTAATGCCATGTTACTACAATTTTATGGCATTTTGATTATATAAGGCACATATGCTTTTGTCTCCCCCATTATCTCACCTTTCACTTGGTATAAGTTCGCACATACCTTTTCTCTTTCAAAAGTAAAAGCCCAACTTTTATGATTTTCATGATTTTTTTTTGTACTTCTACCTTAAAATGAACATCATCTAATTTTCCAACAGACAATAAATTGTTTTTCAAGCCCTATGCGCGTTGTGCATTTCAGATAAGTTCCTAACTATCTTTTCTCCTTTCATAAGTACAAGCGCACATTTTACAATTTTCATGATCTTGTTTAATTTGTATTTCCACCTTACAACCATGGTCATCCAGTTTTCCAAGAGATAATAAATTCTTTTTTAATTCCTCCATGTGTCGCGAAACTCGGATAGTACGGATTGTACCTTCATGCATCTTCACCATGATAAATCTTAATGATATCTATTTCATGATCATTGCAATCGAATACATATTCACCTCTGGAGATTGGTTTATACTAATAGGATCGTTCTCCTCTAGTAGCCATATCAAAAGTAGCTTAGGTATCAAATAACCATACAACTACAAATCTCTTTCTTCTTACATTTGCAATTGGTGCTTCACAACATAGAATGATTTTCATCATTGCTAGCGAAATTCCCTCGAGGATTAGACTTATTGGAACTCCAAAAATCCTTCTTCAAGTGACCTTCTTGGCCACTGTTGTAGCATTTGTATATCTTTTTACTTTGACTCATTAGACCATGTTTTATTAACCTTGCTTTCGTCATCACGAAAGCCAACACATGTCTTGAACCGGTTTGTCTGACATCCTTGTTGTTGCGCCTATTTTCTTCTTCAAGAACATCAGCTACAACATCATTGAAGATTGGATCACCATAAGGACATTATTGGTTAAGTTGATAATGACCTGGTCATAGGAGTCAGGTAAACTTTGAAGTATTATTTTAGCATGTTCGAGTGGCTGAGAATATTGAGTGTTCAAACTATTAAAGTGTTCTCTCAATGAAGTTGATCATGTCATGCGGAAAGTATAAACTTTCCTCTTAAGAAAAATGTGTTCTTGTTATGGAGCGGTCTTGCCTCATACAATCGTGCAAGATGATCTCTGATGTGTTCTAAAATCTTTAAATTTATAAGATTAGAAATATCATTGCGGACAACTAAAACACACAAGGAAGTATACCATTTCGAGTGTAATATAGCCAAGATAAGTGAAAGTTGTCCCAAGGGATTTGTGAGTTAAAATTCAGAAGGTAAGTTTTATAAAAGTAGGTAATTCGATTGTCACTTATCAAAAAACCAATGTTTGCTTTAACAAGGTTTTATTCCAAACAAACAAAACTAAAAACCTGGAAAAGTGGGCCAACCCTAAAGTCGATTTCTCTTTGGCGATCTACGACTCCCTAAACCAAAAAAAAAAAAAAAAAAAAAAAAAAAAAACGATCACATCTAATTGGTTTATTGTTTTTATTTTAGGGTCTGCAATTCTATTAGAATCGATTCGTTCGCTTGTTCGGGCTTCTTGCTGATTCATATATATTTAATTCCATCCTTATTACTGAATCGATATATTTGTTATCCATGGGTTGATCTATGGCCGATTATGCTTATAAACCCTAGTTTATTACTAGGGTTTAATTAATACGTAGCGATTACGTGGTTTGGTACGGGTTATTTTTTCTTGTTTCGATTGTGTTCTTTAGGTTAGGGTTTGTTTATTGTCGTGTTGATGGAGGGTATGCCTAACATTGATATGGATGCCTTAATGGATTGTAGGTAGCGTGAACCTCATGTGGAGCCGGTTCCACATGATGTAAATCCTACTGATTCTGCTTGTCAAGGGGATATGAATGCTAATGAGGTTGTGAAGCCGGTTTCACATGCGCCTAGTGAACGGACTGAGAGTATTGATGATTCGATGTTTTGGGATGCAAGGCCTCTAGGTGTTACAAATATCTTGAATATGCAAGATTACCTATCTACAGATTACAGTGTCGAGGACACCACTAGGGGGGCTAATCTGCCTAGTAGTGATGGTATTAGTGTAGCTCCTAAAGCTAGAAGGGTACATGTTTCTCCACCTAAGGACAAATTAACCGGTGCTACGCCAATTAGTCAATCTGTTGGTGTTAATACATTACCTATGTCGTATGTTGGTGTTACAAGTGGTTCGAATTCTGCTAATGAATCGACGAAGCGCAAATCAAATTTTCGTAGGTTGGAGTGTAGTAAAAAGTCTAATTGGGTGGATCTCTCTATTCCTATGAAAGTCGTTGAGGAGGTAAACTCTAAATTTGAGAATACCTTTTTTGGTTACTTCCTTGGTAAACGTATTGCTTTTCCGGTTGTTGATTATTATGTTCGTAATACATGGGCCAAGTATGGTATTCAAAAGGTTATGATGAATGCGAAGGGGTTCTTTTTCTTTAAGTTTTCCACTCGTAAAGGTGTTGATGATGTGCTTGAAAACGGACCGTGGATGATTAAGAATGTGCCAATTATTCTTAAAACGTGGACTTTGAATACTAATCTGCTTAAAGAGGATTTGACTAATATTCCGGTATGGGTTAAATTCCATGATGTGCCCCTTGCTATGTTTTCCGATGATGGCCTCAGTCTCCTAGCTACACTGATTGGTACGCCAAAAATGTTGGATTCTTATACCAGTCAAATGTGCTTGGAATCATGGGGTCGAAGTAGTTTCGTTAGGTGCTTGATTGAAGTTAAGGCAGATCAGGTTCTTAGGGAGGGCATCACTGTTGAGATACCATTACTTGATAGGACAAGATCTACTATTGAAAAGATTCGGGTGAAATACGAATGGAAACTGCCTCGGTGTGATGCATGTAAATTGTTTGGTCATACGCTGATTGACTGTCCTAAATCTGTTCCACTTCCTACTCAGCCTAAACAAATTGTTAATGATGGGTATCAAATTGTCACTAACAAGAATAAGGGTAGGAATGGTGGTCCAAGTATTCCAGGTAAGGGAGGTTTTACTAAAGTGGGTCCTAAATTTAGATATCAACCTAAAGCGCCTCCTCCTGAACCCAAGATGGTGGATAGTGCGAAGAAGACAGCCACTGATGTGGCTAGTACGAGTGGGACGAAGATTGCTACATCTAATCCTTTTGCTACACTTAATACGATCGATTCTGATGAATGTGGCAATCCTACTGATGTGGAGGTTTATGGTAATACAATGGAAGCAACGGAGGTTGGGTCTCTCGAGACAGGTAATGTATCACAAGATCCGCTTGTGAGTGATGCAATAGTAGCTAACGCGGTTGGTCCTACCCTTATTGTTGAGAAAATTGGGGAGTTTGAAAGGCTTCTTATTGATGGGAAAGCTACTCTTGTTGATGATAATGGTAATCTTATTAAAAAGGTTGATTATCAGGGTTATAATAAGGATTTCCCGGCTACTTCTTTTACTAAGAGGGTTAACCCATTCAATAAGGTGGGAGAGATTGTGGATTCTGATAGTGATGATGAGGAGGTTGTGAACACCTTTGATGAGACAAGTAATCTATTTGGTGGTGGTCATGATCGTGAAGATGACTATGATTATGATAACTATGCGGATCAGGTTTACGATCTTTCAGGAAATTTGGATGCCTATTATGACACGTATGTTATCAAGCTCCAAGGCCTTGGTAGAAAGTAATTTTATCTCCATAGGAGTCTAATGTTATATTTTGAGTAGTGGTTTACTTTCTTATATAGAGAAATAGGAAGTATCTTGTTATGTAAGCTTTTTGTCTATGTAACGGGCTGAGATATGGGATTCACCCATATCCTTTGTACTTAAACATTTTTTGGAGTAATATATTTACCGGGTCTTTGACCTTTTACCAAAAAAAAAGGTTTTATTCCAAACACTCCAATTGATTTAGATTTTGCCAAGATTTAAGAAGTATGCTTGTTTAGGTTAGAGATACATGAGTCTAGAAATGAGATAGAACTATACTTCACACAAACAAAACATGCCAACTATGAATAACGAGTAATTTGTACAAAAAAGCATATTTACCAATCATACGACCTTTAAACCAAAGTACAACTAGTGCACGAAAATAGGCTTGTGCCAAGCATTCACGTAAATATACTTCTCCTAATTCGATCGGTCAACATAAGATTAGGTTTTAAACATTAGATAACTTAGGTTTTTTATCAATTTACTAACCGATTTCCACGAGTTTAGCATGCATCATTATATACAGACAACACAAAACCAATCATAACAACTAACCATTTCGGCCTATATATATTAGTTGCGGCAATCAACCAAAGTATAGACAAGTTCCAAGTAATCAAAATATCAAGTTTATCAGTATGAACATTAACAAGCATAGTAATATCAACGATTCCTTATCAAATGTCACATAATGCCTAATCAAACATAAAGATCACTACTCCATGATTACACAAGTGACAAGCATATTAATATCATAAAATTCAGAAACATTCATATTAATAATAAAAATTTACCAATAGTTCAAGAGAGTAATATGCTAGAAATTAAACACGAGTCGTAAGCAAATTACAAGCATGAATTCCACAACCAAACATCAACTAGCAATCTCCTGACTATCCTCCTGTATATTATACCAATGGTGATGTCACTCCATGTATGGAACTTAGCAAGTTGTGGTTAAGGTTGGATCGAAGTGTTTGGATATGGGATTAACAAGTGTGATAAAAAGGAATTTGGTGTTAATTCATCCTTTTTCGCTTGATTCTCTCTATACTTTTCCTCCTGGTGATTAGGGGCACTAAATAGTGATTAGGAATCCCAAAATACGTGCATGAGAAGGGTGGAGGATTATATGATCAGTCTCCATTAGGACAACTCCTAATATCCTCCATAAATGTTCTTTGTGCATTACAGTCGAAAAATGTGCCGCACTTGTCTTCAAAACCGGCGTACTTCATATGTCTTTGGCTCCATGTTTCACAAAACTACGCCGCACTTACTTTCAAAACCGGCGTACTTGCATAACTATCATAACGACTAACGGCCACCAAGTACTCAACACTACTTGGAAAAACCGGCGCACTTAGGTCTTCTTTTCCTATTTTTCACTTCAAGTCCTTGTCTTTTCGATTCTTTACCGACTTTAGTTTAATTTAATTCCTTATTCTTTGACGGATAACTCGAGCATCGACCCTGCGATCATTGTTTTATTCAATAAGTACCAAATGTCCTATAAATATGCTTAAATATGTATATAATCATAACGAGGGTAAATATGTGTAATTGGAGTGTTATCAATCTCACATTACTTTTTTTTAATCATGTATGCTCGACAAAATGCTAGTTGCTAATGCGAGACAAAGATTTGAAATAACATTTACGTTCATTTTGTCCCATTTACTGTTATCCGTAAACTTAGTGGTCCTTTCACTAATGGTCGCCAAACATTCACCTTTCCAAGATTGGCTCTCGTCTTTAATTTACACAATTGAATTTTATAATTTCAAATTTGTTCAGAATAATACCGTACACTTTTTGAGTTAGTATAATCTTACTTATCTTTTGATGTACATGATACATTAATTAGTGGCAGCCACAAAGCATACAATAAGTCATTACCTCATACCACTTGTTGAGAAAAATGACATTAAATTGAAGCTACGAGGACACATGGTTTTAACATGAAAACTCCGGTAAGGTAAAATCCATGGGCAATAAAAAAAAGTATGTTTCACTGTATAGAAAATTATGAATTACATTTCTCTCTAATCACAAAGATAAACAACTTGTTTGGGTTACAAGTGCATCCTCTTTTGTTGTTTTAACTAGCAGGGTACCCGCGCGATGCGACGGCGGGTACCCTGTGACTATATTTTCTGACAATGTAATGTTATGCGGCTATACTTTTATTAAACAATTAAATTACAAATAACAATAACTTTAGTTATGACCGTGGAAATAATTCATCTCCTGTTAACCGAAGCTACCATAAACAAAATCTTGATTCTTTCCTTCAGCACAATCACCCTTCGTCAATTTTGGAGCCGACCGACCCAGTTCGACCCTCATGTTGCAATGGTGGCGACTTGGTCGGCGCAGCGGCGACTGAACCAGTCGATCGACCACTACGGGCAGCCTAATGGTTTTATATTTAAATGTTTGGCTTAGTAGTTTGATTAGATTGTACATTGTGGTTAAATGGTTGTATATTTTAATGAATGGGTAAATTAAATAGTATATTAATTATATGTGTTGAATAGTGTTTTTTAATTGTATTTGTGCTTCAAATAGTTTGTATATTGTGTTTTATAAATTATACTTTTTATCAAATGGGTGTTTTAAATATAACATTAATTACAAATGTTGACCAGTCTATATGTGTAGGTGTTTATGCATAAAGTAATTGTACATATTGCTTAAGTAGTTGTATTTGCTTAAAATATATATTTGGAAATCTTAAAAAATTAGAAGAGAGAGAGTCATCCCTCCATTATAAGTAGTATAGATATAGATAAAATGTTTGCTATTGAAAAAAATCACTTCTATAACTAGGAAATACTAACACGTAATCTCTCTTATTGATGATCAACTGATATAAACACTCTGAAGACTTTCTTTTATAGGCATATACATAGTCGGCCGTAAAAATAATTGTGAAAGCAAGGAACATTAAAGTCACTATTTTTTTTAGGACTAATCATTTGAAAATGTATTATATTTGGGTTTTTAAAGTCACTTTTGAATAACATTTTACCTACAAAGGTCAATTTTAGATATTTGAATTATATCAGTTTTAGGTAATATGATACCCGAAACTGCATTAATTCAAATTGTTAGAGCGATCGGTATAGTGACCACCAAACACACTTTAACCCTTAACGCCCTAGCGTTAAGGGGCGTTAACCACACCGTTTTGGTCGTTATACATGCGTTAACGAGGCATAGTTACTGGCTTAACGTTGCATTAAATGTTGGATGAATAAAAAATAAAAAATAAAATTCACAAACACCCCCCAAACGGCTGTTATAGTCGTTGGGTTTTAAAAAAAAAAATCATTCCCCCCCCCCCCCCCCCCCCCCCCCCGTTTCAAACAGCTACTATTTTTAAAAGAAAAAAATCAAAACCATTTTTTTACCACTATAAATACCCAAATAACACACCATTTTTTTTCACACTTCCACTACTCAATCCACTCAATCTTATACTTCCATTTGCTAATAAAAATGCCGTGAGGCAACAACAACGATGATTCATTCATGAATCTTTTCGGTGGGTAGAACACCTCAAACCCGGGTTCATCTTCAAACCCGAACACGGGTTCATCATCACCCAACATCTCTTTTCCTAACCCACCAAGCTTGTCAAGCTAAGATCTTTACCTACAACATCAATGATTTCTGTTTTGGAAACAAAGTCAACAAAACACACTAAACACCAATTTTCAAAATCTATAATTCTCACAACAATCACAAACTGAAACACGTGAGGTTCCCGAAACACCCACGTCTCCTCAAAAGCCCAAAAGTCGTGGTAAAAGAAAGTCCAAAAAAGCCAAAGAACCCGAACCAATCGATGAGGATGGAGAAAATCTCAACTACGTCCCTGGACGTTGGCAACCAAAAGAGGAACAATTACTTGCCAAGTGTTATGTAGCCGCTACGGAGGATCCGCTTGTCGGGCGTGCACAAGGATATGATACGTTTTTGCATCGGGTCAAAAATGAGTTCAATAGACTCAATTTTCAACGACGCAACAAGGATATGATAACAAGCAAGTGGAAAACGTTGAACCGTGATTGCTCAAAGTTCAACATGTATTACAAACGTGCGCAACGGGAATAGAGAAGTGGGGAAAGTGAGATGGATGTCCTCAAACGGGCAAAACAAATGTATCATGACGAGCAAAAATCCGCGCCGTTTGCTCTCGAGGAGGCTTGGGAGTTTTTGCGTAGTCATAAGAAATGGGACGCGCCGGATCCGGTTGATTTAACCGGCGATGTCCCAAGCCAACCAAACGAGGCTTTGTTTGGTCATGATGAACAACCACGCCCTATAGGAAAAAAAACGTGCTTCCAAGAAAGCCAGATCCGAGAGCACGACAAGTACTGGTGGAACGAGCACCGGAGGAACGAGCTCGTCAAGCCAATTCACCGAAACTATACAACCGAGTATCGTATCAAACGAAAAACTGCCCAAGCGGCGTATCGGGAGGCCTAAGTAAAAGCTGAAACGATAACAAGGTTGGAAGAGATGAATTTTTTTATGATTGACACTAAAGGCAAAGATCCAAACGTCGTGGCTTGGATCAATGAAGAAAAGACCGAATCATCAAAAAATATAACTTGTAACCTCGTCACTATATTATATTTTCGTCATTTCCTTTATGTTGTAGTTTACTTTGCAGTGTGTTTTTTTATTTCGTATTTTTTCGTTGTAATCTTTTTTTTATTTCGTATTGTAATATGTTTACGAATTAATGATATGTTTTTTAATAAATGAAGTGCTTGTTTTAGTTTAGGGGTTGAATTTAAAAATATTTGAGTTAAGGTTTAACTTTGGTAAAGGGGTTTTTTTTGTTAAGTTAAGGTAAAATGTTAAAGCTGATGTGGCGCTGACGTGACAAATGTTAAACCTTAACCTAAGGTTAACATACCTTGTGCTCTTAGAGATTAATGTGCACTGATTTTAGTTCAGCTATTAGAACTCGAAAATGTATTAAATATGATACATTTTCAAGTGATTAGTTATTTTTGTTAGGATTTAAGCAATTAAATAGCCACATACTTTCTCAAATTTACTTATATAGTATGTGTACTGAATTTATTGTGTGTATCATACCTATACTTTTAGGTTTAAGTCACTAAATAGCCATATACTTTCACAAATTAGTGAACTGACTAAACCTTGTGTTTTTCACATAAATTTGCATCGTTAGTACTTTTTACATCGTTAGTCCCTTTTTCACGTTTTCGACATTTTTTTGCACGTTTCTTTCGTTTTTGATCGATTTCGTCTATTTTTGCACGTTTCGTTTGTTTTTGCACGTTTTCGTTCGTTTTCGTCCGTTTTTGTATGTTTTCATTCGTTTCACATGTTTTCATTCGTTTTGGCATGTTTTCGTCTGTTTGTACATGTTTTTGTCCGTTTTTGCACGTTTTCGTCCGTTTTGCGCGTTTTCGTTCGGTTTCTTACGTTTTCGTCCGTTTTTGCACGTTAACGTTTGTTTTTGCATCTTTCTTTCGCTTTGGCAAGTTTTCGTCCGTTTTTCATGTTTTCGTTCGTTTTCACACATTTCCGTTCGTTTTAAACGTTTTCATATGTTTTTAAACGTTTACGTTTGTTTTTACACGCTTTCGTTACTTTTTATATGTTTCAACCATTTTTGCACATATTCTTTGGTTTTTGCATATTTTCGTGTGCTTTTACTTTTTACATGTTTTCACACGTTTTTGCACGTTTTCGTTCTTTTGTACATGTTTTCGTCCGTTTTTATACATTTCATCAGTTTTTAAACGTTTTCATTTAACTTTATACGTTTTCGTCTGCTTTTTTAATGACGAACGTGTACAACGGACGAAAACATAAGAAAAACAAACAAAACCATGTAAAAATGGATAAAAACGTGCAAAACAAACGAAAACTTGTGAAAATAGACGAAAGTGTGTAAAAAGGGACAATAAAATCTAAAAACGGACGAAAACAAGAAAAATGAACAAAATGATGAATAAACGAGCGAAAACGTGCAAAAACGGACGAAAACGTGTAAAAGCTGACGAAAACGTAAGAAACCGAACGAAAATGTGCAAAAACAAACGAAACCGTGTATAAATGGACGAAAACATGCAAAAACGAACGAAAACATGTAAAACGGATGAAAACATTTAAAAACAAACGAAAACGTACAAAAACGAACGAAAACGTGTAAACACGGACGAAACAACCAATTCAACTTAATGCAATCCCGTATTACAACATTTTCAGTGTACATTTCGCTTTAACAATTGAGTTAGCTATTGCTATTTATATTTTTCTCAATCTATTATACGCAAGGTTGTAAAAATCGCTAGGCGCTAGTGAGGCGGTCGGGTAGGGCTTAGCGATTAATCGGTTAGACGAGGATTAATCAGGAATTAATCGGATCAGAATTTTTATGCACAAAATTGTAGTTTTAGATATTGTATTATATTATATGTATGAGATAAGCATAATTCATCAAAGTTCAAATATTTCAAGTGTTCAAATATAAACATAATACATAATTATTCAAGTTCAAAGTCAAATATAGATATTACTCGGTTTGTTGACCATTTTTAAGCGAGCTTTGACCGATTTTGTTCGATTAATCGGTTTGTTGACTGATTTTTAAGCGGCTTTGTCTTACTTTTAAGCCATTTTGTTGACTTATTTTTAAGCGATTTTGTCCGATTAGACCGATTTTGTTCAATTCTGTCTGATTAATCGGTTTATTGACCGATTTTTAAGCGATTTTTGACCGAAACGATTAAGTAGGCCCGATTATGATAAATCAAAGCGCTTACTGAACGATCAGCGATTATGCGGAGATTAATCAGCCGCCTGGGCCGATTTTTACTGCAGAGATTATACGTACAACATGGTATATATGTTTCTTTTAAATACTACTCCCTCCGTTTCAATATAATTGTCCACATTTCCATTTTAAGATGTCTCAAAAAGATTGTTCATTTTTTCATTTATAGTAAAAACTAGAGAATATGTTAGAGGAATATTCTCTTTAAGTGGTTGAGATTTATAATGGCTTCATTTTTATATAGCTGGATGAATTACCTCTCATGAAAATAATTTTAAGACGAAGGGAGTAATTAGAAGTGTATACACCCACCTTGTGAGTTATTGAAAACAAACTCGTATGATAGGCGATCACCCAAGTGCTACGAACAATGTAAAAGATAAGCCGGTGAAATTAATTATATTCTCTTATATATTTACTTTGGTGTCTAATTTTATAGGGCGTGCAAACTAGTTAGAGATCTTAATTGACCAATTGAATCGATAAATTCTCGTGTTCAATGGTTTTCTTTTTGTTTCATTACGCTTTGCATAAACCTGAATCAGAATGCTGCTAGCTAAAGACACAAAAGCTAAGTTTTGTGGTGTAAACTAAGCTCAAACTCGATCTAATAATGCATGTGAACTTGGCTCGTGATTCATCACTCGTCATAAACTCATCTCGATTACAAGCGTACCTATAATCCATATAAAATAGTAGTAGAAACTAGATATGCACACAAAACGATAAGATGCCTTTAACGTGGAAAAACAAGACACCGATCGATCACTCAAACCTCAAAAACAATATCTTAAAGAGCCACGTAACCATGACACGCGTCAACTCATAAGAACACGTGTAACATACTAGACCTATGTGCATGCATATATAATACACAACTATCCATGCACCTCAAACACAAAGCATATCATCTTATACACAAAGCTAAAAAAACAAAAAACACTTCCATTTTCGACTATCCAAAAGTTCGATCACTTCAGAAATGGCATCACACGATCAACAATACCGTGCTGGTCAAGCCAAGGGACAAGCCGAAGAAAAAACTAACCAGATGCTAGGAAATGTCAAGGACAAGGCACAACAAAGCAAGGACAAGACATCCGACACGATGGGTTCTGCATGGGACAAGACTAAAGAGTCCAAGGACCAGACCGGAAGCTATATGTCTGAAAAAGCTGGTCAAGCTGGAAACAAAGCATACCAAATGGGCCAGGCGACGAAAGACAAGGCCTCGGATATAGCGAGGTCGACTAAAGAGACTGCGGAAGCTGGGAAAGATAAGACCGGTGGAATGATGCAAAGGACTGGTGAGACGGTCAAGAATATGGCTGCAGGTGCAACTGAGGCAGTTAAGAATACTCTAGGAATGGGTGGTGGTAATGAAGAGAGCGGTCACACTGCTACCGGTGGGACCACTGGTCTTGGTCGTGATACCAAGACCACCACTACGACTACTAGGAGGACCAACGTTTAGATGTCTACTGAACTTCTGTTTCTGTCTTGTTTGTTTGTCTTTGTTTTCAGTTGTTGATCAGGTCCGTTAGACCACATGTGTAGTCCAACGGATGTGGTTTGCAAGGGAAGATTTTTATGTTCCCTTTGTTTTCTTTTATTATGCTTAGGTTGGTAAGTATATGTATGTAATACTGGTGTGATGTACGTATGTCTTGCCCACCATTGTATCCTCATGATCTACATTTGCAAATAAATTGAGGATGTCACTTTTCTATTTGATAAATCTAGTTTTGTTTCTTTGAATCTAGTTCAGTTTCTTAGCTGTTTGTGTATTCTTTTAGAAGCCACTTAGAATCTAGTCTTGTGAATTGTTTAGACTAAAGCCATAATCACTACAAGAAAAAGGGGTTTATAGGTCTAGTTTTTTTGGAACGTTGAAATCATTAAAAAAAACTCTAGGTGCTAGAAAAGAAAATAGAAGGATTGTTTAACCTAAGATTTTAACAGACTTTTGTGACCACTATACTTGAGCAAGATAGAAATTATACAGAATAAAATCAAACAAGTCGCTAAAAAGTAGGCATACAGAATAAAATCAAACAAGTTAAAATGACACTTCTTTGATACCGCCGTATAAATCATAAAACTGCCGAAGTAATGCAATACACCCGATCATTCGAGAGTTTTGAAGCTCTCTTATCTTCGAACCATTGCAACCAAAAACGGAGGCATATTAACATCAATCCAACACATTAACAAGCCTAATAGCCATACCACACAACACCCGAAGAATATATTATCATTCGATTCCACACCCATGTTGCATGAAGGACATGAAACAGAAGAAATTTCTAAATATCACGAAGATAAGTTTAAACGATTCGAAAGTCTATCTAATATAAGACGCCAAATGAATATATTTACGTTATAGGGTAAATTTTACTATCTTGTACTTGGAGAAATCGACGGAAAAATAGCGTTATCTACATGGATACGAGTATCAAGCAAAGAAAACACACCATCATGAGCATTGCTCCATTGCCAAGATTCTGGCGAGTTGTTCAAAGAAACATGGACAACTTCTGAAATGAAATTCTCCGAGGCTTCTTCATTCCTGCTTCCTAGATTTTGCTGAGCCCACAACCATGACCAAACGCCATTTGAAAGCCGAACAAAAAGTAAGCAATTAGCATGAGCATCTAATTGAAATAATCGATTATAACGACCCATTACCAATCCATTGTCCTTCTATAAACGAATAGAAGAACCATTACCCACCTTATGTTGTAACGTGTGCAAAGGGATGATATCTTTGAAATGTAACATAAAATACGATTTTACTATGTTTGCCCCGTGTACCACTAATTTTACACATCAATTCACGTATCGTCCCCATGAATGGGTTTTACCACTCGAAACCAAAGAGAATCTGGTTTAGTCACAAAACGCCACCTCCGGTTTTGAAGGAGAGCGAGATTAAACGCTTTCGAACTCCCAACCTCCAAACCACCCTTGTCATTGGAAGCCAAGATATTATCCCATTTAATCCATGCCATCTTCTTTTGGTCTCCATTACCACCTGAGAAAGACGAGGCCCAAAGAGATTCTAGACTTTATTCCGGGCATTTAAAGATTGACAAATAATATATACCAATGCTTCCTAAAACTACTTTTATTAATGTTAATCGCCCACCTATATATAACAAATTCGCTTACCAAGAAGATAATTTCTGATGAAAGCTATCTATCTATTAATACAATTCCGGGCGCTCCCCTGATGAAGATTAGTGTAGGCTAACTTCTCAAGAAATAGGTCTTGTACTAAGTGAGATTCTTGACAGCTAACTGCTAAGAAAACCAACACCGTTAGTCTCACCGCGGAACGGGGTTCCGCTGTCAACCTCTGGCGTGAGAGTAAGTGATAGTTTTTAGAGAGATGAAGTTGGTTCTAGAGAGAGAGAGTATGTATGTGTTACCGTTTGAATAGTGGCGATGCCTCTATTTATATGGTTGACCTTTCTGTCGTGTTCTCGAGGTCACGGGCCATGAGAACGACAGCTTGGGAGTGGGGAGTGACGTAGGTCAACTCCAGAGCTCGTCGTGTTGCTGTGATAGCGATGCTTTTGGGCGGGAATTGTCCCGCTTTCCCTATTTGGGGACTGCAGGTTGCAGTACGTTGAGCCCATACGAGATTCCCTACCTTTTACGTTGGACGCGGTTGTGTTCCTCTTCGGACGCGTCTATCATCTACGGAATGACTTAGTGGCCATTGTCGGGGTGCGTATTTGGTCCGCGACCCACACATATGAGTGCCGGGAGTATTTAGTCCGCGTCTCGCCCGTATTGGTGCTAAGAGGGTCATACGTGATCAAGTCCCCCCAGTCTAGTGTGCTTGTTAATCCATGACAAGCGCTTCTAGACTAAATTGTTTCGATTACCCGCGGTAGTGTGTTCCGCGGATAGTCCTAGTCATTGCTGACTGTACTTTCCACTCGTGCCAAAGATAAGCGTTACAGCTGTCCCTTGGGATTCGCGAACTGCCCCTAGCCGCGTGTTTTCTGACTGACAAGACGTTTTGGCTGCTTCCATCTCATCCGTTGATCTAGGCGGTGTTGGACCGTTGGATGCGAGCCGGAGACGTGGCGCTTGTTCGACCGTTCGATTGCCCTATTAGGTTTGCATCTAGGGGGGTATAAATACCTCACTTTTTTACTTTATTGGCTACTGTTGCCATTTCCTCTTCGCAAGTAAAAAAGAAAAACGCTCTCCAAGTTCTGTGTGCTCGTTCCTACTTTATCAGGTTAGGTTTTTCTTCATTCCTTATAGTTCCATGGCTAAAAAGCTCCTAAGTGACTTTACCTGTAAGTTGTCCCAGAAAGATTTGAGTGATTTTTGTTCTAGATATCATATCCCTTCGACTGTTCACCCTCTTCTTCCTGGTCCTAACGATACCATAAAGGATGCTCCTGAGGGTAAGATAGGAGTGTATACTAGGTTCTTTGAACTTTGCAAATTTAGGATACCCCTTTCCGCTTTCCTATGTAGGGTTTTGGAATATTTTCAAATTCATCTGTCGCAGTTATCTGTACTGGCTGCCGCTAGGATTAGTCACTTTGAGATCCTTTGCCGCGCTCACGGTGGAACACCCACCGTGCCTTTATTTAGGAAATTTTATTATTCGGGGATGAAGGATGGTTGGATGACCCTAGAGAAGCGTAAGGGTCCCAAGTCCTTGATTGTTCCGGTGTGTTACACCGCTCCTTTGGATTCTGTGAAGAATTGGAAGGAGTTTTTCTTTTGGGTTGACGCGACCGTTTTCCCATTAGCAATCTCGTGGAATGAGAAAGTTTCTGTTGACCGTGATCCTCCTCCGAGTGACGACGATATTGACCTTGAGTTGTTGCGTCGTCTTGACACGATGCGCGCTCCTTTTAAGAAGTTGTCGGAGCCCTTTCTTTGCGTGGTTGGCCTTAGCCGTGCCTGGGACGATACTACGTCACGGCCTACCTTTATGGCTTCAGATACCGAGGGTGGGTTTTTCTTTTTAGGGTTTGCCGCGCCTTATTATTTCTTTTCCTTTCCTTGTTTCTTTTACTAACGCCTGTGTTTTTATTTGTTGTCATGCAGAGATGTCTTTGTTTGCCTTTATCAATCAGCCGGATCCATTCGAGGTGACATCTGGTGAGAGGACTTTGCTAGAGGGGAGAAGACCCTTCAAGATGAAACTGTTAACCGTGTTATTGAGCCTTCCGAAAATACTATCACCTTAGTCCAAGAGACTATTGTGGACAATGTAAAGGCGGCTAAGGCTAATAAGACGACTGGGAAGAAAAGGGTCAGGCTCGATGTTCCTTCCAAGCAGCCAGAGAAGAAGAGAATTACTCCTCTGTCAGAGAAAGGCTCTGGATCCGCGGCGGGTACAGCCTTTTCTTTTTTCTTTATTATTTTGCCCCCCCCCCTTTTTTTTTGAAACTCAAATGTTATATGTTATGTAGGAGATGCGGCCGCGGTACTCCTGTTATGGAGTTGCGCGACGAGTCTGATTCTGGACCTTGTCCCCAGGAGGAGATTAATATTTCCTCTGAGGCTACTCCGGACGCTCAGGCAGTCCCGGACTCTACTTCAAAGACTTCCACCACTGCTCATCAGGAGAACTTGGATGTGGATATGTCCGGGCCTTCTCAGCCACCACCCCTTCACCAGGAGAGCTTTTTTGGGGTTGGATCCCCACTGCAGGACCCATCTGGCCACCGCCCCGCCGCATCCGACGATGACTTCTATGAGTCTTTGTCTGTGGATACTGCGGAGGCAAAGAATACGTATGTTCCGAAGTGGTTACCGACTAATGAGTTCCGCATGAATGACCCTTGGATTTGTCAGAGTATGCTGGACAATCTTGCAACTCCTGGATATTTGTCTACATTGCGCAACATGCCCCATACGGACTTGCTGGAGCAGTACAACATGATGACTGTTCAGCAAGCGTGTATGTCTTCCGAGGTACGTTTGCGGCTACAGTTTGAGCTTAACCAAACTAACAAGTTGAACATGAGGCTCGAGAGAAAAGGTTGACGCTCTGAAGGGGAAAATTCAAGAGCTCGAGGTTGAAGCCGCGGAGGCAAAGGGTCTCCGCGAGCGGGTTGGGTCGCTTAAGTCCGAAGCGGAAGAGCTTAAGAGGTTGCGTGAGCGCGTGGCGCAGTTGGAGGGTATGATCGCGCCGAAGGATGAACAGCTGGCCAATCTTACTGTTGAAAATGCTGAGCTAAAGGGTAAAGTGGCCGGGCTTACTTCTGTTTGTGAGGAACTCAAAGGGCAGGTTGAGGGTGCTGGTTTGTTAGAAGAAAAATTGAAGGAGTGCGACGAAAGAGTCCGCGGTGAGTATGATAGTCAACTCGCGAAGTTAGATCAGAGGTTGGCGGAACTCAACCGTGACTTTGATGAGGAGCTATTCCCGAGCACTCTGATGGCTATTGAGGGTAAGAGGTGGGTGGTCGGGCATGGTTTCCGCCGGGCTTGGATGGCCTTCAAACAGTCTGATGAGCTTCAGACGCGGTTGGGGGATTGTATTAGCAAGGCCATCGCTGAGGGCCTAAGGCAGGGTTTGGAAGCTGGGATTGTCCATGGTTCTAAGGGTCGAAAGCTGGAACAGATCAAGGCCTACAATTCGCGGGCTAAGGAGGTTTACCGCGAGGCTGTCATTCGCTTTAGCGATGTTCCCTTCCCCCTTCTCGATTCCTTGGAGGCTTGCAAGGATTCCTCTTTAGAATTCCTTATGTCGCAGCTTGTGTTACAAGAGGAAAGGCCAGGTAGTGCGGGGGAATTCGTTTTTAATCCCCCGGTGGCGGAAGAGGTTGCTCTTCCCAACTCTTTGCTTCAAACCATTACCAGACGCCCGCGCGCCATTGCCGCGTACAAGGAGAGGAAGCACCGGGCGTATGGTAAGAAGTTTAATGTTTGGAATCCTGAGCTGCTTGTTTCGGAGGTTGAGCATCAAGTTACTTCTACTGGAGAGCCTTCCATGGTAATCGTTTCTCCTGGTCCAACCCCTTCCTCCGTGGTTACAGGTCCTACCGGGGAGGATGAAAAAGAAGAAGAAGAAACGGCTGCCCACGATGATATGTTTGACGCCAACGTTCTTGATGGTGCTGGGAATGCCTGAGTTGGTCTCTCATGGGCGGCATTTAGAATATGCCACCTTTTCCATCTGTTGTGAAGCTTTTTTTTATGTTTGATAGGGTCGTGGTTGTTGCGACGCCATTTTTTGTAAGCCGGGGGTATGCCCCTGTGTACTTGTAAAAAAGGTCTTGTGAATTTAATGAAACTTCTTGGTTTAGTTGTACACGTGTTTTTTTTTTATATTTGTCGGACTTAGTTGTTCCGGGCTTTGAGTTGTACCCTTGGCCGCACTTTGGGAGTCTGGGGGTATCAAACAATGGTCAATGGGTTTGCAATACCACTTATATGCCTGAGTCAATTTTGAGGTTGCTCGCCCTTTATGTGCGACACTGTCTGTCGCGGTTGTGAGAATCATGCATAAGATGTAAGAGTAAAAAATATGGTTGCATCTTTATTTTGGAAAATTCGTAGAGCGGGCCAGGCATCTACGTTTCATTATTTAGAAAATATTACGATATAAATACGAAATATGAGAAGTTAAAGTTCCCCTGTTGTCCGGACCTGATCCGTGATCAACTTACAAAAGGCGGGGAAAACCTACCTACGCTTAGATGTAACATTTCTTCAAGTTGCGGATGTTCCATGTTCTCGGGAGTATCTCCCCATCCGCTGCTCAGAGCTTGTACGCTCCATTCCCTAGTGCCTCCATCACTTCATATGGCCCTTCCCATTTGGGACCAAGCTTTCCGGTGTCCTCCGCTCAACTAGCTTCGTTGCTGCGGTAGACGAATTCTCCGGGTCTGAAGGTCGTGCTTCGTACTTTGGCATTGTAGTACCCCTCCATCCTTGCTTTGCTGCGCGCCTCTTCAATGGCCGCGGCTTCTCGTTTGTCTTCCAGGATGTCCAGATTTAGGCGAAGCTCTTGGTCATTGGAGATTTGGTTTATGGCCGTACATCGGAGACTTGGCATTCCAATCTCTACCGGGATAACTGCCTCAGTGCCATATGTGAGGGAAAATGGGGTTTCGCCGTTGCTTGTTTTGATCATAGTTCTGTGTGCCCAGAGCACATGCGGCACTTCTTCCACCCAGTCTTTACTTCCCTTCTCCAATCTCGCTTTGATGCCTTCTCCCAGACTTTTGTTCGCGCTTTCGACCAGCCCGTTTGCCTGCGGATGTTTCACCGATGCAAACCGTTGTTTGATGTTGAGCTTCTGGCACCAGTCCTTGAATGGGTTGTCGCGGAATTGCTTTCCGTTGTCCGACACTATCTCTCCCGGCAGGCCAAAGCGGCAGACTATGTTGTCCCAAACAAACTTCTTCACTTGCCTTCCTGTGATGGAGGCTAAGGGCTTGGCTTCGATCCATTTAGTGAAGTAGTCTATTGCTACAATCATAAACTTTACCTTGCCGGGGCCTTCTGGGAAAGGTCCGCAGATGTCTATACCCCACTTGTAAAAAGGCCAAGGAGAGGTGATTGGGGTCAAATTTTGCTGCGGATGTTTTGGTACCGGGCGGTGGACTTGGCAATCTTCGCACTTCTTTATTAGCTCACGTGCATCCTTGTGCATCGTCGGCCAATAATATCCGGATCTAATTGCTTTGGCTACCACTGCTCTTGGGCCGGAGTGCATGCTACACGACCCTTCGTGGATCTCTCGCAGCACGTAGTTGGCTTGAGTGGGGCCTACACATCGGAGCCAAGGTTCTAGGAAAGATTTCCGGAACAGGATTCCGTCTCTCAACTCGTACTGCCTTGCCTTGATCCGTAGTTTTCTTGCCTTGTTGTCATCCGCCGGTAGCATTTCATCCCTTAGATATTTGATCAGGGGTGTCATCCATGTATCCCCGTCTTCTTCCACGATAGCCAGTACTTCCTTTTCTTCGATGGATTTTTCTTTTAAGACTTCCACAAGGACCTGTTTTGTCAGGTGGGCAAAGCTGGTGGATGCAATTTTGCTTAGCGCGTCTGCTTGTTTGTTTTGACTCCGGGGAATCTGTCTGATAGAGAACGTCCGGAACCCTTCAATCAATGCTTTGGCCTTCACCAAGTAGCGCGCCATGCTTTCCTCCTTCGCTTCGTATGCTCCGTTTATCTGGTTTGCCACGAGACAGGAGTCAACATTTGCTGATAAGTCTTTTACCCGCATTTGTTCAGCAATCCTTAGTCCTGCGATTAGTGCCTCGTACTCAGCTTCATTGTTGGATGCCTCGAACTCAAAACGGAGGGCGTAGGTGAACTCCTGCCCCTCCGGGCTTGTCAGGATTAAGCCTGCTCGGGACCCTTCTATGAACGACGATCTGTCCGTGAATAGTTTCCACGGCTCTAAGTATTGTTGCTGGTCCTTTTTCTTGTCAAGAGTTTCTTCCTCTGGAATCTCAGCAATGAAGTCCGCTAGCACCTGTCCCTTTATAGCTGTCCGGGGTCGAAAGGTGATGTCATGTTCGTCCAGCTCTATTGCCCATCCAGCCATTCTCCCGCTCTTTTCTGTCTTAGTCAAGACTTGCTTCAGTGGCTGGTCTGTGATGACCGCTATTAGATGTGCCTGGAAGTATCGCCGCAACCTACGGGATGCATATACTAGTGCCAGGATAAGCTTCTCAAGCGGAGTGTAATTCAACTCCGGGCCTTTTAGGGCGCGGCTGACGAAGTACACTTGTTGTTGCCTCGACTCCCTTTGCGCTAACAAAACCGCGCTTACAGCTTCTTGGGACGCGGCTAAGTACATGATCAGCTCCTCCTTTGGTTGTGGAGCGATGACCATTGGCAGATTGGCAATGTGCTGCTTCATTTCTTTGAACGCCTGCTCTGCGTCCGGTGTCCAGTAAAAGTCGCTCTTTTTAATGCATTTCTTCAGCGTTTTAAAGAATGGAAGGGACCTTTCCGCTGATTTGGACATGAAACGACTGAGGCTGGCTAACTTTCCATTCAGAGACTGTACTTCCTTTTTGGTCGTCGGGGATCTGAGAGTAGTTACGGCCGCAGACTTGTCTGGGCAAGCTCTGATGCCTTCCTTGCTTACCACATGACCTAGAAACATGCCCTGTTCCGCCCCAAATGTGCACTTCTTGGGGTTAAGCTTCATGTTGATGTTCCTTAGGGTCTTGAAGGTTTCATTCATATCCCTGAGTACTTCTTCCTCTGAATGGCTCTTGATGACTAGATCGTCGACGTACACTTCCAAATTTCTTCCAATCTGTTTCTCAAACGCCCTGTCCGCGAGCCTTTGGTATGTGGCACCAACGTTCTTTAGACCGAAGGGCATTTTGGTGTAACAAAAGATGCCTTGGTTTGTGTGAAACGCTGTCTTTTCCTCGTCCCCGGCTGCCATTTGTATATGGTGATACCCTTTGTACGCGTCAAGAAAGCACTTGAATGGGTATCCGCAGAGGGATTCGACCTTCCAGTCGATCTCCGGCAAGGGGTAGCAATCTTTTGGGCAGGCTTTGTTTAAGTCCTTGAAGTCCACACACATTCTCCAGCTTCCGTCACTCTTTTTGACGAGCACGGGATTAGACAACCAGTCGTGGTAGTGTACTTCTTTCATGATCCCCGCTGCCACTAGCTTGGTAACATCTTCATTGATTGCTTTGTTTCTTTCTGGGGCCTGCCCCCTCTTCTTTTGCCGCACAGGGTCATAACCGTCCCAGACATTCAGTTTGTGTTCCGCGATTGTCCGCGGAACTCCAGTCATGTCGGAGGGCTCCCAAGCAAAGATATCCAAGTTATTCCTGAGCAGGTCGCAGAGGCTTTTCTTCCCTTGCTCGCTCAACCCCCCTCCAATGCTGACCGTTTGGTCTGGGAATCTGGGGTTGATTGCCACCGCGACTCCTTCCTTCACTTCTGCTTCTGCGGTTATATGGTAGGGTTCTGGTTCTGCAACCATTCTGCATTCAACTGGGACCACCATGTCACTGTGCAAAGTCACGACTCCGTCACAAGTAGGAAATTTCAGCATCCCATGCGCCGTGGATGGTACTATTCTCAACAGCCTAATCCCCGGACGTCCAATTATCCCGTTGTAGGGAGAAGGAGATCGTACCACCATGAAGTTCATCCACGCACTGGCCGATCTCTCTTCGTCTCCCAATGTCACTTCCAAGAGGATCTGCCCTAGCGGCCACGAGAGTTCTCCGCTGAAACCCAAGAGTGGTGATGAAGCAGGGATTAGTCTTTTGCGGATGTCTGGGCTTAGCTTGTTGAAGCAATGTTCGTATAGAACTTCCGAAGCACTTCCGTTATCCACGTACATCCTGTGAATTGTACACCCTTCTACATCTGCCTTGATTACCAGCGGGTGGTCGTCCCAGTCATCTCCGAATATGGAGGGAAAAGATATTTCCATATTCAAGACCGCGTCCGGACCCAGCTTGGGTTTGACCGACCGTTGCCAGGTGTTGACCATGTATATGGCGTGGGCTTTGTCCTTGGTCGCGGTATCCTTCTTTCCGCCCTTGGGGCCGCCATTCTTTTGCGCCCCATTCTTGATCTCTTTGACCAGATGTGCGAGCTATCCGGATCTAACTGCCTCCTCTATCTGTTTCTTCAACTGATAGCATTCGTCCGTGTTGTGCCCCTTTTCTCTGTGGAAGTCACAGTACTTGTCTTTATTCCTAGACTCGACCGGACTGGACATTGGCGGGGGAGCTGTGAACTTGACCGTATCCATGGCCAGGATTTCTTTTGGCGTCTTTGTGAGGGGGTGAACTTGTCCCCCCTCTTCTTCTCCGGCCTTAAGCGGGTCTTGAACTCCCCTTTTCTTTCAAAGATCTAGATGCTTTTCTGTCCTCTATCCTGGTTTTTCCACTGGGAGTGCTTCTTCTTTGACTGGTTGGCCGCGACCACCTCACCTCTGAGGAATGCTTTCACGACCTTCCACATTTCATCCTGCGACTGGGGGATGTTGTCATTGAGCCTCCTGATCAGCTCCGGGTTCGTTATCCCGTGCATAAAGCCAGACACTCTCATGCACTCGGGGGCTCCCTTCACATACATGCTTTCTGTCTTGAAGCGTTCCACAAATGCTTCTGTGGACTCCCCTTCCCGCTGCTTTATGTGGTGTAATTCCACAGTGTCTTTCGTATACTTCTTCTGCTGTAGGAAGTATGAGAGAAAACTCGACCTCAACTCCTCAAAGTTGTCAATGCTTTCCGGACGCAGCTCATCAAACCAGTCGCGGGCGTGCCCTACAAGGGTGGAGTTGAACATGTGGCACCATGTGGGCATGGCCCATCTTTCCACCTTGGCCGCGGTCTGGAAGATTTTTAGATGATCCTCCGGATCTCCTGTCCCGTCATACGTTCGAATGTGAGCTGGCATTCTTGTTCTTTCCTGGAACTCAAAATTCCGTATACGACGGGTAAAGAGGTCTGTGTCAGCCACATCATACGGGGAGTAGAGGTCATCAGATTCCCGTTTCTTGCTTTTCGGGGTGGACTTCCAGTGTCCTCCAGTGCTTTCCTCGCTTTCCGGAGGAGACACTTCCCTAGTTCTACTGCGGCACGAGTGGTATGTTTCTCCTCTGCCAGACTTCGAATAGGAAGCTCTGCCGTGGGTAGGACTTCGGCTTTGCTGCTGTCTATCGGCGGAGCCTTTTTCGGTCATGTCTCGTTTACTTCGCTTCTCCACTTCTCTTTTGCGTTGCCTACGGGAAGTGACCTTTGACTGGAGTCTGGAGAACACAGTTGGTTTTTGGTCACCAAGTCTCGTGGACACGTGCGGACGTTCCTTTTCCAGTCTTGAGAATACATCTGGCCGCGGCCTCTTGGCCTCCAACCGGCTCTTCTCTCTAGAACCTCCCTCGTCTCGACTGCTAAGTCTTAAGAAGACACTTCGCGACTTGGAATACTCCGACGGGTCTAACCTGGCACTAGGACTGGCTTCGCGCCTCCTCTTTGGTGCCTCTTTTCTTTCAGATGCTGGACGAGTATTCCGGTCGTGTTCTTGAGATCTCTCATTTCTAGCCTCATCGTCAAAATCCAGCCGGGTTTTAACCCGGTCCAGTTTTTCCTGATGGACTCTTTCTGCCATGAAGGGCAAGATCTGATGGTAGTGCTTTTCGCAGAACTCCCTTATTGACGCGTCTGTCGCGGTCTTAGGGTGGTATTGTTCTGTGGCTTGCACTTTTTCATTCCCTCCCGTGTTTCTGACCGTGGAGGGCTCAGGAGAAGGGGAGGGGTTTTCTGCCAAATTGCTCATTAGAGTTTTTTTTTTTGTTTTTTTGGAAACGCAGTTATGTTACTGGTCTCACGGATGGCGCCAACTTGTTAATACAATTCCGGGCGCTCCCTTGATGAAGATTAGTGTAGGCTAACTTCTCAGGAAATAGGTCTTGTACTAAGTGAGATTCTTGACAGCTAACTGCTAAGAAAACCAACACCGTTAGTCTCACCGCGGAACGGGGTTCCGCGGTCAACCTCCGGCGTGAGAGTAAGTGATAGTTTTTAGAGAGATGAAGTTGGTTCTAGAGAGAGAGAGTATGTATGTGTTATCGTTTGAATAGTGGCGAGGCCTCTATTTATATGGTTGACCTTTCTGTCGTGTTCTCGAGGTCACGGGCCATGAGAACGACAGCTTGGGAGTGGGGAGTGACGTAGGTCAACTCCAGAGCTCGTCGTGTTGCTGTGATAGCGATGCTTTTGGGCGGGAATTGTCCCGCTTTCCCTATTTGGGGACTGCAGATTGCAGTACGTTGAGCCCGTACGAGATTCCCTACCTTTTACGTTGGACGTGGTTGTGTTCCTCTTCGGACGCGTCTATCATCTGCGGAATGACTTAGTGGCCATTGCCGGGGTGCGTATTTGGTCCGCGACCCACACATATGAGTGCCGGGAGTATTTAGTCCGCGTCTCGCCCGTATTGGTGCTAAGAGGGTCATACGTGATCACTATCAAAGGTCGCCAGTTCATAATTAAAATCATTTTCGAACCTATCGGCAAACCAAGATAGGTAAACGGAACCATACCTGGAGCGCAACCAGTGACACAACCATGTCTTTAATTTGTTCCGACGAAACTCCAATTCCATACACGTTTGATTTTGCTATATTAAGCTCAAGACCTGAAGCAACTTAGAAGACATGAAGAATACGAATAATGTTGTCCATATCTTAAGAATTCCATTATGAAGTAATAATGATATCGTCCGTGTAAAAAAAGTGGGATATATTTAAACCTGAATCTCCCACCTTTGTCCAACGAATCAATCGTGAACCAACCGCATCTTGTATCGCAATGTGGAGACCTTCCATAACAATTATGAACAAGAATAGGCTAGCTTAAAGGATCACCCTGACACAAACCTCGTTTGATCAGGAATTCGGTTGTCTAGCTTCCGTTGACGAGAACACAAGATCTAGAAGAACGTAAAAAAGATTGAATCCAACTCCTCCACTTAGCTCCAAACCCAAGAACCAACATGTGATCAAGGAACTTCTAACTTACGGTGTCATAAGCCTTTCAAAATCGACTTTAAACATCATAAGTTTTTGGTTTCGCTTTTTGTACCACGCCATAATCTCACGCATAATGGAACCATCGAGAATTTGTCACCCCGAAATAAACGTTGATTGCTCGTGACTAACCACTTTATCAACAACTTTTGCTAACCATTTTGCTAAGATCTTCGCTATAATTTTGTAGTGCAAACCGATTAAGGATATAGGACACAATCCTTTATATGTATCAGATTAGCAACCTTCGAAATAAGATTTAAGAGGTTACCAATAAGACTTAAGGGAAAAGAAAAAAGAAAACCCATCTGGACTCGACGCTTTTTGGCTAGCTATCCTTATCTCTTTAATGGTCACTGAAGCTTCTAATTCATTCGAATCATTTACGTCCAACCATCACATGCAGTATAACGGTCCCTAAATCTATCTCACTACCATGATCTTCAAATTTATCCTTGTAAAATTTAAAGAAGGCTATTTTTACCCCGATTGGGATCCGTTATCCATTCCCCATCAATGATTATCCCTTTCACCACCATTTGTTGTTGCCGTTTCTGTTTCAAAATTCCATGAAAGAATTTTCAATTTTCATCACCTTCAACGTCCCACTTAGACTGTTAGTATATGTTATTAGTTCATTGGACTTTCAACATAATAAAAAAAACATTAGTGTCCTTGGACACTTACGAGGGTCTTAGTAGATACCAATATTATGAAACTAATTCTTTAGTTCTATCAAATGTTAAATGCGACTAATATGGCGTTCTAATCAAACCACGTAATAGGATGTTTTACAGTGTCCTAATATGCGCTTAGCTGCTTAGCCTCTGAACAAGTTCACGGGTGGTAAAAGATGTTTTAATAGGACAATAATAGTGCATATAGTATTTTTTATGTTAGAAAAGTGACTTAAACTTTAGGGGCTATTTGGTAATTTGTTCGACTTGTGCTACAAGTTTGTTTGTAATTTGGTAACTAATCTATGACGGTTAGTTTTGGCTATAAATAGGGATTGTTAGCATTAGGTTTTTTTTTGTACCTTTTGAATAATAGTTTGGTGCCTTTTGAATTAGTTTTTGTATTGGTACCTTTGAATTTCGTTTTGAATAAAAGAAAAGCTTCCGCAAATTTGTCGATTCTTGCTTCTTCTCTTGTGCTTCATCTTTGATTATCGCTTGCTTATTCCAACAAGTGGTATCAGAGATAGGTTCAATTAGCCATGAAGAAGAAAAAGAAAAAGAAATTGTATAGGGTTCGATCGGATTGACGTTCGATTGCTTTTGGCTTGAAGAACTATTTTTGGAAAAATCGTTTTGGTATTGAAAGTTTGTCATATTATTGGGATTGTTTTTGTTAAGTTCGATTGACCTTGATGGCCCTTGGATTTTTGATTCGTTTGTTCGTACATAATATGGTGGAGCCATATTGGGTTATTAGAGGTGGGCCAGAAGTTTTTTATTAGTTCGGCTATATGAATTGTCTATTAGAGTATTAGTTTGTGTGGCTTTTGAATTTTGTTTGTGTAAAAAATTGGTATTTGTATTTGAATTTGGACCGTAATTCTTATTATATAAGTGGGTCATTAGAATTACTATCGAGTATCATACTTGGGGTGTTTGAATTATTAGAGTTCGTTCGTCAAGTTATTTATTAACTTGAATTGGTTTGATACTTTGATAATAAGTTTGAATTAGGACCGTAATTCTTATTACATAAGTGGGTCATTAGAATTTGAATTTTGGTATTTGGAATTTGAAGATTGGTTTGGTTTTTGAAGACTTGGTGCAAGTCGTTTGAATTTGTTCGATCATTTTGGAATTTGTTACTTTGGAAAATTTGATCTTCGTTTGTCGGGTTTTTGAAGATGGTTGCCTGAATTTGATAATATTTGTTGAAGATCGTTTGAGCCGTTTTGGTTTTGTTTGTTTGGCCGAGTTTGAATTTTTCGGTTAACGTTTGATTGTTCGTTTTGAAAATTATAAGCATTTGTATTTGTTCGGTTTGTTTTGGATCGTTTTTGGAAATCGATCGTTTGATTTGAATTTGGCTAGTATCACTTGCGTTTAGAACTTTGAATTTGATTTGAAGCCGGTGGAGGAGTTTAAGTCACGGTGGAGATTGTTAGAAAAGTGACTTAAACTTTAGGGGCTATTTGGTAATTTGTTCGACTTGTGCTACAAGTTTGTTTGTAATTTGGTAACTAATCTATGACGGTTAGTTTTGGCTATAAATAGGGATTGTTAGCATTAGGTTTTTTTTTGTACCTTTTGAATAATAGTTTGGTGCCTTTTGAATTAGTTTTTGTATTGGTACCTTTGAATTTCGTTTTGAATAAAAGAAAAGCTTCCGCAAATTTGTCGATTCTTGCTTCTTCTCTTGTGCTTCATCTTTGATTATCGCTTGCTTATTCCAACATTTTAGTACAAATAACGGACTCCTGATGCAAAGGTGGTGTTCTTAGGATCAAATTTCGGGACACATTCACGGATCGTAAAAGATATTTTAATAGGACAAATCATCGTACATAAAATGTTTTTTGAGTACTAAGAAAGGAGTTCTAATACAAAGGTTGTGTTCTAGGGACCAAATTTATGTCGTAAAAAAATTCTGTAGATAGTATCCTTTTCCCCCCTAACATGTTCAATTCGATCAATATCACTGATAAAACATTAATAAGTTGCATGATAAAACATTTGATTTTATGTCTTAATAAGTGACATGATAAAATATTAACAAGTGACATGATAAAATACTTGATTTTATGTAACAGATTTGGACCTATTTCAGAACAAAAATAAAAACAAAACAGTTATAACCAAACTAAATTTCTAAGAAGAGGAACATAATTTCAATAAGCAACGAAAATATTTCATTTCCACAAAAGAAGTTTCTGACGGAATTCAGATAGCATTTTAAGTTCTTACCGTAATTCAAATTTCAAAAACATAAGATTCTTACCGTAATTCAAAAACTTAAGAAGAAAACCCATGTTCTTAAGCCATGCATCATGAAACAATAACATAACATGAACGAACGTAGAAACATACGGTCCTGAATTACATGATAATTCTGTAGAAATAAGAGGAAACACTAAAAATTATATTAATGGTTCACTAAATAATGAAATTAACAAAATATTAAATAGAAAACAAACTAACACCTAACAACTAAACCGGCCAAATCCAACGGGCTTATAGGCTTATATTATCTAACATCTCCACTCAAACTCATAATATAGGTAAATATTGAGAGTTTGTCAAACATGATATAAATTAAAACTGAAAAACAAACGAAAGAGCAGTGTCCCAGAGTGCAAACTCGGTGCTAGACGTAGTCTCAACCCGATGCAATCCAAACTGTAACAAGGAGACAACAAGTCATGTCTGAAACAGACGGACCAAAGTTATTGCAAAACCAAAATCAGAGCAGAGCAACAGAATTACGGAGATGAACGAGAAATAGATTCAGACAGGCTGATACATACAAAGCAGATTCATGCAGACAGAGAAGATTCAAATTCAAGCATACATAACCAGGAAAATAGAGAACCACAATAGAACAAGATGCAGAGCGGAATTCATAAAGATTTGAAACCAAACAAAACCAGATGAAATCGGACAAATGCTCAGCCATAAATAACCAAATGCAGAACCAAGCAGAATCAGAGCGAAACCAGGTAGAACCAGATGCAGAACCATGTGTGAAACCAAAACAAGTTGTTGATGTGGAGATGCTACACATAACTACTCAAGATTCATATTTCGACTTTGGGCGAAAAAAGTTTGTATTGCACCCACTCTATCAAAACCCTAACCACCATAAAATACTTCCATCATCTCCACCAATCATCTAAATTCTAAACCCTTATTCATCACCATTCACCGTTATAGATCCGGATACAAGAAGATGACATCACACATAATCGTTGTTGCACTTCTCATCACCATGTCTAGTTAAACATCCCTCAATCATAACCGAGATTAGGGTTTGATCTTTTGTACTCTTAATGATTTATTTGTTTGAACGATTTTAGAGTTGTGAACAATTTGATGTCGATTTGATCTTAATGCATATGTTATGTTTTCCATCATTGTGTTACAAAATTAATTTGATAGTTAGTTGTAAGACGGTATAGTATTGTGGTTATCCCGTTTGTGTTGAATTGATCCAAGTGACGTATGAGACGACTGGTGTCAATATACATAGTCCGTGCCAAGAATTAATTATTGAATTAGTACTAGCTTTTGTCTATGAAACTCGAGCAACCACAATATCTAGTAAAACCATTGCAGTCGATATATTGTGATCAAAACTGAAACCGGAAGTGATCGTGTCTTTAATTCATAATTTTAACAATCTCAATTTCATTGCTTGCATTAATTTAAGTTTTCTTAGTTTGCATAAGTAGTGGTAGTGGCACTGGCAATGGCAGTGGTGGTGGTTGTGGCAGTGGTGGCGTAGTGGCGGTGGCGGTGGTGGTTGGGTGGCGGTGGCGGCAGTGGTGGTGGGGGTGCTAGTGGTGGTAGTAGTGGTAGTAGTGGTGGTAGTAGTAGTAGTAGTGGTAGTGGTGGTAGTGGTGGTAGTGATAATGGTGGTGGTGGTGGTGGTGGTGGTAGTGGTCGTGGTGGTCGTTGTGGTAGTGGTAGTAGTGGTGGTAGTGGTAGTAGTGGTGTTAGTGGTGATAGTGGTAGTGGTAGTGGTGGTGGTGGTGGTAGTGGTGGTGGTGGTAGTGGTCGTAGTGGTCGTAGTGATAGTAGTGGTAGTGGTACTAGTGGTAGTGATAGTAGTTGTAGTGGTAGTGGTAGTAGTTAATTAATCTCTTCTAAACAAAAGAATTTACTATTTTTCATTAAATTAAACAGTAATTATAGTGTTAACAATAAGCTTCTGGTGGATACGGTCATTTATTTACCTTATTCTAAAGTAGGTTATTTAAAGTTATTTTTTGTAGATTCAACGACCTCGGGTTGGCACCGCTGCCGTGAAGCTATTGTGCTTAACAATTAGTTTTTGTTTAGTAGATTTCTATATTTATTTACGAATGTTTAATTTTTGTGTGAATTTTATGCTTGATTTTGTTTGTGTTTTAACCTGAAAAGTTGCCATAGGCTGTGGATAAGGTTATACATCAATCTTGGGATGCGACGTATTGACCTGTACTTGGATACGGTGTATGTAGTAAAAGTTGTATACGGCGTATAAAAGTTCTATGACCTACAAGAACAAAAAAAAATTATTTTCTGTTTTTAGTTTATTTAAATTGTTTTGTTCTTCTTTAGTGTTTCTACTAGACGGAATCGTGTGTCACATCGAGCAACCATTACATCGCCATTCGGAACGATAGATTTTGAAGATACACCTTTGGAAAATTTTGAAGGTGAGAATTCGGGGAGATCAACTGAAAATGTAGAGGTTGAAGAAGAAGTGAAAATTGTGATCATGGCAAGAAGAGTTGATACTTACTACAGGCTGGGAACATTTGAGTATCCATTACCAATCGTAGATCGTACATGTAATAATGTTCCAACTTTTCAGTTAAAACATTTAATTTTAAACATTTTACTTACATTTAGAGGGACAACAATTGAAGAACCATATAATTTTATTTTTGAACTTTTCTCAATTGTTGACACCTATGAGATAACTAGTTTGACTAGAGATGAAATTAGATTACGCTTGTTTCAATATGTACTTTTGATGATTTATTTGTTTGAACGATTTTAAAGTTGTGAACACTTTGATGTTGATTTGATCTTGATGGATATGATATGTTTTTCATCATTGTTTTATAAAATAATTTAATAGTTAGTTGTCAGATGGTATAATATTGGGGTTGTCCCGTTTGTGCTGAAATGATCCAAGTGATGTATGAGACAATTGGTGTCAATACACATATTTCGTGTCTAGAAGTAATTATTAAATTAATTCTAGTTTTTGTCTATGAAACTCGAACAACCGCAATCTCTAATAAAACAAATACTTTAGATATATTGTGATCAACCTGAACCCGAAAGTAATTGTGTTTTTAGATATATTAGTTTAAGTTTTCTCAGTTTTGATAGTTTAAAGTAGTAGTAGTAGTAGTGATAATTAATCTCTCATATTCAAAAGAGTTTACTATTTTTTTTGAATTAAATAGCAATTCTAGCGTTAACCATAAGCTACTTGTGGATGTGATCGTTATTTACCATATTCTAAAGTAAGTTATCTAAGGTTATTTTTGGTAGAGTCAACGACCTCGATCAAAATTTTGACGCCGCTGTCGTGGAGCTATTGCGGTTAACGCCTAGTATTTGCTTAGTAGATTTCTCTGTTTATTTATTTACTATGTTTTTTTTTTGTGTAGTCGCTATAGGATTTGGTCAAACCCGGGGCCGAGAAAGTGAGTATTTGTCGTTTAGTCACCTTTAGCGACTACAAGCGTAGTTGTTAAATAATGGCATTCTTAAAAGGTCGAAATTGTTGTATTGTTGTAGTGAACGACCTCGATCACGTCCTCCAAAATATAGTGTGGTAAGAAGCAAATATCATATGTCTTATAAAGTTCTATTCTAATACGACTGCAACGTCCTATAAAAATATTATAAGGCATTTATATCAACTGTCATACGTACGATCATAATAAATACCCTATTAAAAAGTGTCTTAACTAAGCGTTTGGATGATGCCATTAATTATAACGGGTATGAGTTTGATAATAGTGGTGCGCTCTTTGATATGAAAAATCAATATCTTGTCCTTTCGAGGTATATGGAGTATGAAACATATGTATCATTCATTCTCATATTTAAAAGATTTACATCTTAAACAAGCACATGATTCGAATAAAAAATCATTCTCTGATTCTCATTTTCAGATACCAAACGCAACCAATTGGCTTAGCTCAGTTGGCCACCTTGGAGTCCTTAGGGGCTCTTGGGGGAGGGAGGTCTTGAGTTCAAATCCTGCAAGGGGTTTGAATGAGGGATTTTCCTTCAAGGTAGTCCTTTAATGAAGGGGTTTGGGCCTGGTAACCCCAGGTTCGAATCTTGGAAGAGGCAAGGGTTTACCCCTATTAATTGTCGTGCCTTCGGGCGGATTAGTAGGGGGTTTTCCCCTCATCGGGTATTTGAAATAGGCATTTCCGCTTCGAGGGAGCTCTCTAGCGCGGACCCGGTTTAGACAACGTAGTCTAGACCTCCCGCTGTCGAACCGCGACACGAAGCACTTTATAAGAAATTCACCCTTAAAAAAAAAAAAAAAAAAAAAAAAACATATTACGTGTATTACTAAAAGCCATTATAATAGTACCTACATATTATTTGGTCTTATAAAACGTTTCTTAAGATGCTAAAAAAAAATGTCTCACAAAAGGGTCTTAAAAAACCCTTTTTTCCAAGGTTGTCAAGATCGGGATCCTACCCAAGATCGTTTTCGTCTTTAGAAGATCGTGATCGTAAGATCGGATCGGGATCTTAAGATCCTACTATAATGTTATTTCTTAATAGTTTATGTAATTTTATACAAATTTATAAATTATAATACATTATAACCATAAAATACTATTAATGTTTCATATAAATGTTGTCTAAAATTATGATTATAAAATGTTTAAAAAGATTAATATTATGTTTTTTGAATTCTACAAACAAACAACCCATAAATTTGTAGTTTTTTAGTTTGTAATCCGAGAAAAGTAAGAACGGATCGGATTAGATCGTAAGATCGTATGGTCAAGATCGGGATCCTATAAGATCTTAAGCTTGCAAAGATCCCATGTAGGATCCGGATCATTTTTGCTTTGCAGTATCGTAAAATCGTAAGATCCTAAGATTAGGATCGGGATCCTGACAACTATGCTTTTTTCTTCTAGTTAAAAGAACATGACGTGTTACTTCTTCGGATGATAAATGAACATATCAACTTGAGTGAGTGTATAAGAGTTAAAGAGTGTCTATATATATGTATAGTCTTGAAAAGTTTAAAGAGTCTTTAAATCTACCGTCCAAAAAAAAGAATCTTTAAATCTCAATGTGAGTTCCAATCAAATGAACTTAACCAATCACAGGATAGTCGTCAAAATAAAGCGCTGAATTATGAAAGTATAAATTAAATAGATACGCCTACGAGAAAAACTAAAAATCTTTAGTGGTTGAGAATTGCTGGTCGACATCGATGGGGCCCCACTTTGCCTAAAAACAATAAATATCCTATAAACATGCAGCCTATATAATATTCAACCTTTCATGCATCTCAACCACAAAACAAATCCATCTCTCAAATCATATATACTCAAAGAGATATTAACAAGTGAAAATGTTGGGAAACATCAAGGATAAGGCACTACAAGGGAAAGAAATGACCACTAATGCGGCAGGTTCTGCATGCGAGACAGTTGTGAATGCGTCGCAAAGTACTGGCGAGACAGTTGTGAATGCGGCTCAAGGCGCTACCAACACGGTTAAGAATACTTTGGGTATGGGGGGTGGTACTACGACCACCACGACTACTAAGGAGACTCCGGTAGCTGGGAAAGATAAGACATTGTTGCAAAGTACGGGTGAGACGATTATGAATGCGGCCCAAGGTGCGACTGAGACGGTTAAGAATACTTTAGGTATGGGGGGTGGTACTACGACCACCACGACTACTGTTAAGAAGACTTGAATTTAACGTTTAGATGTTTACTAAACATTGTTTTCTGATTGGCTAGTATGTTTCCCTTTGTTATGTTATTACAATGCTTTAGGTTGGTGTGAAGTACGTACGTATTTACCGACCCTTGTATCCTTGTAATCTACCTTCGCAAATCAATTGACGATTGCTTTAGATTAAAAAATCAATAGATCAGAATGCCTATTTTGATCATTTTATGTTTAAGTTGTTGGATAATTAGATTTTCTAAACATTAACAAAACTGAATATACAATATATATCGTCATATTCGCTATCAAATATATGTTTTCTTTTGGATTTTTTGAGTTTCCTAAGTCGATTATCCTTTTGCATAGCTCAGAGTCGGCGCAAATGAACTTTCGTGACCAGGGATAACTTTTGTTAGAACCAAGAAAGTGTGTATTATTTGTCTAGGGTCTAATTTGTAATATATTGGTAGTTTATTATACACTAGGCATGACGGAGTGGTACCCTAGTACCCTAATACCTTGGGAGTGCCACATCACCTCTATCCAATAAAAACCTTCCAACTCAAAACTACCCCAATTCTACCCTAACACTACCCTAACTAGACGGAGTGGTACCCGATCCTACCCTAACACTACCTTTAATAAAAAAACAAAAAAAAAATAGAGAAGAAAAGTAATACTCGATCGGCTTCTGAGCTCGATTTGGTACAAAATTTCAAGTACCCTATGTACTGGGGACGGTGTACCCTAATACCCTAAGCATACCCGCACCCCTACCCGTGCTCCACTCCGCCATGCCTTAGTAGTTGCTTTATTATTCACACTCTTGACATTTGTATATTGTGTTTTAAGGGGGGGGGGGGGGGGGGGGGGGGTTTGTTACGAAGTTCTTCAAAATAAAACACGTCTAGTAGCCAAGGGAAATAGACAAGAGGAAAGGATAGAGTTTGATGAGTCGTTTGCACTAGTTGCACGGATTGAGGCGATCAGATTATTCTTGAGACATGCAGCTCACAAATTGTTCACTGTATTTCAAATAGATGTCAAGATGGCATTTTTATATGGGGAACTTGATGAAAAAGTGTATGTTAGTCAGCCCGAAGGTTTCACTGATCCAGATTATCTAGATCATGGACAAGGCTTTACACGAGTTAAAGCAGGCGTCACGTGAATTGTACAATATATTATCAAATGATCTTATTTCACATAAAATTAGCTAAAGGTCCAATCGGTTCAACTTTGTTCATTAGACAAAAAGGTGACGACATCATGCTTTTTCCAAAATTATGTGGATGACAATATTTTTGGATTTACAAATTCTAAATTTCGCAAAAAAGTTTGAAAATGTCATGAAACAAAAATTTCAGATGAGCATGATGCACGAGTGAAAATTCTTTTTTGGTCTACAAGTTCATCAAACCACTCGTTGAATCTTTATACATCAAAACAAATACATGATAAATATATTGTAACAGATTTTTTTTTCTTTTTTTTTTGTAATGGTTTTTCATGGTAAAATTAATTACAACAAAAAAATATTTAAATACAATTGAATGTGGCTGGAAAACTACATTAACCTTAAGCAACAGCTTGAATAACCACGAGATCATTTGTGACATACTATAAAATGACCACACTAACTACATACACAAGCTAGAACACCAAAACTATTCAACTGCCACATTAGATCAGCATCATCATCACTCTCCTGTAAAGCACGCAAAGTACTCTTCCCATCTTCCTTCGTGAGGAGGTCAAAGTCCACATTCTTACCCGACCAAATACTGGTCTTCCTAGGAGGCGCCCCCACCTTTTTTTTTGTATCATCAATTATGTTTTCAACTTCATCACTATCACTTCCTGTATCCACTTTTGAACATTCAAACCAACATTACTCGTGGTAGCCTGTTTACCATTCGATGTAGATGCCTGATTTGCATCCTTAGACTGAGATGAAGAAGCCTCATTAGTGTCCATAGGATTCGAAGTATTACGTTCCACTTAATTATTATTCGTTTTACCAATAGGACGATAAAAGTAATTTGGTTTAGATTTTTTCAAAGAACCCCATCTATATGTCGCGGCTTAGATGGTTGCTTCCCTTTCCCATTCTTATTAGTAACCTCGACAAAACCATCATCCATAACCTGAGAAGGAGTAGAAACCTTAACCCGTTTAGGACATTGCTCATCCCTATGGTATAAAATCTTACAAGTATCGCATCGAGGAGGTTGCCATTCATATTCTACTTCGATAGTTTCTATAGAGTGCCCCAACCCGTTAGGCAATGGTATAGACACTACCAAAGTGTCCAATAGAGCTGATTTGGAAAAAAACCTCAATAAGAGCACGAGCATAAGAATTAAAACCCCAAGAGTTAAGGCACATTGAACTAGTGTAGGCATTTAACATTCTGGGGCGTCCCAACTTAATAGTAATCAAACTAAGACCAACTTCTGAATACACAACAATAGGCACGTTATGTAGTTTAACCGAAACCGGCCATGGTAATCATTTTTTTTAAAACCTTATTAGGTGTCAAAACATTTAAGACAATAGGCACTAACCTAATAAGCTACAGACCATTTTTTAGAACTTGTTCCATACTCGTCTTATTAGCAAATTGGAAAAAGAAAAAACCATTTCTAAGCATAACACGTTCCAAACAGAACTTAGCCCAAGTATTTTCCACAATGGTAAACACAAGACGCTTACCAATAAATTACCCATATATGTTATTAGCAAAACATGTACTAACCTCCTCTACCGCTTGCCATGGGATAGCAACATCAACACCATCCACACGCTCATCATTCCTCATCTTCGTGACTTGAATCGATTTCTCTGGAACATTATCCTTAAACATGGAAGCAAATGAAGACTTACTGCCATTACCATTAGACGTAGTAGCATCAACATTCTTATCCCTAGCAGCCAAGTTACTCAATAATGAACCAATAGCCTCCATACTCTATAACCCACAATCAATTAACAACGGCTAATAAATTAGGGTATAGCCAGCGAGAAGAACCAAGCACTAACCAACACTCATAATAACGATTATGCAGGAATATTAAATTAAGCACGATAATGAACCTTTGCAGCAATTAAGACGAGACCCTAGAAAAAAAATAAGAATCGAGAACCCTAATCCTAATTGATCAGCCATGAAATAACGGGCCTGTTAACGAGATAAATCAAATGATTAATCCACATAAACAAGAACGTTGTAAGGTTTATAGATCAAAGAGGAAGGGTTAAACGATCAGATAAGAAAAGATATGGTAGTTGCCAAACTCACCCATAGTACAGAGAGAGAGAATTAGGGTAAATGTAAAATATCTAAACCAAAACTAGATGAAGATATCATTGTAAAAGTTTGGAATAGATAAATCTGACCATGTTCGTATTCCTATGCTTTTTAAACCAAAACTAGACGAAGATATCGATGGTAAGCCCGTTGATGCTACAAAATACCGTAGCATGATAGGCTCACTAATGTATTTTACATCTAGTAGACCAGATATTTAGTTTTCCACTTACTGCCGTGAAATCTTCCAAAATCTCAAAGGAACACCCTATATGGGCCTTTGGTATGCGAAAGACTCCGGTTTCAAACTAACAACATATTCAAATGCAGATTATGCGGGCTGTCAAATTGATTTTAAGAGTACGTCAGGAGCAGATCAGTTTTCGGCGGAGCTTGACTCGATAATATTATGTTTACTTGATAACTTGACGAGCCTTTATTAGAAAAACTCGAGCTCGACTCAAGAAATTTTAAATTTGGCTTTAACTCCGGCTAAAAAATTGAATTATATTATATGCATGATGTGTGTTTTAGACCATTTATAATTAAAATATAAAATAAGATTTAAAGTCTACTCGAGCACGGCTCGAAAAGCGTGCGAAATTCAAAACTTATATTTAAATCTTTAAAGATGCCTAAAATATATAAGATAAATATACTTTTACATGCCTAGTCCTATATTAGTTCTATATGTGTAGTCATTTTAAAAGTTCATTTAGTCTTCAAATCTCAACGGGAGTTCCAATAAAATGAACTTAAGTTTGGGCCTAATAAGGGTAAACGACTCGGTCGGTCTCCTTTACCCTGACGGGTGCCCTTATAGCCTCGGTAGCCATAACGCATTCCACATGATAAATTTAGAGAAGAGGTTCAGACAAGCGACCTTTTTGTGAGCATGTTTTTGTGTGTGGGTATTTATTTACACTGTATTTTAAAAGGTATATTTTTGTGGTATCAGTTTTCATATTACACAAAGTTGGTCATGAAGTAGTTTAAGAGAGAGAAAAATGTGAGATGGCAAAAGAGATATAGGTCACTTGAGGGTAGGGCTGTAATTGAGTCAAACCGAGCTAGAGCTTGACAGGGCTTGAGCTCGGCTTGAAAATTATTAGGTAGGCTTGAGATTGACTTAATAAACTTGACGAGCTTTAATCATACAGGCTTGAGCTCGATTTGAATAAGGCTCGAGCTCGGCTCGAAAAGCTTGAATTCAAATATAAACATTAAATTCGATAGCCATACCCATCAATAAATTAAAGAAAATGCGCAACGAACTCGAAAACTAAGAGCTTATAGAAAACATTCGAGAAAATTAGGGTTTAAATAGTATTTATTTAAGTATTTAATTATGAGCTAATTCCCAAAAGGGGACAAAAAGTTGGGTAGTAGTCACCATATGGTACAAAAAATACATCTCTTCTCAAAATGGTCATGTGCGAATGTGCGATTCCATTAAAATGTTGACACATGTCCAGGCAAAAGTACCTTTTCAATTATTAGTTGGCCCACAACCCAGACCATAAGTACAATATCCGACCAAGCAGATGTGCGAACGACGGTCTGCGATTTCCGGCTAATGTGCGATCGATAAAGAAAAAGTATCATTAGAAACTAGCAAAAGCAAAAGTAAATCAAATTTTTACATGTTTAGTTTTTAAAATTAGTTTTAATATATATATATATATATATATATATATATATATATATATATATATATATATATATATATATATATATATATATATATATATATATATATATATATATATATATATATATATATATATATATGTAGAGTTAGGATCAAATAAGAAGAATAATAAAAATAAGAAGGATAGGAAGTAACCACAACCACTCATTCTAGATGCACCTACAAAAATGGATGCATCTTCATTCAAATTTTCCCTCCCATATTAAAATGTGTGGCTAGAATTACTTCTTACCCTTCTTATTTTAATTATTCTTCTTATTAGATCCCTTCCCTATATATATATATATATATATATATATATATATATATATATATATATATATATATATATATATATATATATATATATATATATATATATATATATATATATATATATATATATATTTGATACTTTAATTAGTTTTAACACACAATGAATCACACAAATCCACACACACACTATAAAAACCGAAGTTTTTTCAATTTTTTTCATACGAATGTTAAGTTTTTCCCTTAATTGGTTGTCATTTATGTTTATTTGTTTTTTTAATCCCAGTTTTGTGATAACCCCTTAATTGGTAATTTTTTCCGTTTGCAAAATTGTGTTTGATTTATTTATGTGTTTTCTTTATTGGTGTGAGAACCCCTGTTTCGTTTTAGTGGGTGTTTGGATTATCTTATTTTTTTGGATGTGCTTTTTGGGCTTATTTGAATTTGTAAAAGCTTTTAATTTTGTATTTTCCCACTTATGAGCTTAATAAATTGAGGTTATGGACTTAAATTAGTCCATAAGGTTAATGTTATAAGCTGAAAAACTGAAAAAATTAGCTTATGAGCTTTTTCATATTCAAATAAGGTCATAAATTCAAAAAACAAGCTAATTCAAACATATACTTTGTTGAATCCTGAAAAAATAAATAAATAATAAATATATATCGTGGTCTAAAACTTACACTACATACAAAAACACTTCAATAGTTACCTGTCGAGTCGGCGTAACAAATATGTCTTTAAATACAACATCGTCTTTCTGCTTTGCTTCAGCATCAACAGGATCCTTAACAGAATTGTTATGATCATTTAGCTGCTCAACATCGCCTTTCATGTTTTCTTCGGCATCCTCTTCCATAGGCTCCTTAACAAATGTCTTTAAAAAAGGAATAGTAAATACATAAAGAAGGATAGAAGATATGTTAACAACTATTATGTAAAACACACACCTTTGAATGTTCAACAACATCAACATTTTTCTTAACATTGTTTGGCTCCTCAACATCGCCAAATAGTTCAATCACAATATTTGCATCATTGTTGACACCAACTACCTCTTTAGCAGGATGGTCAACATCTGGATCATTAACATGATGGTTAACATCTGCATCATCAACAACACCAACACCCTCTTTAGCAGGATGGTTAACATTTGGATCCTTAGCAGGTTTGTTAATTTGCTCTAATGCAGCTATACAACCTTTTAACTTAGCTTCCATATCAACCATCATCTTCAAAAGTTGTTTTTTGGTCAAGCGTTTAATGCATTCATCACTATCATTAGAGTCACCGTCATTAGAGTCACCGTCATTAGAGCAATTTTCCTCCACAACACTAGTAAGAACCTCAGTACGGAAGTGCACCTCCGTGCGAACCTCTGTACGAAAAAACTTTCGACAAACCCTTGACTTAATCTTATCTCGTTTAACGGGTTTATAGGGTCTTGAACCTGCACTGTTGAAATACTATAAACTGGATATCCACCAAGCTGATTCCTTCTCCGCAGCTGTTGGCGCGATAGTTTGTGGTGGTGGTTATGTTACATACAAAAGTTTGCCATAATCACTTTTGTGAAAGGTCGTCACATTCCCCCAAGCAACACCCTGAGGAAAAACCCTCTCATGTTTGTCCCACCAAAGCCTTGAATTAGGAAACGTTTCAAGAACAAAATTGTGTAATGTAAACAAGCATTTAGTTAGATGGTAACAAAACATAATATCAACCTATTCAAATCTACCGAACATGCTTTACTCAACTCAATATATTGATACGGCTAATAGAAGGAAAAAAAACAAAATATTGCAATAACATACATTTCACACACTTAACAACTAATAGAGCATTTTTAACTAGCTATGACTTGGTTTGGAAAAAGTTAACAGTCAATCATGAAAAAATGCAGATTTTGACACGGAAGCGAAGAGCAAGGGTGCCTCCAAATGGATAGATAACTTCCTGCCTTATATAGGCCCCTAACAAAATTCCTCCACAACCATATAACTTGGTTATGCTGGCAACTGGCAAACACGCCATAACTAACCACACAGTTGCAGGACATCATTTGCTATCACAAATTACCTACTAACGCGCTTAACATTACACCTACGATCATACACTAATGGCAAGGAATGAAACCACATGATACAACTAGTAATGACCTGCTAACAAGCTTACAATCACCCCTAAGCATTTACTTATTAGTGTAATGCAATAGCTGCATTTGTCCACAGTTGGGGCATTTAAGAGCGTTTAATGTTTATCTTACTTATACCTTTTGGATTTCATTTGGCAACGAGCATTTAGCTTTTGTTTTTTGTATAAACGTTCTTGAATTCGCTAATAAAAGAAGCATTTGGTGTGCAGATGTTACGTCCTTATACATTTTACAGATGCAGGTACATTACAAAATGCTTATACAAAACACACAGCTACTACCGACTATTCGTTTTTGCCAAACATAGCCTTAATTCTAACAAAATAGTTCACATTGCTTAAATATCAACACACATACACACAATCTAACAGAAAACTAACCAACAACTACCAATATGGAAATCTTAGAACAAACACTATGACAACTTCCATTGACAATGGTATTCAAATGCTTTTATTTTGTTAAAACAATCGTATTCAAGACGCTGAAAAAACGAAGCGTTTAGTGTTTAGGTTACATCATTTCTACACTCTATAATTACAATTGGTCAGCTACAACTATGTTACCAAACAGTTTTATACACCTACCAGCTGCTAGTCTAGTTTGCCAATCAAATGAGATATCGGCAACCAAACTCTACTTGAATCTAACAAAACAACTCATATAACGAAATAAATGACCCGAACAAAAAACATCAACCTGTCTCGATATCTTAGAACACTATGACTACTCCCTTTTCGCAATCGTATTCTCAATTTTTTTATATAAAATCAGTTTATACTAACAATTATCACCCTCACTGTCCAAATCTACCTAACAAAACATATACGGGTTCAATTATGTGTTTCAGTTCAGTTCTATTAGAACAATCACAAACTGAACCGTTAGCTGTTAATACATTGGACATTGTTAGAACTATGAAATATAATTACACTGTTTCAAATAATAATCACCCTCATTGTTTCACATCCAATATATGATCGATCATTCATAATAGCAGAGAACAACATGTATCTCACATTTGACTAAGCTATCATAAGCATTCAGAACTTTTAAACATTATTTATAAGCACATGTATCAAACATTTGACTTAGCTATCATCTCATATAGCACTTACATGAATTACACTTATGTGAAAAAGTATACTAACCTTCAAAGCGAAAGCAAATCCGTATAAGTTATAAACTACTTGGAATGTCGCTCCCATTCTTGCATACCCTTCCATATACTTATTTATGTTCTTAGAAACCTGCATATAAATCCTCTCATGAAACTCACCCCACATATGTTGCCCCCACGGAAAAGCATTCCAGGCATCAAAATCATCAACTAGAACAACAATTTGTTTAACCATCACATGTCTCAACTCTTGACCCATAAAAACATAGTCCGCTGCTAGGAGCAAGCAAATACGCACATCATCCTCTGCGGCTATGTGGAGAAAATCCTGACTCTCAAGGATTGATAAAAGGTTCTCCCCCTTCAAATAACTTAACCCGGGGAACACACGGTTCATAAAGCTAGATTCAACCTCAGACAAATGGTCTAAAGAGATTTTATCAAATCGAAATCCTATGATAAGGCAAACTCTTTCATACCAAGCTCTATAGTGTATCCCCCAACATCAAAATAAAACGGGGTATCAATTCTTGGATTGTTAACATTTCTTTGGTGTTGTAGGATGAAATTAAGAACATGGTTATCATTATCATCTGTTCGAATGTTTAACCATGGACTAAATACGCTACTCCTAAACATGTTAAAAGACTCATCCCCCCTCAAAGCCAAACGATCACGTATCTTGGTAAGTAGGTATAACCTACTTCTTATGGTAACCCTGGCGTTAACAACCTAAAGAAACAAAAAAAAAGTAACAAAATTAAGATTATGCAATAAAACCCCTAATCAACGAGATCAATTAAAGTAAACCTTAATTGAAAATCAAAATGCAACTTACATGAATTTTAGGAGACATTGCAAAACAGAAAAACACAGATCCACTAACTTATTAGGATTTTGGGGCAAGATCTGTTGATTTCATTGCAAAACAGAAGATGTGTGTGTTTTGAATGTGTAATGTTTTAGAAGTATGATCGGTTAGAATGATATATTTGGGTGTGTTTTAATTAAAAAGTGAGTTGACAGAAAAGTACTAATAAAGTTAGATTTTATTCTCTATAAAGTAGATTTTATTCCCTAAAAGTTTTTTCTTCTTTATAAAGTTGATTTTATTTGCACATTCGCGCATCCACCGTTCGCACATTTATTTGTAAAAGTTAAACAAGGCTTTGATAGTGATTGTACTTGCAAATGATTAAAAGTGTACTTCTTGTTTGGATACGTGTCAACATTTTAATGAAATCGCACATTCGCACATGACCATTTTGAAAAGAGTTGTATTTTTTGTACCGCTACATAACTTTTTGTTCCCTTTTGGGAATTAGCTCTTTAATTATTATACCCATGTTAGCTTTTATATGTTGTTTATATAAATATTTATGATAAAATATATATGTTTTTGAAGATTCAAAAAGCTTGATAAAAGCTCGAGTTATTAAAGACTCGAGCTCTCGTTAAGTGTTTCAAGCTGGTTTATTAGGCTCGGGCTTAGGATTAAAGTCGATAAAAACTCGACTCAATCAAATCAAACAAAAGCTCAAATTTGAGTTACCAAACAAAAGCTCAAATTTGAGTTGGTTGATAAAAGTTTGGGTTCGTCGCGGCCTTACATTATACTTTTACACTTGGTGTGATAAAAGTTTGGATTCGTTGCAGCCTTACAGTATACTTTTACACTGAAAGCATAAAGCATAAAGGCACGTCGATAACGAAGTTGCACCAATAAAATATAGACAGATACCCCTACGAATAGATAAAGATAATTTATTGGTGGAGATTTGTTTATCGACATCGACGGGGCCCTACTGGCCTAAAAACAATAAATACGCTACAGTTAGTCACAAATTTATACCTTTATACCCACATGCAGCCCTATATAATATTCAACCTTTCATGCACCTCAACCACAAAACAAATCTATCTCTCAAAACATATATAGTTCAAAGAGAAATTAATAAGTGAAAATGTTGGGAAACATTAAGGACAAGGCACTACAAGCGCAAAAAATGACTACTGATGCGGCAGGTTCTGCATGGGAGAAGACCGTAGAGTCTAAAGACCAGGCCGGAACCAAGGTGTCAGAGACAAGCACTGTGGTTGGAGACAAATCGTCGCAAATTGCGCAATCGACTCAAGAGACTGCGGTAGCGGGGAAAGATGTGGTTGTAGACAAAGCGTCGGAAGTAGCGAAATCGACTCAAGAGACTGCGGTAGCAGGAAAAGATAAGACGGGTGGGGTGTTGCAAAGCACGGGTGAGACGATTATGAATGCAGCGCAAAGTACTGGCCAGACGGTCATGAATGCGGCCCAAGGTGCGACCGAGACGGTTAAGAATACTTTGGGTATGGGAACGCAAACGACTCAAGAGACTGCGGTAGCGGCGAAAGATAAGACGGGTGGGGTGTTGCAAAGTACTGGCGAGACGGTTGTGAATGCGGCACAAGGTGTTAAGAATAGTTTGGGTATGGGGGATGGTAATGTGACCGTCACGCCTATTAACAACGACAACAGCACACCCACCATCACGCCTATTAAGAAGACTTAAATTGAACGTTTAGATGTTTACTAAACATTGTTTTCTGGTGGCTAGTATGTTCCCTTTGTTATGTTATTACTAGGTTCCTCAAAAGTGTTATTCCACTGCTGCACAAACAGCCTTTTCTCATTGGTAAAATTCGTGAAAAAAAAGGCTATTATCCACGGATTTTACACGAATGTTCGATGGGTTTTTCACAAATTTCTAACGATTTTTTACCACGGGTTTCACACAAATCATTTTCCACAAAATATCCAGAGACTTCTTACGTCTTTCCAGAAATGTTCCTACGGTTTAGCGGGAAAATTTTCCAGTCAACATTTTCTTAAATAATCCATGACTAATCTTTAATGTCTTTCATTATTATAATTCTTATTGTATTTTTATAATTAAGAAAACTAAATAAAATTCAAAAGAAAATCTCAGTGATAAAATAACAAAATTCAAACATCCTATTCTCAATTTTTCATTTCAAAAAATTAATTCATACCTTATTTGTTAATATTTGTTTATTTATTATTATAAAATATTTACTAAAAAAACTCAAATATTTCCGATTTGTCAATAATTAAAAAATATATTCTTATATATAGTCAAGAAAAGAAAAATAAACATAAAAGTTTATGTGTCAAAAATATAAATAAAAAATTTAGTAAAATGCGGAAATGATTTTAAAAATATTTGTGTCTAATGTAAAAAAATAAAAAAATCACCCGCACATACATAAACCTTCCAACCTATGTGTAAATGTAAGATTAAAATGTTGCTTCTCCTCTATTGCCCTACATCGACACACGAAAAAAAAAGAACCATACCCCTAATTAACATAATTAAATTAATTATAAGGTTTCTACATCAACGATTTACAAATCCATATAAAATAAATAAATTAGTAATCGATTTTTAAACAAACATAATATATACAAACCCGCGCGTGCGCGAGTATTATAACTGGTAGAATCAATACATTAATCCATTGCTCAACTTACATACATACACAATCTAAAAAGCATAAAATACTAGTCTTGTTTGCTAACGTTACTACAAATAGTTACATAGTAAATTCATGGGAAATGATACATGGACCTAAACTAATGCCTAAACTTAGACCTAAAACCACTTGTCATTATTCTGATGGGTTGTAAAATAAGTGGGTTCATTTCTACAGCCATCAGGATGCTGACACTTGGTTTTAGGTATAAGTTTAGGCCTAAGTTTAAGTCCATGTATTATTTCCCTAAATTCATAGCTTTTCTTCAAAAGTACTTGATTTTCCAACCACTCATGTACACCAGAGGCGGAGCCATGTTGGGAGGAGTGGGGGGAATTGCCCCCAACGATGCTCTAGTAGAAAGACAAAACCAGTAGGAAAAAAATTCAGATTTGGTAGAAGATTTTTAGAGTGCCCTCGGCTAAGAAATTTTAGTGCCCTCATCGTTAAGAAGAGACAACAATCTTAGTGCTAAAAGATGTCTTTTTGCCGCTTAGCCATTAGCAATTGTGTTTCATTATCACCTCTGGCTTTGTCGGTGTGCAGAATAAGCTTCTGCTATTTTTGAGAGATGAGGTAGTGACTAGCGAGGAAGACAAAGGTTAAACCAAAATATATATATTCATTATTTGTACTTTGTTAATGACAACTCATGTTTTATATATATAATTTTATATATATACTAGCTTCATAGCCCGTCCATTCTAACTTCATAATATTACTTGACGAATTCTAACTGGACATAAATAAATAATGAATGACGCATAATATCTTTAACAAAAAATTGATAAAAAGAAAAGTATTCATGTAATATATGTAAAAAGAACAATGAAAAATGTGATAACAAATACAATGAAAAATGTGTCCTTAATCATATAGTACGAAATAAAACTTCTTTGTAAGCAACGTTGGTTGTGGAGTATGTGTATTCGCGGTCTTTGTCACAACAAAGAACCTTTAATTGGGCTAATGATCATTCCAAGTATTGCGCAAATACTACCAACTCTCCCACGGATATTATCGAAAGCAAACAACCCCACATCCAATACAACTCGTAATGATTTCCACATCTTATATCATGTACAATTTGCATTACCAATCCACATATTTTTTAACAGAACGTAAAATTTCCACCGGAGATAATTATCAAATATCTTCAAACTTAAGATATAATGATATGAAATAAGACTGGTACTTATGTTCACTTCATCTCACTTAAAGTAGAACACAAATGTGAAGTGTCTAGGTGCAGATAGCTAGTGATAAATTATTTATAGATGGCAGGTTCTCAACATGTTAAAATTTAGAACAATTATATTCTCATTATGTTCATCTCACTGAAAGTATAATACAAATGGCAAAACTTCATTTATACAAACCATATATTACTGTATAGCATATTATCCCGAATGTAAACATGATGCTATAAGCAAGCATACAAAACTGTAAAAAATGGTGAAAAGACTAACCTGCCCCCGAGCTAAAAGAGCAGAAGGCCAAAGAATAAGCAGAATAGGGAAATGGTTAATCTGTTTAAAGATCTATCGACTTGCATCTCATGCCATCTTAATCTTTTGCTGTTATTCTAGCCTTCTAGGTGATAAATAGGTAGACAAGGACTATTTTGTGGGATGCAGGTATGCTTTCACCTTATGAGATGGTACATAAACATAATAACTACAACATGTAGTATTTTATTTGAAGTTTCAGGACTGCTTGTAATGTTTTAGCGCTTTCTCCTTACAATAGTACACAAAGGCCATGTCATTGACTATCATTTGTACAACAGGTGATGTCTAATTTGCAATATGGGGATTGAATTTAAGTGTAGCAAAAGCCATTAATTTAAATAACAATCGCATTGAATGGAATACACAATAACCTATTAACATAAGCACCATTGGTCTTATGATTTATGCTTTCTACAAGATTAGAATTTGCCAATATCGCGTTTCAGACTAAGAAACCATATATCCTAACTAAAAGTGAGTCTACGGCTCTACGCAATAAGTAACTATCGCAGTCGTTAAATTAGTTATCAAACATAACACTGTCATATAAGTGTTAACTTTATCCCTCCCTCCGCCCAAAACACCACATAACAGAGAGTCCATGACATCTTACTAATTTTGCTTATTTCACTTTGGAGGGTGTTTGGCATTGCTTACTTTTCACAGCCTATTAGCAATTCAAAAATAGTGTTTGGATTTGCTTATACAGTAAAAAAAATGTACTTGGACACTGAAAAAATTTAGTTCAAACTTCAAAGTGTTAACTCAATCTATTTACTTAACAGTTTTAGATTATATTAAGGGGGTAAAAGCTTCATCTCATATAAGCATTTATTTTACCCCAAAATAAGCAGGTAAGCACAAGTCGTGAAGAATGAGATTTTATTTACCTTCTTGGAGACGTTTTCATAGCTAGCTTTGCTAATCTTGGAGAATGCCAAAATGAAAACATCGGCCCACGATAACTCAGCGGTCTTAATCTGTTATAATCCTCCTGTCCTGTTTCATATAACACATGATCAATATATGTAATTAAATTAAAAATTATGAAGTTTCTGGAATTTTTAAAAGGTAACCAGCAATATCCCACAAGCCTAGACTAACCGTGCTTCCATTGACAACCACATTGGCACTGAAATTATCAAACACTATCGGGACATGGTCCTATTCGCTCTAGTACTGAAAATCATTATTTCGACACGTAAATCAAATAAAAAAATAGAATATTCATAAAAATTGCAACTTTTAGACCATATGAGGGTGTTTGGTGTTGATTACCGCACACCACTCTATTTTTAGAACTAATTCATAATAAGCAACTATTAGTAGCTAATTCGAACCCACACATATTAGTCACAAAGTAAAAAATGATTATCTATCTTGAGCAAAAATACAATTTAATAAGCAACCTCAAACTATCTATTTAGAATAGCTTATTTAAATCTAAAAAGTAGATAAAAGGTTTTAAGCGACGCCAAAACCCCTCACACCAACAAAAATTAAGTAGTGATCTAAATGTAAGTGCAAATGATCCAACATACAAATGAGCATCTTTATTCTAGATTACAACAATCACAACCAAACAACATATAAAACGCTTAAAGTTGAACATAATATTCATCTAAAAAAAGTAAAATACTTATCAACTAACCGTGCATGATGTAATAGTGCAAAATGAGCCATAAATGGGTCAGAATTGAACCTCTAATGATAGTATGCCCTAAAAGCTCAATCATCTGGTAGTATGCCCTACCGTGCAATGGGGCATGGCCTTGTCGAGAGACTGAGAAATATCCTGTTCTGAAAACAGCATACAAAAACTCATCTAATAAACCGAGGATTCCTACCTTGTCCTATAAAAGTTGCCACTATAATGGTTATCAACAATTCAATTATATGTCAAGAACCCAAGATGATTACCTTACTAACCTCACAAAAACATAAGAGATGGTGGAAGTGACAACCTGCATGGTTTGAGCTGCAACATTCCTATGTGCCCACCTGATTACAAATAGACAAAGCACAACGAACATGGTATCATGAAGCTGATATAATAACACACATGTTAGTTTGGTATAACCTTCAAAAAATCTGATTACAATTGCTAAATTTAATTTTCAAGTAAACCAAACAAAAATCACAAACATCATTTGAAATTGAATTGAACAATCACAAACTATCATTATTAATGGTTAAAAAAACAATAAAATTGAGTAATTCAATTTACCTAGGAAAATCGTGATCAGATGTTGGCGTTGATAAACTGAATATCTCATTCAATGAATGCGTTTTGATATTTGGTGGGTTTTTTTTTGTTTGGAAAGGCCGAGTATATTGGGGAGGTAGTTGAGGAGATGAGTTACTATGTTATTCTGATTTGATAAGGTTTTGGAATGTGCAGCGAATGTTGAGGGGAGGTTATGAATCACCTTTGACTGGCATTGAATTTTAGTGTAAAAGTTGCATTTATGAGTAGAAAATGAAGTATATTAGTTTGGAAGTAGAAGATAATACACAAAAATGTGATTTGCCATAGTGGTGGAGGCGTTAGGCTGTGAATGTTGAGACCCATGTTCGATTCTTGGCTGCTACAATTTTTTTTTTATAATGTAACCAGATGTAGTGCCATGGTGGCATTTCCACCTCATCATAGAGGCGCCATATCATCATTAAAATGCCTAGTAAGCATTATACATGTGTCATGTGTAGTCTCATATATATGTATAGATAGATAGATACGACTATACGAGTATTTTTTTTAATCTGTTTTAACTTACTTACAATTTACCCCTTGATTTTTCAATACATGCTTTATTCATTGTGGTTTAAGTTTTCAAATTCAATACTAACTTAAGCATTTGTAATGTATTCCTTAAGATAAAAAAAAGTAGGTGATTTGCGCACTTCTAAAATGATTGGGACACTCATATTTTGAGTGTTTGGACATTTATACCCTCACATTTCAATTATGTTTATCCTGTAAGGGTATTAATGTCCCAACACTCAAAATTTGAGTGTTCCAATCATTTTTTACAGTGTGCAAATCAGCTCCCTAAAAAACACTACCTAAGTCATCGCATTTCAAAATAAATTGATCTAAGACACCACCTTAATCAGGTTTCATTCGACAAACATCCTGCATTTAGCTAGTGTATTATATTGTAGTACACTAAAAATGGCATATTTTAACATGTTATTAACCAGTTAATATCAACCCAACCCGCCCGAATTTTTTAAAAATTACACTGAAAAACGACATATCTCAAACTCATTTGTTGTTAGTTGCCCCCATTGATTACATTTTCTGGCTCCGCCACTGATGTACACTATGTTCTCAAGAAAAAATTAGTGTGCAAAATAAATAAAGAAAAAGAAAAGCTAGTAAATGAAAGAAAGTAGAAAAAAAAAAGTTATGTGTTCTTGAGTGTAAAAAAATGAAAGTGTGTTGTTTATAGAATTACTATTATACCTTTAACAAAAAAAGGAACCAAAATGAAATTAAAGGTACTTTTGTAATTTACTGAATGGTTGTGCTTGTTAACTCAACTTTCATCCCATTAGATGAAAGTATTCACAACAAAAACATCAAACTTTCACCCTTTTTATCTTTCACTTTCATCTTTAAAAAACTTAAGAACATGACAACTTTTAAGTTTCTCTCATTTTACTTCCTTTTCTTTCCAAAATCAGACTTGAGAACACAGTGTTAGATTCTGACAACTCATTTCCCCTCACGTCATTTTCCAATTTTGAGTTTTCGAGAATGTTAGTGAAGAGCTCAAGAACAACATCAACCAAGGTTGTCAGGATCGGGATCCTACCTAGGATCATTTTCGGCTTCACAAGATCGTAATCGTAGGATCGGATCGGGACCATAAGATTCTATGAAAATGTAAATATTTTTGTATAGGGGTTGTAGTTTTATATTTCTATATAATATTTCATATGATAAACAAATCTAAATAGATGATAAAAGAAAAAGTTATATTTTTAAGTACCGTAGTAGTAGAATCTTAGATATATTGCAATGTATACTTGTACAAAGTTACTACATACGTGCACCAACTTTTTGTTTCAATGTTTTTGATTATAGGTTTTTCGTGATAGCATTTAGATTAATGCAGAAAGATAATGTTAATTTGTTGGTACGTGATTTTATGACGTTTTGTTAGAATACATAGATTAATACAAAAAATAAATGGGTTTTATTTGAAAATGAAAAGACATAATTTATAACAGAGGGCAACACTTTTTTTTTGTTGATGTCAAATAAATTTAATTAAGATGTTCTGATAATATTACTGAAATTTTTTAACATATAGTTCATGAAAATATGTGAAATAAAATAAATTACGAACAAAATTGAGTCAAGTATCTAGATGATTTAGTTAAAAAACAAGCTTCTGACATGTTACAAAAAATGAAGTCGTTTTTCATAATAAACCCAAAAAGACACATCTAAACTATTTCTAAATAGTTCATACTTCATAAAATCATAATGATTTGACACTCATTAATATTGCAAAAAACAATCAATTAACAGCACCAAAATAATAACTTTTATGAAGAATTCTTAGTTATTTAGGCTATAAAACATGGGCTTATCCGATCCTACGATCCTAGTCGTGATCCTACGATCCTACTTGAATTACGATCTTGTTAAGATTCTGATCGTTTTTTTTTGTGTAGGATCGTACAATTCTACGATCAGCATCGCGATTTTGACAACCATGACATCAACTACGTCCTAGTCACATCTTTGAGCAACATCAATCTTCAACAACTACAATCACAACTTCAACTCCAAATACACAACATGATTCGAAAATAAAAGGAAACATTAAACAAGATCTCAGTTTGATACCTCGTCGATCTTTAACAAATAAACAACGAAATATAAACCTACTTGATACCTCATCATGAGATCTTGAAGCCAAGAACCATGACTACCTTCAAAGAACCAACAAATTTCATAATGGTTATTTCATATGAGATTCATTGTTGGGAGAGGTGAAACAGTGGATCTATGCTTTGTTAGATTCGGTTATGAAGGAGATGAACCAAGGAAGTATTGCCGTGTGAGATTCATTTTTGGGTGTCGCTGCGTGTGAGAAAGTATTGTGAGTGAAATTGTGGTTAAGAGTAAAAAGGAGTAATATATATTATTAAGGTTAGGGTTAACATTGGTCTCATACTCAAAAGAAACACTTTAAACATATAATGGATCCATAAGTGATTCACTTCATGAGTAAGATGAATGATTAAATTGAACACTAAAACACAATGACAACCATTTTTATGTGACTGATAGTATCATGTATCATGAAGAGCATTTGCTCTTTATTTAGGCCTCACTGGGTGCCACTTCAGCATAACACAACCTTTCAAAATACCCCATCTATCATAACACAACACAACCTTTTAATATGGGTCTCACCCCTGTAACATAACATAACCGTTTATTTCAATTTAGTACACAATCCAACGTCCTTTTGGTTTGTCTTTTACTTCGCCGTCTGCACGGCGAGAGGTTCATGGGGAGATGACGACGAGCTTCGTTGGTGTGGCGGCGAGGCACGACGAGCCTGCCACGTAGGCACGGCGATCTTGATTCGTTGTGAAACCTTATGCTATTATAGTCTTTTTTCACAAACACCCTGGCAAATATATGTAAGCTGAATAATACCATGTACGAAGATTCATCTTAGACATTTTATCGAATCATGAGCTTTTTTTCCTCTTAATGCAACCACTAAAAACTTAGTAGGATAGTGATATTGGGTGAAGGTTAGGGGTGTCCATGGCACTGGAACCGGACCTTACTGAAATCGAAATCGAAAGAACCGATAACCGAAAATAAGAGTGGAATCGAGAACCGTTTCAAGTTCTTTGGTTCGGTTCCAGTACTATAATTTTCGGAATTCCTGATGAGAACTAAAGTGTTTAAATTTTTTATTTTTTTCATTGTCGATCATTCATACTGGACATGCTTTATCAATACAAACAGGCAAAAAATGTCTCCAACAATGTAAATCGTTCTAATAATTTTATTTGCTCAAAATAACATAGACAAAAACACAAATTGTCAAAATACAAGTTTATATTTGTTCAAAAATAACATAGACAAAAAACGCTTAATGCTCCATCACTTGTTTCCCTTTATAACTTCGTACCGCTTCTTCCATCTCTTTATGAACCTCATCACCATTCAAAAAATCTTCAATTTCATCCACTGCACGTTTATTTCTATTCTCTCCATTCTTATTCAATCTGGGTGCAAAGCAACACGTCTACAAGTTGAATTGACAATGAAGTTCTAAAATGGTCCAAAAAGCGTCTACAGATACTTTCATGTTGGATGATAGATGGTGTTGATGAAATTTGAATCTTTGAATGATATTAGTAATTGTAACACTAAAACTGATAGATTTGTGTTATTTGGAATGGTTAAAGGTTAGCGTTTTTATGTTTTAGATTTTTTTGTTACAGCTTAAATAATGGGCTAGGGTTTTTTTTTCTTTATTTTTTTAAAAGGCTGCATGTACACAATGTCCCAAACAAACCCTATAAAATTTCAGATTTTTAAAAGAGACGGTTCTTTCGGGAAAGTACCGAAACTGGACGATTCTGAACTGAACCGTCTCGAAAACTGAAAATTTAGAGTTTTAGGAATCAAGAAACGAACCATGATCCTAATATATAGTTTGATTCCGGTACAATATCGATACGGTTCCTCGGTTGTTTTGAAAACCCCTAGTGAAGGTCCATGAATAAAGAATTGAAATAAACATAAATATGCATCTAAAAAACAAAGAAAGTTCGATAATAACATTTTGTTGATTAAGAAAAAATCGTTTTATCTACAAAAGATATTAGAAAACATATTTAATTTCAATTATGCATAACATAACAGAGCAACAGTTTCTACGGAATCATATACTTTGTTATATTATGTCTCAGAAGAAATCATAGAGCAACACATCAAGGGAAAAAGTATTCAAAAGAGGATATGTAGAGATGAGATATTTAAATAAGAATAAACTACACCATTCGTCCTTGTGGTATACGTTGACCATCAAGGATCGTCATTTGACCAAAAAATTGCACCGTTGGTCCTTAACTGCGAAACGTTATTCAGCGTTGGTCCCTTACTCTAACTGGCGTCAGTAACGGGCCGTTAAGTCAATCCATGTGAGGATATTTTAGTCTTTTTCCTTTGATTTTTAACTTCATCTTCTTCCTTTACCTATCTTCTTCTCCAACTATCACCACCCACCACCACCACCCCATAACCCAACCCACATCTGACAAAAAACCCTACCCACTCTAAGTTTACGACCCAACATCTGACAAAAAACCCAACCAACCTGTAACACCACTGCCATCATCATCAATCCACCCCCAAAACCCCGCCACCGTCACCAGTAGTCCGACAACAAACCCCTACACCCGCCACCATCAGTCCGCCAACAAACCCCTAAAATTCAAACACCAAACACCACTCTTAATCGGTGTAACGGCTTACCCCTAAAATTCAAACACCAAACACCAAACCCCTAAAATTCAAACACCAACAAACCCCTAAAATTCAAACACCAAACACCCAACATACGGCTTACCCACTGACCCGATATCAAAAGCAACCAAACACCACTCTTAATCGGTTTTTAACCACACGAAAATCTTCCAAAAGTTTTTATTCTGATTTTTAATCCACGAAATAATACAATCGGTTACATCCGATTTTGATACAAAAGAAATGGTTCTGTGTTTGTCGACTTACCAGGAAAACGAAAAGAGGAGAAAGGTGAGGAGGTATGTGGTGATGGAGAAGCGGCTGAGGTGGTGATATTACAAATCAAACGAAATCCTAATCAATCCCTTGATCTCCTCCTTGATGCGTGGCTGCTATGTGGCCGAGTGGTGGTGTCGCAGGTGATGATGTTGTTTATGGCATGGTGTTATCAGGTGGTGATGGGGGTTTATGTGGTGTCGAGCTATGATGTTAGAGAGAGAGGGAAGTTTATTTGTTTTGTGAGTTATAATTTTAATGAAGTGAAGATGAAGGCAATTTATAAGATGGGAAGGGGGACAAAGTAGTGGATCAAAATTTGGGTGGTGGTTGTGGCCGGATTATGTTGACTGGAGAGAAATGGTGAAGATGATGATAATGATGATGGAGAAGAGGAAGAGAGAGAGAGAAAGAAGGTGGTAGGTTGGGGTGTGAGTAGGGATAATATAAATGGTTTTTAATATATATTTTTTTTATTTAATGTTAAGGAGAAGAATAAAAGAACATGAAATGACCATTATACCCTTAAGTATAAATACATAACGAACGTTAGTGAGTGTCGTTAGAGCGAAGGACCAACGCTGAGTAACGTTTCGCAGTTAAGGACCAACGGTGAAATTTTTTTGGTCAAAGGACGATAATTGATGGTCAACGTATACCACAATGACGAATGGTGTAGTTTACTCTTTAAATAATCGATGAGTGATGACTAAGATGTGAATCGAGAAAGAGTTGAGAACTTGAGATGCACAAATATTTTAATTCATTTAAATAACAAGTCGATCAAAGTATTTATGACATGTTAATATTATTTAATTGAATGCACTAATAGAAGTGTGTTGCATCTAGTCGAAAATTACACGAGCAAAAACTATTATTTAATCTCAATTATAAAGTAAAAGTACTTTTGCTTAAAATTTAAAAACTTAGAAAATAATTAATGTTCAATCATCAAAATAACCCTACCTTTTTAAACATAAATTTGATATGTTGTTTAATTTCTCACATAAAAATTCAAATAATGTTGGCTTAACGAAATAGTTGATTTAACAATTTTCTCACAAAAAGTTAAACAATATGCATGACAACTTCTTTTAATGTAGTTTCTGAAATAGACAAAAATAAATAAATAAATAACTATTTTTTGTATTTTATTCAAAGATTAATAATTTTAAAATTAATCCACAAACTCTATTGTATAAAACATCATATTTCAAAATTGATGTAACGTTTTATTTCAGTTTATTAAATGTTTTTGGGTATGTTTGACAAAAATGGATTGTGCTGGTGCTGGTGCTGTTGCTGATGCTGTTGCTGAAAAAGATTATAAAAAGAGATTATTTTTATAAGCTACATGAAGTAACTTTTTATTTTCAGAGATTATGGAAGATTATTTTTCTTATAATCTTTTATAAGTTATGTTGTCAAACAAAGATTATTTTTTAAGTAGCTTATTTTTTGAAAAAATAGGCATAATCTCTCCATAATCTTGTGTGCCAAACATAGCCTTTATACATTATTTGATACATTTTAAGAATTGTTTTTTGAGTTGAATTAACGCATAATATAGCCTTTTTCATTTACATGTTTATTATTTTACCTCGTATGTATAAACGTTACAAGAAATACTCAACCAAAATATTGTAACCATAATTATTTTTCGCTACAAAATCTCGTTGTTATCCACGGATAGTAGCAGCATTAATAGATACGTAAGTGTGGTCTTTTTTAAAAGTTCAAATAATCTTCAAATCTCAAAGGGAATTCCAGTAAAATTAAGGGCCCGTTTGGTTCCCATAAATGGGAATGAAACTATGACTTTCAAAGTCATAGTAGGTGTTTGTTTTGTTTTGTTTTGTGGGCCCGGTAATGAAATGGGTATATCATAGTTATAGATTCATTACACATCAATTTGGTGTCTATGAAATCCATTCCCGTGGGGCCATCTTTTTTCCACTAGAAAATTCAAATATCTATACACTTTTTCATAACGTATTTTATCAACCAAACATAAACAATCGTAATGATACAATTTTTCATACCCATTATCATTCCACCTCATTCCAAATCCGATACCCATTGTCATTCCTAGCAACAAACCAAACGGGCCCTAACTTAACCAACCCAATAACAGTCGTCGAAATAAAGCGCTGAAAGTATAAAGTATAAAGGCATGTCGATAACAAATTTGCTCCATAAATATATAATTAGATACACCTAAGGAGAGATAAGATCATTTTAATGGTTGAGAATTACTGATCGACGTCGATAGGGCCCCACTGACCTATAAACAGTAAATATGCTTTACACATTTGGTCACGTATGTATTATCAGCATGCAACCCTATATAACATGCACCCTTCATACGTAGTTCAACCACAAAACAAAATCTATCTTTTAGATCATACGTAGTTCAAAAGTGAAAATGTTGGGAAACATCAAGGATAAGGCAGTAGAAGGGAAAGACGCGACCACTGATGCTGCAGGTTCCGCTGGAGACAAAGCGTCAGAAATAGCGAAATCGACTCAAGAGAGTGCCGTAGCAGGGAAAGATAACACTGGTGGGGTGTTGCAAAACGCGGGTCAGACGATCATGAATGCGGCGCAAAGTACTGGCCAGACGGCTATGAATTATGCGAAAGGTGGGACAGAGAATGTTAAAAATACTTTGGGTATGGGTACTAAGACGACCCCCGAGAAAATAGCGCAATCGACTCAAGACACTGCGGATAAGACAGGTGGGGTGTTGCAAAATACTAGCGACAAGGTTGTGAATGCCGCACAAGGTGCGACTGAGTCGGCTAAGGATACTTTGGGTGTTAAGAAGTAAATTGAACGTTTAGATGTTTACTAAACATTGTTTTCGGATTGGCTAGTAATTTCCCTAATTTGTTATGCTTTTCTGTTCTAGGTTGGTGTGAAGCACGTATGTATTTACCCATCCTTGTATCCTTATAATTTACTTTTGCAAATAAATTGACCATTGCTTTAAGCTGAATGATGTATATTTGGATGGTGAATTGTTGTGTTAGAGCATTGGGTATAGTGGCTATATCTTTAGCCAAAATGACATGGACATGGTTTTGGCTATGCCAAATCTTAGCCATTATACCATCATGGCTATGCCACTTCTAATTTAGCCACTTCTCCAACACACAAAAGACAAAATATTTTCGTTTATGAGTTTCAACCATTTGAAAATAATGGAGGTGTTTAGGGCCTAAATAGTTGTGTTGAAGTTAGTTATGAGGGAGAGGTATTTTGAGGTTGGAGTGTTGAAATGAGGTGTCATGTGGTAGGGCTCAAATGGCTAAAAAATAATAGCCATTATACATTATGCTCTTATAGACATATGAGTTATGATCCAAGGAGTAAGAGCGGACGGTGTGGAGGTGGTTGTGGCTCGCCGTAGGTGACGTGGAAGCCCGCCGTCGCTCGCCGCCACACCGACCTCCCTCGTTGTGGCTCGCCGTGGTTTACAAAATCGTGGGGACGACGAGCATTGTTTCTGACACAAACGCAGGAAAAGTGCGTAACTTTGAATTATTCAATATATGTTGTGTGTGTGTAAAATGTGCAGAAAAATTTTTTTGGAGAAGAAGACATTTTTTTTTTTTTTTTTGACCTGTTGGTATTTATATTTTTGTTATAAGAAGAAGCAGGTAAAGTTATTTATATTTTTGTTATAGGAAGAAGCAGGCAAAGTTTGTGTTTTTTTTTTTTTTTTTTTTTTTTTAATTGGATAATAAAGTTGTGAATATGATGTGTGTTTGTATTTTTACATGATATTTATGGATAACAATAGGTTTTGTCTTCTTTTTTTTTAATGGATAACAATAGTTTTTTTTTTATTTTATTTATTTATTTTTTTTTTTTTTAATTTATAACTTTTTTTTAGTATAAATTGTATTTTTATTTTTAATAAAATGAATTTAGTTTATTTGGAAATTGAATAAAAAAAAATAAAGTGGTAGTGGTGGACCCCAAATGAAGAGGTTGAGGTTTGTTATGAGTGAGGAGGGGGTTTGTTGTGGTTAGTTGTGGGAAAATAGGATGCTGATGTGGCGCTGAGGTGGCGCGACGACGAACTTGAAGCTCGTCATGACACCTTGCTCTCTAAGACTTACTAGATTTTACTTTTCTGAACTGTGAAGTTTTAAATAAAAGGGCCAATAACCTATTAAAGCACTATACTTGTTAAAAATGTCAGTTCTGCGTAGCAAACTAAAAAAATAACTCTTATAAACATTAAACTTGACATTTTTGTCTTCAATTGAGTAAAAAAAATTGTGATGACCATTTTACCCTTAAATTTATAAAAATTGCATCCATTGTCCTAAGTATATAGGACACCATGATTCCGGCGCCGCTACCCTCTATACTCCTCCACTGGCCGACGCCACCACCGTTGTCACAGGCGTCGTCATCAGCTCGTCTTCTTTTCTTTCTCTCGTATCTTGGGTATGTCGAAAACCTAAATCTATTTCTATTACTTTCTTTGTTTTAAAACCGATTAACATGGTTTTGGTTGTTTTGGCGCCGTGAAGAAACAAGAAAACAATTATCTGGCGTCGTGAAAGCTGCCGGAACAACCACCGGAAATGAGCAAGATTTGATTCCAGTACAAACTAATGATTATACAGATAATCAAGTAGGAAACTTGGTGACTGAAAATGATGTGGCTGGTGAGAATGAGGTTCAACTGATTAATGGTTTTGGTGGTAATGAAGGGAGGTTGTCTTTTGAAGGTGGATTTGGTGGTGGTGGTGGTGGTGGGTGAGGGTGAGGATATTGATGACTATAAGCTGATGAATAGAGTTATTAATGCTAGTATTGTTCTTGCTGCTGGTACTTTTGGGATTACTAAGTTGCTTACTATTGATTATGATTATTGGCATGTGAGTTGCTTATCTTATCTCTTTTTAGTTTTGTTACTTTATCTTTATACAATTGTTGGTACTTGGTAGTATATGTTATGAAAAAGATGGTTTCTTGCAGTGATTAACACCCTCTTAAAGATAATCTTGAGGAACAAAGATTTGTTTTTAGTTGTAAAGTACAATTAAACTGGCAATAATTGTTTAATTCTTGCGAAAAGTCTTGAATTTCACTATAATTTTGTTGCCTTTTAGCCTTATTTGATTGTTCCCTGAACTTATATGATTTGTTTACTTCATGCTAAAGGGGTAATTTGGATCGTGTAGGCAAAGCATTGCTTTCTATGGTATGTATCATGTACTAAATCAAATATCTACTATTACCATTTCGTAACTCTTGAGTAGTAAAGACTAGTAATTGTATGGACAAATGGAAGATAATATATCCTATGTATGCTTGCAGATCTCTATCTTCTTTGACCTATTGTTTATCGTGCAACATTATGTTTGTAAATAAACAAAACATGTCTTAGTCAAATAGTGATTGGATGTGCATTGTGATTAGTTACTTTGTCTGGCGGTCTGGCCTGATATCGCGCTACATATTGGGTTGGTCAGAGCTGCATTTGTAGTAGTTAGATAGTATGCTTTTACGTCATTATAGATCCAACATGTAAATAGATTAGACATGCAGTCGTAAAATGCAAGAAAGGCTGTATTTAGTAATTCTTGAGGCTGTATCTAAAGTTTGTTACTATAATTGGCTAGAATAGATCCTCCAAACTATCTAAAAGATAACTAGAAAGTTAAACAGACCAAATCATTATTACTAACAGACAAAATTCAAAAAGTATTATAAAACGTTCATTACTCGTATTCTTATATGTCAAATACAAGCAGCACTTGGTTGTAAGGGAAATCCGTTAGCTTTTGATATTACAGCTGCTTGTAGTGGATTTGTAATGGGTCTGGTCTCAGCTTCTTGTTATATTCGAGGTAAATTTTCATTCTTTTTGCACTTGGATTGGTTCTTCCTCAATTTTTTCACAGTTTATAGAAATTTGAGCTTTCTGTGCAGGTGGTGGATTTAAAATTGTTCTTGTAATTGGAGCAGATGCTCTGTTTCGTTATGTTGATTGGACAGATATATGGACTTGTATTTTATTTTGGGATGCTGCTGGTGCAGTATTAGTTCAGGTACATATGTTTGTAAATAAACAAAACATGTCTTAGTCAAATAGTGATTGGATGTGCATTGTGAAATTTAATAAACTGACATTAAGTAATCTATAAGATAATCAATAATTAATTGAAAAATGAGACGTATAAGATCTTGTCTGGATGTGCTTCTGCTCCTTAATGTAATATGTAACAATAATCAGATAATAATATGTTGTGATATTAGTTGTTGCAACTTTTTGCAGGCTTGTGAAAGTGAAGAAGATGGTTTATTTGGTTTTGATTTGCACAACAATGGTGAAGGCAACAGGTTCTATCCCATACTTCATCATCCTCATTAAAAATTGATGAAATCGATTTGTGTCAGCAAGATTCTCTCAGGGGGTGTTTGGATTTACGTTTTGAGACCAAATAATGCAACTTCAATTCCCAGTAATCAGTTACTGATGCTCCGATAAATAGATCCTGGTTTTGATTATCTGATTATTTGGAGGTCTAATAATCAGTGACATACTACCTACAGCTACTAATTAACTATTTAACTTTTCTAATAACCTAGGTTCACAAACTGTTTTTTGTACTTTTCTTCACCAAAAATATCAGTTTTGGTCGTCTTACATCTACTAACAGTTTAAATAATTACTTTTACTAATCTTTTAAACAACTGTTTGAGAAACATTCAGACTTCCCTAAGCTTAAGTGTTCAATACGACACCTTTTTTCAGGTGTGTGCGAAATTATTAATGGATACATAAAAGCTACTGGTTTCTTTTTTCAGGCATCCAAATTACTTTCGTGTTGTGCAGATTCTTGGGTGAACTTTTATGGAAATGTAGGCAAAGCGTTGCTTTCTGTGGTATGTATCATGTACTAAATCAAATATCTACTATTACCATTTCGTAACTCTCGAGTAGTAAATTGTAGTAATTGTATGGACAAATGGAAGATAATATATCCTATGTATGCTTGCAGATCTCTATCTTCTTTGACCTATTGTTTATCGTGCCACATTATGTGCTCTATCGCGTTAAGACTCCAAGATCTCATTCAGTATACCAGGAGGAACTTGTTATTATGCAAGCCTAATTAGTATGAAAATGTTGCAGGTCGATCTTATATGTTTTGAGTACAGCTTGATATGTATTTGAATGCACACATATATAACTAAATACATATATTTATTTTGGATGTTGTTTGGCGTTTCTAATCTTTAATATTGGGAGCTTGGTTTTAAGACATTTAAACAATATAAAAGTTGTATAGACAACCTACTCATAATCTGTATTCTAAAACAAAAGGTGACAACCTACTCATAATTAGCATAATGTTTGTGTGTGGTTATACGCTAGTGTTAAATGGAGACATGGTCTCATGGCTCTAAAAGAAAAAAAAAAGGATGATGGACGCAATGTTTTCCAAACGACAAGGACCATTTATGTAATTTAGCCTATGGACGATGGATGCAATTTTTGCAAACCCACAGGGACCATTTATGTAATTTGGAAGGGTAAAATGGTTATAATACTTAAAGTAAGACAAAAATGTCAAGTTTAATGTCTAAAAGAGTTATTTTTTTAGTTCGCTACGCAGAACTGACATTTTTGACAAGTATAGTGCTTTAATAGGTTATTAGCCCTAAATAAAAAGGATTATATATCCAAAGGCCGCCTAACTATTAAGGATTTTACTTTTAAATCGTGCATTTTTTAAAACTAATTTATATACTACTCAGGTATGTGTTTGTTTTCCTTTATACCAACTTCGTTTAAATTCTTGCTGGGGATTCATACAATTACTAGAATAAAGCTGACTTTAACATTTCAACACAATAAAATTAACAATTTAAACGTAAACATTAGTTAATTTATCTTAATTTACTTTCAACTAACTAAAATTGCACTTAAATAATAGCTAAAACTGATATTTACATTTCAATAGTCGTTTGTGTTGTTTTAATATGTTATATTTAACTTTATTCTCTTTGTTTTTAAGATTTTCGAAATAAAATTATCCGAAATTGGTATAAAGAAAAGCAAACCCATAAATGAGTAGCCTATAAGTTAGTTTTGATAAATGAATAGCCTAAAAGTAAAATGTTTAATAGTTGGGTAACCTCCCGATACAACAACAACAACAATACCCAATCCCGCCAGAGCGAGGTATTGGGGAGGTGGAATGTAGACAGTCACACCCCTACCCAAGGGTAAAGGGACTGCTTCCAGAAAGACCTCCGGCAAGTGCACGTGTGCCAGCGGATGAGCATAAATAAATAAATAAATAAGTGTGTGTGTGTGTGTGTATATATATATAGATATATGCCAAGAAACAAGGGAGCAAGCAAGACAAAAACATAGGCGACCAAAAACGAGCAGGCTAAAAAAAAAAAAAAAAAAAAAAAACACGAGAGGCATAAACCACACAGTAGCATATAGGGGCAAACAAAAACAACGACGGGTAAAACAACACAAAAGCATACATAAACATACATAAAAATAAAGATATAAAAAGAAGAAAAAAAAAAGAAAAAAAAAAAAGAAAAAAGAAAAAAAAAACGCACTAACCAAGGGGAAATATATATATACATACGACGACAACTCTAGACCTATGCGCCGAACTCATCTACCCTAATCCTAGTTCTCCAAGCGTTCCTATCAGAGATCATGTCATCAGACAATAGTAGCTCCTTCATGTCCAGATTCAGTCTGTCCTCCCACCTGAGCTTAGACCTACCTCTTCTCCTCAACCCATCGACAGTGATGGACTCCACTCTCCTGACCGGTGCCGACTGTGGTCTCCTCTTGACATGCCCAAACCATCTCAATCATCCTTCTCTCATCTTGTCAATAATAGTCGCAACTTGGAGTACACTACGGAAAACTCCAGTCGGGATCATATCTAACATAGTTTTACCACAAGTCCACCTTAGCATCCTCATTTCAGCCACTTCCATCCTATTAGCTAGGGTCTTCGTTAACGGCCAACACTCTGCCCCATACAACATAGCTGGTCTAACCGCCACTCTATAGAATTTTCCTTTCAGCTTTAGAGGGACTTTCTTGTCACAAAGGATTCCTGTGGCTGCTCTCCAGTTCAACCATCCTGCTTGTATACGGTGTGTAACATCATCCTCAATCCTTACGGATTTGTGAATCACATATCCGAGATATCTAAAGGATTCCTTCGGTTGTAGGATGTGTTCTCCTAAGCGGATTTCCGCTTCCTCATTTTGGACGTTCACGTCCCTCTTGAAGTCACACCGTAGGTATTCTGTCTTCTCCCTGCTGACACGCAAGCCCTTGTTTTCTAGCGCTTCCCTCCATTGCTCCAATCTATCACTTAGTCCCTCTGGAGTGTTCGAGACTAGCACAATGTCATCGGCGAATATCAAGCACCAGGGGATGCTCTCTTGAATCCCCCGTGAAAGCTCGTCGAGAATCAAGGCAAAGAGGTACGGACTAATAGCTTAACCTTGGTGTAAACCAACTTCCACCGGGAAATATTCTGTGTTTCCCACTGGGGTTCGCACGCACGTCCTCGCCCCTTAGTACATATCTCTGATAACTTTTATGTAGCTCACTGGGGTTCCTTTATCTTTTAGGGTCTTCCAAATCAGCTTCCGTGGGACGCTATCATATGCCTTTGATTTGATCGTTTTTCGTACAAGATATTTTCCGATGAAATACAAACGAATGTATTTCCCGGGTCGTTTTCCCAACGAGGGATGAATGGAGTAAACAACTCACGTAGCGCGATTCGGGATTCGAATTGGTAACAAGGATTTTTGAGGAATTTTAGACTACGGGATAAGTAATAGTAAAGGGAAGCAATAAAAACGACTAAATCTATGATGCAAATGAAGGAAATGCAACTAATTATGCAAGATTAAACAAAAACGCGATTAAACGTAATTAATAAAGTGCGAATTAAATGCAACTACTCTAGTTTTAACCCATGAAAATGAAATACTATTTTTCTACAGCTAAAAATGATATTTAAAACTTATTTTTAATTTAAAACTAATTCTTTTGGTTTTTCTTGATTTATTTTGAATTAAAAACTACTTTAAGACATTTAAAATAGACTTGAAATTCTAAAAATTAGGAAAATAAGCTAGAAAATTACGAAACTATTTTTCAAAATCTTAAATAACTAAAAAGAATTTTAGAAACTGGAATCACATTTTTTTGACTTTTTCTCAATTTATTATGAATTTAATACTAGTTAAAACTAATTAAAATGCTAGAAAATCTATTTTAACTAAGAAAATTCAGGAAAAATACTTTTTATGACTTTTTGAATATTCTAAAACTAAGAAAATTTAAATTGCATTATTCTGAATACTTTATGATTTATTTGAATAAAAAGCTAATTAAAAATGCTCTAAACTGAATTTAAATGTAGAAAAATAGCAAATGAACTTGGAAAAATATGAAAACTTCCAGATAAGTATAAAATGCTACTGAGAATCCATGAAAAATAACAGAAACAGCTAATTATGGCAGATTAAGCAAATGGGCATGAAAAAGCTATTGGAAAATAAGCTAAAAGCTACTAAAACATTACCAAAAGCTACCACAGGATCAAACTAACCTAAACTATCTAAAAATAAGCTACTGCAACAGATTTAGGTCCAATAAGCACAAGCTAGAAGCATAATAACACAAAAACAGGTTTTAACCATTTAATGCCAAACGGCCCTTATAGCCCTACTTTAAGCCCTTATTAAGCCAGCTGGAAAAAATCACAAAAATAAAATAAAATCACCACTGAACTAAAGACCTATCAAAGTGCAATAGTCCAAAATTTCAGCTAAATAGGACTTAAGATGAAGAAATTAAAAATCTAAAACTAAAGGTGATTAGGACATAAGAGTGAACTGTTGCAGCAAACCTATGGGACAGAAATTGAAGTTGCAGGCCAAATAAACTATGGGATAAGCACCTAAGGAAAGATCTAAACTCAGAAACTACAATCCACTACTACAAGCTACTTAGGGAAATCACAATTCAAGCAACAAGCTCAAGTTAATAAGCATAAATCAAGCTCTAATAAAAACCAGATTTGGATAGTAACCTGGACTGATGTGCATCAGCAGATAAGGCAAACTAGGAGACTTTTGGATCAAAATGAGCTTTCTAAACACCTCCAAACGCCAAGTAAGCTGCAAAAATAGAAACTAGGGTACAAAGAGATCTAGAGTAAACAATTTAAACTGATTTAGAGACACTTTAAGACCTTGAATATAGCTGCTGAAAATGACTGTTTGGACAGATCACAAAGTTGAGACAGATTTAGTAAAACATTTGAAAACACAACTCTTGATTTGAAAACTAAAAACTTGAATTGAGAATGCTTAAAAAATCAGTTAACTAAAACAAATGACTTAATTCTAACAACTAAAACTGACATTATGCAGAAATTCAAGCTTAAACCAAACACCCTTTTAACTAATCAAAATGCAATAAAACTTTGAAAACGTGATTAATACTAATTGAGATGAATTAAATTGGATGATTTAACATTAAAAACAACTTTCTAACACCATGAAATCAGAAATCTGACAAAAGCTAATTTGACATTCAACGTTTGACTTCTGTTGACTTTTTGAAGAAAATGAATTTTTGATCAATTCAAGGCAGAAACAACCTCACATAAGCTCACATAAGCTTATGTGAGCTTGATGAGTCACAATTAAAGCTTCAAAACAGATTTAAAAAGAGATTGCACAGAAATTTAATTTGACAGGATATTAAATGAAAACTTAATTTGCATTAATGAATTGGAATTACAGAATTGAAATGAAGAATACTGGATTACACTATGAAAGCAATAATATGACAAATAAAATAAATGGCCAAAATTTCTTTAAGACATAAGAAATTGGACGAGCTATCTTGTGATGGAAAAGGGTCTATAAATAGCTGATGAGGTGATCTTCAGAAGCTCCTAGATGCTTAATCTCTGCCCTTGATCTATTCATTGTGTCACCAATCCATCTTACAACCGTTGGATTGAAGGTGTAATGTGTTAAGACCAATAAGAAGCCTCCAAAACGCCAAGCTGACAATCCCAAGCGTCACACACTCTGACAACGTGTCAGAGCCTTCTAGAACATCACTTAAGTGGGGTAATTATGTGGTGATCAGGGTAACTTTTGGGGAAGAGATAAACAGTAATATTGGGTGTTATTTTAGGCGCGCTTGTGGGTTTTCACCAGATATGGACTTTTGTTGACTGGGGAAAGGGGTAAGGTTGACCGGGTGTGTTTGTTTGACCTTGGGTAAGTTTAAACCGTGGGGTAAAAAATTGGATACGGGTTGGACTATTTAAGGATTGTGGGCTTGGGGTTGTTTGTTTATTTTAGTGGACTTGGACTTTTAAATATTGGTATTCGAATTTATCAAAGACCATTCATGTAATTTAACCATAGGGATCAATGATGTAAAATCTGAAAGTGTAAGGGTGAAATGGGTAAATGGGTAGGTGAGGGGCTGTTGTGTAAATTTGGAAAAGTGATGGTGAAAGTGAGAAAAATCCCAGAACATGATCCACAACTCCGTAATTTGATCTTTTAAGCATCCAAATCCCATAAAACTGCATCCCGACATCGTCTTTTGCACTCTTCAATCTCTCGTTCTCGGTTTTCTTCGGTTTTGGCTTCTTTTTGTCTGTTTTGTCATATCCGTACCTGCACATACAAAAACTCAAGAAACACGCAAATATTAAGCATTAACGGCTCTTTCTTAGTTATTTTGGGTCTATTTGATAAAGAAATGATATGTGTTTTAGCACATATCAAAATACCCCAGACGAGACCATTGTCGTGTCCTCACGCAATGCAATCAATTCACGCTTCTAAAACCAAGGATTTCAATCTCTTTCTACTAAACCTATGAAAAGTAGCAAAGATTCCTCAAAAGAGATTAAGAAGCCCTTAATTCTAAAAACGCCTCGTTTACCTTTTATTTCACATGTATAGATATTACGATTAAGCACATTCCGATTATGAGTGACGGTTTGTTGAACTTTCATGTCGATCAATAACTCCAACATTTTTCAAACGACACGTTAGGATCACGGAGTAGGAAACACAACACAGCGTGAAGTGACCATACGGATAGAATACATCGTCCCTGATTTTTCACAAGCTCCCAAACTAAGCGTAAAATCGAAATCATTGTTACATATGATTCTAGATGCTAACACTACCCATGGAAGTTACTTGTGTAATTACCTTTTGCTCCCATTTTCCTATTTTCCTCTAGATTTTTTTATTTTTGTGAGAAATGAATTTCTTCAGATTTCTCGTTTCGATAAGAATTAATCCGATAAAGATATGAAGCTAAGTCGATAATTAGTTATCCATCTTCTCTCAAGAACCATTGTCTCAAAAATGAGGTCCACATCAAGGAATTATTATTCACTTATATTTTTGACTTTTTTTTTTTTTTTTTTTTTTTTTTTTTTTTTCTTTCTCTTTTTTTTTTTTTTTTTTTTTTTTTTTTTTTTTTTTTTGCACTTATACTTTTTTACTTATATGAGCTATGAACCATGGAGCTTCACGGGGTAATTCCAAGACTATAGGCTTCATGAAATGAGGATCCCAGTGGGTTAGACCAAGACCTCACCCAATCCTGGCTAAAGATCCAAGGGTCCGATCTCGAACCGCAGCTCATAACTTTATTTATTACTTATTACTTATTTATTACGGATCCTTGATGTGTACCCAATTTTTAAAACAAAGATTCTTTTAAGAAGATAAAGAACTAACTATCGCCAAAAACTCAACATCTCTAATTATTGTTTAACAGATATGGGGTGAAACAATCTCGTGGGAACAAAAAGCCATAAGTACCTTCGATGGGCTATAAAGAGAACCAACTACTCCACGCTTAGCATCTAAACTCATAAGTAACTCTATCATTTCTCGATCTCCGCAAATTTAAAATCCCAAATAATGAGATCCGTGGATGCTTAGCCGATAATTTTTTAGATTACCTATGGTTAAGGGAACAAGCTAGGGCTCAACACGCCCGGTCAAGTCAGAATTCCATTCCTACTCTCACCAGCGGAAGGTCAACAAGGTGTCAAAACATATATTAACTTAGCGAATGCTTCGTTAAATAATCTCAAGTCTCGCATTTTTAAAGTCACTTATTAGAAACTAGAAAATTCTTGTTAAGCTTCGCATATATAAAATCACTTAGGGAGACTTGCAAATTCTTGGCCTTTTTAGCTAGAATCGCGTTTTATAGCCTCTTGTCTAAGCAATTAGCAAAGGCTATTTCAAGAAAAACGCATATTTTCTAAAACTTCTAAGAGACTAGCAAGAACTTTTCGATCATAAAACTAACAAAAGCTTACAAAAAATTATTAAATTTTCTCATTTTTGCACAATGTCACACCCCCAAATTACCTGTTTTACAGCGGAATAGAATACCTTGGGGAGGACTGTCATAGCATCAAATTTACAGTTATATCGAACGACCTAAAGTGTCGTTTTGAAAATATCGTTTGATTCATTAAAATAATCAGAGTTTACAAAACATAGGTCCCAAAAGATTTCCAAGGTACCAAAATAAGTTGGTTACAATCAAACGATGGTTAAGTGCATAAAATATAGGTGAGACGCGTCGACACCGCGACTCTATGATAAGTCCACATGCATGCCATGAAGTGAATGCCTTAGATACCTGAGATAAAACATGCTAAAAGTGTCAACACAATGGTTGAGTGAGTTCATAGAGTTTGGTTAACAAGTAAAACTTTTAAAGAACGCTCATGCAACAAAGGCAAAGTTTTTGGTCATTTAGAATAGTCCACAAAGCAAAGTCATTTAGAATAGCGCTATCCATACTACCTACTAATAGGAGACTAACAATGCGAATGTACGAACAGTACATCATACAACTATTATATACAATTAAGAACACTCTGAACATGGGAGAATTTGCACTGCTCCGAACATGGGAGACTTTAGATTGAGAACGCTCCGTAACATAGTGAGAAATTCTGCTCCGGACTTGGGAGGCTTTAAGATTGCTCCGAACAAAGGAGACTTTATAGTGATGCTCCGATCCTGGGAGACTTTATAGGGATGCTCCGAACAAGGGAGACTTTATAGTGATGCTACGATCCTGGGAGACTTTAGGTCAAGGTCATAACACGTCCGGTTCAATAAGTTCAAACAAGTCATAAGTTTGTATTTAAGTTCAAGAGTTCTGTTCAAAAGTTCGTAATTAAGTTCAACTATTTAAGTCGAGTTCAAAAGTTCAGAACAGTCAAAGAGCTCGAATAATATCAAAAGGCTCAAGATAGTCGAAGCGTTCAAAATCACGTCAAACAAGTTCACAATATATCAAAAGGGTCCTTGTACAAGTTAAAAGAGTTTAACTATATGTCAAAAGGTTCATATCAAGTCCAAAGTGTTCACTTATATATTAAAGGGTTCGAATCAATTTAAAAGAGTTCAAATATACATGTCGAAGGGTTCAAAATCAAGGAAAGTGTTTCAACTAATAGCGTTCATAACATAGTGATCAATTTAGTTCGGGCATAATCTACTTACTAGCATAAGTAGTGAAACAAAAAGGGTAACAAGTTCATGATAGTTCAAACTATATAGTTTAAGTTCATATAAGTGTAAAGTAAAAGCATGAAGTTGAGCATGTATCTCCCCCGAAGAGTTTGTAAAACAATTAAACAAGTAAAAGTGGGGCCACGAACTCACCTGATGCAATGATTATGGTGACAAAAGTAGATACACTGAAATGAGGTGCGATCTCTATCCGCAACTTGAATGGTTTAGTGAAAAAGATGAAGAAAACCTTTGTAGAACTTCAAGATTATTAACCAAAACCCTTTTGTAACACACTAGGATCGAGCTAGGATCATAAGGTTTGCATGTGTTGGATTAATTTAGCAAGAATCAAGGTTAAATGGGTGTGTTTATGGAGTTTATGGTCGTTCATATGCAAGAGACAAGGAGGAAAATGGTTGAAATTTGCATAAGTATTGGAATTTAAAAGAAAAAGGAAGCAAAATGGAAAATGATGTATTAGTCACTAGTTAGATATTTGATCAAAGTTTTATCCTAAGGGATGACTAGCTATAATTTCTTTCATATAATTATCTTAGATGACTTGATGCTTAGTTTTGGTATTATCTCATTTACGGAGTGAGTTTTGGTTCCGTTAATCGCTAACTGTAAGTTGTTAAGTCACGAAACGTAAAACCGAGTATTCTAAAAATATGAAACTTATAAATATATTAAAACTTGTCAATATACTCTATATAAGCATATTAGATGAGTGGTAAGTTCTATCGGGTTGCTTAAACGCTGCTAAAAGCTGGAAACGCGGGTCAAAAACGCGTATTTCGCGTAAAACGCAGAACTGGAAAATGTAAAATTACAAAACTTGTAGAATTGTCGTAAAATGGTAGAAATACATATTTCTAATGTTTATACTGTTTTATGGACATATCCGGATGCCAGAATGACGTTTAAACCCTAAAGTAATTCTCGGACACGGTTTTGTGGAATCGGTTCTGTATGGATTCAACGTACGTCGTCAGGATGACTTGTCAAGTTTCAATTATCTTGTCATTATGGTAATATAAAAATAAAAATTTTTACAAGATGAATAGTGTTTTGAAAAAATGACCGAAAATTGAGAATTGTGACACACAATTTTTTCATTTTCTAAGGAAAACGGGGTTGCAAGAGTATACGACAAAAAAACGGGGTTGCAAGAGTATACGACAAAAAATAAGCAAGTGCGGTCAAATCAAATCGAAGATTACCCTACCCCAGACTAAAACGAAACATTGTCCTCAATGTTTAAAAGCAAGGGTATCACGAAAATCTAAAAGCCGTTTATTAAGTATGCTAAAAGATAAACGTTAGTCGATAAGATTTCGGATATCGGTTCTTCAGTAGCATCGATCATGAAACTCGAGTGGAGAAAAGACAAACTTCGAGCACGAGAGTCTTCATATCGGGAACATCCTAAACACAACATCACAAACAACCAAACACGAGAAATCGAAGAGGCTAACCCTTTCACGTCACTTATTAGAAAATAGAAAGAAAATAGAGATAAGCATGGGGTGCCTCCCACGAAGCGCTACTGTTTTTTATCACTGAGTCGCTAGCCTGACTCGTCCCCGAATTCATTTGTCCTTGGGGAAACAAGCGGAAGGAACACCCGGATCAAAGATGGTATCCTCACTCCGGAGGGAAAGAGAATGGGTGGGTTGGGAGGGAAAGAAAATGTCGGGCTTAAGCACAAAGGATATAACATCTCCCGAACTCACATAAGGTTTATCAAGAAAGAATGATCCATCATCCGGCGGTTTAGCGGGTGGACGAAAGGATGACGGATCACAATGAGAATACTCCAAAGAAGTCGGGAGCTCATGGTAAGGCAATAAATGTGTGGGCTCAATAATGAAGGCATCCATCGATGGATCCTTATCTCGAATGATGTTTTTAACAAGAAACTCATCAATGAATATCCCGGGTTTAAAGATTTTGTCTTCACAAGTAGGCTCAACGGGATAGGTGATGGTCGACTCACCATAGAGAGGAGAGTCATCAACAAGTAACAACGTATCCCCCTCGGGATCATGCACAACATCTTCAATACCCGGTGGTATTAAGTCATCAATAGCCTCCTCAATGATCAGATCATTTGTCAGAATATCGGATATCTCATTCAAAACTTTGCTCATATCAACATCGAAGTAGAATAGCTCAAGAATCGGAGGATAAATATCGGTAATAGTGGGACTGCCAATAATCTCTTCATCAAATCGGAAAGTCTCAAGCTCGGGAGAGAAATCACTATCTTTAACGGAGATAGGATGCGAACTCGAATTATCGTTTAAGGCTTCAATCTTAGAAATGAGAAGATGAACATTCAATAATGTTTCACGTAATGCTTCATCCTCGATCTGAATATTATCGGGCTCAATCTCTTCATCTTCTGGCTCAAAATCATTATCTTCTTCTATATGGACGGGCTCAGAAGGTAAATCGTCGACAAAATCGATGTCTCCATAAGAATCATTATCGGAATCGGAGAACATCTCAACATGATCATTCGAAATATCAAGAGAAGGCTCATCACAAATATTATTAACAACCTCGGACTCTCTTGGGATTGGGACAAGGATCTCAACATTAGACGCTTCCGTTTCTGGAATAGTACTAAGATGCTCATCCCCCATTATGAGAGAGTCAACGGGTTCAACAATTTTTGAAGAAATAGAATCATCGACCTCTTCCAAAAGAACATCACTTCTCTCAACCGGCGTGAGTGAAGGGGAAGGGTCAGAAATGAAAGGCTCAGAGATGAGAGAGGGAGAAGAATCAGGAGGTGGGACAAGTGGTGTGCTCTGAGAGCTAGCAAGTTCCACCGCTTCCGTTGTGGTCTTCGGTTCTTTCTGTTTAGTGATCATTTTAAGCTCATAATTTCGTTCCGTTTTGTTGTAACTCGACGAACTCGAATAACTCGTAACAGCGAATCGTGAAAGAGAAGGATCGATTCTAGAATTCTTCAGATTAGAGTCGAAAGTACAAACGGGAATCACCTCGGGTTCAGAAACATGTTCCATCTCCCTCACCGGAGAGGGAGTAGGAATCAAGGGTTCATCAAGCTTATATTTCAAAATTTTCGACATTTAAAGAAATCGTCTCCGTGACCCTCGGTGGGTTCTTCGGGTGGCTCCGGAATGGTGTGATCATCTTCCGTAACTTGAACGGGTTCTTCATTAATACTTTGTTGAGCTTGAATCAGACTTAAGAGAGTTCTACACATACTTTCAATGTTGTTTTGATGTTGCTCAAATCTTTCTTCAAAATCGATGGAAACGTCCTCGATAACCTCAGTGGGTTCTTCAATCATAGAATCATAATTCACAATCGGAATGGGTTCTTCATAAATAGGGTGTATCTCGGGCATACACCGTAAACAACGAAAATAATTCGACGAATCTACCATATCTCCACAACCATAACAATAATATGGATCGAACGAAGATATCTCGGGCTGTGGAGGGTAGTCAGAAAAATTCTGAGGATTATTGAAAGAATTGGGGCACATATGATTATAACATCGATAATCATATCCTAAACGTGAATGACAACACTGACATAAATAGTCGAAGGAGTCCATAAGAATTAAATATAAGAGGGATAAGAGGAAAGAATTATTGAATCAGAGGGTAAAGAAGAATATTTTTGGGTTTTTAATAAAAGCAAACATAAAAGGAAAACAAATTTTGAAAAAGAAAATATTTTTGGGTTTTTATAAAAGAAATATCTGCAAAAACAACGATAACTTCTCGGGGAAGGATCTTCAAAAACACGCGAATCGAGACGGAATCGAAAACTCACTACATGCCCTCCCCGGCAGCGGCGCCATTTTGATTTGATCGTTTTTCGTACAAGATATTTTCCGATGAAATACAAACGAATGTATTTCCCGGGTCGTTTTCCCAACGAGGGATGAATGGAGTAAACAACTCACGTAGCGCGATTTGGGATTCGAATTGGTAACAAGGATTTTTGAGGAATTTTAGACTACGGGATAAGTAATAGTAAAGGGAAGCAATAAAAACGACTAAATCTATGATGCAAATGAAGGAAATGCAACTAATTATGCAAGATTAAACAAAAACGCGATTAAACGTAATTAATAAAGTGCGAATTAAATGCAACTACTCTAGTTTTAACCCATGAAAATGAAATACTATTTTTCTACAGCTAAAAATGATATTTAAAACTTATTTTTAATTTAAAACTAATTCTTTTGGTTTTTCTTGATTTATTTTGAATTAAAAACTACTTTAAGACATTTAAAATAGACTTGAAATTCTAAAAATTAGGAAAATAAGCTAGAAAATTACAAAACTATTTTTCGAAAATCTTAAATAACTAAAAAGAATTTTAGAAACTGGAATCACATTTTTTTGACTTTTTCTCAATTTATTATGAATTTAATACTAGGTAAAACTAATTAAAATGCTAGAAAATCTATTTTAACTAAGAAAATTCAGGAAAAATACTTTTTATGACTTTTTGAATATTCTAAAACTAAGAAAAATTAAATTGCATTATTCTGAATACTTTATGATTTATTTGAATAAAAAGCTAATTAAAAATGCTATAAACTGAATTTAAATGTAGAGAAATAGCAAATGAACTTGGAAAAATATGAAAACTTCCAGATAAGTATAAAATGCTACTGAGAATCCATGAAAAATAACAGAAACAGCTAATTATGGCAGATTAAGCAAATGGCATGAAAAACCTATTGGAAAATAAGCTAAAAGCTACTAAAACATTACCAAAAGCTACCACAGGATCAAACTAACCTAAACTATCTAAAAATAAGCTACTGCAACGTATTTATGTCCAATAAGCACAAGCTAGAAGCATAAAAACACAAAAACATGTCTTAACCATTTAATGCCAAACGACCCTTATAGCCCTACTTTAAGCCCTTATTAAGCCAGCTGGAAAAAATCAAAAAAATAAAATAAAATCACCACTGAACTAAAGACCTATCAAAGTGCAATAATCCAAAATTTCAGCTAAATAGGACTTAAGATGAAGAAATTAAAATCTAAAACTAAAGGTGATTAGGACATAAGAGTGAACTGTTGCAGCAAAGCTATGGGACAGAAATTGAAGTTGCAGGTCAAATAAACTATGGGATAAGCACCTAAGGAAAGATCTAAACTCAGAAACTACAATCCACTACTACAAGCTACTTAGGGAAATCACAATTCAAGCAACAAGCTCAAGTTAATAAGCATAAATCAAGCTCTAATAAAAACCAGATTTGGACAGTAACCTGGACTGATGTGCATCAGCAGATAAGGCAAACTAGGAGACTTTTGGATCAAAATGAGCTTTCTAAACAGCTCCAAACGCCAAGTAAGCTGCAAAAATAGAAACTAGGGTACAAAGAGATCTAGAGTAAACAATTTAAACTGATTTAGAGACACTTTAAGACCTTGAATATAGCTGTTGAAAATGACTGTTTGGACAAATCACAAAGTTGAGACAGATTTAGTAAAACATTTGAAAACACAACTCTTGACTTGAAAACTAAAAACTTGAATTGAGAATGCTTAAAAAATCAGTTAACTAAAACAAATGACTTAATTCTAACAACTAAAACTGACATTATGCAGAAATTCAAGCTTAAACCAAACACCCTTTTAACTAATCAAAATGCAATAAAACTTTGAAAACTTGATTAATACTAACTGAGATGAATTAAATTGGATGATTTAACATTAAAAACAACTTTCTAACACCATGAAATCAGAAATCTGACAAAAGCTAATTTGACATTCAACGTTTGACTTCTGTTGACTTTTTGAAGAAAATGAATTTTTGATCAATTCAAGGCAGAAACAACCTCACATAAGCTCACATAAGCTTATGTGAGCTTGATGAGTCACAATTAAAGCTTCAAAACAGATTTAAAAAGAGATTGCACAGAAATTTAATTTGACAGGAAATTAAATGAAAACTTAATTTGCATTAATGAATTGGAATTACAGAAATGAAATGAAGAATACTGGATTACACTATGAAAGCAATAATATGACAAGTAAAATAAATGGCCAAAATTTCTTTAAGACATAAGAAATTGGACGAGCTATCTTGTGATGGAAAAGGGTCTATAAATAGCTGATGAGGTGATCTTCAGAAGCTCCTAGATGCTTAATCTCTGCCCTTGATCTATTCATTGTGTCACCAATCCATCTTACAACCGTTGGATTGAAGGTGTGATGTGTTAAGACCAATAAGAAGCCTCCAAAACGCCAAGCTGGCAATCCCAAGCGTCACACACTCTGACAACGTGTCAGAGCCTTCTAGAACATCACTTAAGTGTAGGGATGAGCACGGTACCGGTCCGGTACCGATCCCGTAACGATTTTTTCCCGAGCATAAATTAGTGGTACCGGTACCGTACCGAACGGGATTCGGATACCGGTACCGGTATCGGTACCGGTACCGGTACCGGGAAATCGGGTTTTCCCCGCTTTTTTTTCGGGAATTTCCCGATTTGGTACCGGTCCCGTACCGAATTAGTGGTACCGATTTTTTTTTCACCTTATTTCGTAGTCCCGGTACCGTACCGTATTTCAAGAATCGGTACCGTTTCGGTACGGTACCGGTACGGTTCCGGGATTCGGTTCGAAATGCTCATCCCTACTTAAGTGGGGTAATTATGTGGTGATCAGGGTAACTTTTGGGGAAGAGATAAACAGTAATATTGGGTGTTATTTTAGGCGCGCTTGTGGGTTTTCACCAGATATGGACTTTTGTTGACTGGGGAAAGGGGTAAGGTTGACCGGGTGTGTTTGTTTGACCTTGGGTAAGTTTAAACCGTGGGGTAAAAAATTGGATACGGGTTGGACTATTTAAGGATTGTGGGCTTGGGGTTGTTTGTTTATTTTAGTGGACTTGGACTTTTAAATATTGGTATTCGAATTTATCAAAGACCATTCATGTAATTTAACCATAGGGATCAATGATGTAAAATCTGAAAGTGTAAGGGTGAAATGGGTAAATGGGTAGGTGAGGGGCTGTTGTGTAAATTTGGAAAAGTGATGGTGAAAGTGAGAAAAATCCCCGAACATGATCCACAACTCCGTAATTTGATCTTTTAAGCATCAAAATCCCATAAAACTGCATCCCGACATCGTCTTTTGCACTCTTCAATCTCTCGTGCTCGGTTTTCTTCGGTTTTGGCTTCTTTTTGTCTGTTTTGTCATATCCGTACCTGCACATACAAAAACTCAAGAAACACGCAAATATTAAGCATTAACGGCTCTTTCTTAGTTATTTTGGGTCTATTTGATAAAGAAATGATATGTGTTTTAGCACATATCAGCCTTCTCCAGATCTAAAAATGCCATGTGCAAGTCTTTTTGCCTCTCTCTATATTTCTCTATCAGGCTTCTAATAATGTGTATTGCCTCTGTTGAAGACCGTCCCGGCATAAAGCCGAATTGGTTTTCAGACACCTCGGTCTCTCGTCTCAGCCTACTCTCAATAACTCTCTCCCATAGCTTCATAGTGTGGCTAAGTAGTTTTATACCCCTGTAGTTGCTGCATGCTTGCGCGTCTCCCTTGTTCTTGTAGATGGGGATAACCTCCCGATACATAATCCCTAAATAAAATTTGAAGTCTGATCGAGTTCGGTTTGAGAAGGTTGATAAATTCATAATGAAGTATTAACATTTAGGCTTTTAAAATATACATAAAATATATAAGATGAATATATATTTTTACACCCTTAGTCCTATATTTGTCTTACATGTAAGAGTTAGTCCAACAAAATTACCTTTAACCAAACCCTAATATAGTCGTCAAAATATAGTGCTGAAAGTATGAACCATTGTTTTAAAAATTGGTTCAACCCCGTTGAACCGTTTATCGGCAAAAAATATGCCAAAATGAACCAATTTTTCGAAGCTTGAAAACCCAGTTTGGCCCACCAAATTTCATGTGTCCCGTGTTAACCCAGTTCGTCAAATCGGTCGTGTTTTGTATTTTTCTTTTATCTTTGTTTTAGAAAATATCGATGCTAAGCTTAGATTGATCGGATAATGAATGATGTTTTTTTAAGTTTAAAACTTGTATTGTTGAATTTAATGTGTTTGGTATTGTATAATATATGTTTTATGTTATGTGATTTACATTGAATTTTTTCAAGCTTTATGTATATTTGGTATAAACTATTAAAGGTTTTATAGGTGTTTCGTTAGTCAAAATATTGCAATCTACTTAAATGAAAATTGGGTCGAAGTGGTTATCTGGTGGCTCAACATGGTTGATTCGAGACCTGCTTTTCAATCATTGGTATGAAGTATAAAAGCATGTAGATAACAATGTAGCTCCATAAATATATGGCAAATTACGATGTTGGTCAGGTGGATTACGGGTAGTCTTCTGATTAGGAAAGTGCACCTATAGTCCTTAACGTCACGTTTTTCATTTTCCTGCAGTCCAAAACTCCGCTCATTAAAAACATTGTTAAATCCATGGACATTTTTGTCCTCTTAAGCTTTCTTGTCTAAACATAGTAATAACACAAGCACATTCATACATTAATCCAAATACGCATCTTTTTCAACATATTCACCATCACCATTACCACTGCCTGCCACCTTCTTTTTCAAAAGAAAATGTCAAATTTAGTGGACAAGTGAAATGAATTGAAAGTATACATCTTGAACTGATTTATTATTAGATTTAGATTATTAATATAATCATTAAAGAACTAGGAGCATGAAGTACACAACAAATTTTATTGGATTGTCACCTCAATAAACACCCAATAATATCAAAATAACTAAAACATTCTACTTAACTATAACCGTTATTTGTGCGAGCGAGTCCCATAACACACACACAAAAATACTCCACTAATTCACAAAAAAAAAAAAAAAAAAAAAAAAAAAAAATGGCGCTCGTAAATTGCTCGGCGAAGAACCTAACGGCGAGCGACTAGCACCACTGATGGTGCATAATGGCGGTGCCATCAGGCACAAGAAACCCCTAATGAGGTGCCATTTAAACCCATTCACCATTGATTCTTAGGGGGTGTTTTTTTCATGTTAATGAGTCTTAATGAGAAGATAGAGATAAGGTCACACATATAATAATGTTACTTTTTCTATTAAATAGTCTATATAGGTAAAGGAAGCAAAATGTGCTCCTTTCTATTAAGACTCATTAATAGAAAAAGGCACACAAAAAAAAATAAAAAAAAATCCTTAGTTTCACATTAACAAATTACCTATTAACGGAACTTGTTCTTACCTACCTAACTTGCCCATATTACTGACTTTGTTGACATTCACTCATATAATTCTAGATGAGAGATTAATTCAAATGTCTATGGCTAAATGTTTAGTTTCTAATCGATATTTAATTCAATATTTTTATTATATAAAATTTGTTATATAGAGGATGAAATTAAAGTGTTGTTTGTTTATTAAAAGGTATTAAGTCTGAATCTTATTTGCATATCTGAATCTAAATATTTGAATGAAAAGTCTGAATATAATTTCATCTTAATCTAATTAAGTGGTTGAGAAATATAAAGTTTGAATCTGATTCCATCTTAATCTGTTTGTTTTTGTAAATTGGTTGAATGTGTGAAAACTCAGTTTTTACAATGTAAATGTAACACCCCCAATTTCGTGATACGCAGCGAATTTAAACTGGATGTTACTTCATGGCACAACAGTCATATCAATAGAAAACGAACTCTAATGGAGTCGTTTTAAAAGATTTATCATTCGATTTGTATAAATATCAGAGTTTACAAAAATGAGGTCCCAGATGATTCCAAGTTTACAAAATACATTAAATTGGTTTTCGAATGATAATAAAATTTATAGCCTTCTTCAGTATCCTTGCTCCTCCGTGCCAGCTTCCGACATTATGGACCTGAAATACATGCTTAAAACTGTCAACACAAAGGTTGAGTGAAATTCATAGAGTTTGTTTGATGATTGAACACATTATGTTTGTAGTGTGAGCTATAGACTCACACCAATAGTTTGAAAACAAAACAGATATTATTGCACGGTACGACTGCCTCAAGTATATGATACTTGAGCCCACTTTTGTTTGTTACGGCTGCCTCAATACGTTGTGATACTTGAGCCCGCTTTTGTTTGAAAGCAATGTGTTCGGTTTAAAATAAAGCATGTATCTCCCCCCGAGGGTTTGTAAAACAATTAAGTAATAGAAAGTGGGGCTATGAACTCACAGTAATATGACAAAGTTTAGAATATTTGTGAAAGTAAAAGTAAGTAGTTGAGCATGTATCTCCGCCAAAAAGTTTACAAAACAATTGAAAATGGGGCTATGAACTCACCTCAAAGTAAATGATAGCAAATGTATAATGAGAATGATGGATATGCCGTGAGAACTTCTACGAGCAACCTAAAATAGAATGCTGCGACTTAGGTTTGGAATAATGTTTAGGAAAACATAGACCATCCTATATACGTCTCTATGTTGATCATGATGTAGTACATGGTTTTTGTGTATGTTGTTTATGGAAATGGTCTAGTTGTGAAAACATGTTTAGTTTATAGATATCGTACTACCGTTCGGGCCATCATAATTCAGAGGTCATGCAGTAAACGTTCGAGGAGATAGGACACTTTAAATTGTAAATCCAGCAACTCGTCGATACGTTTTACTCAAATGAAACCCCTCACATGAAGCTCCCTACTATTGTAGCACTTAGTTGATATAACATATGTTTTGAGTGAAGATTGTTATAACATAAAGTTTATCATGTTTTTAATAAGTATCTAGTTTTTACAAGTTCTTGTCGTTTTCATAAATATGATCACCTTAATTAACGGTCTTGGGTAAACAAGCCTTAAGGCTTTAGCCATGGCCTTGCCGTGACTTTGGTCTTGACTACCATGGTCTTGAGACTTAGCTTTGACCTTAGCCGTAGCCGTGGTCTTGGCTTATGGCCATTAGGCCTCTTGGTTTACATTTAGTTGCGACAAAAGTATAGTTATGAGACTATATTTACGGCAGTTTCTGTCTTTGAAAGATTTTGGCCTATTTATGCGTTTTCAAGGTCCGAGCTTTTATGTTATTGAAGGAAAATGTCGTTCCGGACAAATTTCGTGTTTTAACTTTTTGATGATTCGGACCAGAAGTATCACTTAAAAAACGGCAGAACTCTTAACAGCTTATACATGGCAGTTTTGGCGTTTAGGTTTCGCTAACTTCTTTTGCTTATAACTTTTGACTCGTTTGTCCGTTTAGGGTGATTCAAATTGCTATGTTTTCCTTTGTATCTTTTCTACCATATTATGTAAGTTAGAAAGTCCTTATGTTACTGTTTTTAATGGTTTCACATGTGTAGAATATGACTAGTTTACTAGTTTGTTACCTTTATGACAATATGTGAAATAAAACAAGTGATTGAGTATATGTACATCATGAATCAACATAGTAACTATATGTATAGCATGAAATAGTTAAGATTATGAATAATAAAGATGAGATGATGGTGGTGATAAGTTGCTTACAACTTTTGGCTTTCAATAAGAAAGGAGTAACTTAGTAAGGATATGACTTTGATTGATCACTTAAGACTTTGGATTGAGCTAGCTTTCCACACCTTGGCACCCTTACAAACTTGAAGTGTTGGTGATGAAGTACTAAGTGACTTGAATGGATCTAAACTCAAGAAGATCACTTAAACTTGCTAGAGATTTGATGTAGTAGCTTGATCTTTGGAACTTCTTTGCATAAACTTGGAGTTTAAAGATCAAATGATGGAAGATATGGTGGATTTAAGCTATGAACGACCCAAAACAGCTTGTGAAGGTCTTTAGGATGAATTTCACTTGCTATTTATAGGAGGGTAAGTTTGGTTAACCATATATTGGGTTAAATATTAACTAAGGTTAAGTTAGGACACTTGTAAAGATCTGAATGATGCATGCTTAGGATCAAGCCACCACCATGGTGATTCATACTCTAAGAGGCTGTCACATATGTGTGACAAGTCCTAGATGATAAGTCTTGATAATATCAAGAGTTTAGAGTAAGTTTTGGTTCCGTTAAATGCCAACCGTAAGTCGTTTAAGCCATAAAACGTAAAACCGGGTATCGTAAAAATACGAAACTTGCAGGAATGATGAGAATCATTATTATACTCCATATAAAAATATAAAATGGGTGATAAGTCTCATTGGGTGCAAAAACGCTGCTTAAAGCTGGAAATACGGGTCAAAAAAGCGTAATTCGCAGTTTATCAGAAAAGAACGAAATTTCAGGGAAACGACCGTGAATTTATTTAGGGTAGACTAAAATTAGTCTAAAAGTGATATGAGATGTCAAAATGTGGTTTTTGTCATACGCGGGATAACTTTACAGTTATACGCGAAGTCTAAAAGTCACGCGATTTAAGCAAAAATGTATGACGTACAAGGTTAATTTCTTTATGGTCAAAGGAGGAGGGAAATATGTTTGAATTTTCCAAAAAATGTAAAAGTGTCAAAAACATATTAGAAACACAGTGTAGGAATCGTTAAGTCTGGATGTAAATAGATTTGTTTAAAACGTAAGTTTAGTTTTGTTCTGCGTTGGGCTTATTTGGTAACATAAAAAAAATAAATCTTAAAAATTCTCAAATTAATCATGTGTGATCTAAAAATTTATCTGATGCGGGGAAAATTGTCAGAGACGGTTTTCGTTAAGCGCGTGATGACTAAATGGTGTTCCGACCAAAATGAAACTTTAAGACGATGTTTCTTAATATCTTTTGCGAAAATGATCTAACGATGGTTGAACTCTCAGGTTATTACTAAAATAATTTATCTTAAGAGAATATGAAATAAAAATTTTACGGGATGAATAGTGAAAGTGAATAGTGAAAGTGAATAGTAAATTTTCAAAAATATGAAAAGTAACCCGAAAAATGCGCGTTGTTACAGTCTCACCACCTTAATGGGAATTCCGTCCCGGAATTCAATGTGTGTTACTAATGTTGAAGTGTCTAGGAAAATATATTTCTAAGATAATTTTTAGAGACTATTGTATAACTTACAATATCTGAGGAGTAGTTGAGACCATTGTGCAACTCACAATGTTTGAGAAATAGTGGAGAGACCATTGTGTAACTCACAATGTCTTGAGAAATGATGGAGAGATCATTGTGTAACCCACAATGTTGTAACCACCCGTAAATTTCCTAGTCATTATTCACCTGTAAAGAACGAAGTAATCGTTTATTAAGGATTTAGTTAAATCATCTTAAGCATTTTCACGTACGAATTTTTACTTTTATATGAATTATGTAATCACGAGTAGCATTGATAAACAAATGATGCAAATAAATCATTTGTGATATTTACTGATAAATAAATCACTCACGAGATATTTTCCCGTCATACGAGTCCGCACGCGTACCGACACTACATTAGCTATGGTTTCAGTCTAATAAATACTTTTCTGAGTCAAAAAAATATTGTTTTTATAATTATATTTATTATTCCCAAAGCTTCGCTTTCGAACTTTCTTAAATCTAATTGAGCTTGAAAACGAGAGGATATCTCGTGAAATGCGAAAGACAAGCAATAAATGAGTCAGCGCGACTTACGACTCTTAAATTAATTTGATTTATTAATTAATTTAAATTCGAGAAAACTATACATATGAATACTCATTTTTATCAGAAAAATTATTTCGGACGCAATGGCGTGAGTCTCGAAATTTAAAACGGTCGTTTGCTACGTCAAATGGGCCCCACAAAGGTTATTTATAAAAGATTATTAACAGTTTCAAAACAACCCCTGATTTAATTACACCACCGCCCCCTGATTATCCTTTTGTCCACGTTTAGCCCCTCAAGGGGGTATATAAACCCAAATAGTAGGTTTTCCTCATTTTGATATATCACCACCACCGGAAAACTTTTTCGGCGCCGTCACCGGTTCCGGCCAAAATTCCGGCCAACCATTTTCTTGTTCCAATGCATAGATCAAGCTACGGGGGTCATTTCTGGAGCATATGAGTTCAAAAGGAGCTCGTTTGGGTTGTTTTTGAAGCCCACCGCCGCACGCCACCTCCTGCCGCAGCTGCGCCACCACCTTCCCCCTCCTCCCCTTTCGTTGGTAAGGCCTCACGCGCCTTTAATCCTTCATATCCTTCATTTTTATTAAAACCCTAAGCGGGTTTAATTATTTAAAACGTTTTATTTATAAAACCTAACTAAAGATTTAATGTTTATAACTAAAACGCTTGGATCTTTAATCTTGGCTCTCAACTCGCCGTGACTCGCTCCAAGTTGTGTGACTCGCCTGAGTCAACTCACGAGTTGAGTTGACTCGGACCCTGATATGTGTCTAAAAACACATATATTTTACATTGTTTAAACCCACAAAAACAGCCAAAACCACACAAATGACTTTATAAATGTTACAAATATCATGAAAATGTGTTTTTATGTGAATCAGGTACAAAAAGAGTTGAACAGTTTGATTCTGCTGATAATGATGGTTTCTGCTGAAGCCTATTGTGATTCTGCTGAATCAATGGTTTCTGCCGAAGATATAATGCGCTGATGGTTTCTGCTGAAGGCATACGTTTCAGCAGATACTTCCACTAAAATATCTGGTCCCTAAATAATATCTGGTCAAAACCACTCCTCCACCTTGCCTGGTTTTTGTCACCTGCTACCATCTTTTTCTCCACCATCATTTCACCTATACCAGCCCACAATCAATAAATGCATTCTCACCACAAACATTTCACCTCACCTCACATACCCTGTTTTTGCTATCAACTCTACCACTTGACCTCTAAACCCACCAAACATGTCCCCTCCACCTCTACAAGTGAACAAGAAGCATTAATTGTTGCAGAACTGCCTCAATCTACTAGTATTACTTTTGGCGCCAAAAGTGAATTCAAAGGCTAGGATCATCTCTGCTCAATCAATGGTCAAACATTAAAGTGGGATTTTACGAGGAAGATGGTGGGAACTCAAATGACTATAAATATCAGAGGAGAGGCAAGAGAAGAAGTTACTTTTGGGCTAGCCATTGGTCGTGTAGTATAGAATTTAAATGCTTTCTTTAGATTAAATACCTTGGACTAGCCAATGGTCACGTAGTGTAATTTTAAAAAAATGCTTTCTTTAAATTACTTGTCATTTACAGTTTTATTGTTGTAATTTTCATCAAAGTAGTGTAATGAAACTTTATTTTCAGTTTAATTTCAAGTATCTTTCAGTGTCAAGTTTTTGCTTTAAATACCTTTAATTTTCAAGTCACTTTAAATTCTTGTTATGTAGTTGTTTCATGGACTCTTTAAGCTCATATAAGCTCCTGACAAAGCTTTAAAGCTTTTAGAGGCCTTAAAACAAGTTTAGACTTTAAAATTCAGAAAAATAATAAAAATCAAGAAAAAGAATGAAAAACCAAAAATAATGAAGTGATCTTGGTGAAATTGCATGGAGCAAGGTTAATTGTGGATTGCCTTTGGTTTAGAAGCTTTGTGGAAAGCCTTAGGATGTGTTATGTGACCATGGTTCTCATTTTCAGCAGGATTTCACTTGTAAGCCCTTTTTACCATTTTTGCATTTTATTGTTCTAGTCTTTTAATGCTTCAATTTTCATGTTTCTATGTTTCTTTGCTGTTTGTTAGTGTTATTATAGCTTTATCTTAGGTTGTTATGTTTTGGATTTGATTGTGGTTTGATATTGCACTTGACTGTCAATATGCTAGTTTTTGACAATCCTAGGTTTGAACATTTGTGACTACTTGTTTATGCTGAAAAAGGTCCATTTTGACACTTTGGTTCCTTTGGATTTGATGAAATTGGTTTACATAGTCTTTTGTTTTGAAAAACTGCATAACAGTCCATTAAAAGATTGTTTGGATCTAATAGTGAATCTGTGTTTAGGGTTATGTTTGTGGTTGTTCTTGTTTGATGCATTCCTCATATGACCTTTACCTCAGTGAAACCTTAATCAAGTGGTGTAGCATGGTAGAAAGTCAATTTGACACTTGACAATCTCATTATGAGCACTGTGAGATTGTTAGAACTCATAATCTTGCATATCTGTTTAATTGTTGTTTATCTTGGTTTAAATCATGTTTATGTTGTTTAATATTCCATATTCTGTCATTAGATTCAGATCAAAGTTCACCTTATTCAACTTTGATCATAAATTAAAAAAGTCAAATTTCTAGTTTTCCTGTTTTTAATTTAATTGTTTATTTTCCTATGTCTTTGTTACTTAGTTTCATAATCTGTGTTTTTTAGAATTTTTATGTTTTATTGCTAATATTGTTAGATATATTTTTGATAATTTTTATTTGTCATGTTTAATAGCTTATTCATGTGCTTATTTTAATTCTGCTGATTCACTTATTTGGATTCTGCCGATTCACTTGATTCTGCTGATTTGTTTAGTCTTTGTTTATTCTTAGTTGTTTTTGCCTTTGTAGTTTATTTGTTATGTTTGTGCTTGTTTTTACATTTGTAGCTTATTAGATAGCTTAATCACTTTCTCCTTTTTTGTCCCATCTTACTCACTACACAGAAGCAAACTGTGTAGTTGGAGTTGTTTTCCTAAGCTCATGAAAAGTTCCTCATTGAGCTTGTGATCTTTGGCTTCATGTGAAGCTAACCAATCATACTCAGTGTTTCAGTGTTTGTTGAGCTCTCATGAGCTCATTTGATAAGTTAATTTAGAGCTTGTTGTTTGCCCACTCATAACAGTTCACTGAGTAATCTATGAACTTACACCATTACCAACAGCTCTAAAATCAGCAGAACCTTGCAATGGTTCAGCAGAATCTTGCAATGGTTCAGCAGTACTTTGGATTTGGAATTGCTTATTAGCTTATGCAAGCTTATTTGATGAAATCCAGTACACATGCTTGTTTATACTTGTTCATATCACTTGTGCATATATTATTTTTTTTCCTTTACTTTCCAGTGTGGAGCTTATACCAAGCTTTTGCAAGCTTCCATTCCATCCAAGTTAAGCTCAAAAAGCTTAACTGTCTAAACCATAAGCTCACAATTTGCTTATTTCTAGGTTTGTATAGTTTTGTCTTCATTAAACATGTATAATATCAGTACATATTGAGTTTCAGATTATTTATTTCATTTATTTAAGTTAATTTTAGATTTTCTTATTATTTAATTCATTATTAAATACATTTAATTCATTTTTAATTTATATTAATTAATTTAATAGTGTAAAAATTTATTTTCCAAATAATATCTTTTTCGTTTTTAGGTTTCTGATTGCACGTTTTTAACGACATAGCTGTGACAGAGCTATCACTTTCATAGTGTTAGTCAATCAGATTCCTGTTTTTGTATATTCTATATCATTTCAGCACACACAGTCGTTGTATTACAGTTTACACACCTCGTTGGGACTTAACGACCCGGGGATATAATTCTATACTCCCATGGAATTTTAATTGTCTTTGGTCCTAGATTAGTTTGACTTTTATGGTTGACCATTCACAAGTGGTTGGCTAATATAAAGATGACTAGTTTAGGACCAATCAGACCCGTTCCATGTTTATTCCGTGTTATTAATTATTTTCTGAGCATATGATCGTCCGTGTGGTTGTTAATTTCAGGTTCTGAATATTTTTTTAAAAAGCTTCTATGTAGACCGATTGACATATGTGTTCGAATGGGTTGAGCTGTGACTCAAGGGAGTCACGGCATGGTGATGTTTGGTCTGTCTCGACCCCCTCCCCCATCACGACAGCCTTAGAGGGTCCGTTTGGATCTGTTTATCTATTTATTTTTAAAGCCCAAAGGGCGTGTTTGGATTGGTAATGGTGATAATTGTTGGCCATGTATGTGGTAAACTTATTGGCATGAGCCGTGACTCAAGGTGAGGCATGACTCGTGTTTGTTGAGCTAGCCATGTCTAGGAACTATTAATGGTTGTTTATAGGGGAGCCGTGACTCACGGGAAGTCGCGACAACAAGATTGGTTAACCGAGGCATTTAGTTGAGGTCGGGAAGTTGTAGAAATAATTTTAAATAAATAATCGGATGTGGAACATTAAACTCGACTGTTGATTTTTATTTGTAAAGACATTGGGTAACAACACTCACGGCGATTGTTGTTTTGTGTACCGCGACACAAGAAGTGTCGTGGGGACTTGGAATTATTGGTCGTCCTAATCGAAATATTTTTGAATCATTTACAAGGTTAGGAAAATCTCGAGATAGTCTTAGTCGTAATTGCTAAAACTTGTTCGTTTTATAATTAAAACTAGTATAATTGGTGTTTGGTTGTGGTTAATGGGCTAAGTAGCCCATTGGCATCATTTTGGGCCCAAAAGCCCAACGATATGTGTTATTTATTTCTATTCGTGGTTACTTACTTCGTCCTACGTTTATTAACGTAACATCTATTCTTGTTTTAGTCGATGACGTTTCGGTTACTTATTGGATCACTACTCGGGATTGATATGGGATATGATTTTGATTTGGATAATTGGACAAAACAAATACTTAATGGATTAAATATTTTGGACTTGGAAATACTTATTAAAGCCTATGCTTGGATTTGATCATTGGATTTGGACGTTATTGGACGGAAATTATGAAAATTGGATTTGGATTATTTTGGACAAACGTTTGTAGTTGTATGAGCATTTATTGGACATTTTGGACTTGAGACGATACAATATATTAGACTCGTAAAGAATTTAATATATTAGACTCGTAACAAACCTAAAATATGCAATAAACACTTATTCAACTATAACAGCTTGTCAAATATAAACTTGTCGAGAAATATTGTTTTGCAACATGAGTTTTAGTAAGCCGAAATGATTTGGGAACGTTCTATAAATGAAGAGGTCATTACGAAATTTTGTAAAATTTCTACACTTAAACTTTATTCTCAATAACTCTTTTATTTTAAATTCATCAAATGATGAACAGTATATTGAAATATCATACAACTCTTGAAGTTTGAATTATTAATCCAAACTTACCTTTATTTATAAAACATGTAGGTTTTATACAAATTATTTGGGAACATAGGGTAAATGCCGAAGCGTTCTAATTGACTTTCTCGATCGACGTTTGTCTTTGTCGCTATATCCTTGACTTCTTTTTTCATTCCTTCTCGACTCAAGTACGCGTCAGTACTTTTCTCGACTGTGTCAATCATCTATTCCTTATTTGGCGTGAGTATAATTGAGTCACTATACGAGTCAACTCTTATACAAAAGTTTCGTATACATTATTCCTCCATCTTTTCCAAGAGCCAATACGTGCGAATTATTTTTGCAACTACATTTTCGATCCTTAACGACAATCAAAATAACTCATGAAACTTTACATAAAGTGTTATAAAACAAATATTTAAGATATTTGTCCTTAACTCCAAGCATTTTAAAGATCCAAATACTTTTGCTTTTGAACTTCAAGCATTTCAAAAACATAAATATTTGTAAACTTACAAACGTTGTTATTGAGTACAAGGCTTAGACTAAAAACTACACCATACTTATCTAGGTTGCGTGTCGGAGCCGTGCACGTTTATTTCTTGATGTTAATTGTGATGTCTTACATTTCCGCAAACCAAGGTGAGTTCATAGCCCCACTTTTACTCTTTTAACTGTTTTATAAACTCCTTGGGGGAGAATACATGCTACTACTGCTTTTATGATCACAATTGCTTGAAAACTGTTTGCTGTACTCTTGATATTATGACTCTGCCTAAGTTGCCAGCCAAAAGTCCCCTTCATCATGAACCATTAATCACTTGCGAGTGAACGCAAATATCGTGGATAGTACTATGGGAATTGACGACCCCGACTCAGTTATCGGAAATAACCGGGGCGCACTATATTTGGTATCTCTATGTAATTGGCTATTACATCTTGGGGGCAATTTGATTTACTTACACCAGTAATTAGGTGTATGCAGTTAGTATTGGTTTCATGAGCTTAGTGCAATAATATCAACTTTCTTTTATGGGCGTATAACAACGTAGCCCATGGCATCTTTTAAACTAAAATATCTTGTGATCAACTACTTTGTTACTAAACCTATGAATTCACTCAACCATTGTGTTGACTTTTTAGCATGTATTTTTAGGATGAAAAGGCGATAGCTAACTTTGGAGGCGCTTGGGCATTGGCATGGCATGGTCATAGATGACTCTGATTTACGAATGGGGACCACATTTTGTTAATGAGCCATTTTTTTGCAACAATTCAACTTTTGTAAACTTCGTTTTACCACAATAAATGGAATCTTTTAAGAAAAATCTATATTTTTCGCTTTGTGTTATGATCCAATTGAGTAGCATCCCAAAAACTTTTTCTTCCGCTGCAAACCATATTTTTGGGGGTGTTACACAATGTCTTGAGAAATAAATCAGACCACTGTAGGATTTACAGTGTTTGAGAATGTAATAGAGACCACTGTAGGATTAAAGTGTCTGAGAATGTAATAAAGACCATTGTTTCTCACAATGTCTAGGAAGTAGGAAAGACTATTGTAATCAGTTACAATGTCTTGGATAAAGTTTCGTAATCCTAAAAAAGCACGAGTAGATGCATGATTGGGAGATTAGGAAAATATGATTATGCCGTAATGCCTTAGAATAAGCATACGCAGATATGTTGAGTACTTTGTTTATGATTGAAATTATGTCAAGTGTATATATCAATATACTAGTATGTTTGTATAGCTTAAAATGCCTAAAAGTCACATAATCGTCTGGAGGATGGAAGGCAAGGAGAACGGAAGGCTATAAAATGTTTTTGTTTGTAAAAGTAGTTATAGTTTAAGTCTCAATTAGACCCGTTTCTCTATAACTGTGGCTCTGATACCAATCTGTAACACCTCCAATTTCGTGATACGCAGCGGAATTCAAACTGGGTGTTACTTCATGGCACAACAGTCATATCAATAGAAAACGAACTCTAATGGAGTCGTTTTAAAAGATTTATCATTCGATTTATATAAATATCAGAGTTTACAAAAATGAGGTCCCAGATGGTTCCAAGTTTACAAAATACATTAAATTGGTTTTCGAATGATAATAAAATTTATAGCCTCCTTCAGTATCCTTGCTCCTCCGTGCCAGCTTCCGACATTATGGACCTGAAATACATGCTTAAAACTGTCAACACAAAGGTTGAGTGAAATTCATAGAGTTTGTTTGATGGTTGAACACATTATGTTTGTAGTGTGAGCTATAGACTCACACCAATAGTTTGAAAACAAAACATATATTATTGCACGGTACGGCTGCCTCAGATATATGATACTTGAGCCAGCTTTTGTTTGTTACGGCTGCCTCAATACGTTGTGATACTTGAGCCCGCTTTTGTTTGATACGGCTGCCTCAATACGTTGTGATTCTTGAGCCCGCTTTTGTTTGAAAGCAATGTGTTCGGTTTAAAATAAAGCATGTATCTCCCCCAAGGGTTTGTAAAACAATTAAGTAATGGAAAGTGGGGCGATGAACTCACAGTAATATGTCAAAGTTTAGAATATTTGTGAAAGTAAAAGCAAGTAGTTGAGCATGTATCTCCCCCAAAGGGTTTATAAAACAATTGAAAATGGGGCTATGAACTCACCTCAAAGTAAATGATAGCAAATGTATAATGAGAATGATGGATATGCCGTGGGAACTTCTACGAGCAACCTAAAATAGAATGTTGCGACTTAGGTTTGGAATAATGTTTAGGAAAACATAGACCATCCTATATACGTCTCTATGTTGATCATGATGTAGTACATGGTTTTTGTGTATGCTGTTCATAGAAATGGTCTAGTTGTGAAAACATATTTAGTTTATAGATATCATACTACCGTTCGGGCCATCATAATTCGGAGGTCATGCAGTAAACGTTCGAGGAGCTAGGACACTTTAAATCGTAAATCCAGCAACTCGTCGATACGTTTTACTCAAATGAAACCCCTCACATGAAGCTACCTACTATTGTAGCACTTAGTAGATATAACATATGTTTTGAGTAAATATTGTTATAACATAAAGTTTATCATGTTTTTAATAAGTATCTAGTTTTTACAAGTTCTCGTCGTTTTCATAAATATGATCACCTTAATTAACGGTCTTAGGTAAACAAGCCTTAAAGCTTTAGCCATGGCCTTGCCGTGACTTTGGTCTTGATTACCATGGTCTTGAGACTTAGCTTTGACCTTAGCCATAGCCGTGGTCTTTGCTTATGGCCATTAGGCCTCTTGGTTTGCTTTTAGTTGTGACAAAAGTATAGTTATGAGACTATATTTACGGCAGTTTATGTTTTTGAAAGATTTTGGCCTATTTATGCGTTTTCAAGGTCCGAGCTTCATTGACATTGGAGGAAAACGTCGTTCCGGACAACTTTCGTGCTTTAACTTTTTGATGATTCAGACCAGAAGTATCACTTTAAAAACGGCAGAACTCTTAACAGCTTATGCATGGCAGTTTTGGCATTTAGGTTTCGCTAACTTCTTTTGCTTATAACTTTTGACTTGTTTGTCCGTTTCGGGTGATTCAAATTGCTATGTTTTCATTTTTATCTTGTCTACCATATTATGTAAGTTAGAAAGTCCTTATGTTACTGTTTTTAATGGTGTCACATGTGTAGAATATGACTAGTTTACTAGTTTGTTACTTTTATGACAATATATGAATTAAAACAAGTGATTGAGTATATGTACGTCATGAATCGACATAGTAACTATATATATAGCATGAAATAGTTAAAATTATGAATAATAAAGATGAGATGATGGTGGTGATAAGTTGCTTACAACTTTTGGCTTTCAATAAGAAAGGAGTAACTTAGTAAGGATAGGACTTTGATTGATCACTTAAGACTTTGGATTGAGCTAGCTTTCCACACCTTGGCACCCTTGCAAACTTGAAGAGTTGGTGATGAAGTACTAAGTGAGTTGAGTGGATCTAAACTCAAGAAGATCACTTAAACTTGCTAGAGATTTGATGTAGTAGCTTGATCTTTGGAACTTCTTTGCATAAACTTGGAGTTTAAAGATCAAATGATGGAAGATATGGTGGATTTAAGCTATGAACGACCCAAAATAGCTTGTGAAGGTCTTTAGGATGAATTTCACTTGCTATTTATAGGAGGGTAAGTTTGGTTAACCATATATTGGGTTAAATATTAACCATGGTTAAGTTAGGACACTTGTAATGATCTAAATGATGCATGCTTAGGATCAAGCCACCACCATGGTGATTATACTCTAAGAGGCTGTCACATTTGTGTGACAAGGCCTAATATCAAGAGTTTAGAGTAAGTTTTGGTTCCGTTAAATGCCAACCGTAAGTCGTTTAAGCCATAAAACATAAAACCGGGTATCGTAAAAATACGAAACTTGCAGGAATGATGAGACTCATTATTATACTCCATCTAAAAATATAAAATGGGTGATAAGTCTCATTGGGTGCAAAAACGCTGCTTAAAGCTGGAAATACGGGTCAAAAAAGCGTAATTCGCAGTTTATCAGAAAAGAACGAAATTTCAGGGAAACGACCGTGAATTTATTTAGGGTAGACTAAAATTAGTCTAAAAGTGATATGAGATGTCAAAATGTGGTTTTTGTCATACGCGGGATAACTTTACAGTTATACGCGAAGTCTAAAAGTCACGCGATTTAAGCAAAAATGTAGGACGTACAAGGTTAATTTCTTTATGGTCAAAGGAGGAGGGAAATATGTTTGAATTTTCCAAAAAATGTAAAAGTGTCAAAAACATATTAGAAACACAGTGTAGGAATCGTTAAGTCTGGATGTAAATAGATTTGTTTAAAACGTAAGTTTAGTTTTGTTCTGCGCTGGGCTTATTTGGTAACATAAAAAAAATAAATCTTAAAAATTCTCAAATTAATCATGTGTGATCTAAAAATTTATCTGATGCGGGGAAAATTGTCAGAGACGGTTTTCGTTAAGCGCGTGATGACTAAATGGTGTTCCGACCAAAATGAAACTTTAAGACGATGTTTCTTAATATCTTTTGCGAAAATGATCTAACGATGGTCGAACTCTCAGGTTATTACTAAAATAATCTATCTTAAGAGAATATGAAATAAAAATTTTACGGGATGAATAGTGAAAGTGAATAGTGAAAGTGAATAGTAAAAGTGAACAGTAATTTTTCAAAAATATGAAAAGTAACCCGAAAAATGCACGTTGTTACAGTAAACATGAACGATTGTATACACGCGAAAAATAAACTTTATTTGATGTACAAAATTATATTATAATTAGTTAAAAGTTGCAAATGTTTCAAACAAAATAGTCAATCTCATGTTTATTTTACAAAAATAAACATGAGATTGCGTTAGAGCTGAGATACATATGAGTTCGCTAAACTTGTCGAGATTTAAATTGAAATTTTCTAAAAAAATACTAAATGAATGGCGTTAGAGTTGAGATATATGAGTCCGCTAAACGAACACTTCAATTTGAACAAAATACAAATTATCACGTACCATCTAATACATTTTTCATCTAACCAAGTATATGGAGTGATTCTTTTTAATATGAAAGACAAAGGTGAAACAAGAAAAAATGAAGAAAAGATACACCCAAATAAAAAAAAAAAAAAAAATCAGAACAAAAGATTAAAAAACAAAAAAAAATGTAAGCATAAAGGAAAAAAGACGTTAAGAGGTGTTAAACATTGCCTTCCCATCTAGTTCAATAAGAGTTTTAGGTCTTTTACTACCTCTTAATAATCAGGGAAAAATAAATATTTTTAACACTGATTGCCTCTTACTGATTTTTCGTGACATGAAAAATACAAGCACTCTTTTGAGCTAAACATTTGATCGCGTCTGAAATGAATCGAATTACGAGGTTGTTAAGAGCTATTTTAGAATAAACAAACACCACATAACACCATTTTTGGTACATTTTTGTTATATAGATTTTGTGATGCGCATAGTTTTAATCAACTGATACATAAACAAAAGAGAGTGTCTATTAAAAGAAAAAAAAAATCTTTAATGCAACCATAATAATTTAACCATTCATCAATTGATATAAATACACATGTATTGTTTAGTGATACATAGATTGAACTAGAAAGAAAATTAGGTAATACAAACCTGGTAATGGTTACCAGATTGATACACAGGAGTTATCGGATTAACACACAATTACATAATCTGAAACACAAGGTAATTAACAAAAATGTCGAGATCCATATTAGTGATACATATGATAATTTACCAAAATCTGATACATGAGTCAAAACTAACAATTTTGATAGAATTCTAGATTCTTAATACTGATAGACCTAGTGCAATAACTAAAATACTTGTTGTGCAAAGGTTCAATAAAAGGGTCGTGGGGGTGGCGGTAAAGAGGTTGAAGAAAATGTGTGTTTGGGATAATGTGTGAAAGTGATAGTATGTGTTTAATGTGTTTTTATGTTGAGGCAAAAAGACGAATAATCCCTTGCAGCTAACGACATTTTTTATGAGTGTTAAGGATTTTGGTCTATAACCGAATGAAAAACATTATATTAGAGACTGCGAGTGCACTTTTCAAAATCTGAAGACTATATCCGCAATTCGATCGGACCTCGAGGATCAAAGGTGTAGTTTACCCAAAATATAAACAGATACGCCTACGAAAAGATAAGATCATTTTACTTAATAATTGTAGTACTATTTCTGATCGACATGGATTGGGCCCCACTCTCCTAATAACCATAAATATGCTATAGAGAGTTTTAGTCACAAATTCATACCCTCATGCACTCCTATATAACATACACCCTTCATGCATCTCAACCACAAAACAAAACAAATCTTTCAACTTATACATAGTTCAAAGAGAAATTAACAAGTGAAAATGTTGGGAAACCTCAAAGCGGGGAAAGATAAGACAGGTGGGGCGTTGCAAAGTACTGGCGAGACGGCTATGAATTTGGCGAAAGGTGGGACCGAGAATGTTAAAAATGCTTTGGGTATGGGTACTCCGACCACCACGAAAATAGCACGATCGACTCAAGACACTGCGGATAAGACGGGTGGGGTTTTGCAAACTACTGGCGACACGGTTATGAATGCTGCACAAGGTGCGACCGAGGCGGTTAAGAATACTTTGGGTATTAAGTAGACTTAAACTGAACGTTTAGATGTTTACTAAACCTATTTGGTAATTTGTATATGTTTCTTTGTTATTAAGTTGGTGTGAAGTACGTATGTATTTACCCACCATTTGCATGTATCCTTATAAACAACCTTTGCAAATATAATACAAACAATAAGAATGGAGTTTGTAAATTATCCTTAAGTACTAAAGTGATTCAGTGATTAACTTTAACAGCTTGTGTTAAGATGAGGAAATCAAAACACAAAATTTTTAGGTGGGCATTGTAAGTTGATAAGGCATATATACATGAACTGGATGATTGGGTTCTAAAGCAGATGAAACCTCCTGTTGCACAAATTGTTGAAACTCAACTTTCAAATTCATGCAGGTGTCTAGCATACCATATCAATATGTAGACTATTTGGTCACGTCTGGTTCATCTTCTTTTACGTGGTTTTGTTTGGTTCCGCAAATTTCTCTGAATTCCACCATATGCATGTGCATCTGCTTCTGCTATGGTACTCCATGTGTCTTGTTTTGTCTGCCTAAATCTGTTTTGTCTGCATTTGTATGCCTGAATCTACTCTTCATCTGCTATGTCTGCATCTACCTGCCTGAATCTACTCTTCCATCTCCTCTGTATGCGTATGTCTGCATGAATCTGCTCTTCATCTACTGTTGTTTTCATATGCCTGCATGAATATACTCTCATTTATATCCGTAATTATGTTGCTTTTGATTTTGGTTTTGTAATGACTTTGTCCGTCTGTTAGATAATAAAAGCCCGTTTAGTCTGACCCATTTATTTAGGTTGGTTTAAGAGTTTGAGTTTGTTTTGGTTTATTTATTTAATATTGTACTCCGTAATATTATAATTGAATCTGATCAATAATATTTTTGGCATCGATAACAATGTTGCTCTATAAAAATATACTCCCTCTGTCCCATATTATAAGTCCATATTGCTAGTTTTCGTTGTCCCAAAATATTTGTTTATTTTTATATTTTAACTAATAAAAAAAGACTTTAGTTGAAAGAAATGATATTTGATTTGTTACTAGATTAGTTAGCGAAAATTTATTAAAATTTGAGAAAATGGACGAGATGGAGAGAGTAAATAGATACACCTACAAAAAGTTAAGATCATTTTAGTGGTGGAGAATTGCTGATCGACATCGTTTGGGCCCCACTGTCTTAAAAACAATAAATATGCTATACACATTTGGTCACATATGCATAAACCGGATGATTGGGGTGCTAAAGCAGATGAAATCTCTTGTTGCACAGATTGTTGAAACTCAAGTTTCAAACTAATGCAGGTCTCTTGCATACCATATCAATATGTAGACCATTGAGGATCTAATTTATGGTTCAGAATAACGAACAGTAGGTTGAGAACAATTAAATAATTAACCACACACAATGCTTAAACAATTTAAACCTCACGTATTTGTAGTGATGATACATGGCCGATGGATAAGACTCAGAAGAGTAAGTTGTTTATGTTCATTTCTAAGCTTAGGACTTTCTCATATATATGGCAAGCTAATGCCACAAGTCTATGCACCCCAGACCCCAAACTGATGTAACAACTGACATGAAGCAACCTAAGCACCTGGCAGCCATCCACAACCTTACATGGTGAAACAAAACGCTGCTTATGAGTTTTCCGATCTCGGAAAAGATGAAAATAATGGCTTACTTATGTTGCGTGTCCTACGGATGGCTCCATGTTTACGTATGGTACGTAATCATTTGTTAGGGTGATTTGGTCGTATGGTCAGTTTTTCGGGTTTGGTAAAGACCTCGAGACAAGATTGATGATCTTGAGTCGGGGTAACACTAACATACTGTTACTACAAAAAGTGTGACGGGTTATGATGAGTGTTTGTGATGCTTGTTGGATTGAGCTAACAAGTTGTTGATAGGCTGATCTTGTACTAATCCAAGTAATTGATTGAATCTCTACAAAGGTGAGAGTAAACCGTTAGCCTTACCGTGGGAACGGACCCCACGATTAAGCTCCGGCGTGATCAGAATAAGTACGCATTCTAGTCAGAGATAATAAGAGTGTGTGTGTTATTATGAGAGAGAAAGTTGTACATTGTGAGGGGTTTAGAACCCCTTTTATAGGTGAGGCTCCCTGTTAGGGTTTCCTAACAACTCGCACATAAAATTTAGTGGCCGGAGTGGGACCCTTGTCGGGCAAGATTCCGTAATAATCGCGTATGCGGACACAGAATACCTTCCGCGGCCAGAGGTTTGATCCGCTGGGCATTCTGCGTGCGTCTTTGAGTCTGGACCACAGCCAATTTTGTTATTGGGCTTATTGTTGATCCAGTACTCGTAGTTGTTTCGTTGTTGGGCCTGAGCCTAGTATGTGTATAGTACGAGTTAATCCCAGTAGGCCTGCTATATGTGTTATACGTCATCACATACGACTATAAATTGTGTGTTAATGTGTGGAGATTGACTAAACTCGAGTTGGTTCATTTCATGGAAATGAGTCTGTATTAATAGAGATGCATCTAGGGTTTTGTGCCACCCAAGAATGTGATCCAACGGCTAAGGATGGTCTACGTAGTAATGACATGTGGTGCGTCATCCATGCCTTCGGCCGATTCACATAATGTTCTATGCCAACGAGGTAATGACACGTGTAGTTAGTTATAACGGTCTTGGGGATAAGATCCCCGTCTATCTGTTTCTTGGATATGTTTGGGCAAGCATGGTTTGCCAATTATATGGCCCGGGAACTTGCTTCTCAGGCAGAGCATGACAGATTCTAGCCTTTGTGGGCTAGTCTTGGACATGTATCGAGTGCATGAACTTTAGGCGTTTGAGTTGAAACTCTCATACGCTATCAATCACGTATCTCAAATGAAGACGGAGAAAATTATAAAAGATGCATCTCTTGTGATTTCTACCAACCTTTCTTATTATAATAAGTCAGTGACTGCAGCAATACCATAATTATCGATATTTGAACTAGAAGAGTATGTAGAAACAATTTATATACAAATGTAAGGGTATCAGTAAAATCAAACAAAGTGATATTTTATAAATTTGCTTTTTGTAACTTTTAAGATTGAGAAAACCATCGATTAAAGTTTGCAGCAAGCGCGGCTCAATACTACACTCGTTTCCAACATAGATAGAGAATCCATACCTATGATCCATATAGGGACATGTTTAAAGAGGATCACCGTATCCATATAGGGACATGTTTAAAGAGGATCACCGTATCCATATAGCATTATCACTTACCGAAGTGCTCCTAGATAAGTGTTCAAAAAAGTAGCATTATCACTAGATGCATATTTGAGGCTGGTTGGAGAAGGAACGAAAATAGTCATGGGATTTCCAACTTAGGTTGCGTATATTTGAATCAAAGACTCATCCAACTCACATATCTTGAAGAGAGAAAAAAATTTGGTTACCCGTTTTATGATAATTACAAATGCTATCACAGTTAATTTTAAAATATTTTTCTAAAAAGGATCCAATAAATTAACTATAAGTACAAACATTGAAATATACGAGGAGGAGTTGCCCACGTGTTGCGGCGGGTGAGATAGCTCTTCAACTAAACGCCTATAAGTCCAAATCGCAATTGGAACATATTTGTAGCAAGGTACATATAGCGTGTATATTATATGATACTAGCAGGGTACTTGCGCGTTGCGGCGGCGAGTACTCTGAAATAAAATTTTCCGATGAATAATGTATTTTAAATTAATATTATTTATTTGATAATATATTTACGGATATCAAGAATTTTATGAACTTATTTCAACTCTTTAACTAATGACAATGTTTCATTATACAATTATGATAATTATAAATATTTTAGTGAGCAATTTTTTCGTCATTCAAAATATCTATTTGATTTTATATAAAGCTAAGTTTTATGGATACGAGTATAAAAAAATCTATGAAACCGACAAACCGACGCTCAATCCGAAACCGCAAAAAATGATAACTAAGAAATCGAATATGAGAAAACCAGAAATCGGATAAACCCTCTATCGCAGTTCGATTTCGGTTTTTATTTTTAAATATAAACGGTTACCCGAATCGAATCGTGTTTTATATACACATATAGTTTTAAACAAGTTGAGGCTGGATTAGAAATATGTGTAGTAGAATAAAATATAAAGAAAAATATTTTATAATTTTAGCTTTATTATTTGTATTTATTAAATTATTATTTTTGTGTTTGAATCGTTTGTATAATATGCTTTATTATTTGTATTAGTGACATTTAATACAAAATTGTGTTTAAGTTGTTTGTATGATATGCTTGATAATTTGTATTTATTATGTAAAAGTGTTTTAATAACTGCATTAATTGTATTTATTGACCAGCTAATTTTTGTGTTTTGATAACTAGAAAAGAGAGTTTTATATGAGAATAATAAAAAACATGAAGAACAAAAATGTTGAATCTTTTGCTTTAGTATTTATATTTATTAAAGAATTTAGACTATATTAATTGCTCACCAATTAAAACTAATTTCTAAAGTTTTAGTGTTATAAAGCTTTGTATAATAAGCTTGTAGAGTTGTAAAACTTAAAATTAAGCTTGAGGAACGAGAGTGTTTTGTCTTTTATATCTGGTATAGATTAATATTGTGCTTTTAGAAAATAAAAACAAAAATATATAGGATATTCTTAATAGTAAAACCCATCGCGAGATTCGTGACTATGTTAGTAGTTTGATATCCTTGAAGAATGTTGTTCTAAGAAAATAGCAATTTGTTTTATATAAGTAGGCAACATTTAGACTTTTAAAAGTAAAATGAAGAAAAAAAAAGAAATCAAGAATAATAATTCTATGGAATAAAACCAAACGTCGGTGCACTATTTTATTAGTTTTAAAATGCTATTTTAAGTCCGCTTGGGCTAAGCGTTTTTCTTCAGCCCATGTCTGTTTTCTTGATCTGCTACTGACCCGCTACCGACTTTGATGTTATCGCCTTTGATAATAACTTTGTTTTCAGAAGACGTGTCTTTCTTCTTCATCTTCTACGTATTCTGAGGCACCGCCTCTTTTAACTATGACAGTTTCGGTGACATTTAGGCTTCCAGTTTGGGGTTTTGGGGTGATTTCGATCGTCTTTAACCTATCCAACCTGATATTCCACGTTACTATGTAAGTTTATTTTATATTGATTTCGGTTTGTAGATGGCCAATTGTAAGTTATTGTGAAACACCCTCAAAAATCGGGTTTTAGCGGAAGCATACAAGTTTTGGGTGCTACTAATCGGTATCACAACACAAGCATAGAGTAAAAGGTTTTTCTTAAGAAAACTCATTTATTTAATAAAATCAATGTTTACAATAAAATTTAATGCGGAAATAGGCCCTTAATAAATAAGCGGTCCCCAAATACAAATATCAGGGTCGTCTATGACCATGCCATGCCATTGCCCAAGCGCCTCCAAAAGTAAACAATCGCCTCAATACCTGAGAATACACGCTAAAAGTGTCAACACGAGGTTGGTGAGTTCATAGGTTTTCATAAAAGTATTGCGAGTTCAAAAGATCCTTTCGATCATTGTGATGCCCACAATGTGGCGAAAACAAGGTTTACCTTTAAGCAAAAGAATAGAAAGGTGGAACACAAGGTTTTCAAGTGCAAATCAATTCTCATAACAAGTCAAACTTAACCGAGGCATACCCTGCCTAATTCGCAGTATCAAAATATTTATCCGCAAAAAAAAATAATTTAAAACAGTTACTTGGACCATAACAAAATCAAACACTACAACGAATATAGTGTCACGCAAGCTTAACTATTACGCAGGCTAAGTCAATGAAACTATCACTAGATAGCACGAGCCGTGAATATCTCTAAACACACTAACAATCGACATGTTATACGTCATGGCAAGTTGGTGCATCCACAAATCCGGGTGAAATCCCTGGCAAGTTGGGCAACCAAAGTCCAGACGGGGTGGTCAACCACGATAGATCTATCCATAACATTCGCACCATCCTGAGCCAGGATGTAACCATTCATAACAACTGATTCGCTCCAAACCGTCAAGTTTTATCACGCAAGTTAACCACTTGTGAATGGCTAACTGTAACAAACTTAAAACAGTCTGGAAACAAATGCAATGAAGTCCAGGAGAGTATAGTGTTTCCCCAGGTCGTTATGTCCCAACGAGCCGTGCGAGAATAGTCAAACGTTTAGTGATCGAGAAGATTTGAACAGATAAGGAGATATGATTTATTATAACTACAGAAAAAGTGTATAAATTACAACGGCTTAAATGCAAATTAAAGAAAATTAAAAAGATAACTATATTAAATAAAAGCTATCACTATTTGCAAAATGATGTTTTTGATTTTATGTTTTTATAGAACTTAATTTAAAAACTACGCGACGTATACAAGAAAATGTGAACTGAAGCAATATTAATCCTAAAAATATGAAAATGATATTTTTACAATCCTAATGATAAAATAAAATTTTAAGAAAAAGAAAATTATTTTTATAACTATTTAATTAATTATTATTAATTAAAAACTAATTTTAACTATTTAATAATAACCTAAAATACAAGAAAATATGAAATAAAGCTAGAAAAATAAAATTATGACTTAGAAAAATATAAAATATCAAAAGAGAATTTTCAAAACTATTTTTGTATTTTTCTGATTATTTTTGTATTTTTTATAAATTTTAAACTATTAAAAACTAATTAAATTACTAAAAATTACAAATTAAACTATGAAAAATCTGGAAAAATAATTTTTTTACCTTTTATATTTATCTTAACCTAAGAAAAATGAAAAATTATTTTTTTTATCTTTTTCTGATTTAATTGTATTAAAAGCTATTTAAAATGACTTAAAAACTGTTTTTAATTAAGAAAAATAGCAAACTGACCTAGAAAAATGTGAAAAATTCAGGAAAACTCTAAAATAATATTATTAATCTAGGAAAAATAGAAAAACATGGGCTTGTCTGATAGATTATGAAACTGCAGTTGTAAGTGCTTAAAAATAAGCACTTTTGAATAAGCCAAAGAGACAATAAGCTACCAACTTGATACAGAAGCTATGAAATGCTAAAATTACAAAAATGCAGCAAGAAACAACAAGCCTTGACCTCTGGATTACACACTGCTAGGATCTTGATGATTTGATTAATGTGCTAAAACAGATTTGAGTGTACTACTTTGAGCTTAAGCACCAGCTACTGAATAAGCTAAAATGGAAAAACAGAGGTTGGAACCTCAACTAGACCTGGCTAACTGCTTCTAAACCAAATTACAGACCAAGACAAGCTCTTATGAGCTCTGGGTAAGCTCTGCAATAAGCTGAGAAAACTCAGCTTTGACTGAGTTTATGAACAGGGCACTTAAGCCCTGTTTGACAAGCTTTTTTGAAGGCTTTAGAAAATTACCAAAAATCTAAAAAAATGATAACAAGTAACTTGACCAGTTGAAGTTTTAAAAACAAAAAGTTTCACTTGATTTGGACCAATAATGAACCTGTGAAAAATCCCTCTAGTTGGATGAAAACTGGTATTTTCAAGTTTTTGACTTTTGCAACAAAAATGAGATGTTTGACTTTTGTGAACTTTGGAACCAATTTAAGGACTGCATATGATGTTTAATGGTGAAATGAAACTAGTTCAAGCTATTTCTATGATATCTAACCTCAAAACAAGTTTTTGGTTTTGCAAATTCTCAACAGTTAGAAGATTAAGACATGTAATGTATGATTTTGACTATTGGTGAACATGGATACAATTTTAAGACAGATATTAGTCAAATAGAGTTAAACCAGCTTAGAACTACAAGTCTTAACCACAAAACAAGCCTCTAATACAAATCTACTGCATAATCCAAACACCACTTTTGGAAACTGATATGAACTTAAAATGAGACCAACCACTTAACTAGCCAATGCCATTGATCAAACTGAGCTCAATTACTATAATGACCACTAATTAAACAGACTTAAACCATTTTTAACCACAAATACAAAAACAAACACAAAATGCAAACTGAGTAAAAAATTGAAATTGAGACTAGCACTCACAAGTATCCAGCTTGTTTGCAGCTTAGACCAGAAACCAAACTAAACTATTCCATGTCAAATCCAACCCAAATCCACTCTGCATCAGCCCATAAACCATTTCCATGACCAAATGAGCTTCAGGTGACTTTCGTTGACCAAAACCAAACCTTGCTTGCACCTGCTTGATAAGCTCACTAAAAGCTATAAGAAGCTTCAATGAGCTTATTTGAACTTAAAAATAAGCTTGTTGAAGCTTGGATAATACAGTTTGATATTTAAATTTGAAGCAGTAAACCATGAAACTTGAAATTTAAATGAAACTTAAATTGACACTTGAGAACAGTTTGAATATACTTAAACCACTTAATTTGATACAGTGAAACCAAAAATTACAGTTTAAAGCTTAATTAAAGACATAAAATTAAAATACGACATACAAGGAATTTAAAAAAACTAACTACTGCTTGGACAAGCTTCTTCTTCTCTCTTTTATAAACCCATTTGTCTTCTCTCTCTCCTCTAAGTGAATCCCAGCAAAAATTAGAGCCATTGGATGCCTAGGATTGATCTTGGCCTTTGGATCATTTTGGCGGGAAATAAGTTTTTGACCTGTTGGCTCTGAAACTAGCTGCTAGGGGGGGTGGCATTTATTGTGGTGGGGAAAGTGGGTGAATATGATGATGAGGGGGGAGGAAAAGGTTTGAGGTGACTGGAAAGTTGCAGGCAACTTGGAGGTTGAAGATAAGGTGTGGGGGCGGGTAAATGGTTTGACTGGATATTTGACCAAAGGTTCAAAATGAGTAATGACAGGGCCAAATGGTTAAGGCAGGGGTCAAAAATGGGTAAAGGGTCCATTTGGTAGGTTTAGTAATACAAGGACCTTTTTGCAATTCTCCAATCTTGAAGGACTAATCCTGCCATTTTCTGATTTTCCAGGGGTTAATCATGCACATTCTGATTTAATAACCCAAGGGCCAAACTTGACAATCTTTGAAAGTTTAAGGACCTAACTTGTCATTTTTGAAAGTTAAGGGACCTAAGTTGTAATTTTGAAAATTTAAATCTCAAGGACCAGTTTTGACAACTTAAGAATCCCTAGGGACTTAAAATGATGTTTCTCTTTATTTAGATTTACCAGAGACTATTTTTGACAACTTTTGAAACTTGGGGGACTAAAACTGCCAATTATGCAAACTTGATACGTTTTTCACCAGATTTTGATATTTTTGCATTAAAAACACATAAAACACTTATTTGTGATATTTTTATCATTTTGATGCATTTCTGAGTGTTTTCAGATGTTTTTGCAGTTTAAATGGTAAAAAAATGATGAGTATTTAGACACTCATCAATCCCCCACACTAAAATATTGCTAGTCCCTAGCAATGTTTTGAGAAAAATTAATGGATTTCATCTCTTTACCAAAAGCCATTACTTCTGGAGTAGCCAAATGTTTCAGTTCAAGTAAGAACCTTGGTACACCGATAACCAAATGATTTTGAGCAAATCACCAGCTTTCAACGGATTTGATTTGTCTTTACCAGAAGCCGTTTGCTTCTGGACTAGCCAACTCTTAGATAAATTATCAATATTATCTTTGGTGAGTTGATTACCAATTATGGTTTTTCCACTGCCTTTACCACAAGCCATAAACTTGCGGGCTAGCCAACTCTTCACTTTTAAGGATATGGTGAGCTGAATACCATACAATTTTGGGCAAATTGCAAGCCGTCAACGGATTTGAGATATCTTTACCAAGAGCCGTTTGCTCCTGGATTAGCCAATCCTTTTGTTTATTAGACAAGGCGGACTGATAACCATAAGATGAGTAAGTGAAGAACACTTACTCCAAAAAAAAAAAAGTTTTTTTTTTTTTGGCCAAAAATGGGGGAATTGGGCGGTATAATTACATGATAAAATTCGTGAGAATTCCTCCCACACTAGAATTGAATATTGCCCTCAATATTCAAAGTACCGGCGGTTATGCCGAAACATAGAACGTAAAAGGGAAATACTACGGCCATTATTTAGCAAGATTTTTTTTGTTTTTTTTTTTTTTTTTGTTTTTTTTTTTGTTTTTTTTACACAACATGTGGGGCAACTCCCCCACACTAGGGTGGTACACACGGGTGAAAACCCATGTTTAGCTACTGTTTTTGATTACCGAGTCGCTAGCTTGACTCGACCGCGAATTCATTTGTCCATGGGGAAAGTAACGTGGAAAACCAATCTCAATCGGACTTTCGTTCACAGTGTTAACAAACATATGAACATCAGAAAGTTCCACACCGACGAGATAGAACCGCGGTATTGTTAATAGTAGAAACAAGGATGATACCGGGGTCAAAGATGGTGTCCTCATTCCCGAAAGAGAAAAGGGAAAGAGCAACCACACCATCTGTGAAGAATGGAACAAAGATATGCATGATAATGCAAGTCCATTCTTCGTCAGAAAGAAGCAAATCACCATATTTGACACTTTTAAGCTTAAACTTGAAGCTTATATGGTGATTGTCAATAAGATGTCCGGGAGGGAGGGTGGGAAACGGTTCTTCAATCAACAGATTTTCTAGAAAAAGGATATCCCCCTCCGAATCAAAGTAAGTATTATCAATTCCTGTTGGAATTGACTCATCACTAAGAAAGGCATCGACTTCATTCCAAAAGTTGTCATCTTCCTCATCAGGAGTGAGAGAAGGGGTGGAAGAGTCGGGAATAATAAGACTAGGAGATGATGGATCATTTTTGAGCAATTCTTCAATGGGAAGAATGTCTCCCATTGGATCACAAACATCATCATCCAATTCAGATGAAACTGAAGATAGTTTGGTTTCATCCACAGAGTTCACAAACTCGATACGACAAACTGATTCCGGAGGTGGGACAAGTGGTGTGCTCTTAGAGCTAGCAATTTCCACCACTTCCGATAAAGTCTCCGATTCAAGATCATCATCATCAAGTACACTCTTGACTTCCCTGGTACAACTTTCAAACCATTTGTTTGAACCAGGGTTGATTTTCAAAGCTTTTAGCTCAGCACGTTTTTGAAAACTCCTCTTAACCGTGAAATTTGAGAGTGTTGCATTGAATCTTTCAGATTTTTGATCAATTGTGGCAACACTCTGTTTGGACAGAGGTTTGGAGTTCTGGTTGATATTCAATGTGAGCTCTTCGTTGTCAACCCGTATGGTCAACTCTTCAGCAAACACATCAATCAGAGCACGACTCGTTCTCAAGAAAGCTCTCCCTAAGATGAGGGGAACTCTAGGATCTGCATCAAAGTCTACAACAACAAAGTCAGTAGGAAAGTAAAACTTTCCCACTTTCATCACGACATCCTCGGCTATCCCAAGTGGACGAGTTATGGTACGGTCCGCTAGCTCGAGTGTCATACAAGTGGATGAAAGTTTAGGAAAAGACAGTTTCTTCCATACTGATAGTGGCATGAGGTTAATGCTAGCGCCAAGATCGGCCAAGGCGGAGCATTGAACCATCCCCAAGAAATCACACGGGATTAAAAATCTGCCAGGGTCCTCAAGCTTTTTGGGAAGCTTCTTGAGAAGGACCGCTGAGCATTGCTCATTTAGAGGGGTTTTAGCCATCTCAGATAGCTTATCTTTGTTGGTCAGTAAGCCTTTAAGCGTGGATGCAAATTTAGGCATTAGAACGAGAGCATCAACGAAGCTTATATCAAAGTGTAGCTCATTGAAGATTTGGAAAAAATTTTCCATTTGCTCTTTGTTTTTGTCTTTGAGCTTTTCATCATTCATTCTTGATGGGTAAGGAAGCTGACTAGACTTTTGAGCCGGGATGGAAGTCATTTCGGGCTCAGAATTTGTCTTCGGAACTTCGGGTTCCGGACTTAAAGCTTGGACTACCGAAGGTGGGACGTGTGCGGTACTTCGTGGTCTTGAGAATTGCACCTTGTCCGTTGTATCCTTGGTAACTTGACTCACTGCTCCTGGTGGAGGAGGCATTGGAGTCGAAGGTCCATTGTGCGTCTTACCACTACGAGTGGTGACGGCTTTCAACTCGGCATTTGGATTGGTAATTGTATTTCTTGGGAGTCCTCCAGAAGATGATGAAGCTTGGTTCATATTCATGTTCATGAAACTGCTCATCATATTCTTCAACTCATTTGTCTGCCGAGACATTGTGGTATCAATTTCCTTCTTTAGCTCAACCCTCATGTTATTGATCTGAGTTTGCATTGAACGTATGCTTGACTCAGTAATTTTCATGAAGTCATTTGGTGGGGGAGCATGAGAAGGTTGTTGATAACTTTGCTGATTTGGAGCTTGATATGGTGGGTTGAAATTGTTCCTGTTTTGATTGAAATTTTGAGAGTTATTGAAGTTTTGTCCTTGATTCGGAACAAAGCGATTTTGATTGCCATGGTTTTGCACAGGAGGAAAACCAGGTGGTGTCATACCGCTAGGTGCACGGTAGTGAGGATCAGCTTGTGGTCGGTATTGATTGTGGTTTACCGAAGCTACGGGAGCTTGGTAAAAGGAAGCATCGGTTGCTTGACAATCATAATACGCATGCGGACCACTACAAGTTTCACACACCTTGTTTACGGCTTTGATTGGTTCCGGCTTATGAATTTCGCTTTTGATTTTCTTTACATCTTTCATCATACAACGGATGACATCCGTTAGAGCGGCTATCGGAGCAGCTAACTCAGAAGAGTTATTGGATGAAGAAGCAGGAGTGTTCGGAGTATTGACTTTGTTGCGAGAAATAGGAACTTTTGATTTTTGCTCGCAAATCTCAATCACATCTTTAGGCTTACGATTCAAGATATTGCCACCGGCGGCTGCATTCAAAGAATCTTGATCGTTACCGTTCAACCCATTATAAAAGATATTAACTTGTTGAAGCTTCGTGAATTCATGATGGGGGCATTTCCTGAGGAGATCCTTGAATCTCTCCCATGCCTCTCCAAAATTTTCATCGAAATTTTGACGAAATCCAGAAATTTCATTTTTAAGATTAGTCGTTTTTGATGGAGGAAAGAAATGATTGACAAACTTTTGAACAAGTTCCTCCCAAGTTTCGATGGATCGAGGGGGTTCTTTTTCCAGCCAAATCCGGGCTGTCCCCTCAAGTGAGAATGGAAATAGCATCAACTTGATGACTTTTTGTGGCACATCTTTGAAATTGATAGTTGAAGTCAACTTGTTAAACCAACGGATGTGTGCATACGGGTCTTCTCGATCAAACCCGTGGAATTGATTTGTAGACACAAGTTGGATCAAATGTGTCTTCAATTCAAAGTGATCAGAATTGATTACTGGTAGAATAATGGCATCTCCATAACCCTCGGTGGGTGCTTGGAGCATTTCCGCCATAGTTCGTTCGTCTGCCATATTGTTGTTTGAAATAGTACGAATCTCGGGTTCGACTATTTGGGCAGCACGTCTACGAGAACGTCTTCTAGGAATTTCTGCTAGATCACGAAAAGGACTCAATGATCTAGAAGAACGAGTGCGCATGCACTAAAGTTAACTCTAAGGGATCTCAGAGTTAAGGAAAGGAATTATGAAATTGGTGAAAATGGGGTAAGAAGAATCTTTTTGGGTTTTCTGGTTCTGACAAGTATATATAACAACAAATCCAATTAAAACAAGATCGAGGCAAAACAACAGTGAACTTAAACCAATAATCACAGTATGAATGGCTTCTTTGAAAAAGGTACACCAATCACAAGGACACAAAGGCAAGTTTTAATCTTTGGTTCGGGAACTTATTATGGTCGTACCCCCAGTTAGGTAGTACACTGCCTTGGTTTGCGGTGGTAATCTTTTATGTTGTTATTATTAAACTCAGAAAACGACAAATCTTTTTGTATTTTTATTTCTGATACATATATAGAAACAAAAGCAAAATATTTTTGTGTTTTATACGTTTTTGGCTGTTTTTGGGTTTTTGGATTTTTTATAAGAATATATATAGATATAGATAGATGGTATGAACAAGGAGTGATTATTCAAATCACTAATCTGCTAAACGTAAGAATATTAGCACAGCTCCCCGGCAGCTGCGCCAAAATTTGATTCGCTCCAAACCGTCAAGTTTTATCACGCAAGTTAACCACTTGTGAATGGCTAACTGTAACAAACTTAAAACAGTCTGGAAACAAATGCAATGAAGTCCAGGAGAGTATAGTGTTTCCCCAGGTCGTTATGTCCCAACGAGCCGTGCGAGAATAGTCAAACGTTTAGTGATCGAGAAGATTTGAACAGATAAGGAGATATGGTTTATTATAACTACAGAAAAAGTGTATAAATTACAACGGCTTAAATGCAAATTAAAGGAAATTAAAAAGATAACTATATTAAATAAACGCTATCACTATTTGCAAAATGATGTTTATGATTTTATGTTTTTATAGAACTTAATTTAAAAAATACGCGACGTATACAAGAAAATGTGAACTGAAGCAATATTAATCCTAAAAATATGAAAATGATATTTTTACAATCCTAATGATAAAATAAAATTTTAAGAAAAAGAAAATTATTTTTATAACTATTTAATTAATTATTATTAATTAAAAACTAATTTTAACTATTTAATAATAACCTAAAATACAAGAAAATATGAAATAAAGCTAGAAAAATAAAATTATGACTTAGAAAAATCTAAAATATCAAAAGAGAATTTTCAAAACTATTTTTGTATTTTTCTGATTATTTTTGTATTTTTTATGAATTTTAAACTATTAAAAACTAATTAAATTACTAAAAATTACAAATTAAACTATGAAAAATCTGGAAAAATAATTTTTTTACCTTTTATATTTATCTTAACCTAAGAAAAATGAAAAATTATTTTTTTTTATCTTTTTCTGATTTAATTGTATTAAAAGCTATTTAAAATGACTTAAAAAACTGTTTTTAATTAAGAAAAATAGCAAATTGACCTAGAAAAATGTGAAAAATTCAGGAAAACTCTAAAATAATATTATGAATCTAGGAAAAATAGAAAAACATGGGCTTGTCTGATAGATTATGAAACTGCAGTTGTAAGTGCTTAAAAATAAGCATTTTTGAATAAGCCAAAGAGACAATAAGCTACCAACTTGATACAGAAGCTATGAAATGCTAAAATTACAAAAATGCAGCAAGAAACAACAAGCCTTGACCTCTGGATTACACACTGCTAGGATCTTGATGATTTGATTAATGTGCTAAAACAGATTTGAGTGTACTACTTTGAGCTTAAGCACCAGCTACTCAATAAGCTAAAATGGAAAAACAGATGTTGGAACCTCAACTAGACCTGGCTAACTGCTTCTAAACCAAATTACAGACCAAGACAAGCTCTTATGAGCTCTGGGTAAGCTCTGCAATAAGCTGAGAAAACTCAGCTTTGAATGAGTTTATGAACAGGGCACTTAAGCCCTGTTTGACAAGCTTTTTTGAAGGCTTTAGAAAATTACCAAAAATCTAACAAAATGATAACAAGTAACTTGACCAGTTGAAGTTTTAAAAACAAAAAGTTTCACTTGATTTGGACCAATAATGAACCTGTGAAAAATCCCTCTAGTTGGATGAAAACTGGTATTTTCAAGTTTTTGACTTTTGCAACAAAAATGAGATGTTTGACTTTTGTGAACTTTGGAACCAATTTAAGGACTGCATATGATGTTTAATGGTGAAATGAAACTAGTTCAAGCTATTTCTATGATATCTAACCTCAAAACAAGTTTTTGGTTTTGCAAATTCTCAACAGTTAGAAGATTAAGACAGGTAATGTATGATTTTGACTATTGGTGAACATGGATACAATTTTAAGACAGATATTAGTCAAATAGAGTTAAACCAGCTTAGAACTACAAGTCTTAACCACAAAACAAGCCTCTAATACAAATCTACTGCATAATCCAAACACCACTTTTGGAAACTGATATGAACTTAAAATGAGACCAACCACTTAACTAGCCAATGCCATTGATCAAACTGAGCTCAATTACTATAATGACCACTAATTAAACAGACTTAAACCATTTTTAACCACAAATACAAAAAGAAACACAAAATGCAAACTGAGTAAAAAATTGAAATTGAGACTAGCACTCACAAGTATCCAGCTTGTTTGCAGCTTAGACCAGAAACCAAACTAAACTATTCCATGTCAAATCCAACCCAAATCCACTCTGCATCAGCCCATAAACCATTTCCATGACCAAATGAGCTTCAGGTGACTTTCGTTGACCAAAACCAAACCTTGCTTGCACCTGCTTGATAAGCTCACTAAAAGCTATAAGAAGCTTCAATGAGCTTATTTGAACTTAAAAATAAGCTTGTTGAAGCTTGGATAATACAGTTTGATATTTAAATTTGAAGCAGTAAACCATGAAACTTGAAATTTAAATGAAACTTAAATTGACACTTGAGAACAGTTTGAATATACTTAAACCACTTAATTTGATACAGTGAAACCAAAAATTACAGTTTAAAGCTTAATTAAAGACATAAAATTAAAATACGACATACAAGGAATTTAAAAAAACTAACTACTGCTTGGACAAGCTTCTTCTTCTCTCTTTTATAAACCCATTTGTCTTCTCTCTCTCCTCTGAGTGAATCCCAGCAAAAATTAGAGCCATTGGATGCCTAGGATTGATCTTGGCCTTTGGATCATTTTGGCGGGAAATAAGTTTTTGACCTGTTGGCTCTGAAACTAGCTGCTAGGGGGGGTGGCATTTATTGTGGTGGGGAAAGTGGGTGAATATGATGATGAGGGGGGAGGAAAAGGTTTGAGGTGACTGGAAAGTTGCAGGCAACTTGGAGGTTGAAGATAAGGTGTGGGGGCGGGTAAATGGTTTGACTGGATATTTGACCAAAGGTTCAAAATGAGTAATGACAGGGCCAAATGGTTAAGGCAGGGGTCAAAAATGGGTAAAGGGTCCATTTGGTAGGTTTAGTAATACAAGGACCTTTTTGCAATTCTCCAATCTTGAAGGACTAATCCTGCCATTTTCTGATTTTCCAGGGGTTAATCATGCACATTCTGATTTAATAACCCAAGGGCCAAACTTGACAATCTTTGAAAGTTTAAGGACCTAACTTGTCATTTTTGAAAGTTAAGGGACCTAAGTTGTAATTTTGAAAATTTAAATCTCAAGGACCAGTTTTGACAACTTAAGAATCCCTAGGGACTTAAAATGATGTTTCTCTTTATTTAGATTTACCAGGGACTAATTTTGACAACTTTTGAAACTTGGGGGACTAAAACTGCCAATTATGCAAACTTGATACGTTTTTCACCAGATTTTGATATTTTTGCATTAAAAACACATAAAACACTTATTTGTGATATTTTTATCATTTTGATGCATTTCTGAGTGTTTTCAGATGTTTTTGCAGTTTAAATGGTAAAAAAATGATGAGTATTTAGACACTCATCAATCCCCCACACTAAAATATTGCTAGTCCCTAGCAATGTTTTGAGAAAAATTAATGGATTTCATCTCTTTACCAAAAGCCATTACTTCTGGAGTAGCCAAATGTTTCAGTTCAAGTAAGAACCTTGGTACACCGATAACCAAATGATTTTGAGCAAATCACCAGCTTTCAACGGATTTGATTTGTCTTTACCAGAAGCCGTTTGCTTCTGGACTAGCCAACTCTTAGATAAATTATCAATATTATCTTTGGTGAGTTGATTACCAATTATGGTTTTTCCACTGCCTTTACCACAAGCCATAAACTTGCGGGCTAGCCAACTCTTCACTTTTAAGGATATGGTGAGCTGAATACCATACAATTTTGGGCAAATTGCAAGCCGTCAACGGATTTGAGATATCTTTACCAAGAGCCGTTTGCTCCTGGATTAGCCAATCCTTTTGTTTATTAGACAAGGCGGACTGATAACCATAAGATGAGTAAGTGAAGAACACTTACTCCAAAAAAAAAAAAGTTTTTTTTTTTTTGGCCAAAAATGGGGGAATTGGGCGGTATAATTACATGATAAAATTCGTGAGAATTCCTCCCACACTAGAATTGAATATTGCCCTCAATATTCAAAGTACCGGCGGTTATGCCGAAACATAGAACGTAAAAGGGAAATACTACGGCCATTATTTAGCAAGATTTTTTTTGTTTTTTTTTTTTTTTTTTTTTTTTTTTTTTGTTTTTTTTACACAACATGTGGGGCAACTCCCCCACACTAGGGTGGTACACACGGGTGAAAACCCATGTTTAGCTACTGTTTTTGATTACCGAGTCGCTAGCTTGACTCGACCGCGAATTCATTTGTCCATGGGGAAAGTAACGTGGAAAACCAATCTCAATCGGACTTTCGTTCACAGTGTTAACAAACATATGAACATCAGAAAGTTCCACACCGACGAGATAGAACCGCGGTATTGTTAATAGTAGAAACAAGGATGATACCGGGGTCAAAGATGGTGTCCTCATTCCCGAAAGAGAAAAGGGAAAGAGCAACCACACCATCTGTGAAGAATGGAACAAAGATATGCATGATAATGCAAGTCCATTCTTCGTCAGAAAGAAGCAAATCACCATATTTGACACTTTTAAGCTTAAACTTGAAGCTTATATGGTGATTGTCAATAAGATGTCCGGGAGGGAGGGTGGGAAACGGTTCTTCAATCAACAGATTTTCTAGAAAAAGGATATCCCCCTCCGAATCAAAGTAAGTATTATCAATTCCTGTTGGAATTGACTCATCACTAAGAAAGGCATCGACTTCATTCCAAAAGTTGTCATCTTCCTCATCAGGAGTGAGAGAAGGGGTGGAAGAGTCGGGAATAATAAGACTAGGAGATGATGGATCATTTTTGAGCAATTCTTCAATGGGAAGAATGTCTCCTATTGGATCACAAACATCATCATCCAATTCAGATGAAACTGAAGATAGTTTGGTTTCATCCACAGAGTTCACAAACTCGATACGACAAACTGATTCCGGAGGTGGGACAAGTGGTGTGCTCTTAGAGCTAGCAATTTCCACCACTTCCGATAAAGTCTCCGATTCAAGATCATCATCATCAAGTACACTCTTGACTTCCCTGGTACAACTTTCAAACCATTTGTTTGAACCAGGGTTGATTTTCAAAGCTTTTAGCTCAGCACGTTTTTGAAAACTCCTCTTAACCGTGAAATTTGAGAGTGTTGCATTGAATCTTTCAGATTTTTGATCAATTGTGGCAACACTCTGTTTGGACAGAGGTTTGGAGTTCTGGTTGATATTCAATGTGAGCTCTTCGTTGTCAACCCGTATGGTCAACTCTTCAGCAAACACATCAATCAGAGCACGACTCGTTCTCAAGAAAGCTCTCCCTAAGATGAGGGGAACTCTAGGATCTGCATCAAAGTCTACAACAACAAAGTCAGTAGGAAAGTGAAACTTTCCCACTTTCATCACGACATCCTCGGCTATCCCAAGTGGACGAGTTATGGTACGGTCCGCTAGCTCGAGTGTCATACAAGTGGATGAAAGTTTAGGAAAAGACAGTTTCTTCCATACTGAGAGTGGCATGAGGTTAATGCTAGCGCCAAGATCGGCCAAGGCGGAGCATTGAACCATCCCCAAGAAATCACACGGGATTAAAAATCTGCCAGGGTCCTCAAGCTTTTTGGGAAGCTTCTTGAGAAGGACCGCTGAGCATTGCTCATTTAGAGGGGTTTTAGCCATCTCAGATAGCTTATCTTTGTTGGTCAGTAAGCCTTTAAGCGTGGATGCAAATTTAGGCATTAGAACGAGAGCATCAACGAAGCTTATATCAAATTGTAGCTCATTGAAGATTTGGAAAAAATTTTCCATTTGCTCTTTGTTTTTGTCTTTGAGCTTTTCATCATTCATTCTTGATGGGTAAGGAAGCTGACTAGACTTTTGAGCCGGGATGGAAGTCATTTCGGGCTCAGAATTTGTCTTCGGAACTTCGGGTTCCGGACTTAAAGCTTGGACTACCGAAGGTGGGACGTGTGCGGTACTTCGTGGGCTTGAGAATTGCACCTTGTCCGTTGTATCCTTGGTAACTTGACTCACTGCTCCTGGTGGAGGAGGCATTGGAGTCGAAGGTCCATTGTGCGTCTTACCACTACGAGTGGTGACGGCTTTCAACTCGGCATTTGGATTGGTAATTGTATTTCTTGGGAGTCCTCCAGAAGATGATGAAGCTTGGTTCATATTCATGTTCATGAAACTGCTCATCATATTCTTCAACTCATTTGTCTGCCGAGACATTGTGGTATCAATTTCCTTCTTTAGCTCAACCCTCATGTTATTGATCTGAGTTTGCATTGAACGTATGCTTGACTCAGTAATTTTCATGAAGTCATTTGGTGGGGGAGCATGAGAAGGTTGTTGATAACTTTGCTGATTTGGAGCTTGATATGGTGGGTTGAAATTGTTCCTGTTTTGATTGAAATTTTGAGAGTTATTGAAGTTTTGTCCTTGATTCGGAACAAAGCGATTTTGATTGCCATGGTTTTGCACAGGAGGAAAACCAGGTGGTGTCATACCGCTAGGTGCACGGTAGTGAGGATCAGCTTGTGGTCGGTATTGATTGTGGTTTACCGAAGCTACGGGAGCTTGGTAAAAGGAAGCATCGGTTGCTTGACAATCATAATACGCATGCGGACCACTACAAGTTTCACACACCTTGTTTACGGCTTTGATTGGTTCCGGCTTATGAATTTCGCTTTTGATTTCCTTTACATCTTTCATCATACAACGGATGACATCCGTTAGAGCGGCTATCGGAGCAGCTAACTCAGAAGAGTTATTGGATGAAGAAGCAGGAGTGTTCGGAGTATTGACTTTGTTGCGAGAAATAGGAACTTTTGATTTTTGCTCGCAAATCTCAATCACATCTTTAGGCTTACGATTCAAGATATTGCCACCGGCGGCTGCATTCAAAGAATCTTGATCGTTACCGTTCAACCCATTATAAAAGATATTAACTTGTTGAAGCTCCGTGAATTCATGATGGGGGCATTTCCTGAGGAGATCCTTGAATCTCTCCCATGCCTCTCCAAAATTTTCATCGAAATTTTGACGAAATCCAGAAATTTCATTTTTAAGATTAGTCGTTTTTGATGGAGGAAAGAAATGATTGACAAACTTTTGAACAAGTTCCTCCCAAGTTTCGATGGATCGAGGGGGTTCTTTTTCCAGCCAAATCCGGGCTGTCCCCTCAAGTGAGAATGGAAATAGCATCAACTTGATGACTTTTTGTGGCACATCTTTGAAATTGATAGTTGAAGTCAACTTGTTAAACCAACGGATGTGTGCATACGGGTCTTCTCGATCAAACCCGTGGAATTGATTTGTAGACACAAGTTGGATCAAATGTGTCTTCAATTCAAAGTGATCAGAATTGATTACTGGTAGAATAATGGCATCTCCATAACCCTCGGTGGGTGCTTGGAGCATTTCCGCCATAGTTCGTTCGTCTGCCATATTGTTGTTTGAAATAGTACGAATCTCGGGTTCGACTATTTGGGCAGCACGTCTACGAGAACGTCTTCTAGGAATTTCTGCTAGATCACGAAAAGGACTCAATGATCTAGAAGAACGAGTGCGCATGCACTAAAGTTAACTCTAAGGGATCTCAGAGTTAAGGAAAGGAATTATGAAATTGGTGAAAATGGGGTAAGAAGAATCTTTTTGGGTTTTCTGGTTCTGACAAGTATATATAACAACAAATCCAATTAAAACAAGATCGAGGCAAAACAACAGTGAACTTAAACCAATAATCACAGTATGAATGGCTTCTTTGAAAAAGGTACACCAATCACAAGGACACAAAGGCAAGTTTTAATCTTTGGTTCGGGAACTTATTATGGTCGTACCCCCAGTTAGGTAGTACACTGCCTTGGTTTGCGGTGGTAATCTTTTATGTTGTTATTATTAAACTCAGAAAACGACAAATCTTTTTGTATTTTTATTTTTGATACATATATAGAAACAAAAGCAAAATATTTTTGTGTTTTATACGTTTTTGGCTGTTTTTGGGTTTTTGGATTTTTTATAAGAATATATATAGATATAGATAGATGGTATGAACAAGGAGTGATTATTCAAATCACTAATCTGCTAAACGTAAGAATATTAGCACAGCTCCCCGGCAGCTGCGCCAAAATTTGATTCGCTCCAAACCGTCAAGTTTTATCACGCAAGTTAACCACTTGTGAATGGCTAACTGTAACAAACTTAAAACAGTCTGGAAACAAATGCAATGAAGTCCAGGAGAGTATAGTGTTTCCCCAGGTCGTTATGTCCCAACGAGCCGTGCGAGAATAGTCAAACGTTTAGTGATCGAGAAGATTTGAACAGATAAGGAGATATGGTTTATTATAACTACAGAAAAAGTGTATAAATTACAACGGCTTAAATGCAAATTAAAGGAAATTAAAAAGATAACTATATTAAATAAACGCTATCACTATTTGCAAAATGATGTTTATGATTTTATGTTTTTATAGAACTTAATTTAAAAAATACGCGACGTATACAAGAAAATGTGAACTGAAGCAATATTAATCCTAAAAATATGAAAATGATATTTTTACAATCCTAATGATAAAATAAAATTTTAAGAAAAAGAAAATTATTTTTATAACTATTTAATTAATTATTATTAATTAAAAACTAATTTTAACTATTTAATAATAACCTAAAATACAAGAAAATATGAAATAAAGCTAGAAAAATAAAATTATGACTTAGAAAAATCTAAAATATCAAAAGAGAATTTTCAAAACTATTTTTGTATTTTTCTGATTATTTTTGTATTTTTTATGAATTTTAAACTATTAAAAACTAATTAAATTACTAAAAATTACAAATTAAACTATGAAAAATCTGGAAAAATAATTTTTTTACCTTTTATATTTATCTTAACCTAAGAAAAATGAAAAATTATTTTTTTTATCTTTTTCTGATTTAATTGTATTAAAAGCTATTTAAAATGACTTAAAAACTGTTTTTAATTAAGAAAAATAGCAAATTGACCTAGAAAAATGTGAAAAATTCAGGAAAACTCTAAAATAATATTATGAATCTAGGAAAAATAGAAAAACATGGGCTTGTCTGATAGATTATGAAACTGCAGTTGTAAGTGCTTAAAAATAAGCACTTTTGAATAAGCCAAAGAGACAATAAGCTACCAACTTGATACAGAAGCTATGAAATGCTAAAATTACAAAAATGCAGCAAGAAACAACAAGCCTTGACCTCTGGATTACACACTGCTAGGATCTTGATGATTTGATTAATGTGCTAAAACAGATTTGAGTGTACTACTTTGAGCTTAAGCACCAGCTACTCAATAAGCTAAAATGGAAAAACAGATGTTGGAACCTCAACTAGACCTGGCTAACTGCTTCTAAACCAAATTACAGACCAAGACAAGCTCTTATGAGCTCTGGGTAAGCTCTGCAATAAGCTGAGAAAACTCAGCTTTGAATGAGTTTATGAACAGGGCACTTAAGCCCTGTTTGACAAGCTTTTTTGAAGGCTTTAGAAAATTACCAAAAATCTAACAAAATGATAACAAGTAACTTGACCAGTTGAAGTTTTAAAAACAAAAAGTTTCACTTGATTTGGACCAATAATGAACCTGTGAAAAATCCCTCTAGTTGGATGAAAACTGGTATTTTCAAGTTTTTGACTTTTGCAACAAAAATGAGATGTTTGACTTTTGTGAACTTTGGAACCAATTTAAGGACTGCATATGATGTTTAATGGTGAAATGAAACTAGTTCAAGCTATTTCTATGATATCTAACCTCAAAACAAGTTTTTGGTTTTGCAAATTCTCAACAGTTAGAAGATTAAGACAGGTAATGTATGATTTTGACTATTGGTGAACATGGATACAATTTTAAGACAGATATTAGTCAAATAGAGTTAAACCAGCTTAGAACTACAAGTCTTAACCACAAAACAAGCCTCTAATACAAATCTACTGCATAATCCAAACACCACTTTTGGAAACTGATATGAACTTAAAATGAGACCAACCACTTAACTAGCCAATGCCATTGATCAAACTGAGCTCAATTACTATAATGACCACTAATTAAACAGACTTAAACCATTTTTAACCACAAATACAAAAAGAAACACAAAATGCAAACTGAGTAAAAAATTGAAATTGAGACTAGCACTCACAAGTATCCAGCTTGTTTGCAGCTTAGACCAGAAACCAAACTAAACTATTCCATGTCAAATCCAACCCAAATCCACTCTGCATCAGCCCATAAACCATTTCCATGACCAAATGAGCTTCAGGTGACTTTCGTTGACCAAAACCAAACCTTGCTTGCACCTGCTTGATAAGCTCACTAAAAGCTATAAGAAGCTTCAATGAGCTTATTTGAACTTAAAAATAAGCTTGTTGAAGCTTGGATAATACAGTTTGATATTTAAATTTGAAGCAGTAAACCATGAAACTTGAAATTTAAATGAAACTTAAATTGACACTTGAGAACAGTTTGAATATACTTAAACCACTTAATTTGATACAGTGAAACCAAAAATTACAGTTTAAAGCTTAATTAAAGACATAAAATTAAAATACGACATACAAGGAATTTAAAAAAACTAACTACTGCTTGGACAAGCTTCTTCTTCTCTCTTTTATAAACCCATTTGTCTTCTCTCTCTCCTTTGAGTGAATCCCAGCAAAAATTAGAGCCATTGGATGCCTAGGATTGATCTTGGCCTTTGGATCATTTTGGCGGGAAATAAGTTTTTGACCTGTTGGCTCTGAAACTAGCTGCTAGGGGGGGTGGCATTTATTGTGGTGGGGAAAGTGGGTGAATATGATGATGAGGGGGGAGGAAAAGGTTTGAGGTGACTGGAAAGTTGCAGGCAACTTGGAGGTTGAAGATAAGGTGTGGGGGCGGGTAAATGGTTTGACTGGATATTTGACCAAAGGTTCAAAATGAGTAATGACAGGGCCAAATGGTTAAGGCAGGGGTCAAAAATGGGTAAAGGGTCCATTTGGTAGGTTTAGTAATACAAGGACCTTTTTGCAATTCTCCAATCTTGAAGGACTAATCCTGCCATTTTCTGATTTTCCAGGGGTTAATCATGCACATTCTGATTTAATAACCCAAGGGCCAAACTTGACAATCTTTGAAAGTTTAAGGACCTAACTTGTCATTTTTGAAAGTTAAGGGACCTAAGTTGTAATTTTGAAAATTTAAATATCAAGGACCAGTTTTGACAACTTAAGAATCCCTAGGGACTTAAAATGATGTTTCTCTTTATTTAGATTTACCAGGGACTATTTTTGACAACTTTTGAAACTTGGGGGACTAAAACTGCCAATTATGCAAACTTGATACGTTTTTCACCAGATTTTGATATTTTTGCATTAAAAACACATAAAACACTTATTTGTGATATTTTTATCATTTTGATGCATTTCTGAGTGTTTTCAGATGTTTTTGCAGTTTAAATGGTACAAAAATGATGAGTATTTAGACACTCATCAACAACGCTTGGGTTTCTAACCTTAACCTATCACGTAATAGCTTACAAAACATTTCCAGGTCCAATCAAAATAGTTTTCAAGCACTTGTGTCCACATAAAACTTATTTAAACCAAATCACGCATTTCATCAAACCAAGTAACAATCATTTATTCAAATAAATCGAGCATTTGCATTTAATAAAAACGAGCATGTATTCTCCCCCAAAACAGTTTAAAAGCAAGTAAAAGTAGGGGCCATGAACTCACCTCGATACGAAGCAACGCAAGAATCACAACTGGCATTTGTGAGCAAAGCACAGCAGTCTCACAAGAAAAGCACAACGATATCCAAAAAGGAAAGCACAACGGTACGACATCGGCACAATCTAATAGAAATTTGCTATCTCAGAATAAATCTAGCAAAGCAAATTAATTTCCGAAAGACAACATGTCTTAGTTTTCATGGAATACTCGTGTCAAACGTTTCCAAAAATCCATTATCAATATCTCAAAATTTTAGTTTTAACATTTCGTGTGGTGGTAAGAAATCAAGACTCGACATACAACTCACGCCAAAAGTAACTCACACCAAAGCATAATATATATCCCAATATATTATGAGGAATAGTCAATAAGAATTGACCAAGACTCAACTCGAGTAGACAACGCCCAGGAAGAAGTCGAGGAACTAAAGACACATAATTATGCTAAGAAAGTAAGTTAATTGGTAAGTTTCGGTGTTTACCCATAATCCCCAAATAGCTTGCATAAAACAATCATGTTTTATAACCAATGATAAGTTTGAATTTGCAATTCAAACAATAAAAGTTTTATCACTTAAAAGAACACTTGTTTAGATCTTTGTTGTGTTTTATAAAAATGAAAGAGATTTGAATTTAAAAATATAAGTTTAGAATGATTTTATAAATTTTGGCATAATACGTTCATTCATAAAATCTTCCCAAGTCGTCACGACTTTTTAAATAAACCAAGTTTTAATTACAATATTTTATTTGCTTTGTTTATCGTTATCATTCGTTAAATTATTAGGCTTTGGATTTATTGAATATTTTGTGTCTGATCCGTATCCAATATATTAAATTCTTGCGAGTCTAATATATTATACTGTCTTGTCCCAAAATGTCCAATAATTTCCATCGTCTAATATTGTAAGTCCGATAACGATACAAATGTCCAATAATTAACCAAGTCCAAATTATAATCCATATTCAAATCCAAATCATAATCCCATGCTATTTAATTTGCTTCCAAAGTCAAATGTCATTCTTGAAGTATACCCGAAAATACCGATAACAGCAAGTCACGGCCAATGATCACAAGTACCAAATAAATAAGTCGCCTTAGTTAAATGATTAATAATCGCAAGTATCGTTACAAGTTAAATGGCCTAACAAAATAAACATTCTCTTATTGTACTTAGTGGGTTTAAACCACTATTAATCCAAACGCAAGACCTTGCTATTGAAAACGACACATAATTAAAAACTCTCCTAACCGCTGAAACAATTTGGTAAAAGAGCAGCAACAAACGCCCCTGATTAACTGAAAACAAAAACTCTCTATATGGATTTTCTTATCTGCATTGACCCGAACACAACACAAACAACACGCAACAAAACGCACCCTAACTGTTGGTAACAAAGTTCAAACAACGCACTTCTTGTGATTGAAATACAGCCACACCCAAACACGGACACGCTCGCAAAACTAACACCAGTCGAGACCCAAATCAGGTTCTAAACCTGACCCGTCTCGTGCATAACATGAATCAAACAAATCAGGAGCGAACCCCCTTAATGACTACCACATGAGTCCTATTGTCGAAATGTTTTTAATCAGATTAACCACACGAGTCTTAGTACCACACTAGACGAAAACACAAACTGACTCAAATTGATAAGCTAACACACTTTCAACAGGTTTACCACACCAAACGAATCATAAAAAAAAACTGCTTTATACACTTACGAATTTATAAAGGAAAACGTTTTTAAGTCGGTTTGATATTCCACGAAAACACACATCAGTTTATTTATGAAAACTAAGACGGATCACGCGATGACTTACCACAACGAGGAGAGAAAAGAGAACTGACGAAAAGAGGAGCAGCACAGCTGTGGTGGTCGTGACCACAACAAAACGGTGGCGGTGACTCTCGGTTGTAACCCCAAACAACGTGAAACCTCTTTATACTCATTTAAGACTATAAACCCAAGAATTTCGAATCTAAAATTTCAGATGTAGGGCGCGTTATAAGGATTGAACGCGAGTGCAATGCATAGAAACGACCGCAAGGGTCCGATCTATCATTTGGGAAGAGCGGTACATTTTTCCAGTGGCGCACGGCGGCGCATGGCGGCGGCAGCCGGTGGCAGAGGAGTGGTGGTCGGAAAATTTGAGAGAGAAAGGGAGGTGAGAGTTTATGAGAGAGAAAGAGTGCGTATAATATGAGGAGAGAGAGAGAGGATGGGAGTATTTATACTCCCAGGAGGACTAGTCTTGCCATTTCTCAAAGTAGAGGGTGGCGGGCAGAAATAACTCGCAGGGACCATTGCTGTAATTCTCGTAAACTTTGCAATACTTAAGCTCGGGACTCATTTGGACCATCAAACGATCAATTCGACTCACGAAAACTTCGCCATTGAGTTTAGAATAAATTTTCCAATGATAACGAGTATTTACACGACTATTTCTCGCAATTAAAACAACGAACAAATCAAGATGATTAACAGGTTTATAGTTGTTTCGGTACGCATTGTGTCTAAAATTTACGTTTCGCGAGATAACTTTCTCGTTTTCACGTCAAATGAGCTTAGGAAAGTTTGTAAATGAAAATTTGACAAATTTTCTCAGAAACGAATATCAAGAAAAGTGCGGGTTGTCACAGACTTCCCTCCTTAACGGAATCGCGTCCTCGCGATTCAATTCGAGTTATCTGTTAGATTTGAAAAGAGATGAGGATACTTCCTCAAGGTTCCATTTTCACGTTCTCACGCGAATTTGAGATGTTTCTTAGAGTTTCCACCGATCAGTAAAAATAGAAAAACGACTTTGCTCAAGTCATTTGACCTCACGTTTCACGATTTTGATAGGTTCATCAACACAACTTAGGCGTTCGTCGATATGGATATCTCCCAGCAAGGACAATAATTGTTTTCAACAGTGAGGCATTACTCTGATTACGCATAGGGAAAACGTCATGAATAACTAAGCTCCGATGGTAGCTCAAGGCTCTAGGCTACCAGTTCAGCTTTAGAAAGAGTCTTAAAAAGGATCAACACAACGAAGATTAAACTTTCCACATTTAGTAAACGTATCACACAATCTATGGTGAGATTTTAAGTATAGCTTCGTCTCCAATCATGGAGTCTCAAAGATTTATGTCATTCATCCATCGTAGCTCTTCTGATGATCATGAGCAGTTTGCATTCTGCTTTTGATTTAAAAAAAATCTCTCGACAGATTCATGAACAGTTTCAGGATAGCAAGTTGGGTATCTCCCACTTAAATCCGACGAATTGTTGAGTGAAAATTTTCAACCATGAAGTACCTCGTACAACTTGGCTATAGTTATATGAGATTTCGACCAATGGGAGGTGTCTATCCCAACCAGTGTGGAAATCGATCACGCAGATACGCAACATGTCCTCTAACATTTAAATAATTCTTTCACTCAAGCCAACAGTCTATGGATGGTATCCAATACTCATACCAAGACTTGTTCTCATGGCTCTTGGAGTGATTACTAGAAACTTGATGTGAAACGACTTGTGAAACAGTTGAGAGGATATCAAGAATACAATCCATTGTGTACAAACAACAGCAAGGTCAAAATCTCGATAACAGCAAAACATTTCGTAGGATGACCGCAAAATGGTTAGTAGGATAATCGAAATCAGCTTGTACGACTATAGTGGCACGACTCAAAATTTCATAAGGAGTTAGCAATATAATTGATATTCTCGAGAGACGAATGAAGGGTTAGGCATCAGCTCCAAGGATCGCGGTTCAAGTTACTCCTTAAAGACTTAAGGTTTCTGTTGGGCCAACAAAATCTCCGTCGAAAAGATAGTTAATCAAATTCAGACTATGACTCTGAAGGAGGGCATTAATTACTACTAGCAATCAATAGATTGATTCCGTAGTGCACTTAATACTTAACACAGAAAGATACAGCATTCAAATTCAACGTCATAATTTCCAAAAGAAATTCGACTACCAATCGGTATTAAATTAAATTCTAAATACAATTGAACGACGATAGTTCCATAAAGTTATGCTAAAAGCATTCACATCGATAGAGCGCAAGGTGCAACATCAAAAGAACAACATCAATGGGATAATCATCGATAGAAGATAAGGCTTGGAGTAGAGGCATCTACAACAGGGTCAAAACAAAACAACGAGAATAAGCGAATCCATTTTCACCATAGGAACCAAAATCGCAGAATCTAACAATCTAAATTCAACGTAGCCAAGATCGATTCCAAATATTCCAAGAAGCGCGATGAGCTTATTACAACTTCACGCAACCCAAATGCAACTTGTGATCAATCAGGTCTAACCTGACCCGATGCAAAACAAGGTCTTACAGTTCCAACGATTCCAAAAATAATCCGAAGTCAAATAATGATTAGACAGCGACGAATAGCGATTCATAGCAAAGGAAGGATATCGTGATAAACAAGAATTTGTGATGCCAGTGTATTGTGTGTGAAGGAAAGCTTTTATAAAATTTCATGCTCGGATACACACACCAAAACTTTTCCATTTCCCATATCAAACCAAAAACCAGCCGGACATAATTCTATTATAACTACTCCAAGTATCGCAAAATTCACCTCTGAGTCGGACATAGGTGATCAGGCTATGTCCCACTGTCCCTGGTTGAATATAGGTGATCAGTCTATATTCACCCGAGGTTCAATGAATTTTGATATACTTGACTTAATTACTCTAGCCTCATGTCTTTCACTTTCCAAAATCCATTTTCAAAAGATTAAAACAAGTGTCCACACGAAAGGACGAGTGACGAGATTGTGCAGCGAAAGAGGCGCAATGCTACAACGAGTACGGTGCGTAAACATAAGTATGTCAAAGATACTTATAGCATATAGCGAAAATAAATGTACTCATCCAATAGTAAGGCACACATCTCATCAAATATACTAGCAATTAAAGTCACCAGTGAGGCATTGGCTTGGCAGGCAGGCACGTGTCGGTCATAGGGTTAAATTTTCATAAAAGTGGTTATAGTCTAGGTTTTGAAAATTTACCCAGTTCTCTATAACCTAGGCTCTGATACCAATCTGAAACACCCTCAAAAATCGGGTTTTAGCGGAAGCATACAAGTTTTGGGTGCTACTAATCGGTATCACAACACAAGCATAGAGTAAAAGGTTTTTCTTAAGAAAACTCATTTATTTAATAAAATCAATGTTTACAATAAAATTTAATGCGGAAATAGGCCCTTAATAAATAAGCGGTCCCCAAATACAAATATCAGGGTCGTCTATGACCATGCCATGCCATTGCCCAAGCGCCTCCAAAAGTAAAAAATCGCCTCAATACCTGAGAATACACGCTAAAAGTGTCAACACGAGGTTGGTGAGTTCATAGGTTTTCATAAAAGTATTGCGAGTTCAAAAGATCCTTTCGATCATTGTGATACCCACAATGTCTCGAAAACAAGGTTTACCTTTAAGAAAAAGAATATAAAGGTGGAACACAAGGTTTTCAAGTGCAAATCAATTCTCATAACAAGTCAAACTTAACCGAGGCATACCCTGCCTAATTCGCAGTATCAAAATATTTATCCGCAAAAAAAATAATTCAAAACAGTTACTTGGACCATAACAAATCAAACACTACAACGAATATAGTGTCACGCAAGCTTAACTATTACGCAGGCTAAGTCAATGAAACTATCACTAGATAGCACGAGCCGTGAATATCTCTAAACACACTAACAATCGACATGTTATACGTCATGGCAAGTTGGTGCATCCACAAATCCGGGTGAAATCCCTGGCAAGTTGGGCAACCAAAGTCCAGACGGGGTGGTCAACCACGATAGATCTATCCATAACATTCGCACCATCCTGAGCCAGGATGTAACCATTCATAACAACGCTTCGGTTTCTAACCTTAACCTATCACGTAATAGCTTACAAAACATTTCCAGGTCCAATCAAAATAGTTTTCAAGCACTTGTGTCCACATAAAACTTATTTAAACCAAATCACGCATTTCATCAAACAAAGTAACAATCATTTATTCAAATAAATCGAGCATTTGCATTTAATAAAAACGAGCATGTATTCTCCCCCAAAACAGTTTAAAAGAAAGTAAAAGTAGGGGCCATGAACTCACCTCGATACGAAGCAACGCAAGAATCACAACTGGCATTTGTGAGCAAAGCACAGCAGTCTCACAAGAAAAGCACAACGATATCCAAAAAGGAAAGCACAACGGTACGACATCGGCACAATCTAATAGAAATTTGCTATCTCAGAATAAATCTAGCAAAGCAAATTAATTTCCGAAAGACAACATGTCTTAGTTTTCGTGGAATACTCGTGTCAAACATTTCCAAAAATCCATTATCAATATCTCAAAATTTTAGTTTTAACATTTCGTGTGGTGGTAAGAAATCAAGACTCGACATACAACTCACGCCAAAAGTAACTCACACCAAATCATAATATATATCCCAATATATTATGAGGAATAGTCAATAAGAATTGACCAAGACTCAACTTGAGTAGACAACGACCAGGAAGAAGTCGAGGAACTAAAGACACATAATTATGCAATTCAAACAATAAAAGTTTTATCACTTAAAAGAACACTTGTTTAGATCTTTGTTGTGTTTTATAAAAATGAAAGAGATTTGAATTTAAAAATATAAGTTTAGAATGATTTTATAAATTTCGGCATAATACATTCATTCATAAAATCTTCCCAAGTCGTCACGACTTTTTAAATAAACCAAGTTTTAATTACAATATTTTATTTGCTTTGTTTATCGTTATCATTCGTTAAATTATTAGGCTTTGGATTTATTGAATATTTTATGTCCGATCCGTATCCAATATATTAAATTCTTGCGAGTCTAATATATTATACTGTCTTGTCCCAAAATGTCCAATAATTTCCATCATCTAATATTGTAAGTCCGATAACGATACAAATGTCCAATAATTAACCAAGTCCAAATTATAATCCATATTCAAATCCAAATCATAATCCCATGCTATTTAATTTGCTTCCAAAGTCAAATGTCATTCTTGAAGTATACCCGAAAATACCGATAACAGCAAGTCACGGCCAATGATCACAAGTACCAAATAAATAAGTCACCTTAGTTAAATGATTAATAATCGCAAGTATCGTTACAAGTTAAATGGCCTAACAAAATAAACATTCTCTTATTGTACTTAGTGGGTTTAAACCCCTGATAAACTCTCCTAACCGCTGAAACAATTTGGTAAAAGAGCAGCAACAAACGCCCCTGATAAACTGAAAACAACAACTCTCTATATGGATTTTCTTATCTGCTTTGACCCGAACACAACACAAACAACACGCAACAAAACGCACCCTAACTGTTGGTAACAAAGTTCAAACAACGCACTTCTTGTGACTGAAATACAGCCACACCCAAACACGGACACGCTCGCAAAACTAACACCAGTCGAGACCCAAATCAGGTTCTAAACCTGACCCGTCTCGTGCATAACATGAATCAAACAAATCAGGAGCGAACCCCCTTAATGACTACCACACGAGTCCTATTGTCGAAATGTTTTTAATCAGATTAACCACACGAGTCTTAGTACCACACTAGACGAAAACACAAACTGACTCAAATTGATAAGCTAACACACTTTCAACAGGTTTACCACACCAAACGAATCATAAAAAAAAACTGCTTTATACACTTACGAATTTATAAAGGAAAGCGTTTTTAAGTCGGTTTGATATTCCACGAAAACTCACATCAGTTTATTTATGAAAACTAAGAAGGATCAAGCGATGACTTACCACAACAAGGAGAGAAAAGAGAACTGACGAAAAGAGGAGCAGCACGGCTGTGGTGGCCGTGACCACAACAACGGTGGCGGTGACTCTCGGTTGTAACCCCAAACAACGTGAAACCTCTTTATACTCATTTAAGACTATAAACCCAAGAATTTCGAATCTAAAATTTTAGATGTAGGGCGCATTATAAGGATTGAACGTGAGTGCAATGCATAGAAACGACCGCAAGGGTCCGATCTATCATTTGGGAAGAGCGGTACATTTTTCCAGTGGCGCACGGCGGCGCGTGGCGGCGGCAGCCGGTGGCAGAGGAGTGGTGGTCGGAAAATTTGAGAGAGAAAGGGAGGTGAGAGTTTATGAGAGAGAAAGAGTGCGTATATTATGAGGAGAGATAGAGAGGATGGGAGTATTTATACTCCCAGGAGGACTAGTCTTGCCATTTCTCAAAGTAGAGGGTGGCAGGCAGAAATAACTCGCAGGGACCATTGCTGTAATTCTCGTAAACTTTGCAATACTTAAGCTCGGGACTCATTTGGACCATCAAACGATCGATTGGACTTACGAAAACTTCGCCATTGAGTTTAGAATAAATTTTCCAATGATAACGAGTATTTACACGACTATTTCTCGCAATTAAAACAACGAACAAATCAAGATGATTAACAGGTTTATAGTTGTTTCGGTACGCGTTGTGTCTAAAATTTACGTTTCGCGAGATAACTTTCTCGTTTTCACGTCAAATGAGCTTAGGAAAGTTTGTAAATGAAAATTTGACAAATTTTCTCATAAACGAATATCAAGAAAAGTGCGGGTTGTCACATATTGGTACTCTTTTCGGTCGTTAATTAAAATTATGTTTGGACAACCTTCTGATTTGAGCATATTTGTATGTGAAAAAAATGATAACCTAAAGTTATTGGCTTATTAATTTTTTAAGTTAGAAAGCCTTATTCAAAACGTTTAGCTTCTGGAAATAACAACAGTAAACTAGGTAATAAGGATGTTGGTTAAGGCTTATTTCGGAGTTATACAGCTTATGTTTCATACTTTACCATCAATTGTTTTATATAATTTTGGCTTTGCTGAATATGTGGCTTATTAATTGATTGATTAATGAATACTCAGAACGCTTTTGAATAGCAGTGGTTCAGCTGGAGGAAAATATTGTTCATCTGACACAACCGCCACTTTAGTTGAAGACAAATAGTGCACCGACGTTTGTTTTGTTCCATATATAGAGTACTCAGTACGCTATTGAATAGCAGTGGTTCAGTTGGAGAAAAATATTCTTCGTCTGGCACTACCGGCTCTTCAAAATTGGAGAAACACCTTATCTTGGCGGGGCGTTTAGTAACGTAGGCATGCAGGTCTTTCTGCCTTTATTTTGCTACACGTTTATGATTTACTTCTGAACGATGTTTCAAAGCTTTAAAAAGGTCTTTTCTTGGCTGGGCGTTTACTAGCACAGCCATGAAGCATTCAAGGTTAAACATGACTCCTAGAGAGTTACCAAAATATGAAGTTTGCTCTCTGAATCATATGATCTTGGTCATTCGAGGTCTGAACCATAACTTGGCGGGCGAAAGACCGGATGGCGTCGTAGCATAATTGCTATTACGCAACCGAGCTTCTTTGCAGCCACGCCTAAGTTATGTCGTTTCTCACCATTTTTCAGTTAAAAATGTGAGCCTCATGACCTATGTTGCATCATTTTCACGGTTTCTGAGTTTTGTATCCATTTGTTTGGTGGTGTTGTCGCTATAGGTGCACCTGATTTCACTACACGACCTGAAACAGCAGGTGGTGGAATGAAACCAAACATCGGTGTACTATTTTTATAGTTTTATAACGTTATTTTCATGTTACGCAAGGTTTAGTTGTGGGCGTCCTAGGCTTTAACATGTGCCAAGCTGTGGGCTGGCAAAAATGATCCAAAGTGGTATACCTTTGGTCTTTGTTAGTGCGATACATATATGGCTATTCGTTTCCTTTCGTTAAAGGTTTTCTTACTTCTTCTTCTCTCTGCGTATTTTGAGTTGGTACGCCTGTTTTTTTGGTGGATGATTGATTGTTGCATGTTTGGTTTTGTTGATGTTCATTTGTTATTGCATGCTTATTCTTGGTTATTTCTTATGGGGTTTTGATTGCGAAAGCGCTTTATGTTGTCTAGGATGAATTGCTTAAAAACACTTCTATGTTTCAGATGCATACCTGAAAAATTAGCAGTATCACATCTGCATAACTCGCATGTTCTCTATTTCGAACGTTTAGTCACCCCGTACATGTTTCGATTGTTGCAGATGGAATTGTAGGGCTGATCAGGTTGTTCTCATCGCTACTGATGCGGCAACGGTGACTTTATACGGCCCATGGATAAACTGAGGATCTCCGGAAGTTGGCATGGCAGCCTGCTTGGTTTGCAGCCATGCCGGACGTACCCTGTTTTTTCGGCTTACTTCCTGTTGTAACCCTAATGTTGTTGGACTTTATTCGATAAAAGGTTGTGGGCATCAATACTGAAGAGGCAATGATGATTTTATATGAGTTCCGGAAAAAATACAGTTGTCAGGAACGTGGCAAGGCAACGTACTCGGTTTGCAGCCATGCTGGATGTACTCTGTTTTTCTGGGTTACTTCCATGTCTGAGCCTCATATTTTGGTTGGCCCTAATGGGAGAGCGGTACGAAAGTCCGTTGTCTTTTATTCGATGTCGGTTAAGAAACAGGAATTTCCTGGGGCTTTGCCTGGTGGCTTAGTTGTTTCACAATATTGGGAAATCCCACGATAATAAGGGGCTATGATGAGTTTCAACGGGTCATGCTAAAAGCGAGACAACCTACACCTTGGAACGGCAACCTGTTGCGGTTGCAACCATGGTGGGCGCGTCCGATTTTTCTAAATTTCACCCTATCTGAGCCTGCCTTTTGTAACGTAGCAGACAACGGAGCCTTCACCTTTCGTCATTGGTAGGTTCTACTTCATCTCATGCTAAGTGAATAAGTTTTGTTGTCGCATTAACAGTTGAATATCAAATATTAGAATTGTATGCATAACGGATTAACTTTCCAGATTATCTACTGGGTTGGGTTTTGGGTCAGCACCAGTTACGAGTCAAAACATACTGGGGTGAAAATAGGACATTGACATTTATGGTCTACGAGATGTCTCATGGTTTAGTTTTAAAGTATCAAACACCATGTTAGTGACGTTTTGGCCTAGCTTTATATTGTATCAACTAAGTTCTTTACGTCTATGTTTTTTCTTTTTCAAACATTGGAAAGTATATCAGATATGATCTTTCTATAATTTTTAAGCATTAAAGAAACGGCTCATAGTACCTCTTATCGAACTGAATAGTCGTGCCATCGATTCGAATATTTCCAGTTGGAAGAACATCGCAATCTTCATTTGCTAATATTGATGCGAGATTTAAGATACCGGTTTGTTTTATTTTTCCCCTCGAATTTCTTTCGTTGTCGCAATGGTCTGGCAGTACGTCTGCTGAAGACCTTTGCACAAAGGTTGTCGAAATAGCAAAAGGGATTTGAGGGGCGATTGCGAACAAAGTAGATTCTTTTTAAAGAAAAAAAGGAACAAAAAAATCAAAAACCTTATTACCAGTTTGGTTATTTGTTTTTTTTCTGTTTAAGTGGTAATTGACTCTATACTTTCTTTTTTCAGGAACTTTAACATGCGGTTTTCCTTTTTTTGGGTTTCAGGCTATCATTGTGACAATGATTGTAGCGACCAGTATTCGGCCAAGAAAAACTAATCGTACTACTGATGTACTGGGATTGCTTTTTCTTGATTGAATACTAATCACCACTTTGCGAGGTAATAGGATGGTACAAGTGGCGCAGAAATGCTATTCTTGAATACCTGAAACGCTTTTGAATAACAGTGGCTCAGTTGGAGCAAAATATTGTTCGTTTAACACTACTGATTCTTCAAAGCTTGAGAAAGGCCTTATCTTGGTGTGGCGTTCAGTAACGCAGCCATCGAGGTTTCCTTGTCTTTCTTTTGCTACACTTTTAAGGTTTATTATTGACTGGTAATTCAAACCTTTAGAAAGGTCTTTTCTTGGCGGGGCGTTTATTGTAACGCATCCATGGCGGCTTTTGTTGCTTTCTTATGGTCCTTGCAGTGGTAATTGACTCTATACTTTCTTATTTCAAGAACTTTAAAATGCGGTTTTCCATTTTTTTGGTTTTCAAGCTATCATTGGGACAATGATTGGAGTGACCAGTATTCGGCCAAGAAAAACTAATCCTACTATTGATGTACTGGGATTGCTTTTTCTTGGTTGAATACTGATCACCACTTTGCGAGGTAATAGGATGGTACACGTGGCGCGGAAATGCTATTCTTGAATACCTGAAACGCTTTTGAATAGCAGTGGTTCAGTTGGAGATAAATATTGTTCGTTTAACACTACTGATACTTCAAAGCTTGAGAAAGGCCTTATCTTGGCGTGGCGTTCAATAACGCAGCCATCTAGGTTTTCTTGCCTTTCTATTGCTACAATTTTAAAGTCTATTATTGACTGGTAATTCAAACCTTTAGAAAGGTCTTTTCTTGGCGGGGCGTTTATTGTAACGCATCCATGGAGGCTTTTGTTGCTTTCTTATGGTCCTTGCAGATGTTGAGTGGTTTTGGCTTTGTGGCTTTCGTAAAGGTTGGTTTTGGTTCTATCACCATTTCGTATTCTTAAATGGATATATATATATGATTACGATCACAAAACGTCAGCATGCCTGTCGTCAAAGGTTTTGAAATAGTTGTGCGGTCAGTGTTTGTTGCATGATCGCGCTATCGTGTACATGAATTTTAACCTTCTTTCTTTCTATAGGCGATGACGATAATATGTTGACCATTACGTGTACATTTTCTTGGTTCGTGATTGGCTCCCAAACAGTCAAGTTTAATCACACAAGCTAACCACTTGTGAATGGTCAACCGTAATAAACTTAAAACAGCTCAGAAAGCAATACAATTAAGATAAGAGGAATATAGTGGATTCCTGGGTCGTTAAGTCCCACGGAGGATGAATGGTGTTTAACACGTTCAGATGTCGAATAATCACTAAGGATAGTGATCAGTAAGGATTTTGAGATATTTATACCTAAAGAAAACGTTTTGTAAATTACAGGGGCTTAAATGCAAATTAAAGAAAATTAAAAAGCTAAAATATATTAAATAAACGCTATCAATATTTTTACAATGATGTTTTTCTTGATTTATAAAACAAAATAACTTAAATAAACTATTTTAATTAAAACGTAAACTTAAATTATCTAAAAACGTGACTTAAAATGAAAACGTACGTTATTTATAAAAATTACGCGAGTGCGCAAGCAAAAACGTAAAATTTGTGAAATAAAAGTCCTACGAGTGTAAAAACAATTTTCTTACTTACTATATGACAAAAGAAAATTTTAGAAAAAAGATTTATATTTTTTTGACTTTTATATTTTTTATTATGAATTAAATACTATTTTAGACTAATTAAATGATTAAAAATACTAAAACTATTAAGAAAAATCTGAAACTCTTTTATAAAATACTTTATACTAATACAAAGTTAAGAAAAATACAAAAGTTGAAAAAGCTAGTTTAAATAAGCTGAAAATAAGCTAAGAAGCTCATATAAGCTAAAAATGAAAACAAGGGTTATATATTAAGTATTGCAAAGATAAACCAGAAAAAGACCCAAGGGCAGTTGGTGAGGTGTGTGTGTGGTGAGCTGGGTGGCCAGGGTTCGAATCCCAGCAACTCCCTTTTTGCTTTTTTTTATATATTTTTGGACTTTTTCTTTTACAAATTAAATAAGCACAATGAAATAAGCAATATTTAAAACTGGAACTTTTTATCAAAATCACTAATAAGCTCTGAATAAGCTTATTTATCTCAACAGTGGGCTAGAATATGGAATAAGCACAAGATTTAAGCCAAGAAGCTAATAAGCTAAAAAATAAGTACAAGTTAAATGAAAATAAGCTAAACAACTTATAATAAGCTAAAATTACAACTGAACAAGCACAAAAACTTATAAATAAGCACTGAGCAAGTTCCAAATAAGCACAAGTTAGACTTATTGCACAGGACACTATATGGTTTTACCAGGTACATTTAAGCTAAATTTTAAGCACTTTAATAAGCTAAGAAATTAAAATAAACACTTGGACTAACAAGTATACTAGCTTAACTCTCTAAAAAGCTAATTTCCAAAGTTTGGACTACAATAATAAGCTTGGGAGAAGCTTTTGAAAAAGCTGATAACCACTGACTAACTGGTGTACACAAGAAATGGACAAGATAAAAAATACTTAGCAGGCTTATTAATTAAGCTACAAAGTACAAAATTAAGCTTGTAACCTTGAGACAGCTAGGTAAGCTTCTCAAAAAGCTAAGGTACATAAGCTAGGGCTCAATAATAAGCTCTCTAAGAGCTTGTGAAATAGCATGCAACTCTGTGCACATGGCAGTTTTTCAAATAAGGACTCAAAATATACTAAGCAATAAGCACTTAATAAGCTAATTAGAAGTAAACTTATATTTTTCTAATTAAGATAAGCAGCTAAAGTTTAATATCCCAAAAGCTTATATCCTAACTCTTAATATTATGTCCTATATAAAATTATCCATTTTATTCAAAAACGACTATATTGAAATTTTGACTTTTTATCTTACACTAAAACTTTGACTTATATGAACTTTGAATCAATTCTATGGACTGATTAAGTTGTATTAAGGTGTGTTAAGACTGATTTGATCAATCTTATCAACTTATAAGCAAGAAAACAAGATCATGAATCATGAAAATTCAACAGTTAATGAACAAGGTGAGATCAAAGGATGTTTTGACTTTTTAACAAATGACCACTGGTTTTCTTTGTATGTTTGAGTTATTAGATGCTTATAGGACACAGAATAACAACAAACAACAACACAAATGGCTTCTAACCCAGATAACAAAGCAAATCCAAACAATCTTTATAAAACTGTTTTGGTGATTTTTCAAATGATTCCAAAGATTAAGGCCATGAAACTGATTTAAGACTTAATATTATCACTTAATGAGACTATATAAACACTAAACAACAACAATAACATCATTTAAACTAAGAAATGGTAATTATGCTAATTAACTGTTAAAGTAAGATTTTTACTAACTACAAATGAAAGAGAGCAACCAACTGATTTTAATGTTTAGTTACACTTAAATATAACTAAGAAACACAAAAGCACAAAGATTTAAGCTATTGAATGATTCAAACAGTGAAATGCCAAAACTGAACAATAGGCTTACAAGTGGCTTCCAAGCTCAAAACTGAAAACTGAGGCACACAAACACAACCTAAAGCTTCCCAATAAGCACTAAACCCAAGGGCAATCCACAATTTACCCTGCTCCATCTTTGATAACATTCACCATGGATTTTTTATTTTTTTACTAATTTATTTGTATTTTTGGTGAATTTTGAGTTTGACTTCTAAACTGATTTTAAAGGTTTCTAAAAGCTTAAATAAGCTTTCTAGGAGCTTACATGAGCTATTTCAGTCCAAAACAACAACTAAAAACAACATTCGAATCATATTGAGATTTTTTTACTTGAAAATGCATAAACTTGAAATAAAACTGAAAATTGAAATTGAGTACTTAAAACAGATTCACATACACTTGAAAAGCTTGAACAAAGTACTTGGAAGACTTAAATTACACTGGAAAGCTTAAAATAATAATAACGACTAAAGAAAATAAAAATTATTCTAGATATGTCTTCACATTGCTTCAAACTTGTATATAAAGATATTTTTGGAGCTTGTCGACATCTCTGAACATATCCCACCTTATCTGAGCCATTGGATCTTCATATTTCATCATATTCGTACAAGTGTAGTTTTGGCGCCAAAATAGTCAAGAGCAGGTTATTGCATTTAAAGAAGTTTGGGGGATTGTGGAGGTGGAGGGGAGATGTATACAAGTGGAAAAACAGGTGGAAAGGTGGAAAATTGGTGGAAAACTGCTATGGTTTTGGAATGCAGGCAAGGTAGAAGAGAGTGAACAGTGTAGGTTGTTTTGGGCGCGCGTTGACCGGATTTGACCGAGGGATATTATAAGTGGGGGTTCATAATTGGGGGGGGTCACAGGTATAAATGGCAGGGGGTCAAGTGTTTTGGCTGGGGTTCTAAATACACAAAAGGTCCGATTGGTATTAATTAAGCACAAGGACCATTTTTGCAATTTATGCAAAGTTAAGGGACTGAACCTGTCCATTTTCCAAAGTTCTCACAAGGACCAATCCTGCCAAATGTGAATAGTATAAGGACCATATTTGATAATTTCCCATTTTTAAATATCCAAGGACCTTATTTGACATTTTCAAAACTTGAGGGACTAAAGTTGCAATTTTGCAATTTTAAATTTCAAGGACTTGTTTTGACAACTTCATGAATCCCTAAGGACTTAAAATGATATTTTACAAGTTTGGAATATCCAGGGACTGTTTTTGACTACTTTTGAAACTTGGGGGACTAAAACTGCCAATTATGCAAACTTGATACGTTTTTCATCTAATTTTGATATTTTTGCATTTAAAACACATAAAACACTTATTTGTGATATTTTCATCATTTTGATGCATTTCTGAGTGTTTTCAGATGTTTTTGGCATTCTAAACAGTATAAAAATGATGAGTATTTGCACACTCATCAATCCCCCACACTAAGATATTGCTAGTCCCTAGCAATGTTTTGAGAAAAATTAATGGATTTCATCTCTTTACCAAAAGCCATTACTTCTGGAGTAGCCAGTTGTTTTAGTTCAAGTAAGAACCTTGGTACAATGATAACCAAATGATTTTGAGCAAATCATAAGCTGTAAACGGATTTGATTTGTTTTTACCAGAAGCCGTTTGCTTCTGGACTAGCCAACTCTTAGATAAACTATCTTTGGTGAGCCGATTACCAATTATGGTTTTTCCACTGCCTTTACCACAAGCCATAAACTTGCGGGCTAGCCAACTTTTCACTAATTAAATATATGGTGAGTTGAACACCATACAATTTTAGGCAAATTGCAAGCCATAAACGGATTTGAGATATCTTTACCAAGAGCCGTTTGCTCCTGGATTAGCCAATCCTTATGTGGGTTAGACATGGCGGACTGATTACCATTTGCTGAGTAAGTGAAAAACACTTACTTCCAAAAAAAAAATTTTGGCCAAAAACGGGGGAATTGGGTGGTATAATTACATGATAAAATTCGTGAGAATTCCCCCCCCCCCCACACTAGAAATGAATATTGCCCTCAATATTCAAAGTACCGGCGGTTATGCCGAAACATAGAACATAAAAGGGAAATATTACGGCCATTATTTTGTTTTTGATATATACATTTTTTTTTTTTTTTTTAATAGAGAACTTATATACAACAGCGGGGGGCAACTCCCCCACACTAGGGTGATACTCACGGGTGAAAACCCATGTGTTGTGTGCTACTGTTTTTGATTCCCGAGTCACTAGCTTGACTCGATCCCCGCATTCATTGGTTCATGGGGAAAGTTTGTAGATCCGGGACAACCACGGGTGGAATGTCCTCTCCAAAACAGTGCTTTAGTCGATGACCATTCACTTTAAAATTTGGACCATCAGGTTGAGATAACTCAATGGTACCATAAGGATAAACCTTAGCAATGGTAAATGGACCAGACCAACGGGACTTGAGCTTTCCCGAGAATATCTTCAATCTTGAATTGAAAAGAAGGACTCGATCACCAACGTTGAAAACGCGGTTCTTGATTTTAGAGTCATGAATCTTCTTTGTCTTTTGTTTGTAGATCAAAGAGTTCTCGTATGCTTGATCACGGAGTTCATTTAGTTCATTCATTTGAACTTTTCTGTGATCACCAGCTGTCTGAATATCGAAGTTGGCATGTTTTAAGGCCCAGTATGCCTTGTGCTCAAGCTCAATCGGAAGATGACATGCCTTTCCGTACACTAGCTTGTATGGAGTACACCCGATTGGTGTTTTGTAAGCTGTACGGAAGGCCCAGAGTGCGTCATCTAGTTTATCCGACCAGGATGCACGATTTTCGCCTACTGTCCTTTCCAAAATTCTTTTTATACCACGGTTAGAAACTTCCACTTGCCCACTTGTTTGGGGGTGGTATGCAGTAGAGAGACGGTGGGTTACACCATACTTTTGCATGACACGATCAAATTGATCATTGCAGAAATGTGTACCACGATCACTGATTATAGCTCGTGGAGTTCCAAACCTAGCAAAAAGAGATTTTAAAAACTTCACAACAACTCGGGCATCGTTGGTGGGTAAAGCTTTTGCTTCAACCCATTTTGACAAATACTCAACAGCCACAAGTATGTATTTGTTTCCTCGAGATGATGGAAATGGCCCCATAAAGTCAATGCACCAGATGTCAAATATCTCACACACTTGAATGGCGTTTTGCGGCATTTCATTTCTTTGAGAGATATTTCCGTGACGTTGACAAGCGTCACAGGTTTTGACAAAATCGTGGGCATCCTTATAAATCGTGGGCCAATAAAACCCGGAATCAAACACCTTTTTGGCGGTGTAGTTTGGACTATGATGTCCCCCAGTGGGTCCAGCAAGGCAAGCTTTGAGAATGTCAATAGCTTCTTGTCCATAAACACACCGTCGGATGACTTGATCCGCACAGATTTTGAATAAGTAGGGGTCGTCCCAGAAGTAATGTTTAACATCTTTGAAGAATTTGTTCTTCTGTTGGGTCGACATCCCTTTCACTATGAAGTTACCCGCATGGTAATTTGCGAAGTCAGCAAACCATGGGGTAGAAGAGTTTCCACGAAAAGAAACCGTATTGAGTGTCTCGAGAGGAAATGTTTCATTTATTTCCTTTTTCTCGAAAACATCTTGGTGAGGGTTCTCTAATCGGGACAGATGATCAGCAGCCAGGTTCTCAGCTCCTTTTTTATCACGTATAATGGTATCAAATTCCTGGAGGAGGAGAACCCAACGGAGCAATCTCGGTTTTGCATCTTGTTTTGCAAAGAGATATTTTAGAGCCGAGTGATCCGTATACACCACACATTTGGTCAAGATTAAGTACGGCCGAAACTTCTCAAACGCATACACCACGGCTAATAGCTCTTTTTCTGTGGTGGTGTAATGGGTTTGAGCTTCAGTCATAGTTTTACTTGCGTAGTGGATAGGCTGAAAATGCTTGGATCTACGTTGCCCTAAGACTGCACCGATAGCAAAATCACTTGCATCGCACATGAGCTCAAAAGGCAAGTCCCAGTCGGGAGCAACGAGAATGGGTGCTTCAGTAAGCTTTTTCTTTAATTTTTCAAAAGCTTCGATGCACTCGGGTGAGAAGATAAAAGGAGCATCTTTTTCAAGAAGATGAGTCATAGGCCGGGCGATTTTAGAAAAATCTTGTATGAATCTACGATAGAAACCGGCATGACCTAAAAAACTCCTAATACCTTTGACGGTAGTAGGATGAGGCAGTTTAGCAATAACATCGACTTTTGCTCTATCAACCTCAATCCCGTTTTTTGAAATCTTATGGCCAAGGACTATGCCTTCTTTGACCATAAAGTGGCTCTTCTCCCAATTTAGAAAAAGATTGGTGTCTTCACACCGTTTGAGCATTTTATCTAAATGGGAGAGACATGTTTGAAATGAGTCTCCAATGACCGAGAAGTCATCCATAAACACCTCCATTGTTTCCCCGATCATGTCGTGGAAAATGGCCATCATACATCGTTGGAACGTGCCAGGAGCATTACATAGGCCAAAAGGCATACGTCTGTAGGCAAAAGTTCCGTATGGGCAGGTGAATGTGGTCTTTTCTTGATCCTTTGGATCAATGGGAATCTGAAAATACCCCGAGAAACCATCAAGGAAACAATAGTACTCATTCCCTGCTAATCTCTCAAGCATTTGGTCCATGAAGGGTAGAGGAAAATGGTCTTTACGGGTAGCGTCATTCAACTTACGATAGTCAATGCACACACGCCATCCCGTAACCAATCTAGTTGGAATTAACTCGTTTTCTTCATTTGTGACAACAGTTATGCCACCCTGTTTAGGAACACAATGAATTGGGCTAACCCAAGGACTATCTGAGATCGGGTAAATCAATCCTGCATCAAGAAGTTTGATAACCTCCTGTTTGATAACATCATGGATTTTTGGATTTACTCTTCTCTGATGTTGAACTGCTGGTTTGAAGTCATCCTCCATCAAGATTTTGTGAGTACAAAATTCAGGGTTGATACCCTTAATGTCAGAGAGTTTCCAAGCAATTGCTTGCTTGTGTGACTTCAAGACCTTTATGAGAGCAGTCTTTTCATCTTTACTCAAATCTCGAGCAATAATGACTGGTAATTTATCATCACCTTCAAGAAATGCATACTCGAGATGAGGCGGTAAGTCCTTAAGTTCGACTTCAGGAAATTCTTCAGTTTTCTCAACTGACTTGACTTCCTTGTTATGAAGCTCGACGGGAGGGAGTGATGATGGATCATCATTAAGTAACTTCTCAATGAGAAGTATGTCCCCCTCGATGTCGATGGGAGCGTGATTAATTTCCCATGGAACAGAATCACTAGACAAGTAGGCTTCAATCTCTTCCAAGATGAAGTCACTTTCCTCAAATAGGGTAAGAGAAGGAGTAGAATTGGCAATGATAGGTTGAGATGAATGAGTGAGATTATCACTCGAAGAATTATGATCATAACCAAGAACTTCTTGAGAGTACTCTTCAGAAGCAACATCAATGATATCTATTCGGTTAACCGACTCAGAATCATAGTTTGCGGAGTACCTCGAAGTTTGATCAAGGTTAAAGGTGACAGCTTCATTACCAACACGTAATGTGATTTCTTGCTCAAATACATCAATAAGAGCACGGCCCGTTCTTAGGAATCCTCGTCCAGCAATGAGAGGAACTCGATGATCGGCATCAAAATCAACAACCACAAAGTCAGCTGGAAAATGGAACTTTCCTACTTTCACAAATACGTCCTCGGCAATGCCAAGAGGACGGGATATTGTACGATCTGCAAGCTCGAGATTCATGCATGTAGGAGTAAGTTCAGGAAGAGAAAGTTTCTTCCACACTGAATAAGGCATCATATTGATGCTTGCACCAAGATCGGCTAAGGCAAAGCATTCAACCATTCCTGGAAATACACAAGGTGAGAGAAATTTTCCAGGATCTCCAAGCTTTTCTGGAAGCTTCTTCAAGATAACTGCTGAGCAATTCTCGTTCAGAGGAGTTTTAGCCATTTCAAACAGCTTTTCCTTGTTGCTTAACATGTGTTTGAGAGTTGATGCAAACTTGGGCATCAGCATGATAGCATCCGCAAAGCTTATGTCAAAATGTAGTTCTTGGAAAATTTGAAAAAAATTGTCCATTTGATGACTGGCTTTTTCGCGGAGCTTTTGCTCATTCAAACGTGATGGGTAAGGAATAGAAGATTTGGATTTGGGGTTTTCAACGGGAGCTACTGGAGGTTCAAAAACAACTCCTGGATTGGATTTGGGTTTCTGGACAACTTGAGGATGGACATCATTGGTACCTCCGTTATTAGTAGGAAGTTCCTTGTCCTTTGTTGCCTCAGGTTCACTTTCCACTACCTTAGGGAGAGAAGAAGAAGAGGTAGTAGGAATAGCGGGTCCATTGTATGAAACACCACTTCTGGTTGTGATCGCCTTAGCATCGCCCCTCGGGTTAGCGATCGTGTTGCTCGGAAGTTTTCTTGAGCCCGAGGGTTGATCATTTAAAGACTTCTTTAGATCAGCTATCTGACTGACCAACAACCTGTTCATTTCATCTTGGGATTTCATGAATTGCTTCAATAAATCATCAGATGATGGTCCAGTCGGAACAATGGCTTGAGTTTGATTAGGAAAATTTTGGCCTCTATTGTTAGGAATAGGGCCTTGATTTTGAAAATTTCCTTGATTAGGATTCATATTCCCATGAAATTGATTCCCTCGATTGAAATTGTTTTGATTAAGGTTTCCTTGATGTTGGAAAGCTTGATTTGGTCTGGGATAGAAATTACCTTGGTTTTGATAACCTTGGTTCATTCTAGGTTGATTCTAATTCCGGTTAGGATTCTGGTTAAAACCGGGTGGTGCCTGATAAGTGTTAGCACGGTAGTTTGGTTCATTTTGAGGACGGTATTGATTACCTCCCTGATGTGAAGTACCGGCTATAGCATTGGCTTCAAACGGACTACCATCAGTGGCAGTACAGTTGTAGTATGCATGAGGGCCACCACAAGTAACACAGACCTCGACTTTCTTCACTTCACCATGTGATGGTGTCTGTGTGAAAGTGACTTTCTTTTGGTTAGCAAGAACCAAAGCCTGAACAATATCCGTGAGTTTGTCAATCTTAGCATCGGTGCTAGATGTACTCACGGGAGATGAAGTAGAAGGTCCAACATTAGACTGAGTTTGATATGTCTTTGTGCGGAAAGGGCGGACCTGGGACTTGTTTTCAATGATTTGCAAGGCTTCTTTTGTGGTCTTGCTCAGGAAATTACCTCCCGCGGAGGCATTTAGAGAGTCTTGGTCAGCTTGTCTCAGACCATTGTAGAAAGTATCCATTTGCATTAACTCGGTAAAACCATGATGCGGACACTTGCGGAGCAACTCTTTGTAACGATCCCATGCCTCCCCGAATGATTCATCAAATCTTTGAGAAAATTTCATTATCTCATTCTTAAGACTTGTAGTTCGGGATGGAGGATAGAATTCGTTAACAAACTTAGTGACTAGATCCTCCCATGTCTCAATGGAACGAGGGGGTTGTTTCTCAAGCCAATTCCGGGCTTGTCCCTCTAGAGAAAATGGGAACAGAAGAAGCTTAATTGCTTCATGTGGGACATTCATGTATTTGATGGTTGATGCAATCTTGTTAAACCATCGAATATGTGCATGAGGATCATCCCGCTCAAAACCATAGAATTGGCTTTGAGTTACCAGATTAAGCAACTCGGTTTTGAGCTCGAAGGTATCAGCCACGATGGCTGGGACAATAATGGCATCTCCGTAACCCTCGATGGGTGCTTGGAGAAGCTCATTCATAGGTTTGTCTTCTGCCATTATGACAGGGGGTGGTGGTGGTAGACGTTCCTCAGTCACGGCTGAAGGAGCAGAACGTCCTCTACGTCTACGAGGAATATTTGCAAGCTCAGAAAGTGGACTTGTAGAACTGGAAGAACGAGTGTGCATGCACTAAGTATAAAAATCAGTTTTCAAAACAAATGCGAGGCAAAACGACAAGTGAACTTAAACCAATAATCACAAATGAAATGGCTTCTTTGAAAAAGGTACACCAAATCACAAGGACACAAAGGCAAGTTTTAAATCTGTTGTTCGGGAACTTATTATGGTCACACCCCCAGTTAGTAGGTGTACTGCCTTGATTTGCGGTGGTTGATTTTTATGTATTTATTAAGTACCACTGAAAAGACGTAGGTATAGATTTGTGCAAAGGGTTTAAAAACTTTTGGACAATATTTTTGGTATCGTCTCGTTTAACCAAATCGTATCTCTTTAAGAATCACCTTAAAAGAAACACAAGCTAGAAAACGTTACGATTGTTTTGTTGTTTTATATTTTTTTGGTGTTTTTAACACTTTAGGAAAATTGTTAATGAACTTTTTGATTTTGTTATAACTTTACAAAAAACTGTTTACAAAAAGTGGTATATGTGCAAGTACGGGTCTGAAAACTGCTTTAAAACACGCTTACAGCCTCCCCGGCAGCGGCGCCAAAATTTGATTGGCTCCCAAACAGTCAAGTTTAATCACACAAGCTAACCACTTGTGAATGGTCAACCGTAATAAACTTAAAACAGCTCAGAAAGCAATACAATTAAGATCAGAGGAATATAGTGGATTCCTGGGTCGTTAAGTCCCACGGAGGATGAATGGTGTTTAACACGTTCAGATGTCGAATAATCACTAAGGATAGTGATCAGTAAGGATTTTGAGATATTTATACCTAAAAAAAAAGTTTTGTAAATTACAGGGGCTTAAATGCAAATTAAAGAAAATTAAAAAGCTAAAATATATTAAATAAACGCTATCATTATTTTTACAATGATGTTTTTCTTGATTTATAAAACAAAATAACTTAAATAAACTATTTTAATTAAAACGTAAACTTAAATTATCTAAAAACGTGACTTAAAATGAAAACGTACGTTATGTATAAAAATTACGCGAGTGCGCAAGCAAAAACGTAAAATTTGTGAAATAAAAGTCCTACGAGTGTAAAAACAATTTTCTTACTTACTATATGACAAAAGAAAATTTTAGAAAAAAGATTTATATTGTTTTGACTTTTATATTTTTTATTATGAATTAAATACTCTTTTAGACTAATTAAATGATTAAAAATACTAAAATTATTAAGAAAAATCTGAAACTTTTTTGTAAAATACTTTATACTAATACAAAGTTAAGAAAAATACAAAAGTTGAAAAAGCTAGTTTAAATAAGCTGAAAATAAGCTAAGAAGCTCGTATAAGCTAAAAATGAAAACAAGGGTTATATATTAAGTATTGCAAAGATAAACCAGAAAAAGACCCAAGGGCAGTTGGTGAGGTGTGTGTGTGGTGAGCTGGGTGGCCAGGGTTCGAATCCCAGCAACTCCCTTTTTGCTTTTTTTTTTATTTTTGGACTTTTTCTTTTACAAATTAAATAAGCACAATGAAATAAGCAATATTTAAAACTGGAACTTTTTATCAAAATCACTAATAAGCTCTGAATAAGCTTATTTATCTCAACAGTGGGCTAGAATATGGAATAAGCACAAGATTTAAGCCAAGAAGCTAATAAGCTAAAAAAATAAGTACAAGTTAAATGAAAATAAGCTAAACAACTTATAATAAGCTAAAATTACAACTGAACAAGCACAAAAACTTATAAATAAGCACTGACAAGTTCCAAATAAGCACAAGTTAGACTTATTGCACAGGACACTATATGGTTTTACTAAGTACCTTTAAGCTAAATTTTAAGCACTTTAATAAGCTAAGAAATTAAAATAAACACTTGGACTAACAAGTATACTAGCTTAACTCTCTAAAAAGCTAATTTCCAAAGTTTGGACTACAATAATAAGCTTGGGAGAAGCTTTTGAAAAAGCTGATAACCACTGACTAACTGGTGTACACAAGAAATGGACAAGATAAAAAATACTTATCAGGCTTATTAATTAAGCTACAAAGTACAAAATTAAGCTTGTAACCTTGAGACAGCTAGGTAAGCTTCTCAAAAAGCTAAGGTACATAAGCTAGGGCTCAATAATAAGCTCTCTAAGAGCTTGTGAAATAGCATGCAACTCTGTGCACAGGGCAGTTTTTCAAATAAGGACTCAAAATATACTAAGCAATAAGCACTTAATAAGCTAATTAGAAGTAAACTTATATTTTTCTAATTAAGATAAGCAGCTAAAGTTTAATATCCCAAAAGCTTATATCCTAACTCTTACTATTATGTCCTATATAAAATTATCCATTTTATTCAAAAACGACTATATTGAAATTTTGACTTTTTATCTTACACTAAAACTTTGACTTATATGAACTTTGAATCAATTCTATGGACTGATTAAGTTGTATTAAGGTGTGTTAAGACTGATTTGATCAATCTTATCAACTTATAAGCAAGAAAACAAGATCATGAATCATGAAAATTCAACAGTTAATGAACAAGGTGAGATCAAAGGATGTTTTGACTTTTTAACAAATGACCACTGGTTTTCTTTGTATGTTTGAGTTATTAGATGCTTATAGGACACAGAATAACAACAAACAACAACACAAATGGCTTCTAACCCAGATAACAAAGCAAATCCAAACACTCTTTATAAAACTGTTTTGGTGATTTTTCAAATGATTCCAAAGATTAAGGCCATGAAACTGATTTAAGACTTAATATTATCACTTAATGAGACTATATAAACACTAAACAACAACAATAACATCATTTAAACTAAGAAATGGTAATTATGCTAATTAACTGTTAAAGTAAGATTTTTACTAACTACAAATGAAAGAGAGCAACCAACTGATTTTAATGTTTAATTACACTTAAATATAACTAAGAAACACAAAAACACAAAGATTTAAGCTATTGAATGATTCAAACAGTGAAATGCCAAAACTGAACAATAGGCTTACAAGTGACTTCCAAGCTCAAAACTGAAAACTGAGGCACACAAACACAACCTAAAGCTTCCCAATAAGCACTAAACCCAAGGGCAATCCACAATTTACCCTGCTCCAACTTTGATAACATTCACCATGGATTTTTTATTTTTTTACTAATTTATTTGTATTTTTGGTGAATTTTGAGTTTGACTTCTAAACTGATTTTAAAGGTTTCTAAAAGCTTAAATAAGCTTTCTAGGAGCTTACATGAGCTATTTCAGTCCAAAACAACAACTAAAAACAACATTCGAATCATATTGAGATTTTTTTACTTGAAAATGCATAAACTTGAAATAAAACTGAAAATTGAAATTGAGTACTTAAAACAGATTCACATACACTTGAAAAGCTTGAACAAAGTACTTGGAAGACTTAAATTACACTGGAAAGCTTAAAATAATAATAACGACTAAAGAAAATAAAAATTATTCTAGATATGTCTTCACATTGCTTCAAACTTGTATATAAAGATCTTTTTGGAGCTTGTCGACATCTCTGAACATATCCCACCTTATCTGAGCCATTGGATCTTCATATTTCATCATATTCGTACAAGTGTAGTTTTGGCGCCAAAATAGTCAAGAGCAGGTTATTGCATTTAAAGAAGTTTGGGGGATTGTGGAGGTGGAGGGGAGATGTATACAAGTGGAAAAACAGGTGGAAAGGTGGAAAATTGGTGGAAAACTGCTCTGGTTTTGGAATGCAGGCAAGGTAGAAGAGAGTGAACAGTGTAGGCTGTTTTGGGCGCGCGTTGACCGGATTTGACCGAGGGATATTATAAGTAGGGGTTCATAATTGGGGGGGGGCGGTCACAGGTATAAATGGCAGGGGGTCAAGTGTTTTGGCTGGGGTTCTAAATACACAAAAGGTCCGATTGGTATTAATTAAGCACAAGGACCATTTTTGCAATTTATGCAAAGTTAAGGGACTGAACCTGTCCATTTTCCAAAGTTCTCACAAGGACCAATCCTGCCAAATGTGAATAGTATAAGGACCATATTTGATAATTTCCCATTTTTAAATATCCAAGGACCTTATTTGACATTTTCAAAACTTGAGGGACTAAAGTTGCAATTTTGCAATTTTAAATTTCAAGGACTTGTTTTGACAACTTCATGAATACCTAAGGACTTGAAATGATATTTTACAAGTTTTGAATATCCAGGGACTATTTTTGACAACTTTTGAAACTTGGGGGACTAAAACTGCCAATTATGCAAACTTGATACGTTTTTCATCTGATTTTGATATTTTTGCATTTAAAACACATAAAACACTTATTTGTGATATTTTCATCATTTTGATGCATTTCTGAGTGTTTTCAGATGTTTTTGGCATTCTAAACAGTATAAAAATGATGAGTATTTGCACACTCATCAGTCCGCATCGTGGAAGGCAGTCATATCGAATGTGTGACTGCGGCCATTTTGGTTGCTTGGTGTCGCTATTGTATACATATATCTGAGCCTCATTTGTTATCATTATTCATATGTTTCTGTCAGTTGTGACGTGTTAGTAAAAGTCTTTGTCACTTTCTTACGGTCCTTGCAGATGTTGAGTAGTTTTGGTTCTGTGGCTTTGGTAAAGGTCGGTTTTGGTTCAATCGCCGTTTGGTATTCTGAAATGAATGTATATATGATTACGGTCACAAAATGGCAGCATGCCTGTCGTCACAGGTTTTGAAATAGTTTTGCGGTGACTGTTTGTTGCCTGCTCGCGCTATCGCGTACATGAATTTTAACCTTCTCTCTTTCTATAGGCGATGTTGATAATATGCTGACCATTACGTGTACATTTCCGTGGCCCACATCGTGGCAAGGCAGTCATATCGAATATGTGACTGCAGCCATGTTAGTTGCCTGGTATCGCTATTGTATACATATATCTGAGCCTCATTTGTTATCATTATTCAGATGTTTCTGTCAGTTGTGACGTGTTAGTAAAAGTCTGGATTACGTGAGAAATAAGCGTACGTTTATGCAGTATTCGGTGGGTGTATTTAACAGGTACGTATTACTGTTATTGTATGCCAGATCACGAGCTATGAATAATTGGCACGTCCACTTTTTCCAAATGCCTCCCTATCTGCGACTGCCTTTCGTAGCGTGACAGCTGGAGGAGCCTTCGGATTTCGTCTTTGCTAGGTTTTACTTAATTTCATGCTAAATAGATAACTGTTGCTGTCATATGAGCACTTGAATATCAAATATTTAAATTGTATTCATAAAGGATAACCTTTGCAGATTTTCTATTGGGTTGGGTTTTGGGTGGGCATCAATTACGGGTCAAAACATAAACTACATCAGGTATGATCTTTCTATAATTTTTAAGCATTAAAGAAATGGGTCGTAGTACCTCTTATCCAACTGAATATTCGTGTCATTGATTGGAATCTTTCCACTCGAAAGAATGTGGCAATCTTCATTTGCTAATATTGATATGAGATGTTTAGAATACTGCCTTGTTCTAATTCTTCGCTCGAATTTCTTTCGTTGTTGCAATGGTCTAGCGAGGCGTCTGGTGCAGACCTTTGCACAAAGATTATTGAAATAGCAAAAGGAATTTGAGGGGACGATTAGAGGGGTTTCGCTATCCTGAACATCACATGTCAGCATCAGCGACTGAAGGTTGAAATATACTTCCGGGTGGAAAGATTCTACTCGATAACTCAACAATATTCAACTATAGCATTCAGTTGCTAAAATAGGTCATTATAGGAAGATGCACATGGCCTTAATGGGTCATTTTTGTTAGTGCATACATGAGCCCGCACTTTGATCTGGAAAACTCAGTATCAACAACTAGGTGAAATACCGCCGCAACGCGGCGGGCGTCTTCATCTCGTTAAACATAATTGCTAAGGTTTATAAAGATTTTTTATATAATTTAAAATATGGAATACATTTTTGTTAGAAATAAGATTCCAACCCCCGACCTTTCACTTAAAATCAGACTTAAACCATTAGACGAAAAGTACTCAAGAGTGTAAATGAGTTTAATCGAATCAAACTTTACTAGAGTTCGACTTGACTTGATAATAATTTGTTCGGCTCAAGTGTGGCTTGATAGCTAGTCGAGCCTTCATGAGGGACGCTCGAACTCATTTCGATAAAGTTTGAACTCAGCTCTTAGCTAGGTATATTTGTGTTTATATATTTTTTAAGCCAACTAAAATTATTATATAAAATGAATTTTGAATTCGACTCACGCTCAAATTAAAAAGTTAAATACATAAGCATTGACATGTGATGTGTTATTTGTTGTCTATATTATTTTAACCAAGTTTTGCTATTTATATTTTACCGAACTAACTTGTAGACTAACACTAACGAGTAGTATACCCGATCAATGTAGCTAGTGGGGTAGGTACGAGTTGTTCGTCAGGAGTGAATTACTTAAATACTAATCCTAAAGGTATTCTAACTACTAAATAACCTAAACTAATGCAAAGAGGGGTTCGACTTGAGAGACATGCACGAGTTTGGTTTTCTAATTAAACTACAAAAACAAGTAAATTATTAAAATAATTAACACACAAAACAAACGATAAAAGGAAAAAGGTACTAAATCAATATTAGAAATAACGTGCTAGCCAAGTTCATCTAATCAAGTATTAGTGATATGTCTTACTAGTGCGATGATTACTAATTCATTCCCATTGATGATTCACGAATGTAAACTAGGTGGTTTTTCCCCCTTAATCCTAGGCTAGCTAACAAGAGGTTAACCCTGTCACAATTAACGAAGCATGCTTAATGTCCTTCAACAATTATCGATAATTTATCTAGGTAACATAAATGCAGCATAGACTTCTACAAGTTTTACTAACTTACTTGCCTTAATCTTGTAATTATCTACCTAGAGGCATTACGCACACTAGTCCTAATAAGTGAATTTGTTAAGGAACTTTTCCAGACGGGTGCTCCTAAGCTAGGGCCAATTCAGATGGTTTTCCAACATTCAATTATTACGATACAGATCTAAAGTTTATAATTCAAATAACCACAATTACCGATAGATAAGTTACAAAATTTAAATACATATTCCAAAGATCTTGTTGGGATTTAGTAAATCCAGTACTTAAAGTGTCGGTCACCTCAAGTATGTATACTCGTTAGAAAGCTCGTAGTCGTAGTAATTCAGTGTTTGTATTTAGATTACTTTGTAACACCGTGGAGGACGGACGGGTCTTTACCCAATGTATGCCTGATCCACAGCCTCTTAGAGGCGTCTAAGCTTGTACCCTATAAATACCCTTTGCCCTCCAAGGCAAAGGGTTGGACCTTCATAATATATTTTTCTTTGTCTCTCTAGGGTTCCAATCCTCTCCCACTTTCCCTCTCTAAACTCTTAACCAAACGTCGCCGCCCAACTTGTGTACCAAACCAAGATCCTACAAATGGTATCAGAGCCATGGTTTGATCATGTTCTTGGTTTGATTGTTATTGTTTGGGTTAAGGTTGTTTTACGCGTAAATTTGATGTCTCGTATATGGTAGTTTTGGATCTTTAAAGCTTCTAATTTTTTACGTTTAAATTCAAGATTCTTGTGGGTTAAGGTTTATTGTGTATTAAACTTTCAGTTTCTTGCAAAAAGTTTCAAACTTTACAAGTTTTTCTTGGTTTTTAAGAGTGTTTGGATAAGGGTGTACGGATCTACTCGTAAGAGAGAACAGTGGTTTTGATCTTCGAGACTTGTTATTTTGGTGTTTTTAAGGTTGTGTTATCATCTTTATCTGGTTGTCTTAACGTTTTTGATCATAAAAACATGTTTGGCAAAATTTGTACTTCCTACGCATAACGAAACCCTAATCCTACGCGTAAAGAATTTTTCACTTGATCTTCATTTCTGGTGGTTACTCAGTGTTCTTCTTGCTTGGATAAGCCTGAAAAACACTTCGACTTTGGATATCTCATACATTGTGAAGTGTAAGAGATCGTTTTGGGTAAAACCCTAATTTTACGCATAAGCATAAAACTTACGCGTAACAATTCTTACGCATAAGCTTTTTCTTACGCATAAGCTTGTCTTACGCCTAAGGGAAACTTACGCATAAGGTTCTTACGCCTAAGCTTTGGTTTACGCATAAACTTAAGTATTTTACCCTAAAACCCTACGCGTAAGCTTTAGTCTACGCATAAACTCTGTTTACGCGTAAGCTTGTGTCTACTCGTAAGTTGTAAGTTACGCGTAACCTGCTGTCTACGCGTAAGCTCTCATCTACGCATAAGTTCCTACGCATAACTTTGCTGTCTACGCATAAGTGCAGAAGTTTTATGGTTTATCTCTTGATTTTGTAAAATCTCGTGAAAGTATCTATTTCCCGGTTAAGTCAAAGATTTGTAAAATCCCGTAGAATTTAAACATGTCTTCCGTTGCTGATGATGTGCAAGCTGCAGGATCTGATACTCGTCCTCCTATGCTTGACAGAACTGACTATGAGTCTTGGTCACAAAGAATCAGGCTGTACTGCTTAGGAAAGGAGAATGGGGTTAACATCCTTAACTCTATTGATGAAGGACCTTATCAGGTTGAGACTACTAGAGACATGATTGATACTGCTGCAGATGGAACAATAGTCTATGGAATGGATAGACCTAAGATGTATGATGAACTCACTAATAAGGAGAAAAAGAGATTCGATGCTGATATCAGGGCTTCAAATATTATTCTTCAAGGTCTTCCAAAAGATATCTATAAGCTTATCAATCACAACACTGAAGCCAAGGCAGTTTGGGATAATGTCAAGATGCTTCTCTCGGGTTCTGAATTGACTATCGAAGACAGAGAATCACAGCTGTATGATGAATTTGAGCACTTTAAGATGAAACCTGAAGAAGGTGTTTATGAATATTACGTGAGATTCCACAAGCTGGTGAACGATATGAGGAATATCAAGATGACTATGCTAAACATTCAGCTGAACTCAAAATTCGTAAACAATATGAATCCCGAATGGCACAAGTTTGTCACTTCTGTGAAGCTTATAAAAGGACTAAAGAACACCAACTATGAGCAATTGTATGCCTTCCTTCTTCAGAATGAGAAACATGCTATGTTTGAAAAAAGAATTCTTGAACAGTTCAAATCTCAACCAGGAGAAACAAGCTCATCAAATGATACAACTGCATTCTTCACCAAAGCATCACAATTCACACCCACTGGAAATGATAATCACAAGCCCGTTCCTAATTCGGGATATAAGCAACCTAATTCTGATGAAGTCATGGAGCACTTTATCAATAAATTGGCTCTTATGGTTAAACAAAACTTAACCTTCTCCCCACATACCAACAGACTTCACACTAACAATGAAATCAGAACTGCATCCAATCTACACAACCATGCTTTGGTCAGAGATGGAAAAGTTATAGTTTAACCAGTTCAAGAAAGGCAGTACGAACAAGGAAGAGGTGGAGCTGGTAGAGGCTATGCTGCAAATCAGAATTGGGGAAGGAATGGAAACCAGGGTCAAGAAAAGCCAATCAAGTGCTACAACTGTGGTGAAGAAGGGCACATTGCTAGGAACTGTACTCAACCAAAACGCCCTCAAAACGCATAATACTTCAGGGACAAGATGTTGTTGGTTCAAGCACAAGATAATGGTGTAATGTTGAATGAAGAGGAGCTGCTGTTCTTGTCTGATGGGAATGCTAGAACATATGATGGAGATGTGGACGAACAACCAGTGCATGCTGCTCAGAACAATCCCAACGCCTTTCAAGTTGCAGACTGTGATGCATTTGACTTGGACGTTGATGATGAACCATGTGCACAAACTATCTTCATGGCTAATATCTCTCCAATGACCTCTTCATCTCAACAAGCCAGTCCATCCAAGGAATCCATCATTAAAGAGGTACTCAAACTATATGATGTGGTTGATGAGCAAAAGATTCACCATGAAGTACAATCTACTGAAGTCATTGAGTCAGATATTGAAAATATGGGAAATAACAATGTTATCCCATATGAACAATATGTGAAACAAGATGACAGTCTTGTTGTACCTAGTGATGAATCTTCTGCAATTAACAATGAATGCATGCATGATGAATACAGTGCATTTGTGCCTGATGATTCCTTGACCACTGAGCTCAATACCTATAAGGAACAAGTTGCTATTTATGAACAGCGTTCTAAGTTTGAGTTAACTACCCGTGAGCAGGATATGGATAACCAAATGCGTACAATTATCAGAAAAAGTAATTTTAGGGAAGAAGTATTAAAACAAGAGTTAAACTCCTTACAAGAAAAGCTTTCTAAAACTGCTAAGCAAAAACAAGAACTTCAAGAAAATGTGAAAATGCTTAAGCAAGAATTCAATGCTAAGGAATCAAAACTTTTGAATGATTTTTCCAATCTAAAAACTTTGAAAAACAAGCTTGAGAATAAGTTGTACGTACAAGAGAATACCATTCAGACTGCTCATATGATCACTAAGCATAGAATCTTAAGCGATAAGCATAGCGTTCCCCTTGTTGAGGAACCAAGTCCTGAGGTTATTAAAAAGGCTAGAGCTGCTCATAAGGTACTTTATGATGGTAATGAAATCCTTAAGCCTAGGCAGAAACCTAGTTGCATTGAGTGCACTGAGGAAGATAAGAAGATAAGAAATCAGATGAAGTCACTAGGGAGAAAATGAACAAGAAGCTTGAAAATCCTGAGTGTAAAAAGAATAACATAACGATCAAACCTCATGATTACACTAAGGAAAACTGGATCTCCTTAAACAAGTTTAAGACTCAGACACTTCTAACTCCTGAACAAGTGTTCTGGAAAATGGATTTAGATAAGCAAAAAGCAGAGAATCTTGTTGTTTCTAACCCTCCCTTTAGGAAATTGCCAAAAGCAACGGTGTATACTCCTAATACACCAATGAACCTAGTTCCTAGATCTATTTCCACTAATATCAGGACCTTAATCAGCCTATATGTTGTTTATCAACTGTTTGTTGATTTTGAGAAAACGTGTAAGAAGAGAATCACACCTACAGGGATAACAGAGGGGGAAAGGGGATTTGAGCAAACCAAAGAATGTTATTTAACCAAGGTCATGCCTTTCTTCAAACAATTAAAAGGTCAATTTGAGAGTCTTAAAATTGGAATTAATTCTGATATTAAAGAAATGGAAAAGGAATTTGATGCGATGATTGTTGAGGTTAGTGAATATGAGCAAGAACTAAAATATAATGAGATTGAGAGGAAGAATTTGCATACCTTGAATGAGAATATTATTTCTGAATGTATTGCTCAAGATGTGTTTTACACTGCTACAAATTGTTCCATTAATGCTTCTCAATTTCATGAATTATCTGTTGCTCTGAAAGTCTCCCATGATCGTGTCATTGAGCTTGAAAAAACTAATTCTAAACTAAATGAGAAAATTGAACTGGATGATCACGACAATTTGGTTAAACATTTTTCTAAACTAGAGGTTGAGCATTTTAATTTACAACTAAAATATCAACATCTTAAAGAAAATGTCAAAACTTCAAATATCAAGACATCCTCAGATGCTCCAGAGTTTGATGCAGTTTTTCAAATTAACAAACGTGATGAACAGATTCAAGCTCATTGTAACACGATCAGAAAGTTGAAAGCCCAAATCTCTCAATTAAAGGGTGAAATGAACAATGTGACTGGCTCCCGAATGCCTCCTCCTTTAGATTCTCAGAATTCTCAAACGTTTCATCTTCAAAACTTAGTAAATGCTTTACAAAAGGAAAACGAGAGCTTTCTAGAAGAAAATGAAAAGGTTAAACGTCATTTCAATGAGTTATTTGAATCAATTAAGGTCACTCGTAATAAAAACAACGAACAAATAGCTTCATTGCAAAAGGAAATTGAGAATCTGAAGAGCCAGGTAAAAGGGAAAATGCCAATGACCAATGGGGAGAATGATGGATCAAAGGTACCTGCTTGTAAAAAATATGCTTTGTCTGTGAAATATGTTCCTCCTCATCTTAGGAACAATAAACTTGCCATTCAAACATATTTCGCATCCCTTAAGGATTGCCTAGAATGTCTCCGTGAGATTGTTGAAGAGGATAAGTTAGAGAAACCACTTGATAATGCAATTGGGCATGCATGCTTATATGCCAAACGATCTCAAGAAATTCTAGAATGCCTAATCACAATATGCCCTAAGTCCTTAGGTAAGAGATTTAATCCTTTGATTCCATGTTCTATGCCTAGTGCCAAGCATGATATCCATTCGATGCCTAATGTTTTGAATGAGCATTGGAGTATATCTTCAAATAGGTCAGATTCCAGATCTGTTAGTGTTAAGAAAGTGAACCTTAGTATGCCTGCATGTAGTTCAGATCCCAGCACATCTAAACAAGAAATGCAAAGAGTAGCAAAACCAACTAATGTTCCCATTCCCTCTACAGGAGTAATCAGTGACATTAAAGCGAGTAGGTCAAAGTCTCAAGATAATACAAGGAATGATACGACCTCGCAAGCTAAGAATGTGCATCGGAAGAGAGTAGAAGACCAACCTAGGAACTTTAAGCTTGAGTCGAATAAAACGAATCGTGTTGATTCTAGTATTAGCCATAGGCGTACTGTAATTAATTTGAATTCTGATACTACTTGCAAACCTTGTAATGATGTCTGCTTGAATTCTGTTTCTAATCATGAATGTGGTGTGAAAGCTTTGTCTAATGCTGTCAAATCTCCAGTTAACACTATTAATACAAAATATCATGCTAAGAAGGCAAAATAGCAAAGGCAAAAGAATGTTAGAAGACAGTGGAAGTCCACAGGAAGAACATTTAGAAAGATAGGTTATCAATGGATACCTGTTGGCCATAAGAATAATCAGGCAATGCCCACTAGAAAATGGATGCCTACTGGTAGAACTGTTCCCTTAAGAAGTGCACATACTGTGTATAGGGCAAATACGAATACTAGTACTGCATCTATTCCTAATGATTCCATTGCCTCAATTTCTGATATGAATGCTTCTATGTCTGATGTGGGTGATCCAATCACTGTTACTAACCAAATGGAACCCATTCTTGCATGGGGATCCCAATTATCCAGTCATCCATTCTTGTCTGTGTTCAACTGCAGATCGTTCAAATCGTTCTGTGGTACCTGGACTCAGGCTGTTCCAAGCATATGACTGGAGATCGCTCGCGGCTCATGAACTTCGTGAGTAAATTTATCGGGACTGTTAGATTCAGAAACGACCATTTTGGAGCTATTATGGGTTATGGAGATTATGTGGTTGGAGATAGTGTAATTTCCAGGGTATACTATGTGGAAGGTCTTGGTCATAACTTGTTCTCTGTTGGTCAATTCTATGATTCCGATCTTGAAGTGGCTTTTAGAAAACATACTTGCTTCGTTAGAGAACTTGACGGTGTAGAATTATTAAGAGGTACTCGAGGCTCTAACCTATACACCATCTCTATCGATGACATGATGAAGTCTTCTCCAATCTGCTTGCTGTCAAAGGCTTCTAAAACAAAATCTTGGTTATGGCATCGTCGTCTCAATCACTTGAACTTTGGCACCATAAACAATCTCTCCAGAAAGGATCTTGTCAGAGGCTTACCCAGATTAAAATATGAGAAAGATCATCTTTGCTCAGCTTGTCAATTGGGAAAAAGCACGAAATATGCCCACAAACCAAAACCCACAAACTCTGTAATGGAAGTTCTTCATACCCTTCATATGGATCTGTGCGGACCAATGAGAGTGCAAACGATTAATGGGAAGAGATACATTTTAGTCGTTGTTGATGACTACTCTAGATTTACTTGGGTAAAGTTTTTGAGGACTAAGGATGAAACTCCAGCTGTCATCATCAAACTTATCAAGCAACTTCAGGTTCGTCTTAACGACACGGTTAGAATTGTTCGAACTGATAATGGCACAGAGTTCGTTAACCAAGACTTAAGTCAATTTTATGAAAGTATTGGAATCAGTCATCAAAGAAGTGTTCCACGAACTCCCAACAGAACGGTGTAGTTGAAAGACGAAATCGAACTCTTGTGGAAGCTGCTAGAACAATGCTAATTTATTCAAAGGTTCCAATGTTTCTATGGGCTGAAGCCATTGCCACTGCCTGCTACACCCAAAATCGTTCTCTTATTCACACCTCTCATGGAAAAACTCCATATGAACTTGTTCATAAACGAAAACCTGATTTATCATATCTTCGTGTGTTTGGTGCTTTGTGCTATCCAACAAATGACGGTAAAAATTTAGGTAAATTAAGAGCTAAAGCAGACATTGGAGTTTTTGTAGGTTATGCACCAAACAAGAAGGGTTACCGAATCTACAACAAAAGAACTCGAGATATCATGGAAACTATTCACGTTACGTTCGATGAGCTGTCCGGGCAAATGGCTCCAGGACAATCCAGTTCTGGACCCGCACTTCAAAATAGTCCCATTGGGTCATCCCTAGTACCTAACTCCTCTCCAGCAACTCCATATGTACCACCATCAGAAGATGATTTGAAGAAATTGTTTGATCCAATGTTTGATGAACATTATGAGCCAAGTGCCAATGATATGTCAATTCCAACAACAGAGGCTGCTTCTATCCCTGTCAATGAAGTCAACTCTTCAGTTTCAATGTCATTAAGTCAAGAAGCGCCTGCTGCTGATCACTCTGTCTCATCAACGAATCATCAATCATCGAATGTACATCATGGAAGTGTTTCTGGCACCAATGATGAAGTTAATCCCTTTGCTACTCCCGAAGATGCCCCATTTGAAAACATCTTTGCCCCTGATCCAACATCTGAACCATCTTCATCAGGGGATATAAACTCTGCTACATCAGTCCTTCAACAACAACCACACGAACATCTTAGAAAATGGACACATGACCATCCATTGAATAACATCATTGGGAATCCTTCTCGTCCTGTATCAACTCGAAAACAATTAGCTACTGATGCCTTATGGTGCTTCTTCAACTCAGTACTCTCTAAGATTGAACCAAAAGATGTTAAAACTGCAATGTCTGAGGACAGCTGGTTTAATGCAATGCAAGAAGAAATACATGAGTTTGATCGTCTAGATGTATGGCAATTAGTACCAACTCCTGATTGTGCAATGATCATTGCTCTCAATTGGATCTTCAAAGTGAAGCTTGATGAGCACGGTGATGTTCTGAAAAATAAGGCACGGTTAGTTGCTAAAGGTTATCGTCAAGAAGAAGGAATCGACTTTGAAGAATCTTTTGCTCCTGTTGCACGTATCGAAGCCATCAGAATCTTCTTGGCTAATGCTGCTAGCAAAAACATGGTAGTTTATCAGATGGATGTGAAAACCGCCTTTCTTAATGGAGATCTCAAAGAAGTGGTATTCGTCAGCCAGCCAGAAGGTTTTGTGAATCCAGAGCATCCTACTCATGTCTATCGCTTGAAAAAGGCCCTTTATGGTTTGAAGCAAGCTCCAAGGGCATGGTATGATACGCTATCAAAATTTCTTCTATCCACCGGATTCAGCAAAGGAGCAGTTGATCCAACATTGTTCACCAGAAAGTCAGGCAAACATTTAATTCACGTTCAAATTTATGTTGATGATATTATCTTTGCCTCGACTGACCCAAATGAATGTGACCATTTTTCTATGGAGATGGGCTCCAAATTTCAAATGTCAATGATTGGACAAATGTCATTTTTCTTGGGATTACAAATTTCACAAAGTCCCGGAGGCATTTTTATAAATCAATCTAAATACGCTAATGAAATCTTAAAGAAATTTGGATTTACCTCTAGTGACCATGTTGACACTCCTATGGTGGAGCGTACTAAACTGGATGAGAGATCAAACGAAATATCGTAGTATGATTGGATCCCTGATGTACCTCACAGCCAGCAGACCAGACATTTCATTCGCTGTATGCATGTGTGCTAGATACCAGGCTAAGCCTACCAAAAAGCACCATGAAGCGGTTAAACAGGTCTTTCGGTATCTCCAAGGAACCATTAATATGGGACTTTGGTATCCGAAGGACTCCGGTATGTCACTAACGGCCTATGCAGATGCTGACCATGCAGGATGTCAAGATACACGTCGTAGTACGTCAGGTGGTGCTCAATTCTTAGGTGATAAACTTGTAAGCTGGTCTTCAAAGAAACAAATGAGCACTTCCATATCCTCTACAGAGGCTGAATACATAGCCATGTCATCGTGTTGTGCTTAAATCTTATGGATGAGATCCCAACTATCTGACTATGGCTTTGTATTCAACAAAGTTCCTATGTACTGTGATAACAAAAGTGCCATTGCTCTCTGCTGCAACAATGTTCAACACTCTCGAGCAAAGCACATCGACATTCGACATCACTTCATCAGGGAACAAGTGGAAAATAGTGTAGTTGAACTATACTTCGTAAGGACTGAATATCAACTAGCAGACATCTTCACAAAAGCTCTTTCTCGAGAACGCTTTGAGTTTATTCTTCCACGACTAGGCTTAAAGAGCCTTCAACCAGAAACGCTCAAACGTCTTCAGGAAGACATCGAGGAGTAAAGGTGTTCGACTCTATCCACTTGTATATATCTTTTCAAAAAAAAAAAAGAAAAAAAGAAAAAAAAAAAAAAAAAAAAAAAAAAACAAATACAAAAATATAAAACCAACAAAATGAAAATAGAAAAATAGAAAACTTTTCAAAAAATCCATAAAAAATCAGAAAATCTTGAAAATCTTCAAAAAAATATTATTTATTTATCCTGTTTTTCTTGTCGGTTCGATAACATCTACGGACTTTGTGTTGCCACTCAAAGAATGGCACGGGTCTCTAGATGAAGTTCGAATCATTAAAAAAAAAAAAAAAAAAAAAAAAAAAAAAAAATTGAGATGGAGAAAAATGTTGGTTTATTGTCATTTCAGACAGTAACCCGCTTTTCAAAGAAAGAACAGAGCCATGCTTTATCATGTTTTTCAAATCTCATGCTCTGATTCTATAAACATTTATTTGCTATCTAATGAAAACTAATTGCTTTGTAAAATAACTTGCACTCAAGTTTGAAAATCATCTGGACCTAAAAGTTTGTCATAATAGCTATCTCTCAATCAACTACATGTGTCGTTGATTGAGGGGGAGAATGATTTCAATTAAATCAAAATGTTATTTGTCATACAATTGTTTTTTAAAAGATAATCATGCATGTTTAATCAATGGAGTTTAAAGTATCAAAATCCGTTCCTTATCTGTTAAAAAGTTTTCACAATCAAGTCACAATTCTCCTTAAAAGCTTTCAAAATCAATTTAAATCTACAAGAGATCACAAATCTCAAAGGAATTGATAATTGTGATCGGGGGAGAATTTGTGATTTAAATTGGATATAATCTGATAATTCGGTAAATGGTTTTATAAGGATGTACAAGCTCTCATTCCGACATGTGCCAAATGATTTCAAGAAATTCCATGCACATGTTGAGGGGGAGCATCTATCTTAAACCACTAAGTTTTGAAACGTGGTCAATGTGCAGGTTTCCTCTTGTATGTGCAAAACTTTTTCAAACCTCAAGGCACATATTGAGGGGGGGCAAACTTATGAAAACCTCATCCTTCCCCAAAATGCTTTATCTACTTGATTTGATTAGGGAAGCGATGTTGATATCTTTTAGAAAATGGTAATCAAAGAAGTTAATTCTTTATATTGCCTCCATGTGCAAAACGATTTCAAATACTTGATGCACATGTTGAGGGGGAGCTCTTGTTCTAAAAATATCAAAAACAATTCAGGTACAAAATGCTTTGATAATATATCACAAGTATCTGGATTGATTTTCAAATGGTTTTCAATTGGTTCCAAATGGCAGATGAACAATACCAAATAGACCGACCAACTTTACTTTATGTACGGTGATATAAGGATCATAAGGTTAGGTATTTGTTCCCATGATCCGCCAGAACTGGAAGGATCTACCCAGGGACTATCCACTAGTTAGTGTAGAGTTCTTAGGTATGATGATAAAAGGAGAAAAATGAGATATGGGAAGAGTGCGGACTGAGACAGAGCAAGTACTGGAATAAACCCAACAAGGTTCTTGCTATGAAGTCTCGGTAAGCACTGAAGGGTTTGAAGAATGAAAAAGAATTGAATGAGAAAAGGGTGAAAAGAAATATCCCTCCATTTCTTCAACCATAGGGCAGAAACCGGGTACAATTCATATGCTACTGATGGTAACATCGGTATTGAAGACAAGACGTCATGGACCCAGTGACGCTATGCACTACATCTTCCCGAACCACTCAAGTTCCTCTTAAAAGGGCTTGTTTCATTCTCACGGGGAACCTACATTATCTATCGACTTTCTCTTAGAGATTGTTGATGTTGAAAAAGGAGACCCTCTCCTTAGTCTCCGATACAGGATCCATATATGCACTAATTGAGTCTAGAGCCACGAGATCATCAATGAATCTCCTTAGGACACTTTCAATGAAGACTCTCTGTTTCACACAATGTGGAAAGAGAGATTATATCTTGAGTCCTACGCATTATCCTTGTGGTATTGCCAGAACATCTGAGTGATATGCATTCATATTCACAATGAAGATGGAAAGCCTTCTGGAGCCAACATCAAACAAGCTCCTGGTAGGTGGCATGTGAGATCTGTTCTATAGATCAACCATGTGACAACTGAACAGAAACAATGGGGCGATTCAATCTTTTGAATCAATCCTGGTTCAATTTATGGATTGACGGATACCTTTGAAAAACCAGTCGTTGAGCTTAAAAGTTCTTTTCCATAGCACATTGACTGTGTATTAATGTTTCAAAATTAAAGGGTATTTATGATTGATAATTGATTTTCCATAAAACCTTCGTTGTAGTGCAAAACAGTTTCTATTAAGCAATACACGATTGTTTTCAAATCATTTTCATCAATCAGTGAATCTTAATTCGCTGGTTCACTCACTCCGTGTTGTCTTCTTTGAGACGTTCCGGTTTGAGAACGGCTTGATCTAGCTACGAAACCCTGTCAAGGAAATTCCTTTGAATTATACCTGATCACAGGCAGTACTTGTACTGATCAACGCGGAACCGTGGGCCGTGCACCTCAATTCAACAAAAGTGATCAAAGACACTTTGTGTGTTTTATTGCTAACTGTTTTATGCATGAACACCCGACGTTTGCAGCTGATCAGAATGAAGCGGTCAATCCATTGCCGCATGCTCACACATTACATTCATCTCTAAAGAAATCATGATAAGTGCATCAATGACTTTGATGTCTTCACTCCATGCTTCTGCTACGCTGCTGCCAATATCATGATTCAGCTAAAGCTTCCGCTACTCTGATAAGATGATATCATGATCCAGAATGTGAGCATGTCGGTACAAATGTCACAACATCACATACTATCAACACCACAATGGAAGAGTCAAAGATTTACAGTTGCTGATAATCTCGAAGCTGGTTCAAATGCTCTAACATCACGTGGATCATTTTAAGACCTCCATTCAAAATTTCAAAACATGCAGAACATGATGAATCAAAGATTACGAGCTAAAGAACAAAAGTGCTTAATCAAAGAAACCAAGAACAACATAATGTTATATCTGTTTGTAATCATTGTAAGTTAAGGTGACCTCCCTTAGGGGGAGATTGTTGGGATTTAGTAAATCCAGTACTTAAAGTGTCGGTCACCTCAAGTATGTATACTCGTTAGAAAGCTCGTAGTCGTAGTAATTCAGTGTTTTTATTTAGATTACTTTGTAACACCGTGGAGGACGGACGGGTCTTTACCCAATGTATGCCTGATCCACAGCCTCTTAGAGGCGTCTAAGCTTGTACCCTATAAATACCCTTTGCCCTCCAAGGCAAATGGTTGGACCTTCATAATATATTTTTCTTTGTCTCTCTAGGGTTCCAATCCTCTCCCACTTTCCCTCTCTAAACTCTTAACCAAACGGCGCCGCCCAACTTGTGTAACAAACCAAGATCCTACAGATCTAGAAAACAGATAACACTCAATCAAGTAAATAAACGAGCATAGGAGATAATATCCAACGAGATAAACTAGCAATCGATGTAAAACATATAAAAAACAAATGATTTTCATAAACTTGACTAACCTAAAGGTGTTAGCCCATAATCTTAGTAACAAAGTGCTAAAACATAATCAAATCGATTAAAGTATGAAACATATAGTGAAATTGATACGCTAACCGAATGATTAAGTGAAGAAACTAGGTTACAAAGAGTTCTCCTAATCAATGACAGAGTTTGCAGAACCTTCTTGCTTTCTAAAATCGCTTGGTATCGAGCTTTGTGGTATATAGTTGTTTATAATTCGTAATAAGGGTTTTGTATGTATACCCTCTCGAATTAGGTAGATACGGCATATTGGTCTCCTCCAATACGACGTATTGGGCTTGAATACCGTAGGCCCCATGATTAAAATATTTTAGAATCTGTACGAACCGCCAATGGATACGACGTATTGGCCATTATGGATATGTCGTACTTAAATTGATACGTCGCATAGACCTTGATGAATACGGCGTATTGAGTGGACTTTATTTGATTTGTTCGTTTTAGCTTCAATTCATGTTCATTTTCTTAACTTCAATGAATTGCTTCGTTATTTACTGAGATTGACAAAAATAAACAATTAAGTACCAACTGCTACATAAATAACATAAAAAAAGGAATATAAATGAGATAAATGATGCGTATATTTAGTACGTATTTAATGTTATCAACATGTAACCCTTAAAGTATGCGTAACTTATATAAAAAAAGTACATATATCATTTAAAGGCTCGATAATAACTCGAGTCGAGCCTATATATATAAACTGATACTCGACTTGTTAACATTTGGAGCTCGTTTTGGCTCCTGCTCGAGCCTCAATAAAGTACGGCTCGAACAAGCTCGAGTCAAGTTAAGCGTGTACAACAAAATCTCATTTGAATGGTGGAGAATTGTTGATCGACATCAAAGGGGCTCACTGTCCAAAAGCAATAAATATGCTATAGACATGTTGTTAAATTTTTACACCCTCATGCACCCCTATATAATATTCAACCTTTCATGCAACTCAACCACAAAACAAATCTATCTCTCAAATCATACATAGTTCAAAAAGAAAATGTTCGGATTCGGAAACAATAAGGAAAAGCCCGTCGAGTCTAAAGACCAGCCTGGAACCTTCGTGTCAGAGACAACCACTGCGGTTGTAGACAAAGCGTCGCAAGTGGCGCAATGGACTCAAGAGACTGCGGTAGCAGGGAAAGATAAGACTGGTGAGGTGTTGCTAAATACCGGCGACACGATTAAAAATGCGGCGCTAGGTGCGACTGAGAATGTTAAGAATACTTTGGGTATGGGGGGTGATAGTGCCACAACTATTAAAAAGACTTAAATCAAGATGTTTACTAAACATTGGTTTATTGGCTTGTATTTTCCCTTTGTTGTGTCATTATATGTTGCCCACCATTGTATCCTTATAGTCCACCTTTGCAAATAAATTAAGGATTATTGTTTCCAACTGTATAATTTATGTAAGATGTTAATTATTGTTCTGTTGTGTTTATATTAATATATGAGTTGTGAAAAATAGAACTCTACTCGAAATTTTGCTGAAATTTTAACTAGAAGCTAGAAAACAGGTAACAAATTTACAACGCGTTAAAACAAGCTCTGAGGTCCAATCCATTCAAGGTAATCAGAACAAACTCTGTTTGTGTACCGCGATATAAATCAAAATGTTATATAAATTATAACCACGTACATGGAAACGTAAGACCTACTAACGAAGACCTAAAGCTTAGTAGCTAGCTAACTTGTTATTGATGGGTGCATTCCTAGGGGTTGAGAACAATAAACATCAACAAAAAATCAAATATCAGATGTACAAATTTTAGCTTTCCATTTCTTATCCATAAGAAAGATTTGTAGTTACTAAAATAAAATATCTTACAAACAATAAATTATTAATCGACAAAAAATATTCATAACAAATTATCTTTTAGTAGAAGGACATTTTGATATAATTTTTTGATATTTAATTAACCAAACTCTGCATTCCTATTAAATGATCACTACTTCAGTTTCAAAATAATTGTTTTCCTACCAAAAAAGATTGTTTAAAAAAATGGATAATGTTAAGAAATAAGAAAAAAAAAAAAAAAAAAAAAAAAACTTTTTTAATCTAGTTTTTTAAGTTAAATAAATCAATGATGAGAAAAAAAAATATTTATCTGTGCTCTGCTGCGGGATATGAGGTTTTAGATGAAAACAGTTTACGTTATTTTAATATCTCTTTACATCGGTTTTAATTTTTACTTATAAACATTTCTAAGTATATACAAATAAATATTAAGTACCAAACCGATAATATTATATTGTTTATCCAATACGCTAAAAGTTACTTATAAGAAAGAAATAAAAAACTTTTCGATTAGGGTCGGTCTCGTAAAGTTAAATAAGAAACGCAGAACCATTTACATAACGTTATCCAAACAGTCCTTATATTTAACTTAGAGATAGTTTATGTAATCCCAAGTTATTATAGAGCCTTTTTTTAGTTTTTAGGACAGTTTATGCAACGCAATTGAACTTGAGGGACTATTTTTGCCAATTTTGTTTGAAGTTTACTACTCCGTATTTGGCAAATAGTAAACATTTGTACAATGTTTATATTTAAAATTTGATATTTTCTAAATATTCATCATATCTAATCAGCTTTTCTAAAAAACCTGTTACCTATATGAAAAAAGTATTGATATGCACATCATATTTTTTTATTCTTTCACCACTAAATAACAACAGTGATGCATACAGTACAACACCTTTATGCATGATTTATAATATGCATATCATTTTTAGTAATGTGCATATCACCCCTATATAAAAATAGAACTCATCTCAACAAGGATTTTATAATAAAAAATATAAATCACGTGATTCTCATGATATGAATGAGATGGTAATACAATCATTAAAGTTATATTGATATAGATGGATGAATTAAAGTTAAATGGACAAAGATGATGCAAAATTATATGGATACGGCTTCACTCTGTTTATATTCGATCTACCGCCATTCCTAACATGATTAAAGTTAAATGGATATAAATGATGCAAAATTATATAGATATGAATATGGATACGGCTTCACTCTATTCATATTCGATCTTCCGCCATCTCTATTCATGTTATTGATATACTCTTAAGAGCATCCGTAATGCACAAATTATCAATAGCTTTTTACTATTATAAAAAGTATTTTAAAAAGGTTTTTTTGGCATTAAATGCAAAACGTCATTACATAAAGTCATTAAAGACTTTTTGCATTGTGGATGTTGTAAAGGAAAGTAAAATAATGGTCCCTTGTTGCTATTAGTGGTTGTCTAATTTTATCATTTCTCTTATTTTTAATTGGTTTAACATGAGGAGTTAACTAAAATCATTATCCAAGTATTTATAGCTAGTTAGTTTAATTCAATCCAAGATGAAACTCATGACAGAAATTCTCTCATTCATCAATCATTTGGTCAAAAAATATCACATCTCTAGATATACATATTCTGAATAAAGATACAAAACAGTTTGATTTCGACACAATTCTGTTCGACTTGTATCCCGCATGGAGAAGGGGTTTCTCAGCGTGTACAAAATGGTATAGGATCAAAATGCGAGGTCAGGATTAGACACTTAACTATGAACGAGTCAAATATCAAACCCATGAACCCATGAACCAGATACTCGATTTTAGAAGTGCATATCTATAGAAAGATAATTTAATTCTCGTTGCCATGGTATGATTTTTTTCGCGTAACGATTAACGATTTGTGAGATACTAAAAAAAAAAAATTAAATTTTTTAGTTATTTTTTGAGAACAGTAAGAAACATGTGATATCCCCTGTTTTTAGTTCCAAACTTTGTGCTTTTTTTTTTCTTTTTCTTTTTCTTTTTTGTAATTCTGAAACATGTTCACTAGCTTCTTTTAATGAAAACTTGTTTATGATCTAACATCACTTATAAACCTTTCATGAATCTATTTTTAACATGATCTTCACGAATATATTGACATCACTTATAAACCTTTCACTAGAAGCACAAATTGACTTTCTGAACAAGTCAGCTGCGTAAACTGAACTCCATGAATAAACTTGGTAACATTATTTCTGAATGGTAAAAAGAAAAACAATCCATTGATTGCGAATGTACCTAATAATATATCATACATTGACGTTGATAAAACTATCATATTGATAAAACTAGCGCATGACTTGTAAGATGATACAATAGTGAAGTTGAGAATGATTAATGTCCTAAAATAAACACAATTGCGCTCCCAAAAACTGGAGAAATCTTTCAGACATGGAGAAACTGATTGAGCCAGAACAAACAGTTAGGCCCCAGGATTGAGCTTTTAGTTCATTTTGGTTCATTGAAGTGCTGATTGGCAATCAAACATGCAGAAAATAGTTCAGTTGTTATGGTCGACAGTAAAATATGTATCAAATGCTAGAAAATTTAATTAAAATCATATCAATTTCAAGACTCGGATTAACGTAAGACAGATTTAAAAAAAAAAAAAAAAAAAAAAAAAAAAAAAAAAAAAAAAACAGAGAAAGTACCTTTGAAATAGTTGTTTACAAGGGACTAAACAACAGTGTAGCAGAACGTTTCATAAGCACCATGATCGTAGGTTCGTTTCACGTCTGTTAAGCCACACACCTCAAGTGTTTTTCTTAACCCAATAATACGAAGACCTTTCAATTGAAAAATGCTCTGTGGAAGACTACGTATTTGTGTACCTGTTATATCTAACTCTTCTAAACATTTTAAAAGCCCAAGTTTCTCTAGCGAATCATCAAGTTTACATTTGAGCAAATGAAAATATTTTAGGCATGTCAGTTCAAAGATGCTCTTTGGAAAACCTCCAGAAAATTCACAGCCCATTAAAATTAGCTTCTCTAAACTTCGTAAGCAGCCAAGATCCACCAATAACATCTGATCCCATCCCAACCATCTAATTTCAAGAGATTTCAGCCGTTTTAACATACAAACGCTATCTGGAAGACGACTAATCCCAGTAGATGACAACATCAGCTTCTCTAGAGATTCTAATTTGCCAAAACCTTCGGGTAAACTCTTAAGATCATAACAAGAATTAAGTTTGAGAGATTTCAGCCGTTTTAACATACAAATGCTATCTGGAAGACGACTAATCCTAGTAGCTGACAATATTAGCTTCTCTAGAGATTCTATTTCGCCAAAATCTTCGGGTAAACTCTTAAGATCCCAACAAGATTTAAGTTTGAGAGATTTCAGCTGTTTTAACATACAGATGCTATCTGGAAGACGACTAATCTTAGTAAGTGACAACATTAGCTTCTCTAGAGATTCTAATTTGCCAAAATCTTCGGGTAAACTCTTAAACTTAGGACAAATATCAAGTTTGAGAGATTTCAACTGGGATTCTAATTGGCTAATATCATCAGGCAATTTCTTAAGATTCCCACAACCAAAAAGTTTGAGAGACTTAATTAAGTTGTCTTAACATACCAAGACCATCTGGAAGATTTTCAATGTCTGTGATGTTAAAGCTTAGCTCCTCTAGACATTGTAACTGGTGAACGTCCTTGGACATACATTTCTGGAATACTGTCTTCAAGTGTGAGCTTTTTTAAACATTGCAAACTGTGAGCATGATAATCTCGTTCATTGCTCCATTTATGAAGACAGAAAGATGAAGGACCAAAGTTGCTTATTACAAACCTTTTAACCGAATAGCGGTTATTTAGTTATGGTAGTTATTACCGAACCATTGTGTCTGTTGGAGACACCTATTCGAAACCTATATATAGTTGTAAACATGTTACAGAAATCTAGTTTTAACATTTGATAAGTTATCTAGTTTATTGCAATTTCATATATTGTTTTTACTCAACACTTGGGACCAACAATTGGCATCAAGAGCCTTGCCTGTACATACTCGTTACACCGTTACAGCCATCACTCTAAACACAAGAAACCTTGTAACCAAAAACACGTACCAGAACCTATTGTTAACGAGTACCATCACAACCAGAAACATTCTTGAACGAGAAAGAAGGAACCAAAAAAAACAACACGCGCTGAAACTTTTGTTTCAGGAAGAAGAAGAAGAACGCAACGTATAATCAAAACATACGCTGCCTGGATAACTTGAGACGCAAGGAAAGTAGTGCACGACCGTACTTGTGTAGAAATTGCATACGACAAGGCACCAAACGAAGTGGTGACTTGATATTTTGCGTTGGTTTGATTCTGAACGCAACAAGAACAAGACAAAGGAAACTTTGTTACACTTGTTGGATTTCAATCATACAACGAAAACAGCCCCTTTTGTCGAGACAAAGGTGGATAAGAAAGACGTACGTAAAGAAAAAAAGAAGGACGTTGCTTGGATTGAAGAGAAGGGTATACCGAATAAGAAAACAATCGAAATTGTTTTGGAATAACGCTCGCAATACAAAAAGGGACAACAACAGGAGCATTTTGATCACTTGCTCGCAAGGATACAGTGGGTATTTCTGTAGGTTGTTGTAGATAAGGTGTGGAATAAAAAGAAGTGGTATTGTGGAACGCGGACAAGCAACGAGGGCAACAAGGACATCACTTGTTGACATACTACCGTCGAGTAGCAGAACAAAGACAAGCAACTCGCTTGGTCTTTTGAAAAGAATTACCGAAAGTAATTTCTGAAACGCTTTTGTGTTTATTCGAAACTTGGAGATAAAGAAAGCAAGTCGACACAAAAGAATCCGAGACTTGGAGATAAAGGAAGCAATTCGACACAAAATAAAGGACAACGTGGTACAAGGAGTGGTATATTTTGAAGAAAACAAGTCGACAACATCAATAAAGGGTGTACCGATTGTTTTGGAAACAAGAACAAGGGAAAAAGAAAACATAGTTGGTATATTCTAGTACCGACAAGAAGGGAAACGCGCGTGACAAACACAGGTCACACAAAAATCTCAAACTTTTGGATTTCCTTTCATATTTATAGTATAGATACTTAGTTTATACTATTAGAAATCCATAGTTCCATATTAGGATTCCCGGATAACTATCTTTGTTCCCGTAGTATTAAGTGATACCACTAGTTAGAAATCCCCATACGAATTAGAAAGTGAAGATCATAAGCACCATCAAAATGCCCGGTGATGATGCAAGTGGCAGTAACACTGCACCAAAACCCGTAACCCCTATGACACAGTATCAATGCCCTAAAATCAAAACCACAAACTACACAGTTTAGACTATACAAATTAAGGTGATACTAGAAGCACAAGGATTATGGGAAGCTATAGAACCTAAGGAAAACACACAGGTAGATGATAAGAAGGATAAGGCAACAACCGCCTTCTTATATCAAGCGTTAACCGAAGATGTGATCTTACAAGTAGCAAGCTGCAATACAGCAAAAGAATTATGGGATTCGTTGAAAAAGAGACACGTTGGAGAAGAAAAAGTGCAACAAGCACGATTACAATCACTGATGATTGGATTTCAGACTCTTCAAATGAAGGAGGATGAAACAGTGGATGCATTTACAGCCAAATTAAACGGCTACACCATGAAGGCTAAAGAATTAGGAAAAGCATTGGATGAATCACTTTTAGTACGAAAACTATTAGATTCCACACCATATAGGTTCATTCAAACAGTAGCATCCATAGAACAGACGAATGATCTCGATGACATTACATTAGATGAGATCGCTGGAAAGCTTAAGGCATTCGAGGAAAGGATAAAACTCCGAAAGGGAGGACAAGTAGAAAGCCATGCAACTTATTATTCGCACAAGGCGAACACTCTAGAAATAAGAAATGATTTACCAAATATAGAGGTAGATCAAACTATTCACGAGGAAACTGGCAAAATAAGGGAAATAGAAACAACTCGAATGGAGGAAACTCATCCCACTCAGATAAATCAAATAATGGAAAACAAGGATGGGATAAGAGTAAAATTACATGCTATAATTGTGGAAAACTCGGACATTACAAGAAGAATTGTAGAAGTCCACCAACAACTCAGGAACAATCAAACCTTATCTTAAAAGACGATGAACCATCATTACTAATGGCTACACACGAAACTGAAGAAATCTTGTTAAATGAAGAACAAGTACAACCCCGGAAATATGCTACGACAGATGATAGCATATGGTATCTAGATAATGGTGCAAGTAACCATATGTCAGGCACCAAAGGCCATTTTAAAGATATTGACGAAAGCATCACTGGACGCGTTCGTTTTGGAGATGGATCGTATGTAGAGATAAAGGGTAGAGGTTCAATACTATTAGGATGTAGAAACTTACAACAGAAGATGATTTTGGATGTTTACTACATTCCAAACCTCAAAAGCAACATACTTAGTCTAGGACAACTTACTGAAATAGGTTGCAAAATCATCATGGATGGAAATTTACTGACTTTGTATGATAAGAACAAGAAGTTGTTGATGAAAGTAGAACGATCTAAGAATCGACTTTACAGTATTAGATTGCATATAGTAGCACCTATATGTCTCTTAGCAAACGTAGATGACCAAGCATGGTTATGGCATGCTAGATTAGGTCACCTGAACTTTGACGCAATAGACAAAATGACAAGGAAAGGTTTAGTGGATGGAATACCGAGAATAAAGCATGTAGGACAAATCTGTGATGCATGTTTATTAGGAAAACACATTAGAACACCATTTCCAAACCAAGCTAAATTCAGATCAAAGAACCCATTAGACTTAGTATATGGAGATCTTTGTGCTCCCATAAGTCCATAAACACACTCCGGAAAGAAGCTCATCTTCTTATTAGTTGATGACTGCACACGTTTCATGTGGGCTTACTTTCTAAACTCGAAAGATCAATCGTTTAGCACATTCAAGGAATTTAGACACCAGATCGAATCAAAGTTGAAGTTGAAAATCAAGATGCTAAGAACTGATAGAGGAGGTGAATTTACATCACATGAATTCACCAAATACTGTAAGGAAAATGGAATAGAGAGACAATTGACAGCACCATACTCACCACAGCAGAATGGTGTAGTAGAGAGGAGAAATAGAACAGTGTTATCAACGACTAGGTGTATGATGAAAGCGATGAAGTTACCCTTAACTTTTTTGGCGGAAGCAGTAAGGCACGCCATTTACATACTCAACAAGGTACCGACAAAAGCCCTGGAAGACAAAACACCATATGAAACCCTCTACAACAGAAAACCAAACCTAGAATACCTAAGAATATTCGGATGCACAGCTTATGCTAAGGTAACAATACCTCACTTGAAGAAGTTAGATGATAGAAGCATTCCAATGATTTACTTAGGAGTTGAAGAAGGATCAAAAGCATGTAGGCTATATGATCCAGTACGAAAGAAGAAACATGTTAGTAGGGATGTAAAATTTATGGAAACGAAACCGTGGGATTGGAATAATAATGAAGAGGATACGAGTACTGAAGATATGTTTTGGACTAGCTTTGTAATAGATGGAGTTGACTATGATAATCCTACACCAGTCAACATAGAAAACACTGACAACACGTATCAAGAACAAGAACCTATACCAGATCCACCCTCACCAATCACACCACCATCATACACTTACAACCCTAACTCAGAAGATGAAGAAAGAGCTACTATAAGCTCATTAGAGAGCTCAGAACAGAGATATGATCATAGACCTATACAAGGTTTAAAGAATATTATGGAAATCTACCAAACTGCACGTGAAGTAGAATCGCCAAGCTTATTTTTCACAGAAGAAGAACCCCGTAATTACAAGGAAGCATCAAAAGATGAAAAATGGATTGAGGCCATGGAAATTGAATTAGATTCAATCAACAAAAATAACACATGGACCCTTACCACATTGCCCGAAAATCATAAGGCAATAGGACTCAAATGGGTTTACAAAACCAAGAGAGATGCACAAGGAAGGATCATAAAGTATAAAGCAAGATTAGTAGCAAAAGGTTATGTACAAGAACAGGGAATAGACTTCGATGAAGTGTTTGCACCAGTTGATAGAATAGAGACAGTTCGATTGATATTAGCACTAGCAGCATATCATGGATGGCAAGTACACCACTTAGATGTAAAATCAGCATTTTTACATGGAGAATTGAAGGAAGAAGTCTATGTTACACAACCTGGAGGTTTCATTCAACAAGGAAACCTAGGAAAAGTCTACAAGCTAACTAAAGCTTTGTATGTCTTAAGACAAGCACCTAGAGCTTGGAACGTGAAGCTTGACCAAACATTAAAGTCATTAGACTTTAAGAAATGTAATCTCGAACAAGCAGTCTACACAAAGAGAAGCAAGACTTCTACACTTATCGTTGGAGTATATGTAGATGATCTGATAATCACAGGCACTCCAAAGAAGGAAGTAGACTTGTTCAAATCCCAGATGAAAGATAAATTTGAAATGAGCGACTTAGGGTTGCTAGCATATTACCTTGGGGTAGAAGTTACACAGACAGGAAGAGAGATTACGATCAAGCAAACTGGATACATTAACAGGATCTTGAAAGAGACAAGTATGACGGACAGTAATGACACGAAGACACGGATGGACCCCGGCACTAAGTTGGTCAAGGCAAAAAGATGGAAACCCAGTTGACGCAACTTATTACCGAAGTTTAATTGGAAGTCTCAGATACTTACTGCATACAAGACCAGATCTTAGTTATTCAGTCGGACTACTCAGCAGATTTATGCAAGACCCAAAGGATCATCACCTGAAGGCAGTAAAATAAGTAATCCGATACATCAAAGGAACGAAAGACCATGGAGTAATATACAAGAAAGACGGAAGCTGCAAGATTACAAGATACAGCGACAGTAGTTATGGAGTCAATACAGATCAAAGAAAAGGAACTACTGGAATAGTATTTTACTTTGGAGAGTCACCTATCACTTGGTGTACTCAGAAGCAACCGACAGTAGCACTCTCATCATGTGAATCAGAATTCATGGCGGCTACTGCAGCAGCATGTCAAGCCTTATGGCTAAAACGGCTACTTAGTGAATTAACTGGATTAGAAGAAAAAAAGATAACGCTTAGAGTTGACAATATATCAGCTATACAACTTGTAAAGAACCCAATATTTCATGGAAGAAGCAAGCATATAGACATTCTCTATCATTTCATTCGGGAATGCGTAGAGAATGGTCATATCAACGTAGAACACGTAAGTGGAGAACTTCAAAGAGCAGATATTTTAACTAAAGCATTACCAAGACTTAAGTTCGTGACTATGCGACAAATGCTCGGAGTTCAAGACTTAGGACGAAGCAACGATCAAGATTAAGGAGGAGAATGTGAGCATGATAATCTCGTTCATTGCTCCAATTATGAAGACAGAAAGATGAAGGACCAAAGTTGCTTATTACAAACCTTTTAACCGAATAGCGGTTATTTAGTTATGGTAGTTATTACCGAACCATTGTGTCTGTTGGAGACACCTATTCGAAACCTATATATAGTTGTAAACATGTTACAGAAATCTAGTTTTAACATTTGATAAGTTATCTAGTTTATTGCAATTTCATATATTGTTTTTACTCAACATTTGGGACCAACACAAACTACAAATGCTTCTAGAAAAGCTTTCAAGGTTTGTGCAAGAACAAAGACCTATAGAAATAAGCTTTTCAAGATTTCCAAATGACGAGGCAGCTGCATCTTCTTTATAAACACATGTAAACAGGAACTTTGGAAAACTATTGTCCGGGTGCAATGAGCATATCTCTATCGACTCGCCAATGAGATGTAACTCTGATAAAGAACCAACCTTAAGTGTTTTAGACTGTTTGTCAAACAAAAAGGATTTAAACCTCCCACAACCACTTAAGTCTAAATAGACAAGCTTTTCTAGACATCCATCAGGAGCATTAATATCTACTAAATTCGAACAGTTTTTACTATCTAACCTCTCCAGATTGGGAGTCAGCTCAATGTCAAGGGTCCTCAACTTTGAATTATTGAGGATAAGGGATATGAGCTTTAGACATCCATAGGGCAAGTGAAGTTCTTCCAAATCACATCCAGCGAGACTCAATGTCTCGAGATGTGGAGTTAGGCCCAGGTGAAGGTTCCTCAACTTCGAACCATTAAGGCTGAGGGACTTGAGCTTTGGACATCTGAAGGGCACATGAAATGTTTCCAAATCACATTCAGTAAGACTTAAAGTCTCAAGATCCAGAGTCGGCCCAAGATCAAGGTTTAACTGTGAATTATGAAGGCTGAGGGATTTGAGCTTTATACATCGGAAAGGCAAAAGTTCTTCAAAATCACGACATCTGACAAGACTTAGCGTCTCAAGATCTGGAGTCGGCCCAAGTCTAAGGTTTCTCAACTTTGAACCATTAAGGCTGAGGGATTTGAGCTTTGTACATCGGAAGGGCATGCAAAATTCTTCCAAATCACAACATCCTACAAGAGTTAACGTCTCTAGATTCGGAGTCGGCCCAAGGTTAAGGATTTTCAACTTTGAATTATTCAGATTTAGAGATTAGAGCTTTGTACATCCATCAGGTATGTAAAGTTCTATCAATTCATTACAATGTTCAAGATATAAATTCTCGAGATTAGGAGTCACATCAAGGTTCAAAGTGTTCAATGGTGTGTAACTAAGGTCAAGGAATCTGAGCTTATCAAGAACCTATCATATACAAAAAAAAAGTATATATATTTAGTTTTGGTATAATAACAAACCAATATGAATATATTGCATTATACTTAATCATGAAAATTAACCAACCGACCAACCATTATTCTACCTTTCTTGTTCGCCCTCTTCGAACGTTTTCGATTATGCTAAAAGACATGTCAAGTCCAACAAGATTGTCTGCTTGAAATGTTTCATGTAAAGATAAAAAGGGTAATCTCGCCAACTAAGATACTTTAACGCATTTGGAAAGCGTTGGCTAACCTGATTATCTTTCCAATTAGGTCTGGAACACATGTAAAGAACTCTAAGTTTCTTCATGTTTCCCACACCTCTCATAACAGTTTCAAGATTTAGTGTCAACGGCGACAACTTTATACATCTTATTGCTTCATTAACTTTTTCTTGTACGCCAAATAGAAGTGGAAAAAAAATTAAATATAAATAAATAAAATAGTTGTTACAGAATGAGTTAGTATTATCTACCTAATTAGAAATGAATTAATCCTTACCGAATCACTTGACAATATATTTTCGGTTGGAAAACATAATCCATTAATCTTTGTTTCTCAAAATCAAGTCTGCATGTTTTTCGTTGGACTGCAAATTTACACCAGCATCACAGACAATATTATTAGCAGACATAAAATTTGACCAATAAGGTTGAATACATATGATTGATGACTTGTCACTTGACAGTTATTATAGTTAGTTATTTACGGTTAGAAGTTAGTTATTATCAGAGGGACATGTTTGTTGGTTCTAATGAACCATCGCAACCCTTCTGCATACCTATTAGAATAGTATAAATATGTAACTTTCTGTAACAAACAAGTAACCCAATTCAGATTATTAATATCATTATTATGGGTTCACCCAATCTTCCTTGTTTCACTTTTTTCGATTCTTATTTTATATGATGATTAGCATGTTGTTGTTATGATCATTCGATCCTGGAAATCTTCCCACACAACCTGTGTAATAATTGGCATCAGAGCCTATGGGATCTAACAACACAAATCAATCAATTATAGTTTTATTTATCAAATTGCTCCTTCCTCCCATACAAATTGCTCCTTCCTCCCATACCTTTTATCTGTCATTTTGTATACTATTTCTTGCATATTATCTCTCAAACACTGCACCAAATGGCCTAATCTACACAACCCCTATAAAGGATATGTTGGTACTTAGAGATGCTTTTTAAGAAAAGAGAGCAACCATAGATATAATGGATGCATTTGAAGAGGCTTTTTGGTTTTTTCTTTTTCTTTACCAACAAAAGCCATGAAGATATTTCTCAATGAAGATACTTGGCCTGTCAAGAACATGGCAGAAGATCAAACCATGCTACAATCAATTAAGGGACGACTTCAATTGCTATTATAGCACTGCAAGGGGATCACACTTTGGAACAGATGGACATGTTTCACAAGGCAAGAATGCCATAAAGATCGAGAAGATCATGTGATCAAACCCTATGGAATAAGCAGACAAGAAGAACAGTCAGATTGAGCATTTTATTTTATTTAGATCTTTAATAACAAGTATCAACAAACTACAAAAGAAGACATCAATATTGAAGGAAGGCATCAAGGAACAAGGAGATTGCAAGGAGATTGAAGAAACAAATATTAATAGATTAGGGGGGAATATGTTGGAAAACATAATCCATTAATCTTTGTTTCTCAAAATCAAGTTTGCATGTTTTTCGTTGGACTGCAATTTTCACCAGCATCACAGACAATATTATTAGCAGACATAAAATTCGACCAATAAGGTTGAATACATATGATTGATGACTTGTCACTTGACAGTTATTATAGTTAGTTATTTACGGTTAGAAGTTAGTTATTATCAGAGGGACATGTTTGTTGGTTCTAATGAACCATCACAACCCTTCTACATACCTATTAGAATAGTATAAATATGTAACTTTCTGTAACAAACAAGTAACCCAATTCAGATTATTAATATCAATATTATGGGTTCACCCAATCTTCCTTGTTTCACTTTTTTCGATTCTTATTTTATATGATGATTGGCATGTTGTTGTTATGATCATTCAATCCTGGAAATCTTCCCACACAACCTGTGTAATATTTTCAATGTCCCCATTGATCCACAATCGGCTATGTTTATAAGAGTCATCGGGGTTCAAACAGAAAACAATGTTTTTTCCCATTTCTTCTATATGGTCATGCATGCCTAAGCTCCCATATTCAGATATAGTTATCAGAGATTTTTACTCAAGAACTCTTAACCCAATGATAGCATTAAATCCACAGCTTTCAAACACTTGGATTGCTCGGTCCTTCTGCTCACCTTTTAATAAGCATGCAACATCTAGGAAGATTTCTTTGTAATCATTCTCTAGATCATCAAAGCTTATTTTCAATACTTTTTGGATTTCCTTCAGCGGAATTGTTTTTAGTCTTTCTAAACCATCTTTCCACTCAAGCTCCTTTTTACCACGCAGAAACGAACCCAAAACTCTTATCGTTAAGGGTAGACCAGCGGCATAACGTACAACTTGTCCTGATAGTTGTTCATACCCTTGAATTGGAATCTCTCTCCCAAAGGTATATCTACTAAATAGACAAAGTGCTTCCATATCCGACAACAGATTGACGTTATGAATCAAGCTTACTCCGTGTGATACTAGCACTTGTTCATCTTTGGTTGTAATGATAATCGTACTTCCTGACTTAAACCAGTTAGGCATACCAGCTAATGCCTCAAGTTGGTCTATATGATCCACATCATCTAGAACAACAAGAACCTTTCTACTACGCATCATCTTCCCCATCATGTCTTTCCCGTCAGCAACACTACTTACGGTTATGCCTTGATCATTCAAAACATCTGAAAGTACTTGTTTCTGCAAAGACTTCAAACCTGACAAAGAGGTTTTCGAAACTTCCCTCACATTTTAAACAAAGCTTTTACCTTCGAACTCACTTGATATATGAACATAAACAGCCCTGGCTAAAGTTGTCTTTCCCCCACCTCCCATCCCCTTGATTCCAATAACATGAACATCTTCGGTACAGTTTTTCAAAGATGTAAGGACCTCATCGATTCGCATCTCCATGCCTACTAGCTTGCCATCACTACTCGAACTAATGGAACGTAAACTCTTGAATATATTATCGACAATTATTTGGATCAATTTAGATTCATCCCTGTAACATAAAACGATATTAAGTTAGCTTTGCTCAAATTCCATAATAACAGTTAACTTCAGACTTATAACATAAGTTATTAGAAACATACAAAATGAAAGACTATTACACACATATGAGGAAGTAATTAAATTACCCATTAGCAGTTGCCTTCAACTCCCACCCTGCAAGATTTGATGCTTCTTTCATAGCATCTCTCCATTTCAGAGCAGCCTCTTTCTTTGTATTTTTGGCAAAGGCCTTTCTAACTGGCCCATTTTGTTTACGTACTTCGGTGGGCTCCACATCATGGAACACGGGGTAAGCAGTATGCTCGCTCGTCTTCTGGCACTCCATAATCTTGACAAGCTCATCTGAGCACCAAGATGAAGAAGCATACTTTTTAGAGAAAACAATTATGTAGAATCTTGAGTCCTCGATGGATTTGATTAGTTGTTCGTTGATCATTTTCCCTTTTTCTATCTTCTCAGCATCCTTGTATGTTTCAATGCCTTTCTGCTTCAGAGCTTGATAAAGATGGCCAACGAAGCTGTTACGGGTGTCCTCACCCCTAAAACTCAGAAACACATCATACTTAAAGCTCTTTTGAATAGATGAATTTGAAGTAGAAGCCATTGGAAGTAGGGATCAAGCTGTTAAAGAGTTTTGTTTAATTGGAAAAAAATAACGGAATGGAGTCATGGACAAGAGAAACAAAAAGCCAATGAAAAAAAAACTTTATGAAGTCTTTTAGTAATTATATTTTCACAATTTACAACAATATATTTTTTCTTTCACAAGAAAAATGATTAGTTATGATAATTTCTTTTACTTAAAGTGTGACAACTGACAAATTAGGAAGTCTATTTTAGGTAACCGCATTACGTTAAACTAAACAGAGCTTTTGCCTTTATAACTATTTTTATCGACCATGACTTGATTTGATATCGTTTATTGGTTTTTACATTTATTTTATTATTGTATGAGTTATCGTGTGAGTTTTAACTCTTATTGTTAGGCACCATTCGATTCGGCACAATAAAAGCCTAAAAGAAGAAATAATGTAACTTTTAAACCGTAACTCGAAACTTGACAAATAAATAGTCAAAACTCGTGGAAAAACGTAAATAAACATAATAGAAAGTCGAAGGAACGTCGTGGGACACTCGTAGGACAATATATGAGCTCGGGAATGGGTAAACGGGATAGTTTATGAAAAATTACGACTCCAACCCCTCCCCTTTCTATTTGGCCGGCGCCCTCCTCCACCTAAAATATTTATTTTTGAGTCCCTCCCCTCCTAGTATATATACCCACCCACTACCTCATAATATTCTTTCATTTCTCTCTCTAAAATACACCTACACTACTTTCTCTCTCTACATCTTCTCTCTCCCAAAACAAAACCCTAACCCTAATTTACCACCCACCACCGCCGCCCCTTTCCGGCCAAATTACGGCCACCCACCGGCGAGTGGTATCTCACCTCTACCACCATTATGTAGATCTCTCTTTCCTCTTTCCATCCATATATATATATATATATATATATATATATATATATATATATAGGGTGAGGTTATTGTCAGAACCATATAAATTGTGAGAACTGCGAGAACCAGCATCAACCAATCAGATTTTTTTGGATATTAAATTTTATTATATAATTCAAAAGGGTATAATGGTAAAAATACTTTTTTATTTTAATTTTGATTTTTTTTTATAAAAAAACGTTTTCTTTAGTTCCCTAAATTCTAGGATTTTTTTTTTTTTTTTTTGCATTATACCTGTTTAAAAAAACACTATGTGCACATGTGTTTTGCATTATATGGCAATTGTATTTTTTATTTATGCATAGATGTTTTGTATTTGAACATGTATTTTTAAGAAATATTACATTAATATAAATACAAACAATAAAATTTTAATAATAGATTTATGCAATTTCAAAATTTACAAATTGTATTACTCTAGTGAAATGATATTCAAATTTATCACAAATATCAGTATGTTTACACTTGAATTCAATTTTATTACACATATATATGAAGCTTGCACATGTGCATAATCCAATGTCTTTAACAACTGGTTCATCTTTTAGGCACATGTGTTTTTAATCCTTGTGCACATGTGTTTTTATCGTCTTGCTCATCTTAACTAATACAATTTTGTGCTAACAACCACACGTCAAGTAACCTATCACCATCAATTATCATTCGACATGTTGCATAAATTATAAAATAGACCAGGAGCAAACTTTTATTCTATAATTCATCTTATACAAGTGCATTTGTATCCTTCGCCTTCACGATAAACCTGAAAATTTGCATCAAATATTAATAGTTTAGTATATAATCAAGAACAAATAAAAACATAAATATAACCTGGAAATTTGAATATATACAAAAAGTTCAATGACTTAACCACATGTGCATTCGTTGTCAATTCATCATTTTCATTACGTAAATACATGTGCATTTGTTTCAAATTCTCATGTTCATGACATAAACACATGTGCATTATTTGACTAACACATATTCAAGAGCAAATGAAGTAAAAATGAATCTATATCAAGTGATTTAAACGAATTTTTAATCATACACATAACACATATTCACATTATTTACGTACATCGAAATATATAAATATATTGCACGTGCACATTCTTAGCCAAACCACATACACTAGACATCAAATTCACCATATACGAAGAACACTTGGTACGACTACTTGGTTTTTTCTGATAACACCCTTCACTAAATATGTGAGTTCAAACTATCTAACTAGAAAAAGACAACAACATAAGCTTAAGTTTTCACTTTAAAAGGAAACTACTTTCATATAATAAAAGTATGATCTTGACGCAACTGGTTAAAAAGGTACTAATGTCACTTATTTATGTTCTAATTTTTAATACTTGAAATTACCTGTTGCAATTTCGACATGTAAATCCTAACAATTTCGAAGGAAGCAAACAAGCCTACACACATAAATTTTTAATAATATACTCCGTAAAAACTCAAAAGTTCGGTACTTCAAATAATTTTTACATAAGCAAAATTCTGATTTCAACTAAACAAGTATGTCATATCCATAATATTAATCTTTTTCAGATTCGAGATCATGAAAACGAAGAACCCATGAAAAAAAAACAAAATATAACAACGTACCAATACTGATTTTTGCATACCATCTTTTTTTTGCGACTCCACATCAAAGCATGGACACACCAATTTTTGCAATGTACAGAGAAAACAAATCTTCAATTTCTATTTGTTATAGTTATGCGATAATCATCATCTTTGTTATCATATTGAGCGGTTGAGACCTGAGAGAGTGGAGGCGGAATATAGGATGAGAAGGAAAACCTTTTTGACCTATTAATATTTCAAAATCCTATATTAAATGGACGGTTATCAAAAGGCAATTAGAGGAAATCTCTATAATACCCCTCCTACTCAAATGAATTTATTTTTAATCTTTCATTTTATTACATTTGTGCCACAAATCATTTTGACCATTGATCTAATAATCTAAGGGTTAAAAATGGTTCTCGCAGTTCTCGCAATTTTTTTGGTTCTGAAAATAACCCTACACTATATATATATATATATATATATATATATATATATATATATATCTTATAGAAGCCTTCAATAACACCTCCAAATCTTACAAATACGATTCGTGATTCTAAGGTTTTCATTAAATCTTGTAGATTGAGTTGGGAAAAGGTAAATGGAACATGGGTCAAGCTTGTTTTGGTCATGGAAAGCCACGAATGGGTCATTTATGGCTCATTTTTGGGTGAAACATGGGATTAAAACTAATTTACACTTAATAAAGCATGTAGCTAGTGATTTGGTATCACGTGGTGTATCATATTTTTGGGTAGGCTTAGTTTCATGAAATGTGTCAAGATTAGTTTTTGGGTTTGATGTTTGGATGATGATTAGAGGTTGATTGATTGTGTTTGGTTGTAGTAGAAGCCATTTGGGAGTGTTTGGTTGTGTTGTTTGGGGCGTACGAACCACCAAGACCCACGATGGGTCGTGGGTGATGGTGTGCGAGACCCATGTGGACCAAGGGTCCGGGTAAGGTTGTTGTGGTATATTGTTGGTTGTTGATTGTTGGTGTTTGGATGAGAAGCGTGGAGCCGAAAAGCTTCTAGAGCTTGTTTGGTTCACGTGGTCTTAACCGTGACCGTGTCATGACCATTAGGGTCATAAAATTGGTTTCGGGTATAATTGGTAGGTTGATTGGTTGGCGAGATTGATTTGGGTTTAATTGAGATTGAGTTGCGCGATTGTCATTATTTACTTGGACTTATATATAAATTGTCAACTTTGAGCAACGTCGGTGTTACTTTGACTTTTTAATCATTGTTGACCCCGACAACGTCGTAACATAGACTTTAGTGTATTTTGGACTATAGATTGATTAAAAGCCGAGAAGTCATGACTCGTGCTTGTGGACTCGAAACGAATAATGATATGAGACTTATATTGAATTTGACGTAATAAATATATATGTATAAACATGAATAATAAATGGTGAAACATAAATAATAAAAGGCTTTTATACCAACACTATCGATAACAAGACTTGTCTTGTTATTTACTATTTTAAATGGGAACTAACGACTAAAAATGGAAAAGTTTTCTAATTAAAAGTAGAGTAAATTACACCGTTCGTCCTTGTGGTTTGCGTTGACCGCAGGAGTTCGTCCTTTTACCAAAAAAGTTGCACTGTCCATCCTTAAGTGGCAAACGTTATGCGCCATTAGTCCCTCCCACTAACGGAGCCCACTAACGGTCGTTAAGTCTTGTTAACCTGAGGGTATAATCGTCATTTCAACACCATAAGGACGAACGTTGCCAGGACGAACGGTGTAGTTTACACTTTTCGTCCGTTTTTTTACGTTTTCGTCCGTTTTCTTACTTTTAACTCCGTTTTTTTGCTTTTTCGTCCGTTTTCTTACGTTTATTTACGTATTCGTCTGTTTTCTTACGTTTTCGTCTATTTTTTTATGTTTTAATCCGTTTTTTTACGCTTTACTCCGTTTTTTTATGTTTCCGTCCGTTTTCTTACGTTTTCATCCGTTTTTATATGTTTATGTCCGTCTTAATACGTTTTCTTCCGTTTTTCTTGCTTTTTACTTTGTTTTTTTACGTTTTCGTCTTTTTTTTACGTTTTCATCCATTTTCTTACGTTTTCGTCCATTTTCTTACATTTTTGTCTGTTTTTCTTACTATTTACTAAGTTTTTTACTTTTTCGTCAGTTTTTTTTGCATTTTCGTCATTTTCTTACGTTTTCATCTAGTTTTTTACGTTTTCGTCAGTTTTCTTACATTTTCGTCTGTTTTTTTTACGTTTTCGTCCGTTTTCTTATGTTTTCGTCTGTTTACTTACGTTTTACTCTGTTTTTTTACGTTTTCATCGGTTTTTTTACGTTTACGTCCGTTTTCTTACGTTTTAAAACGTAAAAAAAATGTCTGTTTTCGTCTGTATTTTTACGCTTTAAAACTTCTGTTTTTTTACGTTTTCTTACGTTTTAAAACGTAAGAAAACGAACGAAAACGTAATAAAACAGACGAAAACGTAAAAAACAGACGAAAACGTAAAAAACAGAGTAAAACGTAAGAAAAAAGGAAGAAAACATAAAAAGACAAACGAAAACGTAAGAAAACGGACGAAAACGTAAAAAAAGGATGAAAACGTAAAAGAACAGAGTAAAACTTAAGAAAACAGACGAAAACGTAAGAAAACGGACGAAAACGTAAAAAAAACAGACGAAAACGTAAAAAAAACAGACGAAAACGTAAAAAAACTGACGAAAATGTAAACAACTAGACGAAAACGTAAGAAAATGAATGAAAATGTAAAAAAAAACTGACGAAAACGTAAAAAAACAGAGTAAATCGTAAGAAAAACAGACAAAAACGTAAGAAAATGGATGAAAACCGTAAGAAAAGACGAAAACGTAAAAATAACAGAATAAAACTTAAGAAAAACGGAAGAAAATGTATTAAAACGGACAAAAACGTATAAAAACGGAGTAAAGCATAAAAAACGGATGAAAACATTAAAAAAATGGATGAAAACGTAAGAAAACAGACGAAAACGTAAATAAACGTAAGAAAACGGACGAAAACGTTAAAAAAACGGAGTTAAAAGAAAGAAAACGTAAGAAAATGGACGAAAACGTAAGAAAACGGACGAAAACGTAAAAAACAGACGAAAACGTAAAAAACGGACAAAAAGTGTAAACTACACCGTTCGTCCTTGCACCGTTCGTCTTTATGGTGCTGAAATGATGATTATACCCTCAGGTTAACAAGACTTAACGACCGTTAGTGGGCTCCGTTAGATGGAGGGACTAATGGCGCATAACGTTTGCCACTTAAGGATGGACGATGCAACTTTTTTGGTCAAAGGACAAACTCCTGCGGTCAACGCAAACTACAAGGACGAACGGTGTAATTTACTCTTAAAACTATTTAATGTTTCGAGTGCACGTTTATCGAAATATGCCAATTGTGAGCATTTAATACTAGTTTCAAGTATCTAAGTTATTTACGTTGTGTGCATTGGTTACGGATGACCTAACATTAATAGCGTCGATCCACGTGGGTAGCGGACTTATTAGGTTGGCGAATCTAATAAGAGCCCGCTAGGTACGTTGAGTAACGTTATTAATGGGTGAATTATCCTTATGACTCTTTAGGATGCGACCGGTTTATGGGATAATAAGCGACACAAATAAATAATTGAGTTTATCGAGTTTACGAATTCGATAAGGTTTACTATTTATTCCGAAACTTATTGGACTATGGAGCTTATCGCTTAGATGTCTCATTGTGTTGCATTGAGTCGCATTGTGGTTATTTAAGTGCATTCATGATATCGTATTGAGTCGATACACCCACACGATGATACCAAACGCTAGGACTAAACGGTAAAACAAGAAATTTTTTGAGATAAAGAAAAGGAATACATTGGGGTAGATAACGTTTATTTTGAGAAATATATATTAAAATTGGTTTACATTATTAGGTTGTGCCGAGTCGATAGTTGTTGTGCCGTGATTAGCTGTTATCTTCTGCTAGTGTTTATTTGTGCGTTGCTTACTTGAGGTGAGTTTCATAGCCCCACTTTTATCTATGTTTTTAACTAATTTGGGGTGAGAATCATGCTACTATTTTTAACTATTTTTGGACCTTTTAAACTATTTTGATTTGCTTATGTGCTTGACTGTTTAGATAGATATGTGGTAGTTGTTGCCTTAGTCTAGGGTAGCAATCCTAATTGCTATAGCACTTGCCAAGCTAAGTACAGACTTCTACCTCGACCTAGTCCAGGGTTAGCAATCGTTCTAGAATTTTCTACGACTTTGCTGGCTAGTGTCGCTAGGGGCCCACTATGACGTCCAATATGATATTAATGATATTGTGATTGTGATTGGTATGTGATTGATGTGTATCTATCTTAGGTCTCGCATAGCAAATAAACTCCTACAGGTCCACTATTTTTAACTTAAATTTAAACCTATGAACTCACCAGCGTTAGCTGACCTTTTAGCATGTCTTTCTCAGGTATTTAAGTGATGTTTGGAGTACGAGTTATATGGAAGCTTGGCAAGGAGGTATGGTTCAAGGATCATAAACAACTCTGATAATTTATGGGGACCTATTTTTATAAATCATGTTTGGGCCTAATATTTACATTTTGGGATTATTGTTTTGAATATTTAAATTTGTGATTGGTTTTGAATGATTAAATGACTATCTTGTTTGCTATACTTGTGTGAGATACAAATCCAATGTAACGCCCCAAAAACTTGATTAAGTCTTCCACTGTACCGAGATTTGGGGGTGTTACAGATTGGTATCAGAGCCAGGTTATAGAAAACTAGGTATTTAATAAAACCTAAACTATAACCACTTTTTAAGAAAATTGATCCTCGACCGACGCATGCCCGCCTGCCAAGCCGAAGCTTCTTATTTGATTATGGTATGAACTGCGATTTGATTTATGAGATATTATGAATTGTGAATTGATTATTGAGATGCTATGTTTTTGGGTTATGATTATTGATTTTGGGTAAATGTGATTTGATTGTCGAGATATTATGGATTTGATTTGGATTATTTATATGTTATGATTTTGGGATTATGAGCTTGATTATATGATTGATTTGATTTGGGATTATATGATGCGTGGATTATGTGGTAGAATAGAACTTATGTGTTTTATTTAAAGGCATATTTTGAGTAATGTGATACCTCTGTTTTAAAGCTTTCATTATGTGATATATGTTTTGGTTGAGTTGATGCGCTTATTAGAACTAGTTGTTTTCAAACACTTGTACCTACCCTATGCCGTTGTCACAGACTATGCCTTCACTGGCTTATGATGTGTCTAAGGATGTCCTTGCTGCTGCTAGTTCCCTAACATTGACTCTCATGATTGTTGCGCATGGTGATCCCTATGTGATTACCCGTCACTCTAGTTCATCATCATCATCAGATCGTCCTAGCTCATCTAGACAGCTCACTTTGCATCAAGTCTTAGCACGAGCCCAGACTCCTAGACTTACCCGTCGTACTGCCCGCATGTCCGTGCGACCACCATCATCACCTATTCACCTAGCAGCCCACTCTCTTCTGTCTTCACCACCAGCATCACCATGTCTTAGAAGACCTAGATCCCCTACTATACCACCTTAGGATTCACCCACACAGAGATGCCGACTCATGGACTATCCCTCTGAAGATGAGGGCGAAGAGGAGCATGAGATCAAGGAGGAGCATGAGATTGAGCAGGAGTATGTAGATGAGGATGAGGATCCTCGGGAGGAGGATGACGAGGATATCCCATAAGGGGTACTCCTCCATTGCAGAGTCCTGCGCATTCTCCAGGACCAGGCTCTCCCTTACCTTTGCCCGAGCCTGATTCTCCTGGGCAGCCTTTCGAAATTGACTCACCACCTTACTCACCTGAGATAGGTAGCCCATTAGGTTTAGAGATACCATCAGAGATTGCTTCAGAGGGCGAGGAGTATGGGGAGACGGGTCTGATATGGGAGAGGATTACATCTCAGGGTTCTAGGCTTAGTCAGTTGACAGATCGATTATTTGGACTATCGAGGGCTAGTGTAGAGGATTTGAGAGCGGATATGGGTACTGTAGTCAGAAGGACTACGATTCTGAGAGACGGTATGTCGAAGCTCCAGGAGCAGGTTGGGGACCTGCTGAGAGGGTTTGCCACAGCCCGAGATGCAGACAGAGCGATGTGGCGCAGGATAGGTGAGTTGGAGAGAGAGGTCGTGGATCTGAAGAGTGATCGCGACGCTCAGAGTGTTGAGCTTTCATCTTTGTGGAGAGAGGTTGACAATGTTAGGAGATCAGTTAGTGGTATTCGTGATCATGGCTAGATTGTGTTAGATTCATGGCATTGTACCATCTTGAAACTGAGTAGTCTCTAGTTCGAGATGTAGATCTATCCTAGTTATCTTGTTAGTATCGTTTGTCGTTTTTTATTTCCCCATGTATTCCACTTTGGAACCTATGAGTTATGGATATTAGAATGTGCATCCTTTAGTTATGATTCGGACTTTAGTTGTTTCGTTATGATATAGTGTTATCCTTGGAGCCCAACCTAGTCTTTTAGAGTGTGAATTGTGGACTTATGAAACTGTTATTCTTACCTTCAGAATGATGGCAACAAGACGAAACCCGCCTAGGAACAACCGAGCAACCCCTGCTGTTGTGGTTAACCCTGTCCGTCGAGGTCATCGTCCGACCCCGACAACTCCACCCGTTGAGAACCAGAATACCGATAACCCAGCTGTAGAGAACCCCGAATGTGAACGACCGTGCTGAGAATGGTCCGGTTCCACAAAACCCTCCGCCTTTGGACCCAGCCTACATTGACCAGCTTGTGACGCAGCGTGTAGTTGAACTGCTAGCTGAGTCTAATCTCTCTAACACATCTGGTGGAACCCCACTGCTTAATCGAACTCGAGGTTGTACCTACAAAGAGTTTCGATTATGTGGTCCCATCGAGTTCGGAGGAACCGAGGGAGTGGTTTACCTAACAAGGTGGATGGAGAAAACTGAGTATGTGTTTACCGTTAGTAACTGTGAAGAGGATTGTAAGGTTAAGTATGCAACATTTACCTTGAAGGACGAAGCGTTGACCTGGTGGAACAACTATCACAGATCCGTAGGAAGTGATGTAGCTTATAGCATGACTTGGACCCAGTTTAAGGCTCTCCTGATCAAAACTTACTATCCTAGGAATGAAGTTAAGAAGTTAGAGATTGAGTTCTGGAACCATAAGGTTAAGGGTACCGACATGACGACTTACAATCGTCGTTTCAAAGAGTTGTCGTTGTTTTTCCCTGAAATGGTTCGCACTAAAGCCCTTAAGATTGAGAGGTATACTGATGGATTGCCTTTAGCCACTTGGAATGATGTCATCGCTGCGAATTGATGGACTCTTATGTGTTAGAATGAGTAGACAAGGGTAAGAATGATAAGAGTGATAAGAGGAAGAGGAATGAAGTTGTTAAAGGGAATGGCAATAAACGGCAAGAGACAGCAAGGGTGTTCGCCATAGGAAATGGAGAGAAGAAGGGTTATGAAGGTAGCAAGCCCTTGTGTAGTCGTTGCAATCGACACCACCATGGACCATGCTCAATAGTGCGTAGTAATTGCTCTAAGGTAGGACACATGGCCAAAGACTATAGGTCCCGTCCTCTTGTTGCGGCTCAAACTGTGCAAGGAGCGGACTGGAAGGCCACTGTCACCTGTTTTGGATGTGGAAAGAAAGGGCACTACAAGAATGAGTGTCGAGAGCCGTGGATGAAGGGAAACCCCGGTAATGGAGGAGGATTTGTTAACCGAGGTGTGGGAAGTAATGGCTTAAACCCTGTGAAGCGAGAGGCTGTAGGGAATCAACGGAATCAAGGTGCTAGGAATCAGCAAAGAGACATGGGAACAACATGTGTGTATGCTATTGGGAGGGAAGCATGTGAGGACCCTAACGTAGTTACGGGTACGTTCCTTCTCAATAATCGTTATGCTTCCATACTTTTTGATACTGGTGCCGATATGAGTTTCATATCCACCAACTTTATGCCATTACTAGGAATTTCCCAAACACCTCTAGGGTTCAGTTACGATGTGGAATTAGCTAATGGTAATAGGGAGAAGATAGACACTGTAGTCCGAGGTTGTACCTTAAGTTTCCTAGACCACCCGTTTAGCATAGACCTATTGCCAGTTACCTTGGGAAGTTTTGACGTCATCATCAGAATGGATTGGTTGTCGAAGAACGGCGCACACATCATCTGCGATGAGAACGTCGTACGTGTACCATATGGCGGAAAAGTTCTGAGCATATAAGGAGATCGGAGCGACTGTGGAAGTCCTTCCTGTTGAGCATCATCTCTTGTATTAAGGCCCAGAAGTACATCGATAGAGGAGGTCGTCTTTTCTTGGCTCGAATTTCTGAAAAGAAAAGCGAGGAGAAGAGTGAAAGACACCTTAATGATGTACCCGTCGTTAGAGAGTTTCCGGATGTGTTTTCCGACGATCTGCCAGGGATTCCACCTGTCCGACAAGTGGAATTCCAAATCGAGTTGATACCCGGTGCTACACCCGTAGCCCGGGCACCCTATCGACTTGCTCCAAGAGAATTGGAGGAACTGTCTAAACAGCTGGCAGAGTTGTCAGAGAAGGGATTCATTCGACCAAGTTCGTCACCGTGGGGAGCACCGGTGTTGTTTGTGAAGAAGAAGGATGGATCGTTTTGGATGTGTATTGATTATAGAGAGTTGAATAAGTTGACGGTGAAGAATAGATATGCGCTACCTAGAATAGACGACCTATTTGACCAACTCCAAGGAGCTAGTGTCTTTTCCAAGATCGACTTACGGTCTGGTTATCACCAGCTTAGAGTTCGAGAGAAGGATATCCCTAAGACGGCATTTAGGACTCGTTATGGGCACTATGAATTCCAAGTGATGTCGTTTGGTTTGACCAACGCGCCAGCGGTTTTCATGGATCTCATGAACCGAGTATGTAAGCCATATCTGGATAAGTTTGTGATAGTATTCATAGACGACGTCTTGATATACTCCAAGAGTAGAGAGGAGCACGAAGAGCATTTGAGGCTCATTTTAGAGTTGTTGAGAGAAGAGAAGTTGTATGCCAAATTCTCTAAGTGTGAATTTTGGATTCCGACCGTGCAATTCTTAGGTCACGTGATAGATAGTATAGGTGTTCACGTTGACCCAGCCAAGATCGAGGCCATTAATGAATGGGCAGCCCCTAAGAACCCATCAGAAGTCCGCCAGTTTCTAGGTCTAGCAGGCTATTATAGGAGGTTCATTGAGGGATTCTCCAAAATAGCTAAGTCGCTGACCAAACTGACAAAGAAGGACGTTAAGTATGAATGGGGAGAAAAGGAAGAAGAATCATTCCAACTTCTGAAGGAGAAGTTATGTAGTGAGCCCGACAACTTAAGAAGCATGAGAAAAACTACACCACCCATGATCTAGAGTTAGGTGCTGTAGTGTTTGCCATTAGAATCGGGAGACATTATCTGTATGGAACCAAGTGTGTAGTGTTTACCGACCATAAAAGCTTGAAGCATATCTTAGATCAGAAGGAGTTGAATATGAGGCAGCGTCGTTGGTTAGAGTTGCTCAGTGATTATGACTGTGAGATTCGTTATCATCTTGGTAAAGCCAATGTAGTGGCAGATGCCCTTAGTCGTAAGGAGAACATTCCACCATTACTCGTTCGATCCCTAGGAATGACCATCAGTTCTCCTCTACCATCTCAAATCTTAGCCGCCCAAGCTGCTGCATTGACCGGAAGAGAACCGTCCTTACGAGAATCTGCATGGAATGGTAGAAAGTGAAAACGGCTTCTTGAAGCATTTCGACGGAACTTTATGCTTCAAAGACAGAAGTTGGATACCATTTCATGGTGGAATCCGTGAGTTGATTATGCACGAGTCGCATAAGTCAAAATAATCTATTCATCCCGGAGCCGATAAGATGTATCAGGACTTGAAGAAGCTCTACTGGTGGCCTAACATGAAAGCCGACATGGCTCAGTATGTCAGTTGGTGCTTGACATGTTCTAAGGTAAAGGCCGAACACCAGAAACACTCAGGACTCTTAGTTCAACCCGAACTCCCAGAATGGAAATGGGAGCGAATCACCATGGACTTTATCACCAAATTACCGAGAATAGCTAGCGGCAATGACGCTATCTGGGTAATCGTAGATCGTTTGACTAAGTCTGCTCACTTCTTAGCCATTAGCGAGGTCGATAGTCTCGACAAGCTCACTCGGCTGTACATCAAGGAGATAGTATCGCGTCATGGAGTATCGGTATCTATCATTTCCAACCGAGATAGCCGTTTTACATCCCACTTTTGGAGATCCTTACAGTCAGCCTTAGGAACAAACATGGATATGAGCACTGCTTATCATCCTCAAACCGACGGTCAGAGCGAAAGAACCATCCAGACCTTAGAGGATATGCTTAGAGCCTGTGTTATCGATTTCGGCAAAGGCTGGGAGAGACATCTCCCTTTGGCCGAATTCTCCTACAACAATAGTTACCATGCTAGCATTAAGGCCGCTCCATTTGAGGCATTGTATGGCCGAAAATGTCGTTCTCCTGTTTGTTGGGCTGAAGTTGGCGAGAGTCAACTTACCGGTCCCGAACTTGTCCTAGAAACCACTGAGAAGATAGTTCAAATTCGTAACCGTTTGCAAACCGCTCGAGATAGACAAAAGAGTTATGCCGATAGGAGACGTAAACCCTTAGAGTTTCAGGTTGGAGATCGTGTTATGTTAAAGGTTTCTCCTTGGAAAGGAGTGATTCATTTTGGAAAGCGTGGAAAACTCAATCCCCGATACATTGGTCCCTTTCCAATCCTGGAAAGAATCAGACCACTAGCTTACCGTCTTGAGCTACCATCAGAATTGAGTAGTGTACATAATGTCTTTCATGTTAGTAATCTTAAGAAGTGTCTTTCAGAGGAAAACATAGTTGTGCCTTTAAGAGATATCCGAATTAATGAGAAATTGAATTTCGTTGAGGAACCAATAGAGATCATGGACCGTGAGATTAAACGGCTGAAGCATAGCCGTATTCCGATTATCAAAGTTCGTTGAAACTCCCGACATGGACCGGAGTTCACTTGGGAACGTGAGGATGTATTCCGTAGGAAGTACCCTAAACTCTTCATGACACCAAGCAACTCGGAGTGAAACCCGGGACGGGTTTCTTCTGAGGCTGGGAGGTTGTGACAACTGGAAAATTACGGAGTCTATTTTAGTTAACCGAATTACGTTAAACTAAACCGAGTTTTTGCCTTTATAACTATTTTTATCGACCATGACTTGATTTGATATCGTTTATTGGTTTTTATGATTTATTTTATTATTGTATGAGTTATCGTGTGAGTTTTAACTCTTTTTGTTAGGCACTATTTGATTCGGCACAATAAAAGCCTAAAAGAAGAAATAATGTAACTTTTAAAGCGAACTCGAAACTTGACAAATAAATAGTCAAAACTTGTGGAAAAATGTAAATAAACATAATATAAAGTCGAAGGAACGTCGTGGGACACTCGTAGGACAATATATGAGGTCGGGAATGGGTAAACGGGATAGTTTACGAAAAATTACGACTCCGACCCCTCCCTTTTTCTTTGGCCGGCGCCCTCCTCCACCCAAAATATTTATTTTTGAGTCCCTCCCCTCCTAGTATATATATCCACCTACTACCTCATAATACTCTTTCATTCATCTCTCTAAAATACACCTACACTACTTTCTCTCTCTACATCTTCTCTCTCCCAAAACAAAACCCTAACCCTAATTTACCACCCACCACCGCCGCCCCTTTCCGGCCACCCACCGACGAGTGGTATCTCACCTCTACCACCATTTTGTAGATCTCTCTTTCCTCTTTCCATCCATATATATATCTCTTATAGAAGCCTTCAATAACAACTCCAAATCTTACAAATACGATTCATGATTCTAGGGTTTTCATTAAATCTTGTAGATCGAGTTGGGAAAAGGTAAATGGAACATGGGTCAAGCTTGTTTTGGTCATGGAAAACCACGAATGGGTCATTTATGGCTCATTTATGGTTCGACTTTTAGGGCTTTTGGGTGAAACATGGGATTAAAACTAATTTACACTTAATAAAACATGTAGCTAGTGATTTAGTATCATGTGGTGTATCATATTGTTGGGTTTTTTGCATTTTAGGCTTAGTTTCATGAAATGTGTCTAGATTAGTTGTTGGGTTTGATGTTTGGATGATGATTAGAGGTTGATTGATTGTGTTTGGTTGTAGTAGAAGCCATTTGGGAGTGTTTGGTTGTGTTGTTTGGGGCGTACGAACCACCAAGACCCGCAATGGGTCGTGGGTGATGGTGTACGAGACCCATGTGGACCAAGGGTCCGGGTCGGGTTGTTGTGGTATATTGTTGGTTGTTGATTGTTGGTGTTTGGATGAGACGCGTTGAGCCGAAAAGCTTCTAGAGTTTGTTTGGTTCACGTGGTATAATTGGTAGATTGATTTCGGGTATTGATTTGGGTAGATTGATTGTTGGTGTTAGGGTCATAACATTGGTTTCGGGTATAATTGGTAGATTGATTGGTTGGCGAGATTGATTTGGGTTTAATTGAGATTGAGTTGCGCGATTGTCATTATTTACTTGGACTTATATATAAATTGTCAACTTTGAGCAACGTCGGTGTTACTTTGACTTTTTAGTCATTGTTGACCCCGACAACGCCGTAACATGGACTTTAGTGTATTTTTGACTATAGATTGATTAAAAGCCGAGAATTCATGACTAGTGCTTGTGGACTCGAAACGAATAACGATATGAGACTTATATTGAATTTGACGTAATAAATATATATGTATAAACATGAATAATAAATGGTGAAACATAAATAATAAAAGGCTTTTATACCAAAACTATCGATAACAAGACTTGTCTTGTTATTTACTATTTTAAATGAGAACTAACGACTAAAAATGGAAAGGTTTTCTAATTAAAAGTATTTCATGCTTCGAGTGCACGTTTATCGAAATGTGCCAACTGTGAGCATTTAATACTAGTTTCAAGTATCTAAGTTATTTACGTTGTGTGCATGGGTTACGGATGACCTAACACTAATAGCGTCGATCCACGTGGGTAGCGAACTTATTAGGTTGACGAATCTAATAAGAGCCCGCTAGGTACGTTGGGTAACGTTATTAATGGGTGAATTATCCTTATGACTCGTTAGGATGCGACCGATTTATGGGATAATAAGCGACACGAATAAATAATTGAGTTTATCGAGTTGACGAATTCGATAAGGTCTACTATTTATTCCGAAACTTATTGGACTATGGAGCTTATCGCTTAGATGTTTCATTGTGTTGCATTGAGTCGCATTGTGGTTATTTAAGTGCATTCATGATATCGTATTGAGTCGATACACCCACACGATGATACCAAACGCTAGGACTAAACGGTGAAACAAGACATTTTTGGAGATAAAGAAAAGGAATACATTGGGGTAGATAACGTTGATTTTGGGAAATATATATTAAAATTGGTTTACATTAATAGGTTGTGCCGAGTCGATAGTTGTTGTGCCGTGATTAGCTCTTATCTTATGCTAGTGTTTATTTGTGCGTTGCTTGCTTGAGGTGAGTTTCATAGCCCCACTTTTATCTATGTTTTTAACTAATTTGGGGTGAGAATCATGCTACTATTTTTGGACCTTTTAAACTATTTTGATTTGCTTATGTGCTTGACTGTTTAGATAGATATGTGGTAGCTGTTGCCTTAGTCTAGGGTAACAATCCTAATTGTTATAGCCCTTGCCTAGCTAAGTATAGACTTCTACCTCGACCTAGTCCAGGGTTAGCAATCGTTCTAGACTTTGCTACGACTGTGCTGGCTAGTGTCGCTAGGGGCCCACTATGACGTCGAATATGATATTGATGATATTGTGATTGTGATTGGTATGTGATTGATGTGTATCTATCTTAGGTATCGCATAGCAAATAAACTCCTACAGGTCCACTATTTTAAACTTGAATTTAAACCTATGAACTTACCAGCGTTAGCTGACCTTTTAGCATGTCTTTCTCAGGTATTTAAGTGATGTTTGGAGTACGTGTTCTGTGGAAGCTTGGCAAGGAGGCATGGTTCAAGGATCATAAACAACTTTGATAATTTATGGGGACCTATTTTTATAAATCATATTTGGGCCTAATATTTACATTTTGGGATTATTGTTTTGAATATTTAAATTTGGGATTCGTTTTGAATGATTAAATGACTATCTTGTTTGTTATACTTGTGTGAGATATCAATCCAATGTAACGTCCCGAAAATTTGATTAAATCTTCCTTTGTACCGAGATTTGGGGGTGTTACATAAAGTATTGTTCCAAAATTGTTCATTTTTTTAGGCTATATTGTTTTTTGATAATTACATATGATGTTTATCTAAATTAAATATAATGGAGCAAGACCATTCTCTCAATTAAATAACTAATACAATTCAAAACTTAATATTAAGCAATACAACTATACATGCATATTGCACAATTAACTTATGCACCAACATATATATTTAGAACATTCGACTAATGTAAGAGTTTAAAACATCTCTTAATGCAAAAATACAATCAATAAACCACATGATACAAATCAAACAAGCTATTAGAATAAATTTTTAACTACTCTCCTGAAGCATACTAAAACATTCATGAAATAAAAATTAATAAAATATATAAAAAAAAAAATTAAATGGCATGTCTATGCTCTTTACTATCTACTTTTAACATAACTAGATGTATACCCGCGCAATATATTTGCGAAATCGTGATTCTGGTTCGACACTTGATGCAAAGCGTGTGTTTTTTGAAATACAAAACGTGTGTTCTGGAAAAATAAATCATGTTTACGATTTAGGGGGGGTTCTAAAGGTAGAGTAGCCGATTTGATAACGAGAGAAGATGCAATATACAAGAAGTATAAAAAGTATGATATCGACAAATTAAAGGATGCAAACAATAATATCATCGTTTGCCATGTATAATATAGTATTGTCGTATATAATAGACCAAAAATCTTCTCTTATATTTGTTTGACTTTCCTCTAGTGTTTGTTTCATTTTTGTGGTATATATAATACAGCCATATATATATGGTTCATTAAGTTTTAAGTTTTCAAAATAGGCATGCACCCTTTATAAATAGTAAAGATTCATATTTATCAACTTAATTATGAATTAACATAATTTGGAAATGAAAAGTATGTGTTTATATAGTAGAGATTATGATGATTTTTTTTAAAACAGTTATATAAAAATTCTTGTACAAAAGGTATTATAAGTTTTAAAAAGTATTATCATTGCATTACCAAGTCAAACCACGGTTTGTTATTTAGATATGGCTTAACCATGTTTTGTATGTATGTAGAGGTCTTCAAATTTTAAAAACTTCTTTAATTTCATATATAAACATTTCGTGTTTTTGGTTTTATCAAATCAGAAAACTGATAAAAAAACTGAATTATATTGTAAACAGAAAGACAAAAATTTATGTTTTGTACTGTTTTTGTGGGCCAAAGGGATACCAATACTATAACACTTGTCAACTTATCATCTTTAAGGGGTAATTAAGTTTCAACTTTTGAAGATTAAAGATTCAATTTTCAAGATTTCTCACAAACGCTTTATATCTAGTTAAGATATAGTATGTCATTGTTTGGAATTAATAGGACCTAAAATTTTCGTTTTCTATAAAGTTATTGTCGTGAAAAACATATTATCAAAAAACATTGTTTGTCGAAAATTTTAACTACAGAATATATGTCACCACAATACATAAGTACCCTGGTATATACTTTAAAGAGCAAATCAAGCATATATCATGCATAGTTCAAAACTTAATCACTAGGTTTTCAAAACCTTTTGCAAAAATGCACATTTTTGCAGCATATATAAAATGACTTATTTGTTTGTTTGCATTTTATTTCCATGCTTGGTGCTTCGGTCTATAATCGCTTGCTAGTTATCTCTTTTGGTCTATATATAATCGTTAGTGGCCACTTCAAATAGCAATAGCAATGTGAACAAAGGAACATTGGTTATAATTGTAGGCTTGTAGCATATAGCAATGTGAACAAGATACGTTCTTTTGAAAACATTGGAATGTGGTGGGGACAATAATCGAATCCTTTTGAAATTACAAAGAAAAAGACCATATGAAAAGATCATGATTAAGTAGTTGTTGGTTTTCTTTTCCATATAGTATAATCACACGCTATTCTCATTTGCAGATACATTTGATATGAGAAATAATAGAACATAACTTTTATAATAACAACATTCAAAAAATGATAGAACCATATATTTTCATTTGTAGATATATTTCATATAAGAAATGATAGAATCACGTAACTTTCACACATTACATGCATGCTTTTGATTTACAAAATTCAATCAAATAACATTATGTGCTACAATTCTTGAAAATAATACTTTTTAAATATAAAGATACACTAACCTGAAACACCTTTTTGATCTGGACTTCAACTTGCACCTATACTAAACACTGATTGTTTAAGATTGAGATCCTCTCATGTTTAAGCCTTTCAGGTTTTTCTCGATGGCAATGGATATCCGATCCAATGGATATCCACCCAATCCGATCCATTTATAATGGATATGGATGAACTATAAATGACTAGTTAATGGATATGGATGTGGATGTGCAGAATTATTAATGAATCGGATATCCGTTATCCATGGATCACCCGTTACCACCCGAAATATGATATGTATACACATATATATTTTTAACTTCAAATAATATCACTCGTCGGATGACTTTTTTTCTCGCAAAACTTAGTTTGCGTTATAAAACAACCATATGTAGATTTTATTTAAGTGATCCTTCGTGAGAACAAAATGTCATGTACTATAATTTAGTGTCTCATTGTATTTGCTTACATAATAATACACGGTTTGTTTTGATTAAAATCGGTACTTTTAGATGAGCGAGGATTTTTTTTTTTTTTTTTTTTTTTTTTTTTTTTCAAACGAATTTTCATTAACCCGCATCATCCGTTGGATATGGATATGGATAGAATCAAAGTTAAACGGATATAAATGATGCAGAATTATATGGATATAGATATGGATACGACTACACCCGATCCATATCTGATCTACCAGTTACCGCCATCTTCACTCATGTTATTGATATTGTGAGAGAGAGTGAAATAATAGGTCCCTTGTTTCAATTAGGGTGATCCCATTTTATCAATTTCTTAGTTTTCAATTAGTTCAACATGTTAGGTTAACTAGAATCATTATCCAATTGTTTATAGCTAGAGCTAGTCAGTTTAATTCAATCCAAGATGAAACTCGTGACAGAAATTCTCATTCATCGTTCATTTGGTCAAAAAATATCACATATCTAGATATACATATTCTGAATAAAGATACAAAACAGTTTGATTTCGACACAGTTCTGTTCGACTTGTATCCCGCATGGAGAAGGGTTTCTCAGCGTCTACAAAATGGTATAAGATCAAAAACGCGCGGTCAGGATTAGACACTTAACTATGAACGAGTCAAATATCAAACCCATGAACCAGATGCTCGATTTTAGAAGTCAACCATGCCATCACTTCCTTCCATATCACTGACATTACTTACTTCTTCAAGTTCTTCATTGTCTTCTTCATCTGTTTCCATGACATCATCGCCACCCTCCTCAGGCCCTTCTTCATCGCTATAATCTTCGAAAATAATAGGCTCCGGTGGCCCTTCTTCTTCATCAACTCCATCAACAGTCTGGACAGAAATATGAAAGAAATTGCATGAATGGCGTGAAGAACTGGAGATTGACATGTTGACGAATATTTATAGTATGTTTTGCTTACCTTTGCGTATAGAAGGTCTAGGCTACTCGACAGTTGAACCGCGGGATTGAAAGTTGAAACACGAGATTCAATAATCTGCAAAAAGAAAATCGATATTATGTGTTAGATGATTTGTAACGGTAAAAAAACTAACATGTATTATTGAAGTGATTTATTAGTTTAGGCGAATCTTGACCCGTCTATAAACAAACGAGTCAAAATTGCAACTTATAATAGGCCATTTCAGCTCATTTATGAGAAAAGAAAAAAGATCAAACCGAATATATTTTAATGATAACGTGAAAAAAGTTAAATATATCTAGCTAGAAGTGAAACCATTAAGTCGCCCATAGCCCCATACTATGTTTAAGTGCTTGTAACCTCCAAAACTGTTTTGTTTTCAAAAACATTAAAAAAACAAGGGAAATCTTGAGCAACTCCTCTAACTGAATTTATGTCTACGATAAAAAGACAAACATCGACTCTTGCTGGAGATAGGACCGACAGCAGTTTTGTTACCTGATATAATGAATTGAGAGCAATCAAAGATGCTTCTTGAGACATTATGATGCTTGCGTGTTGAAGAAGTAAGCTTTTCAGCCATGGTAGTGCACAAGCTGCTACTGCACCCCTGTTAATGTAAACACATTTAATCAATAATCTGTTGCAAGATAACCAACCTGACCTGGCTCGTTTCAACCACACTAAAAGATTAGCCATTTTGACCAGAACTCAACAAAACAACCTATTTTGACCATAATCTTTTTGTACCTTGCTCAAAGATGAACAGTTTTGACCCACACTCGAAAATTACCCATTTTGAGAAATAATTCTAATTCATAAGATTCTAAAAAAAAGCGCACCTGGATTGGATCATAGGAATGAGAGATTCAAGAAGCTTAAAGACATCTGATGGCTTCAAAAGAGAAACCGAGTTTGTGATAACCTGCAAACAAAAAAACACAATCTAGTCAGCACATTTTGTTTGGTTATCAATATGTTATTCGACAGTTTACTATCAAATATCACCTTTTCATTTTGTCTAAACAAGCAATCCAGCAAAAGCGAACGATCATCAGCATGCAACGCTTGTTTAAGCAGTACATGAACAGAGTCAGCACTAGGAGGCTTTGCAGGAGACGTTTCTGGTTTTTCAAGACTTCCATCTTCATTGTTGACTATATTTAAACTAGCCAATTTCTCACCCATGGTTGGTTCATCAATGTCGTTGTCGATTTGAACAGCATCCATTGGATCTCCATGATCTATATCAACAGACTCGGTAAAGTTAATTATAACTTTTATGAACAGCAAAGGTGAATAAATCTAATTTCAATACCGGAATGATAAAAAAAAAAAAAAAAAAACGATCGTGTTGCTTACCGTTTTCAGACTCAGGATCAGATGCAGCTCTTTTCTTGCCCCGTGCGTCTTTTTGGTCTGATAGGAAGAGGCCATTGTTAGGGCATTAGACAAATTTACAAGTAAAATAACTATTAACAAATTCACTTGTCGTTTGTAGCAAAGGACCGGTATTATCTCTAATGGCTTAACAGGTAAAAAAAGCTAATTTAGAAGTAGTTCAAATGGAACGGGTTGAGAGTCGCCTACAGTATAATTGTTAGCAGCTAATATGGAAACATGAGGTTTTTTGGTTTTTAACGATCATTTGAAAAAGACAGTGTGTACCTTTTCCATCATTTACACCAATTTCGTGGATATTAACTTTTATGTTAACATCTTCCCCTGGACTAGCAAAGTCAACCGAAGTAAACTGTGGAGAATTTAACGATCCATAAACAATACAAACCCCGACTTGATCACTTCCAATTGGGTTCAAATTAGCAGCTAATATGGAAACGTGACGTTTCTTGGTTTTTTCGCTAGCAATTAGGTCACTAGCAGATTTAGCAGCTTGAACTTTAATCTTAGTTGGAACTATATTTTCTTTAGATGAGGTTTCCACGTTCCAAACATAGCCTATACCCGATTCTGAAACCGAAAGTACAAATAAAGTATCTCCATTGCCATTCTTGCATTCAATGGCTAAAGGAGGATGTCTCATTGATAAAATAGGTCCAGTAGTTACTGTTTTACTGCTTGATTCGGTTTTCCACACTTGAAGATTATTGTCACCAGCACCAGATGTGATAATTATATTTTTATCATCCAACATAGAAATATGCTGCACGGGACCCTGAAAACGAAGAAAAAACAAATTTGTATTGGCAAAGTTGTTGATTTCAAGGGGCATTTGTGCATTTTTAAAGACTTTTGTATCTTGAAGTCATAATAACCAGTTCTGAGTGTTTGTGTAAACTCGCAAAAAAAACTGAACATGCAACTAATAATCGAACAGTCACTATAATAATTTCGGAAGTTGGTAACTTACGGCATCTGTAGAAAACTTCAGTAGTTCTTCCCCGTCTTCTAAACTCAATACCCTAACCTTGGAACTTGCTGCAGCTAATATTTTATCGTCTACCATACAAGAAAACACATGTCAAACAGTAAAATATATAAATTTTAAAATACTTCATAACACCGAGATCATTCAGCACTCACCAGAAAGATATACTGACGACGAGATATATTTCTTTGAAATTTTAAACTCTTTTAGAAGTTCTCCACTTTCAGAGTTCAATTCGCATGTTGTACCATCGGTACTAATAACACAAACTTTACGTCCTTTATTTGCAAAAGAGAGAGCCGCTATTCTTCTGCACACAATAATATTCAGAACTTTAGCTAAAAATCATTTAAAAAATGTGGCCATGTTAAGGTAGACATTCACATTAACCAAACAATTTTCTAACAGAAATACAAACTGCAAATAGCCGAGCAAAATAATACTATACCCATGATGGTGTCCAGAAGATTTCCACTTCATCTCGCCATCTTTAGCATTGATAGCAAAAACCTCACCAGCTTCTGTTCCCAATGCAACTAAACAAGTACTGGTTTCCTTTTTTCGCTGAGAAGTAACAGGTTAACAGATAATTATACAGCTATGAGATACAAAACTTATAATGCAACGGCTTGCTGATGAAAAGTTAAATCAAGAGAGAAAAAAATTACAATGCACGGTATATTACCTTCTTTCCAACAAAACTACATGCAATACAAGAGAACTGAGCGTCTGAGTCTCCATCCTGCTTCCATTCTGCTAATAATTTTCCATCACTCGTGTTCCAAACCTTCAAGCATTAAAAAGGACTTCTTAGTAAACGACATTTACTCACCAAGCATTGCTCGTCAGAGTCCATGAAATGAAATGTATCTAAAGCTCCTGCCTCCTTGATTAATAGTCATAAGAACTATAATGTTTGCATATAGCCCACGTGATACTCATCTCAATCAATTGATTGTCTTAGCAAAGCTCCTAGACTAAAGAAGTGTCTAGGATTGCATAATTTTATTTTAAAAGTGCTTATGGATATAAGCACTAAAATATAATCAACTTCCTATGTGCTTGTTCAAAAGTACTTACTTCCTCCAAGAATAAGCAAATAAACAAACAAGTGCATAACCATCCACACACTTCCAAAATGCCTATTTCCTTTAAAATATGCATTAAGCCAATAAGCACCTCATAAATGCAATCCAAAACATTACCTAATCTCAAGATCCGATGTTTTGACCCTATAGTAAATCAGAACACTAATCAATTTAAAACTAACTTACAACCCGAGCTTAATTAAAACTGACAAAGCCAATAAGCTTATTTTTAAGGTTTATCAGCTTATCAACTTGGACTTAAGTAAGCCATAAGCTCAAGTTGATGAGAACAAAGAAGTAGGCTATCCGCTTTTCCACTTTCAAATAGGCTCATCAACCCAGGAAATAATAATCCAAATACCCCCCCCCCCCTTACAAAACTACCCGTAAACTCATATCGCGACTAGCCAGAGTGCTTATGGCTTATAAACACTCAAAAAGAACCACTTCCAAAAGTGCTTACTTCCTCGACAAATAAACAAATGATACAATAAACATCTAGTCATCCAACCACTTGAAAATGGCGTATTTCTTTCAAAATAATCCCAAACATCTACTAATCACAAAATACGGTATTTTGACCCACAACAATCAGAAAATCAGAATACTAATCAATTTAACGGGTGTTTAGATTAGCTTATTTTCCGGGCTTATAAGCTTATGAGAAACTAAAAAAGCCAATGAGCTTAACTGGTTGTTCAGTTTCAAATAAGCCCATAAACCCGCGAAATAAGCTAACTCAAATACCCTATCCACGAAACCGATTATCGCACCTAATCCAAATACTTTCAACTCCTACGCCTAAACTAGTACCACCATTAAACTAATACCCATATCAATATTTAGCACAAAATCCATATATTTCAGCTGATTTAACACAAAAATGTAAACTTTAAAGCATACAACAAATCTTTAAAACATATAATAATTGCAAACATTAAGCTAAAAAAAAGATGGTTACTTTGAGGGTATTGTCAGGGAGTATAGCAGCAAATAATTCACCGTTTGAAGTGAATGATGACGTCATTGATTTGGGTTTCACTGTTTCTTTTGGAAAACCCTAAAAAAAATTGGGAATGAAGGGTTTTGAGTTGAAGGGTTTATGGTTTGTGGGCTGGGTGATTCTTAATGGGCTTTTGTTTATTTCAGTAAAATACTTTTGGGCTGATTATTGATTAAAGAAGGTTTACTATGTGGGCCTAAATAATGGATGCTGAAAATCTTTATAAAACTCGCAATAAGATTAGGGGTGTTGGGTAATATCCGAATAAACCGAAAACAGAAACCGAACCGAACCGAAAATAACCGAACCGAACTCATAACCAAACCGAATTTGTCAAAACCGAACCGAACCGAAATAAAAGTTCGGTTTTCTGTTCGGTTATGGTTTTAGCCATCCAAACCGAAAACCGAATTTAAATAAATATATATAAATTTTTATATATTTATATAAAAAAAATATTTTAAAACTCTTTTATAATATATATATATATCTATATATATATATATATATATATATATATATATAATATTTTTAAGCTTGAAACATTTTTTTTTTACAAAAAATATATATAAATAAAGAGTAAACTCCAAAATACATCCCTATGGTTTACCCCGTTTCACACCATACATCACTCTCACAAAAGTTTCAACATATACATCACTCCGTTAGTAAAAGTTAACCTATATACATCCCTCAGTTAAAATAAGGACTAACGGTGCAAATTATTTCTCCGTTATCTCCTAACGAGTTAGATAATATTTACACCGTTAGTCCTCTAGGTTAACTTATACACACATATAATACCATCACCACCCTCTAATTTTCCTCCTTATCAGATCTTATCTTTCTCTTTATCTTACATTCCACCCATCTCTGGAAAACCACCACTCTCCCACCGTCCCTCAAACCGGCCACCACCATCGCAGCCACCATACGCCACCTTCATCATCATCAACATCACAAGGTTGCGTTGGTTTTGGATCTCGTTTGGTTCGAGTTTATTATAATAATTGATTAAAGTTTTCGTGGAATCAAAATAACAATAAAAATGGTTTTGATCAAGAATCGTGTGGTAAAGATTAAGAAAAAGTGTTTGTTTGATTGATTTGGTCTCGGGTCGGATGTCAACCCGTGTAGGGTTTCAGGTCAGTCGACCCAATTGGGTTACGAATTGGCCATGAAATTAGTCTTGATTGAATTGTTGCTTATGGCTCAATTGTTTTGGATTGATGTAAACAAAAGAGATTAGAGGGTGTTTGTTTGTTTAGGCTAGGCTGAAAGCCTCCCCAAAGGGATGTGCTTGGTTTGGCTTTGGCTCACAGCAACGACACCACAAGGGGTGTTTGTTGCTCTTGGTTCAACACCAACCCGAGAGGGTGGTGTTTGTTGTTGTTTGTTCTTATGCGGGTCAACCACAAAACCACCCACAGTAGTGTTTGTTTGGCTCGGTACACGACAGCCCCGAAAGGGTGTTGTTTTTCTTTATTTGTTCTGGTTTTGGCTCGACGGCACCCATGAGGGTGTGTTTGTCTCGGCTTACCATCACCCCGATAGGCGAAAACGTAAAAAAATGGGACGAAAACGTAAAAAAAAAGGCGAAAACGAAAAAAAATGGGCGAAAACGTAAAAAAATGAACGAAAACGTAAAAAAATGAACGAAAACGAAAGAAAATGTAAAAAAGGACTAACGGTGCAAATACCGTTAACCCAGAGGATTAACGGTGTAAACATTATCTATCTCGTTAGGAGATAACGGAGAAATAATTTGCACCGTTAATCCTTATTTTAACTGCGGGATGTATATAGGTTAACTTTTACTAACGGAGTGATGTATCTGTTGAAACTTTTGCGAGAGGGATGTATGGTGCGAAACGAGGTAAACCACAGGGATGTATTTTGGAGTTTACTCATAAATAAATGAATAAACTATTAAATTTAGGTAATTCGGGTTATTCGGTTCGGTTTTCGGTTATTGGGGGTTCGGTTTTCGGTTCGGTTTAGTCAAATTTGAATTCGGTTCGTTTCGGTTTTCGATTATACCCAGAAAAAAATTTGACCGAACAAACCGAACCGAACAAACCGAACAAACTAATAACCGAACCGATGAACACCCCTAAATAAGAAGTTAGGAATACTCGCGTAAAATGACTGTGTATAGCGATAAATAAGTATATTTGTAAACTTGTGTTTTGTTGACTCTTTATGTAACTTACGAGTTTAATATATAGTCATTACGAGAAAAAAAAATTATGGATTATAAACGAGAAAACAATAAAAGTTTGAGAATTAATCAATATTTGAAATATTAATTTAGTAGTTAATGTTGTTACCATTTTTAATCAATGGTATTTTAATAATTGAAATTTTTTAAATTTTCATGTTTAAGTATTAAAGAATTTTATGTAAATGTTTTACAGATGCTATAGATAAAGAGAAATACTCTTTTCGTTAAAGCTTTAAAACTTAAAAAATAGTAAATTTCGATTACTAAATATACCCTTAAAAATAGTGACAACATTCACATTTAAATTAATGTTGTATACATTTTTTTTAATCCTCAAGCTTTAATCATTTTTCGTTTTTAATCGATAGACTTTTGTTTATCAAAATAACTACAAATTACATTATGATAGTGGCGTTGGGCTATAACATATGGGGCAATGGTATATCCTATAATTCGGGCTATTTAACTATAGTGACAACCATCGCTATAAACCATCACCAAAGTAGTCTAGTGATGATTTTTTAAGAAGTATAAGATTCAAACCTTATTATTTACAATTTTACACTAGCAGAGTACCCGCGCGATGCGGCGGCGGGTACCCTGTGATTAAATTTTTCAGCGAACAAATGTTATTTTGTTTTGAGTTATTGGATTTTAGATTTATGTTTTAGAAGCTTAATTAGATTGTATATTATGGTTAAAGAGTTGTATATTCTGGTGAAGAGATGAATTAAATTATATATTAATTGTATGTGTTGAATATTGTGTTTTTAGTTTTATTTGTATTTGTACATTGTGCTTAAGTAGTTCTATATATTAGTGATGAGGTGTATTAATTGTATGTATGTAAGAAATAGTATTTGCTTAAAATCAATTGTACTTTACATAGTTGTACATTATGTTTTATAAGTAGTATTTACTTAAATTTTAATTTAGAAATCTTAAAAACTCATTAATAAGAGAGAGGGTTATCCCTCAATTATAAGTAGTATAAATATAAATATTTGATGATGACCACAAAAAGTCATAGAATCAAACCTTACTAATTATGGATTTAATGATGAACAAAAAAAAATCGAAAACAATCATAAAAATATCATGATTAAAGCGTCTCAAAGCTAGTGATAGTTTTGTAAGTTATGTTATAGTTAAGGGACTATCCACACAACAAGCAAACACATTTTATTTCATCACCGTTTAGGGTTTAAAAAAATAAAAACCATCAAAAGTCAAAACCCAAATACTTTACTAGTTTCACATTTAATGATGACCATAAAAAATCTAAAAACAATTAGTGAAATATCACAATTAAACCGCATCTCAAAGCCACTGATAGTGTTGTAAGTTATGTTATAGTTACGGGACTATCCACACAATAAGCAAACACATTTTATTTCATCATCGTATAAAGTTTAACAACCATCAAAAGTCAAAACCACAATACCTTACTAATTACGCATTTAATGATGACCATAAAAAATCTAAAAACAATCAGTAAAATATCACGGTTAAACCGCATTTCAAAGCCAATGATAATGTTGTATGTTATGTTATAGTTAAGGGACTATCCACATAACAAGCAAACACATTTTATTTCATCACCGTTTAGGGTTTAAGAACCATAAAAATTCAAAACCCTAATCTTTAACCACACATCACTCACCAACCTTCTTAAATCTAATACAAAACACTCGCATTCCAATCCTCCTCCAACATCTCTCGTGTTGCCATTTCATCTGACGATGTATTCCTCTTTACTATTGACGACAAAAACAAATGTTAACATATTAAATTACAATGCCATGTTTGTGTTGCATAGGATTAGTTTTAAGGTTGTTAGGTTTAGTTGTGACTGCATTAATTTTTGGTGATATTCATATCTAAATGAGAACTTTGTTTTTCGTGTAAGTAGTTAAGAGTTTTATTTTCGCGACATTCAAATTTTATATGAGAACTTTATTTTGTACCTATAACACTTTATATATCACTAGCTTCATAGCCCGCCCGAATGGGCGGGCTAGCTTTATAATAATACCGACGAATTATGAGAGTATGTACATAAATAATGAATAACGGAGAATATTATAAATACAATAGTTGAAAAAAAGGAAAGTATTTCTCATAAACGGTTTGTTGTTGTGGTGGATGTGAGATTGGTGGTGGTTGTTCCATTTGCATACGTATCAAAGTTAGAATATTGGATTGTGGAACATTGCAAATTGACCCTCTCTACTTGTGCTTTCGCTAATTCTGCTTGGAGCTCACTTACTTGCTTTCGAAGGTGACAAATTGAGCCTACACAGTCATACACGGGGTCTCTAGGCTTGCATTTGCTTCATATACCATGCTACTAACAACATCTGCTCTACGATATTCGGGAATTTCCTATAAAGATATCACACCATCAACTGTATTATTCTCAGATAAAAATAAAATACAGGTAACTCAGTAGTTCATAGATCATGAGGGTTGTTAATTAATACAACTACTAAAACTACTTCAGTTCATATATAAAAAATTGCAACACTACTATTTTCAAAGGTACCATGAAGTCTTTCAACTACCCAAATATATGACAAAATTCTAAACACCAACACTATATATTTTTCACCCTTTCATATGTTATAGCTCGAGTCAGGTGAATTAAATTAGATGCGTCATTCACAAGCCTAGAATTCTGGTTGGTTTTTTTTTTTAAATAAAAAAAGGTTGCCCAAAACCAAATCCATTAGATGTGCCTTTATTTGATGTAGCCATACAAACATGTGTATTAATATACTTCACTAATTGAGCAAGATGACACTATACTAATTGAGCAAGATGACACTATCTTATATAACTCAGCAATATGATTATTAGATTTATTACCTCAAGTGAAAGGGTTCGTTGCTCCTTATCACGGGCTGCTAATAGATGAGCCAGAGCGACCTGTAAAGGAAGGCAAATTTATACATATATAAGATAATCTATGCCTATCTTGATTCTCAGATGAATAATTAGACCAGCTACGTGAGTGATGACATTATCAAAAACTCACTGTAAAGAGATGACTCGCACATGAACACATTCCACTTCCTTGTCTCACTGCGACCTTTCCTGCCAACCTACAACACCAAAATACATGAGATTAAAACATATTACAAATATTACATTCTGATTATGATCAACTCTTCTATTTGGACTAAATGATGGAATGCTCGCTTTAGATAGAGTCCTCTAAAAGAGTAGTTATTAAAAGGCAAAAGTTAATGTGTATCTAAAATTTCCAAGAATACGTTATGATTGGATTAAAACCCAAATTTGTAACAATGAACATCAACCCTTATCTGTACTCGATTTCGTTTCCTGTCCAATACAAATGCTAATTAAAATATGTATAAAACTAAATGGAAGAAACATGCTTTAGAAATATGATACTGCATATCTGTACATCATATGCAAGTGTTAAGAACTGTGAGTTCATAATGTATAATTTCCAAAACTTGCAATGGCCTAATGTACAGTTAACATACCAGATGAGTTGATAAGGCTACTTCTAAAAGATCAAACATACATACTGCTGGATGTTTGGTTTTGTTTTCAGGTGGCAATATGCTTGTGCTTTAATGGTTGATAGACCCCCTACTACAGGCACGCTTTAAAAGGGGGCCTCGCAAATGAGGCAATGAGCATGCTAGAAAAGGTAAAAATTGATCATAAACTATTTGTTTCAACTTTCAGGTTTAGTATAACACATATGCATTTTCTTAGAAATGTTATGGAATAAAATATAGTTACTCATCATAAAATTATAATAGAACCCAACAGCCACCACATTATTAACGAATAAGATAACGATAACAGAAAGGGTCTGCCTGAGCAACCGTTTAAGAAATAAACATGATTGTGGTTTCACTATGATAAAATACTAACCTTTGTATACCTGTTGCAACATGTATTGAGTACACTGATGTAATCATTTTCTGGTTTCACTGTGATCAGCAGTAAGCACATGAGCACCCATTCCCTTTTCATATGGAATTACAGTTGCATTCTTCTTTGCTTCTTTTGGAAATATAGCTTTAAGCGTTGCTTCACCTCGCAGAGCTATTATATGGAAAAAGATCATTCACCGTCTTTGACCAGTAGTTATATTGCTAATAAACTATCTGGTGTGATTTTGGATAACAAAAGTATGAGATTTCATAATAAAGTAGTTCTTAAAGTTCACTATAGTACAACACAGGAATGCAATAAAACTGAATGTAAGAATTACCTGTTGCAGCTGCGGCTGTGAGAGTCATTAGATCGCTTGTATTGTAGATGTTGATGGCTGATTACACAACAGAAACCACAAGGTCCAGCAGATTCCCCCAACTCAGAGCAATGGCTTGCTAATAACTCTATAGCTGATGCAAAGGCTGCATTAATGGAAGCCAACGCCGTGGCGAGCCCTGCCACACACTTGTCAAAGATGCTAACTGTCAAATAGAGGTGGCAAAATGGTATGTTAGGCTATGCATTCGAGATAAAATGGATCATGTTTCGTTACAAGTCAAAATAGGTCATGTCAAGTAGACCCAAAATACTTTTTGCCCAATATTTAAACTTATTTAGTCTATATACATAATTATTGGCTAATAATTACACCTAGGTTTTATATATCTTGTATTGGCAAATTAGGAAGGTGCATCTATTTACCAAACGACTTGTAAAGCACCGCCATAGAAATCAAAACTTCATAGCATAAATCCATAGAAAGATTAGTAAACAGTCATAATAGAAATTTTCCCCCTAAAAATTTGTTCTTTTGTGGTAAAATCTCATTGACGGTTTCCAAGATGAAGTTACAAGGTGATTTAAGAATAAGATGTAGCGAGTCTACCTGAAAATCACCCTACTGAAATAAATGTGAACGTTAGTATTAGCACGTGAAATCAGAATAAATTTTATTGGTTAAAATACATACCATTAGGTCATCGATCTAAACTACACGTGTCATACAAAAAATCAAGAAACAAAATAATGTTTGTCACATTGGGTGTTTGGATGACAGATCAATCTGATTAAAACTCATTGGTCAACATAAAAGAATACAGATTCTAAGGACGTAACATGTGTTTTGGTTGGGCCAAGCGCATACCGTATCAAAGTAGTAGTCGGGGAATATTATCAAACACTTGGCGGGTATAAAAGCTACATGCTCTAAATAAAAAATGCAACTTTCTGGCAATTGAACTCATGTTTCAGTTTCACTAAAACAAATTGCTTGAATTAGATGAAACATATCCATTAGAAATTCATAATTTACAACCGAATTACAAAATCAAAAATCATGTTTAAAAAGAAAATCCAAAATTAATCGTATTGAACATGATGAAAAATCAAACCTTTCTTGTTGTATCTTCATGGATCATTACTCAATCAGTCCTAAGACTGTCATATCAACAATTAGGGCATAAAATCAAACGTACCTATTTGGGGATAACGCATCATGGATCATTACTCAAATCCCTTGCAATGAAAAATGATCGATAAATCAAAATCACTACATATGAAAAAGTAAACAAAATAAATAAAAAATCAAACGTACCTATTTGATTTTTAACATATTAAACATGACATATTAAAATCAAGGGATTTATCAACAATTTGGTTGTATCGATCATTTATCGATTCGGTTTGATTTTATGCGTACCTATTTGAGTAATCGATTAGGTTTTCGGTTTTTCATATGTGATGCGTTATGATTTTTGGGGTCGGAAATTTGTTTAGGTAATGCGAGTATACAGGGATTTAGGTTAAAGGAGTAAAAGGTTTCATTTAAAAAATTTTGGAATGTGAGAATAAATTGGGGAGGTTATGAAGAAGTGTTGACCGGAAGTATAAATGGTGAGGTTATGAGTAGAAGGTGAAGTATATTAGTTTGGAAGTAGAAGATTCTAAACAAATATGTCTATTGCCTTAGTGGTTGAGTTGTTGGTATTGAAAGTAGAGACCCATGTTCGAATCTTGGTTGTGGCAAAATTTTTTTTTATAATGTATCCGAGACAAGTGCCATGGTGGCATTTCCACCTCATCATAGAGGCGCCATGTCACAATAAAAATGTCTAGTAAGCATTATCTATGTGTCATGCTTAGTCCCATATATATATATAGATGTAAGTAGTTAAAAGGATTTTTTTTTTTTACTCAAATGAGAAACCCTCTTTGACAAGATTATAGACTAAAATGACTTGTTTTCTTTCTGAATTTATTTCGTACCTACAAAATCATTGTGTTTGCACCCGCTGCAACATGCGAGAAAAAAAATATATCGTTTTAAAATTTTTCCATTTTAGACTTATCTTTCGCGCATGATCAAAAGTGGGAGACACATACCTACATGCACCAGTAGCATATGGCATATCAACATTGATTTCGAACATTCTTTTTCCTTTCCCTGACAATGGTTCGCGACTTATTAAGCCCTGGGTCGCAGATATATAGTGAGATTTGGGTTGTGTTATTTTATTTTTTATTTTTTTTCAGTTTGATCTGGTAAATTGAGAAGATGAAAGGTTAGGTTAGAGGAGATGAAGGGATGTGAAATGAAAGATAATAAGCTTTAGATGAAAAGATAACAATAAAAAGTTTTAAATAAAAAAATGATATAGATGCTTGGTTATTTTCTTAATAAAAAGTCAAAGATGAAATGAACACTAAAAACGGCTACACACTTCATGTAGTCGATTGGGTTGGCACTCCCTTAAATCAATTCGTTCACATGGCTCCACACCCTCCTAGTTTGATTGTGCGTGGTAGTTTTTAATTTGTGTAAGAGCAAACAATGTACTAATGTAGTGATGAGGGGAGGGTGTTTTGTATTTTTTGTCTTTTCTGGTTTTTAAATTGTGTATTTTATGTTTCGTCGTGCATGTGATTTTAAAACTAAATATCTCACTCACAACAAAAACAACATTATCTTTCATGTTCAAATATAATAGGAGAGAATTCCAATACAAGAATGTTTTATTTTAGTTTTAGCCCTAAAAGTTTATAAAAGTGTGTGGTTAATAAAAGTTTTGTATGTAATTTTCGATTTTTATGTTAATGTATTTGTATTATTAATTATTAATTGATGAATATATATTTATTTAAAATGGAAAATGAAATATAATTACAGGTCTTAAAAGAAGTGTTATGATTTAAGTTATGAGTATGGTGATTTTTAGTATGTAAGTTATCAGATCGTGTTAAAAATAAAATGTTGAAATAACATAACGTGATATCAAAAAAGAGGTTTTGATCAAGCGAATTAGCTGTTGCTCTTAAGGCCGTGTTTTTATTTTTATTTTTAAGAGAAGCACCTTTTTTCACTTTTGTTTGCAAGCGGAAGAGAAAATCAAAGCAGCGTGTTTGTTTTTCCTCTTACGTCTGCAGGAGAGAAGATGAAATGAAAAAAATACGTTTGTTTTTTCCCCTTATGTCTGCAATCGAGAAGATGAAATGAAATAATTTTATTCGTTTATTTTTAAACACAAGAGGCAAAAATTTTCTTTTTCCTTTTCAATTTTGTAGATTACTTTTTTTTTTTTATATCTCATTATCAATTTTTGCAACTTAAAAACTTCAGATCCACCTTTTCTCTCATAAATATAGTTTTGCAAATCAGACATAAACATTTGAAAAAACAAACACACAACCTTTACATGTAATAAAATACCTTGTAAAGACTAGTAAAAAATGGGGTAATGTAGCATATAATGAAGAAAGCAAGTGAAAGTTTTGTAAATTAGGCTATACTCAAGGGACCACCCACACAACAAAAACAAACAAACACATTCTACTTCATCACCACCATTAACTAGGGTTTAACAATCCCCAAAACCCTAGCAACCTTCAGCCACCATGAACTACCGTTTCCAAAACCTCCTAGGAGCCCCATACAGAGGCGGCAACACAGTCATCACCTCAAACACCACCCTCATCTCCCCCATCTCCAACCGCATCTCCTTAACCAACCTCCTTAAATCCCATTCCCAAACACTCCCTTTCCAATCCTCCAGCAACATCTCCCGCATCGCGGTCTCCCCCTGCGGCACTTTCCTCTTGACAGTAGACAACAACAACCGGGCCCACTTTGTCAACTTGCCACGTAGGATCGTCTTACATCGTATCACTTTTAAAGGTACTGTTAAGGTTGTGAGGTTTAGCCCTGATGGGAGGTTTATTGCTGTTGGGTTGGGGAAGCTGGTGCAAGTGTGGAGGTCTCCGGGTTTTGAGAAGCAGTTTTTGGCTTTTGAGCTGGTGAGGACTTTCGCGGGGTGTAACGGGGATGTTACGTGTGTTGAGTGGTGTCCTGAGAGTAGGTATTTGTTGGTTGGGAGTAAGGATTTGACTGTTAGGTTGTTTTCGATGCGGAAAGTGGAGAAAACCCGCGAAACGGGCGAAAAAACGGAGAAAAAGGATAGGCCGTTTATGTTTCTAGGACATAGAGATGTGATCGTGGGAGCGTTTTTTGGAGTTGATAAAAATACTAACAAGGTTAATCATGTTTATACTTTGTCGCGTGATGGGGCGGTTTTTGGATGGAGTTTTAGTAAGAACGAGGAACCGGAGTCGCCGGGTACTCCTGAACGGAGAATGGAGGTTGATGGAAATAGTAATGTGAAGAAACGGAAGACGTTGGATGACGGGAGTGAAGCAAGTGCGGGTTTGTTGGATGATGTGAAGTGGGAGTTAGTTAAGAAGGATTTTTTTATGCAGGCGCCTGCAAAGTTGACGGCGTGTGATTATCACAAAGGTTTGGAGTTGCTAGTGGTCGGGTTTTCAAACGGGGTGTTTGGGTTGTATCAGATGCCGGATTTTGTTTGTATACATTTGTTGTCGATATCTAGGGAGAAGATAACGACTGCCACTTTTAATGAGCTTGGGAATTGGTTGACGTTTGGGTGTGCGAAGCTTGGGCAGTTGCTAGTTTGGGAATGGAAATCGGAGAGTTATATATTGAAGCAACAAGGGCATTATTTTGATGTTAATACTATTGCTTATTCGCCTGATTCACAGCTTTTGGCTACTGGTGCGGATGATAATAAAATCAAAGTAAGTTAGTTTTCAGATGTACGATTTATTGTTAGTAATAAGAATTTATTATGTCATTGGAAAATTACTAGGTATCTAAGCTTTTGGCTATTGTGTTTTAGAAATTTGTACAAACTAACCGCGTTATCCTATAATCACCAAAACCTTGCCAAAACATGATTGTTGTCGGTCAGGACTTTTTTCCGAATTAATTTTTAAAAAATTGCGAAAGTATGCTGAAACTATGGGGAAAAACAAGTTTTAGCGGTTTTTGGGTGGTTTTACAATGTTGGAAGCCACAAAATTTGTATGAATTTCTAACGAAAGTAGTACAATTTGTTATATACACGCAACTTAAAAGGTTAGGCTTTAGAGTAGTAGCTTTCTCGTACAATTTTCAATAGAATACATATTTCGTATCTAAATATATGATGGTTCTGCTTGTTTAATAGTACTAATAGTGTTTGCGTGTTATAGGTTTGGACAGTATCGTCAGGGTTCTGTTTCGTGACGTTTTCTGAGCATACAAACGCGGTTACTGCACTTCATTTCATGGCTAATAACCACTGCTTACTGAGTGCATCATTAGATGGTACTGTTCGTGCATGGGATTTGTTTCGTTATCGTAATTTCAGGACGTTCACTACCCCTTCTTCTAGACAGTTTGTATCGTTAGCGGCAGATCAAAGTGGGGAAGTGATTTGTGCTGGAACACTTGATTCATTTGAGGTACTGGATTACGAATGTGGTTTTTACACTAGTTTGACTCGTTTTGTCTAGAAAATTGACGCAACATGCTCCGTTGTTTACAGATCTTTGTTTGGTCAATGAAAACGGGGCGATTGTTGGATGTTCTTAGTGGTCATGAAGGTCCAGTTCATGGATTGATGTTTTCTCCTACAACCGTAAGTAGTTTCCAGAAGTTTTTATACGTTCCCTTTTCTATGTCTACATGTATGGTTCTAGAGTGATTATTTAGTATTGTAAAATTTGAAGCCTATAGTCAACTATAAAAATAACAGATCTTATTAGAGTGTTTGCATATGCTTAGGCTGTTTGAAGTTGTATTTCTTAGATGATAAGATGTTTGACTGTTTGGCAAATTCTGTTAAACTAATACTCTGTAAATGAATAAGTAGAACGGCCAAAAAACAATTTTTTGAAAAGAAAGTAAAGCTGTAAAAGGCTCTCAGAACTCATATAATTAAGTAACGCGTAAGTATGTACTTTTATCATACCCTTACAGCCTTACTAGATAATAAAATGGAATAAAGAAGCTTTTGCTAATTCAAATATACTGACCAAAAATGACATCGACTCGCAAGTTAGGTTGGTAATTAGGTAATTTATTATACCCTTAAATGTTCCTTTTGTTGCAGCCGTTGGTATGAAACCCATTGTTTGACCTCTAAGTAATCAGAACTCAGAAAGCAGAACTTGTTTATGAAACTTATAAATTGATCGTAATACACAGTTTAAAAACAACCCCTTATATATTTGTGTATGTCTGTGGCTCATGGGCTTATTATTCCTTTTTTTTTTCCCTTCATATCTACAGGCAATTCTGGCTTCATCTTCATGGGACAGAACCGTCCGACTATGGGACGTATTTGATGGAAAAGGTTCAGTTGAAACATTTTCTCACACTCACGATGTTCTTACCGTTGTTTATCGTCCAGATGGCAAGCAGTTGGCTTCCAGCACATTAGATGGTCAAATTCATTTCTGGGATCCCATTGATGGTGTGTTAATGTACACAATTGAGGGGCGTAGAGACATTGCTGGAGGCCGGTTAATGACTGATCGTAGAACAGCTGCAAACTCTTCTTCTGGAAAGTGTTTTACTACTTTGTCTTATTCAGCCGACGGGAATTATATATTGGCTGGCGGAAGTAGTAAATATATCTGTATGTATGATGTTGCTGACCAGGTTAGTTTCTTCTTTTACGTGATTACTTATAAACGGGTACTTTTAAGCCCCTTTTTTGCGAAAAGGGTTCATTTTACTTCTTAACTATAAGGGGAACGGGTTAAAGCGGCTGAGAGTTGCTCAATGGCCACTCATCAATGCTCATAACCTCTTTATTTGTAAAGATTTCGAGTATTAGATCATAGTTTTAATAACTAATGATATTGTAGTAATAGTCATAATTATTGCTTTCAGGTCACTATATTAAGTAAATATTGGTAAACTGTTCCTAACAATCCTGTACCGTCGACTTTGCAGGTTTTGCTGAGAAGATTTCAAATAACCCTAAATCTTTCTTTAGACGGAGTTCTTGATGTGTTAAATTCAAAGAATATGACTGATGCTGGTCCCATGAATCTAATTGATGATGATGATAGTGATGTAGAAGATGGCGTTGATAAACAAACACGAGTTAAGTCAAGTTATGATTTACCCGGAGCAGTGACTAACCGTGGAAGGCCTATTGTTAGAACAAAATGTTTAAGAATTGCACCTACAGGCCGTAGTTGGTCTGCTGCAACTACAGAAGGTGTTTTGGTTTACTCGATGGATGAAAATTTCATATTTGATCCCACAGATCTTGATATAGATGTCACACCGGAGGTAAGAAAGCTTCTTTGGTTTGGGTTGCTTATTCAGTGATTGTAGGATTGATTAATCTTAATTTCGTTGTTTTTATTTGCAGGCAGTTGAAGCTGCTCTTGGTGAAGATCAACCAAGCAGAGCTTTAATCCTTAGTTTACGGTTAAATGAAGATGCTCTAATTAAAAGATGCATCGTTGCTGTTCCTCCCGTAGACATCAGACCTGTCGTCGCATCTGTCCCTTTTAAATATCTAAATAGATTGATTCAGGCTTTTGCAGAGCTTCTAGAAAATTGCCCGCATTTGGAATTTATTCTTCGATGGTGTCAGGTATTATATGAAGACAGTTTTGATATTTTGTTAAAAACTTTGACCCATTTGCTTATGAATTGGTTAAGTCAATCGTGTTTTACATCTAATAACAGGCCAGACAATTTAAATAATTACTAAAAAATTGTATGTGTGTTTTAGGCCGATTCAATCTAACCCATTTTACTCGTATACATAAATTAATGCGTTTTGCACCGCTATCCATTCACTCTGATTTTTTTTTGTAGGAGCTCTCTAAATCTCATGGTCACTCGATTCAAGAAAACTCAAGAAATCTGCTTCCTGCTTTAAAGTCATTGCAGAAGGCAATTACAAGGTTACATCAAGACTTAGCAGATACATGCTCTTCCAATGAGTACTTACTCCGATATCTATGCTCTACAAGCTCTAAGGCATGAACTTATGAACACACTTTATAGCTGTAGGGAGCTTGCCAAGAGCTGTTCCCATTCTAATTTGAAATAGCAGTTTTGTTACAAATAGGAGTGTATGTTTCGGATTATGCTATATTTGCTATCAAGGCGAGTTTTTTTTCCCTTTTCTTATAGTAGGAAATCTGGAGACAACTGAAATGTCAATTTTGTGAGCACCATCTGTAGAATGAAACTGTGTTTGGAAAAATGTTCTTGTGGTTCTATATTGCAAATTTGCAAGGAATTGTTCATTTATTTGCATTAGTAACACACGTTCCTGTTTTCGACACATATTCTAGTGGATAAGTTGATGCGGTAAGCAGCCGGATTGTGATAAGCAAAGTGATCCGTACCTCATGTTCTCCCACGTAAATCATCATTTTCATAGTTGAAACTTAGGAAATTGATGAAAAAAAGCTTTAGTCTTTGTTTAAGAAACACCAATATGATGTTTTTGCAAGAGGTTTGAGGTTGAAAATATAAAAGTATCTAACTATGATACATGCGAGTTTTTGGTTAAAAATATAACTCGCATGTATCTTGGTATTCAACTATGTTATTTTAAGTATATTAGAGGCAACCTCTTTACCTCATTATCAAGTAAGGGTGTGACTGTCCATATTCTATCTTTCCTATACTCCGCTTTCGCAGGATTGGGTATTGTTATTTTTGTTTTATATCTCTTCTATGTGTATTTATACACATGATATCTTGTGTTTTACAAGAATGATAATGTAGCTCTTACATTACACTTACGTGCATTGCATATATTCCCAACCAAAATTAGTAGATTCAGAAACAACAAATTCCCATCTACAATCCCATAACTAAAAGATCACAAGACATCCAATATCTTTATTTTACACCCAAGAAACTCAAATACAATACAATACCATACATACTTCCATCACACTCTACTAATTAATCCCAGCTCAATATATATATTTTTCCGATTACCGTTGACCCAACTCATCATGGTACTAGCTGCAAGAAAACGTTCATCTTATAATGCCAGTTTAGGCTCCAAGCCTTTCATTTAGCCATTGACACACCTCTTCCATTTCTTTAGGAACCGTGTAATGACCAAGCCTGCAAATAAGGCCAAAACATGTTAATAGACTATTAAACTGCTGTTCTTTAGTAGGTTGTAAGGTAAAGGGGTTCATTTATTTAGTACCCTTCGTATGTTTTGAATGTAACGTGCCTAAATCCAGCTGAGCTCAATATTTGAGAGGACCTCTCTCCGAATGTGTATGGGACCACTTCATCACCTATAAATTGCAACGTTAAATGGTGTGATCATGCATAGAAGTGGCAAAACAAATGACTCATTTAACCCATCTTCACTTTAGACATTTTTTAATTTACGCATTTGACCCGTTGGAGCTAAAGTGTAACCCAACTGACCCATTTCTCCAGAAACGGGTCAAAATTTGCACAAGTTTAGAATACATACTGATTCCATGACAAAGCATAATAGGCAATGAGGCAGCGCGTCTAATGGCATCATGTGATCCCCCTATCGCGTTTCTCAAGTTCCTGCAACACATCAATTGAATCTTGAATTCAACCTCATGTATCTCAATCACATTTCTTTAACAGCTAAATAAGTTGTTGTAGTTTAATGGACTATTTGACTTTGACTATTAGTCAAATGCTAAAAAACCATGTTTTTTACGGAGTACATTCTATCGATAATAAATGTGTATGAATACACTTCAGATGATTTTTGACCCGTTTACTTTATAGTTTAATCTCTTAGCTTAACCTGGTTGGCCCACTAGATATTAACAGTATCTAAAATATTTTACCGTCCACCAGGAAGCCAGCCACTCAATCCTACAATAGCTTTTAAGTTGACGGGGTAGGGGCTTCCATTTCCGTATCTTCCTTGTGCAAAACAAGTGGCAGAATAAAGTGCACATGCAGCTCCCATACTGAATCCCCCGATACCAAGTTTAACTGTTAATGAAAGAAAAAGTATTCTTATCACAAGAAGGTTAAGCTAAATAAATAAATAAATTGATCTTGATGTAAATGTTAGATCGATAACTGAACGTCAGTTGCAAAAACATAAAAGGAAATGTGAGGAAAACTAGAGACGAAACTCTAGAGAGTGAAAACATGCAAAGATGAAAGACAAAAAATTTACCGTCAGAGGGTTCGGTAGATAACAAGTTTGCTATGTGTGTGACCGAAGCATCTAAACCTTCGACATCTCTTGGACCGTCTTCGGAGAGCTCTCCCTCATCAAACCCTGTTAAGGGCAAAAACATGCCATCAAAATTTCATTTTATCATTTTTAGAATAAAATGACTTTTTTTTATGCCTTATGGTATCATTATTGATATCTTACATGCAGTGCAAGCATATCCACCAAGCACAGTCACTGGACGAGTAGGTGCAGTTGGGCATATCCACTTTATCTGAAGAGTGTAAACTAATATGATAAGAAAATGCAAATAAAGAAAGGCAAAAGAAGAAAGCTTTTAGGGAAAAAAGACGTTGTTGAGAGCATATGCTTACGTTTGGAAGAGGAAGGTTGTCCAGGAGTTGAGACCAGCTGCAGTGAGACATATAAAACTAAATAAGTATACTCCTTAAATGGGACTTTTAGGTAACGGGTAAAAACGGGACGGGTTGACCCGAAACACTAAAACTATTAACTAGTGTCTAAACTTTTGTAATCATTATAATATTTTACGAATAGTTTGCAATAAAATTATACTTTCAGCAACTAACGACACATATGACCCCAGCCGACGCATTAATAAGTGATTGGGTCAAAACTTCAAGCTCCAATGCTAGGCATGATATTCGCTTTGTTTTTTGCACAATGAAATGAGACAAGAAAGCACAAAAATACAAGAAAGACAAAAGACACTTTCTTTAGAATGATTTCATATCAGCATATTTTTACAGCTCGGTTATAGGGGACTAAAAGTATATAAAGCATATATAAATATAGGGTGTTGCAGGTTTCTTCCATCATGTCAATAAGAATAAGAATTTCATACATGTTGATGGTCTGATATCCAAAATCTCATTATTGATCTCTTTCATATTGGAGTATATTCTTTGACAGCTATGGACAGTATATTGATCAAACGATATTTAAAAGTGACAAAAAGGCATGAACTCTATAAGGAAAACATGTACGAGATTGTGCATTGATGGTTAAGTTTGATCCTTATGTTAGATCATAAAGATTACGATAAGAAAGCATGATCAATGAATAAACTACATGTACGAGATTGTAACCCAAAATTCTTGTTTTGACATGTTACATAACGTGTCACACCCATGTGTGTTGCCACCTCTAGTTACTATGCTATAAGGATATGTGTACGGAAAACGATATAAATTTTTTTTGCACAAAAGTATATCAACACTAAGAAATGATTAATCTACCTCGAGCCATTATCACCAAGTCCATGCAACCAAACTACCGTTGCTTGATGCTTCCCTTTTGGCCTCACCACATACGTCCTACCAAACTCAACCGTTCCCCTAGCTGTTCTACTACCTGAAATATATAAGAAAAACACTGATATGAATCATGAAAAAACAAAATGTTTACGTAACAAAATATCAAAAAAATGATGAGTTTGCACTAACCAGAACCAATGGAAGCATTTGTGTAGCTCATCCTAAAAACAAAATGTACTAAAACCGATGAGGAAAAACGTTCGTGTTGCAGTCACAATTTATAGGCAGAATGGGTTGTCAAAAAGAGAATAAAACATGTGAAGATTCAATTATGAAAGATTACACATTGTGCCTAAAATCTGATAAAAAACAATGGCATCCAATAAAGAGAATCATATGCAGAAACACACAGAGCACCAAATCAAGAATTAAGGGTTGTAGTAAATTTACAAAAACATTTTGATGGAAAGAATTTATGCTTGCTAGTACAGTGGACATAAAATAAAATAAAGTGGAATCCATGTAAACCTTTCATGTGAGAATATTACTTAAATATGACAAGAAACATCCTATTTGGCTCTCTTTTCTCTACTTCAATCATTTATATATGTGATTCATGATGGTTTATGGGTACCCATTATCTTATAAGTGAATTCGAACTTTCTTACTTACCATCATTGCTATATGTGACAATCTGTTAACAAGAACAATCAAGCATCTGCAAATTCTGTCGACGTCCTAAATTGAACTTTAAAACTAATTACAAGATTATAATGTTTTAAGTTGCAGATAACCAGTTTAAGTGTTTGAGCATAGTGAAGTTGATTCTGATTAAGATATGTTTGAGATTGCTTATTGAACCGGCTTATGCGTTTTGAAACAATCATATAAGCAATCCTAAAGATACTCAACACAACTTATCTGTCGTTTGAAAACGCAAGATGCATTAGCAGTCTTACACTCTTACTAACCAATCCAAAAGACACCAATCGAAATTTGGCAAGCGTTCAAAGTAAATAATGTCACACTTCAAAGTGTGGCCCGTTTTATTACGTAATCTAATTATTTCATATGATCTAATCAATGTCAAAGCTTAATATGAGACTCCACTGATACAATTTTTTAATTACAATAACAATCCTAAATCTACAAATTGATCTTCTTTTTAGAACTTTCAAACATACCATCATTACAATCTGCTACATTCGTTTAATACTAAGAACAATCATTTGTTTAACTACCGATGGATATAACCATATAAACTAGCAAGGCACCACTCATAATGGATAATTTTCCGCTCACTTTACTTAAACTGAATCCGGATTTAATCCATTTCTCACAATCTGTGTTAAATTGACTACCCACTCTCCCTATATAATGTGTTAAACTAACTATCCTCTCATACATAATCTGCATGATCAAAATAGTATGGTATGGAACAGATTAAAACTCTTTAACTTTAAGATGTAGATTGAAAGCAAACTAAAATGCCTTAAGATATACAAGCAAGAATGCAAGATACCCACCGTATGCAACGAATAATCGTGTCATCACTTTCCCATATAAACGGCTTAAGTTTAATCTTAATTGGTCGTTAAACGTAAACCTGGATTTGGATTGCTTCAGCTTATTTGAACAGCTTACTCTTAAAACACAAAAACACAAAAAAAAAACAATATACAGTAACAATTAAAAATGTATCTAAAACACAATGCACAAGATGTCAACTTATTCAAATATGCAAAATTACACCTAATTAAGCATTAGTTGATTGGCTCATGTAAACACTCAAGGGGTGTTTTGGTAATAACATGTTTTAAGTTTATGCTTACTTGTGAGTTTCTCTCTATTAACACTTTATAGAATAAGCATAATGTGCTTATTAAAAAGTTGTTTATTTCACCAAAATACATATAAGCAAATAAAGCCCTTCATATACGACTACATGATTTTAAATACAATCTTCCAAATGCTTATTAGTTATTTCAAAAACACAACAAGCTTACCCAAATACAAATAGTACTACTAGCTAGTATAAGATACTCAACCATTTTAAAGATGGGATTAGATATTGGTGCCCCCCCCCCCCCCCCCCCCCCCCTCTCTTTAAATTTTTTTTTTTAATTTTGGTTTATTATAAAAGTTTGATGAATTAAATGACAGGTTTTATGGATATTTAAATATTAGTATGTCCGGATTCGAACTCGAGACTCCGGGATTGCACACATTACGTATGAGAGTTGATGTTAATAATTAATATATAAAATGTTATTATTAATTATTAGTCACGAAATAAAACATAACGATAGTTAATATTTAACGAGGTTTGGTTAACGGTTGTTAAATGTAAACTATAGGGACTAGAATTGAAATTAGAAGTCGGGAAGGATCTAGAATCCCTTTGGGATACTAGGCCGATCGGTTTGGGGCATCCAAACCCAATCCCACTCAAACTTGGTCATCAAGTTAAGTTACTTATAAATACAATCCCTTGTATTCATTCACAACTTAACCTTGGATCACCAATAAACCTAATTTCTCTTCTCCTCTCCTCCCTCTTGTGTTTGGCCGATCGTACAACCCCCCTCCTCAAGGAATCGATTTTTCCAAGCTCAAGAAATTAGTGTTTGGTTTTATTTGTGATTCAAGAACCTAGCTTTTCACATCAAATCGCTATTAGTACGTGTGTACAAGAACGAAGAACAAACGCATTTGTGTTTGTGTATTACCTGGTGGTCGATCTTGTGTGGGTCGAATTTATTGAAACCCTAAGTTAGGGTTTTGGGTTTTGGTTCTTGTTCAAACATCGTTTGGTTTACTTGAATTGCTAAAAGGTACGCACTTTCTTGTTCGGTTAATTACTTACATGTATTATTCCTATTTACTTCCGCTGCATGCTTTGATGATGTTTACTTGCTTTTATAATTTGTTATGATTAGTATATTCCAACATTAAAAGTAGTGAAACACAAAAAATACGGAGCATAAAACAATAAATGATTGTTTCGTCCTATTAACAAAATGGGTAAAACTGCCACAAAAAAAGTGCGGAACAGAAACTATAAAGTTTGACAAGTCAAAAATAGTAAAAATCAAAAGATTCGAAACAAAAACATAAAAAGTTGTCGTGTTATGTCAATCAAATGAGTATTATGAGGTATTAGCTGTAGGTGGACGCTCAAATAAAAAGTAGTTATAAAATACAAAGTCTAAAAAGTGTTATCCATTTGACACGTGTCCCCCTCTCATTTTATTCAAAAAATCCGCTCGATGGTAAAAAAAGTCATTTGACTCATTTTTTTGTATTTCACCTCAAACTTCAAACGCACATAACTTTTAAATGACAAAATTTTAGAAAAAACCGATTTCAATATAATTTCCAGAATTTAAACATCTTTAAATTAGTTTAAATCTTGTTAAATATTTTAATTTTTTTTACATATCAAATAGGTCTTATTTTTTTTGGGTCATATTCGACCTTACTTTTGACCCTCATAACAGCCGAGTTATGAAAATATAAAAACAAGAAATTTATAGATTTTGGTTCACTCTTTACACCGGTTTCTGAATCACTCAAATTCGATGTCATTTGAGTGAGATATCACACGTTAAAGATGACATTTTAGTCATATTTTTTGCACACAACATGTTCAATGAAATATCTAGCTTAAATTTTCAGTGTTAAAATTGCGTTAAATGCACTAATTTTTGTACCACAATACACCATTAATCATTTTATTTTTATAAGATTTTGAAAGTGATTTTTTAAATTGTTAATTTGTACAAAAAATACGCACTATGTTTTATTGCGTTTTTAATCATAAATCTGACCAATATTAAATTTGAATTAGAAAAATTGTAAAACATAATCTTTTCTCAGGTTTTTGAATCGTATAAAAATAGTAAAGTATGAGTGAGATATCTCATTTTAATATAGTATTTTAGTCATTTTAGTTAGTAATGTTGGTGAATCATATTTGAAAGTTAGTGCATCAGTGTTATAAAACTATGATATACCATTTACACAGTAAAACATCTATAAATTAATACTCGATAAATTAATAACCTTGATAAAATTAATAATTTGTCCAATCCCAACTTGGGACAAGTACAAATTTGGACCTCAATCGATAAAATAATAAGATAATAATTTTTTGAAACCCCAGTGCATATATATTGGTCCCGGCGAAACTATAAATTAATAAATACAAAAAAAATTCCATATATATATGTAAAGACCACACGTAATTGGAACTTGTACAAATTCAATTAATTCAATCAAAACCATACGTAATGGGAACTTGTCCCGACGAAACTAACTTTTACTTATTCAAAAATAATGAACTTGACAGATTTAATTAATTTGTGAATAAATTCATAAAATGTTAATTGGAACTTGTTGTTTCTAATTTATTTTTCATCTCTAACTAGTATACATTGTAACTAGTATATTAGAGTTGAAAATTTAAAAGACATACGTAAAACCTATTTAAATCAATAAATTATTAATTTATCGATATAATAATATCTCGCTAAATTAATAAAATATCTCAGGCCCAACATCATTAATTTATAGAGGTTTTACTTTATTCATCAGTTTTCTAATAAAAAAGAAAAAAACAAATCACGTTGTTTATTAGTAAACTTTTTCATCATCGACGTTGTTCATAAATTAAAAAGATTTGTTCATAAATGAAAAAGAGTTGTTCATCAATAAAAATAGTTGTTCATCATATGCGATGTTTATCAATAAAAAACGTTGTTTGTTAATAAAAAGCGTTATTCATCAATAAAAAGAGTTGTTCATCAATAAAAAAAAGTTGTACATCACAATTTTTATTAGTTTTTTTTTTGAACGGCAACTTTTATAAAACTAGCAAGGCGCTAGAAACATTACAAAGAAATTAGATAAGGGTTCTTAAACCAAAACTCCTTAGAGATAACTCTAGAACATCGATTAGCACACCAATTATAAGAAAAAGAAACCAGATCATCAAAAATCCGAGACTGCCTTGGAGGCGAATCATCAAATAAGAGCCTATTCCGAAACGACCATATTAACCACCAAGCAGTGATGAACACGCCCTCCAATAAGGATTTAAGAGTGGACGACAGCCGGAGCGAAAGAAACCAAGAATCCCAATCTGAAAAAGAATCTAAATCGGTCCAAGGAATATTCCACCAACGACATATCATACCCGAAAGGCCTTTAACCAAAGAGCAGCCAAAAAATAAGTGATGAGCGTCTTCTATAGCCGAATCACAGACCGGACAAACAGTGGAGTTAACAAACATACCTCTTTTACTAAGATTAAGCCGAGTAGGGAGCCGATCACGACGAGCTCGCCAAGCAAACACGTTAACTTTAATAGGAACATATTTCACCCAACGAGTAGCATCACTCGTCGCAGGGAGGTACATATCATCAAGGACCAACCGAATATCTTTAACGCGAAACATACCTTCACCATCTAAATCACACACCCATCTGTCAGAAGATGGAGACAACCTAATGGGATCGAGAGTGGATAAAAGGTCTGTCCATTGTTGATTCTCAGCCCCATCTCGAATCTGCCTACGAAAAGAAGTGCAAAACGAAGGAGCTCCCATCTTGTCAACAACCAAAACCTCCTTGGCAGACTCTAAAGCAAACACACGAGGAAACCGATCACAGAGAGCCATATCGGATATCCAAGGGTCTAACCAAAACTTGGTCTTAGAACCATCACCCACACGAATTCTACAATGAGAAAGGAACTTAAATCCTTTAACATCCAGAACATGAACCTCACGAAGAATGGAGCTCCAGCAAGAAGAAGAACAAGATCTATGATTAGTAATCGAGGTGCCGTATAAGGCACGAATGACATGATACCATAAAGAACCATCTTGAGATATGAATCGCCACACCCATTTAAGGAGTAAAGCACGGTTTAAAGCAAAAAAACTAGAGACCCCTAAACCCCCACGTGATTTGGCAGCCAAAACTTGCTCCCATGCAACCCAAGAGATCTTCCTGTCTGATTGTTTAGCACCAATAAAAAACTTACTTCTAATCCTCTCAAGATCACGCAGGACCCCCAGAGGCACTTTATAAATTGACATAGTGAACAGTGGCATGGCACCAAGGACAGATTTCAGAAGAGTTAATATGCCTCCCACTGAAAGAGTATTTGCTTTCCATCTTGATAGCCGAGTTTGTATTTTCTGACTGACACTAGACCACGCAGAGTGTCTAGTCATAAGACCACCAACGTCTACTCCTAGATACTTGAACGGAGTAGTTAAAACTGCACAACCAATAGAGGAGGCACCATGACGAACAAGCTCCTCGGAAACACCTACACCCATCAGATGACTCTTTTGAATATTAATCTTTAAACCTGAAGCGAGATGAAAGCATTTGAGGACTTTAATAAGATTATACAGATTAGCATCGGACCATTCCCCTAAGAAAATAACATCATCTGCATAAAATAGATGAGATAGCGTCAACTGATCTTGAAGATGAAGGCCGGTGAAAAGACCATCATTAACCGCCCTAGATAACGAAAGGTGAAGCGACTCCATAACCAAAATAAAAAGAAAAGGCGCCAAAGGATCTCCTTGTTTAAGGCCACAAGATATAGGGAACTCTCTAGTAGGGCTGCCATTAATAAGAATCGAGGCCATGTTGGAAGAAAAAATACCTTTGATCCAAGAGCACCATCTAGGACCAAAACCAAACGCGTGAAGCACCTCTAAAAGAAAGTCCCATCTTACGGAGTCATACGCCTTAGCGAAGTCTACCTTAAAAATTAAGGATTGTTTCTTCTGCCGTTTGCACCAAGAAATAACCTCATTAAGAATGAACGGACCATCAAGTATTTGCCGGTTCTTGATAAACGCTGACTGAGTGTTAGATACTAGATCCGCAATAACAGTGCCAAGACGGTTTGCGAGAACCTTAGTAATAACTTTATAAATACTTCCAATTAAGCTGATAGGTCTAAAATCCGAAACAAATTTGGCGTCTGGCACTTTAGGAATTAATGCTATGAACGAAGAATTACAGTTTTCTAAAAAAAATCACGTTATTCATCAGTTTTGTCACAATGTTCACCAGTTAGTCTTTTTTCATCAGTTAGTCTTTGTTCATCAATTAGTCTTGTTCATCAGTTTATCAGTTAGTCTTGTTCATAAATAAAAATAATTGTTTATCAATAAAAAGGAATTTTCATCATAGACGTTGTTAATCAATTAAAAAGTTATCTTTATTAATAAAAAGTTGGGATTAAGTTGTAGAATAGCAATGTATTTTTCAAAGTGTCCTGTTTTGATACGTGTATTTTTTTTAAGTTGTAGAATATCAATGTACTTTCTATAAGTGTTCCACTTTGGTACGTCATTAACGTACTAAATTGGAACACTTATGAAAAGTATATTGCTATTCTACAACTTAAAAAAAGTACAAGTACCAAATTGAAACACTTATGAAAGTACATTGCTATTTTACAACTTAAAACAAGTACACGTACAAAACGGAACACTTTGAAGAGTCATTGCTATTCTACGACTTAATCCCTAAAAAGTATTATTCATCAATAAAAAACTTGTTTATCAATAAAAAAAAGTTATACATCAAAATGTTCATCAGTCGGATAATTTTCTAAAATAAAATCACATTTTCCATCAGTTCATCAATTTTCTAAAAAAAATCCTAACGTTCATCAGTTAGGTCACAATGTTCATCTTCTTCATCAGTTAGTCTTGTTCATTATTTAGTCTTATTCATTACACTTGTTCGTCAATTAATCTTTGTTTACCAGTTAGAATTATTCATCAGTTAGTCTTGCTTATTCATTTATCAGTTAATCTTGTTTATCAATAAAAATAATTGTTCATTAATAAAAAAAAATGTTATTTATCAATAAAAAGAGTTTTTCATCATAAACGACTAGACGTTGTTAATCACTAAAAAAGTTTTATTCATAAATAAAAAGCGTTGTTTATTAACAAAATAGGTAGTTCATCAATAAAAAAATTGCTCATCAATAAACAATGTTATTCATCAAAAGATTTGTTCATCAATCAAAAGAGATATTCATCGATAATGAAAGTTGTTCACTAATAAAAATAGTAGTTCATGAATAAAAAGAGTTGTTCATTAATGAAAAAAAGTCGTTCATTATTATTTGCTCATCATAGGTGTTGATTATTAATAAAAATAGTTGTTCATCAATAAAAATGGTCGTTAATGAATAAAAGAAATTTGTTAGCGCTGTTCGTCAATAAAATCTCTTTTAGACATTTTATCATACACTTTGTGGGCACGAAATATGTGTAAACTCAAAATGCGATATCTCACTCATATCATATCGGGATTTGAGTGATTCAAATTTCTAGGTAAAAATGGCAAAAATCTACAATTTTTAGCCTTAAAGTTAGACAAAATTAATGCCGAAGGTGCCAAAATTTTTAAGAAAATCATAACCCACTTAAATAAAAAATAATAATAATAAAAATAACGATTTATACATCAAAATTCGCATCCATTTAAAGATAATTAAATTCTGAAAATTATGGTGAAATCATGTTTTTTTTTAAAGTTTGTCGTTTGAAAGTTATAACAATTTGAAGTTTGTGGGTGAAGTATAAAACGGGTCAAATGACCAAACTGCCCCTTGTCAAATTGAGAAAAGATAGTTCTGATGTTGCTTTAATCCTGAACGTGTTGGTGGTTATTCGCCCAAAGCAGAGTAAAGATAATCAATAGCAAATCAATACCAATACAGGTTACCGGGTATCACTTGGAATCGTGTTATCACTTTCCAAAGTAAACTATTCGACCCTAATGTCTGGGTATCACGAATATCTACTTGGGATAAGACCAAATGTATGTTATTGAATTAGACATAAATCAATAACCCTTTTGCTTACAAGTGTTTGTATTTTCTATCTATCTCTCATGCATAATCAGTTTTCCTATTTATAGGAAATCACTCTTAGCTACTTAAATGGAATTATGAGGATTAATCGGCCCATTAATCGCCTTATAATTATCCCCATTAAAGCTAATAGTGGTTACATGACCAATTAAACGTGGTCATTAAACAGTTGTAACTGCCACTTGAATAAGTCAAAGCCTGCTACAAGATGATTCCAGCAGCACTAGCAATAACAACACTGACTAGCAGTACTAACATAGCACTGACAGTAGTTACACTGCCTAGCAGTACTAATATTTGCACTAGCAATATTAACTCTGCCTAGCAACACTAATATTAGCACTAGCAGTAGAAACTTTGCCCAACAGTACTAATTACAATAATAGCAGTATTAACTTGTGAATCTCACCACTATAGAGTCAGGGTATTCAGAGACCTTATAGGTGTACACTCCGTATCTCCTAACCCTTTACCATGTCTGAACTAATCACACAAGTACACTAAATTTTCCAACAAAACGCACGATTATTTTTTATAAGATCGAACGGTTGATTTCACTTTTTAGCCTTTTTATTTTGATCGCACTTTATAGATGATAACCTAAAGACCCTTTAAAGATATTGTCTGGAGCACCAACCAATGGATCAAAAACATAATGATTACAAAAAAGTATGTGGACTTTTGTGTGTGCAAAATCCTAAACAATTTGCTTGTGAATCTCTCAAATCTTCAAATCACTTTTATTGCTTGCCACTAACCATTATATATATAACCAAGTTAGTTCATGTGTATGTCAAGTCATGAGGCTCATTATGGTTTTTGGTAATGTTAGGAACCCACGAGCAACTGAGCTCAATGTTACCTCTAACTCGTTGTCATTTGAATTTTCAAGTTTATGGTTGATTCCACGGCCCACAAATCGAACCATGCACCATGCTTGGCTTCGGGTACATCGCCCGTGCTCGTATTTGGGACCTACCAGTGTCACTACCAAGCATTTTCACTATGAAAACGTGGTTTAAAGACGTCATTGTACGATGAAAGTTGAAGGTCAAGGAGTGTAGTTACCATTGTGCTATAGTGCAAACTTTTATTTCGCGTTCTTGTAAATATAATACTTATAAAAACCTAAAAGCACGCCGCTAGGTATTTGGCATAGCGATACCCATTAGAAGGAAGAGACCAGATAAAAAGACAAATATCCGTAAGAAGGAAAAAAAGACTTAGAAAAAAATAAAAACTTCTCGAAAAATTCCTTCACAACCTTTTTATCCACCAATGTAGCCTATCTTGTGAAATTTTTTAAGAACCTTTTATTTATTTTTAATCATTTTTATGCTTCTCACGAATATTTGTCTTTTTATTTTAAGCTTACCTCCTATTAGAATGCATTAATCATGCACGTACGAGTTCGTCTATGTAGAAGAAAAGAAATACCTAAAATAACTTTCGATACATGCAACCATCAAAATTAACTTTTAAAGTGTTTTGATTTATGTTGCTACTCACATTTCAATCACGCAACTATTAGTGCATTTATATTTAGTTAAACATACTTTTTATTCAATTTATGATTGTTATACAGTCTACAGATAATATAGTTATTTGATACTTAATATACTTATGTGTATCATGAAAACTAGTGAAAAATATGAAATTTTACAAACATGTATGACATGTTGGTTCTCTAAAGTAAATGTAAGTTAATGACAAAAAAAGGGTTATGGGATTGATCCGTAGACTTATAATTACAAAGTCGACAAAATCTTGGACTATCAATTTGTAGGGCTCTTAAAGATGCCGCTTTTAAGTATTTTAGTATTTTGTATCACAAAAATTGGGCCGGTGTAAATAAACTGTACGTTCAATGAATATTTTATGAACCTAAAAAAATTGTTTATGTTTGATTATTTATTAAATGAACGAACAAGAACAGTATTTTACGTTCGTTTAGTTAAACAACGAACATGAACAAAAGTCTCGTCCATTTATTTATATCCGTTAATGTCCGATTATGCGTTCATTAATTTTCATTTATTTGTTTATGTTCGTGTACCGTATCTTTTAATCATATACTATTAAAATTAGTTTATTTAAACAAAATACACTTATAAAACATAATATTATATAACTTTAATGAAGTTTATTTTTATTTTTTCACGTTCATTTATGTTCATTCGTTTATGTATGTTTAGTGTTCTAATGAACGAATATGAATAACGAATTTTCTAAATAAATGAACATAAACAAGAAAATACGTCCGTTTAAACATTCGTGTTCATTTATTTGTTCGGTGAATGTTAAACGAATGAATATGGACACGACTGTATCTGTACTCGTCCGATTCATTTACAACCCTAATAAAAATAATCTAAGTATTTTTTTTATTATTGTATATATTGAATAAAATCAACTGACCATTTTATCATGGTGGTCAAGACTTTTATCTGCACCCCCACCAGCAATACTAGGTGCGATTTAAATAGCTCATATATTCTCCATGTATCAACCAAGATAATACAACATAGTCCCACATTAAAAAAAAAAAAAAAAAAAAAAAGATGATGATATTATTTTTTATGAGAAACTGTTTAATTTGTAGAATTTTAAGGTTGGTTATCTATTGATATAAATTAAACATATAGAGATAAGTTTATTGTTTATATAATGGACACTCTTTTCTCTAATGTATTCTTATGAGCTAATTTGATAAAAAGTGGCGTGCACACTACTAAATTACGCTGATGATGCACACACTACAACATCCAGTGATCCAGGTGCAGGATTAGCGGTATACACACCACTTTTAGTAGCGTATATATCACCTCCCTTTAAGTTATGAAATACAATTCGCTCACAATGTCCACATTAAGATTTGAACTCACAACCATTATTTATATGCGCTCTTTGATACATTTTGAATATATGCATGTCGTTGATTAAAACTAAATTATTGATCAAAGGAAAAAATGAAGAAAATTTTGGAAAACAAATCCTATAACTATAAGTATTCTTAAGTAGCAACTAATGGATGATTATAAATTTATGATATAATGCTTAACTTGTATTGTTGCTAATAAGTAAAAAGAAAGGTGGTGAGCTTATGTGAGTGTGCAATTGTGCATGAGCAACCAGGAGTAATGGTTTTCCCTTTATCTTTCTATTATAAGGTCATTCGTAATAGGAGACTCAAGACTGGGTCATGGGCATCGAAACCGAGTCTTCCGTATTACACCTCCTCATGATCACGTGTCTTCAATCAAGAAAATGCAAAATTCGGTCTTGTGAAAGATCGAGTCGTGCAATGTGTGTTTTTATGTGTGTGTGTGTTTTGGTGGGGTTTATATGTGTTTAAGTGAGGTACATTTTAGTGGTGAAGTTTTAAAAAGGTAGTGATATTTTTGTGAGGGTTTTTATGATGTTATTAGATTAGCTCCGGTACCATATTACAATGGTATTTTGCCTTGTTTATTCATTAACAATCCATTACTATATATCTTAACTACTTATAAAGCATGCATCACGTCTCTTAATCTCTTATAAGTTCTTAATTTTTGAGTGATGTTTTTCCCTATTCTACCCTTTATTATAAATGGCAAGTTAGCACAAACTTAATTAATACACCATAGTTTAAAAAAAAATCATACTACTCTCTGATATACAAACATCATACACTTCTTTTTGCTCTTGTCTTAATTTATAGTTAATTTTATGGAAATGGAAATGAATGATCAAGAAAATGTTAATGTTGAGGTTAGTATATTATACCAAAATATCACTATAAAAATTTGCCAATATAAAATGTCGTTGCTATGCACTGGTAATCGTCTTGTAATACATATATGACTTAATAATCAAGCTAAGTGAATAATGAACAAGGCCCTTAATAGGCTTACGCACTATATCGACTAATAAAAAGTCATACTTCAACCACTTGACATTAACCAAGTTATTCTTCCAAAATTTAAAAAAAAATTATACTTCTCAATGCTATAAAAGCTTTCTAAAATAGTAATTTTTTTTTTTTTTTTTTTTTTTTTTTTTTAATTATCAAACACCGCAATACGAATGCTCTAACACCTAAACCACCAAAGCCATATCAAACAAACCAGACACTAGGGGCAGTTTCCTAGACTTTTTGCCTTGGAGTCGAGAAAAGATATTAGTGTAGCTGACAAAATGTCTCACTCCTCTCTTGCTTTCTCTTTTCGTCGTCTGCCTAGGGGAGGCGTTGAAGAGGAGCAATTGTGCAACCTTATTTCGTGTACATCAGCCTTCATTCTTCCTCAAATTGATGATCGTGGGGTTTGGTCCCTATCTTCGCCAGTGTTTCTCGGTGAACTCTACCCATTCTTTCATTGATGACAAGTTGCTTCCAAGGTTTGATTCTCCAACCAGATGGGTAAAACTAATCCTCATTAAGATCAATATTTTATCTTGGAGAGTTTGGCTAGATAAATTACCAACTTGTTTGAATATATCTCTTAGGAGGCATTGACATTCCTTCTATCCTATGCTCTTCATGTAATAACTCGCTGGAGTCGTCTTCACATTTGTTTTTTTCTTGTCCCGTGGCGCGTCAAGTGTGTAGAGTTTGGCTAGATAAATTACCAACTTATTTGAATATATCTCTTAGAGGCATTGACATTCCTTCTATCCTATGCTCTTCATGTAATAACTCGCTGGAGTCGTCTTCACATTTGTTTTTTTCTTGTCCCGTGGCGCGTCAAGTGTGGAGTAAAGTCATTAGGTGGTGGGAGCTTACTGATTCGGGGTGTAATACGTATAATGATTGGCTCACCTGGCTTAATAATTCTCAGATGTCAAAAGGTTTTAAAGACATTTTTGAAGGTGTGTGTGTTACGTCACGTGGAGGACTCTCTGGCGCTTTAGGAATCAATGTGTGTTCGGTAAATCTCAACCTCGAAAGGGGTGTGTCTTTGATGATATTGTTCAAATGTCATTTACACTGTGTGCTAGTCGATGTAAATCCAATCTCAATTGGAATTCATGGTTGAAAAACCCTAGATACATTAGTTTGTAAATTTTCTAGCATCTTGCTAGTTCTTTAATAATATCCGCCGTTCAAAAAAAATAAATCAAACACTGGTATTTTCAGAAATACAACCTAAAAATGTATTTAATTTATTGAAATTAACTTTTAATCTCAGCTCGATGGGTGGTAGTAGTAGTAAAATGGTGATCGATGTTGTGACAACAGTCTAGGGGTGTTCAAAAAATCCGAGAACCGACGAACCGAGCTGAACCACTCAATCTGAAACCGAAAAAAACCTGATATCGAAGAAACCGAAACCCAAAAAACCCGCTTATCACATATTGGTTTCGGTTTTTATTTTTAGATATCTGCGGTTTAACCGAACCGTACATAATATACATGAACTTTTTTTAAGTAAAAATTTAAATAATTTTACGAGTATTAATTATATTGTTACACTACTTTATTGTATAACGACTTTTTTGCTCCTGATGTGAACATTACTAAACATCTAAGTGTGAAAATTGATTCATACGAGCGTAATCTATAAATGACGAATAAATATTTTTCTTTTGTTATATGTCATGTATGAATATTTGAATACAGTTAATGTACGGAATAACTTTTATATTACTTTTATCTATTCAATGTCAATTAATTTTAGTAAAACATAGATTTTACGTTCTAGTCCATATTATTGTTTATACGGTTAAACTTGATTACCCGTGACTCGAACCGTGGGTAACCGCTCACTTCGAGTACGCACATATTCGGTTACTCGCCTAATACGGTTCGGTTTCGGATAGTATACTTATTTACCCGTCCTGCCATGAATAATTTAAATCTGCAAATTAACCGAAACAAACCGCCTAGAGAACATCTCTACACTAATGAACATCAACTTTAATGAACATTTCGTGTGCACTCTTTATAACTTTGTACCCATTAAGAAAAAGTAAATAATATTCATTCCCAACTTAGGAGGAGAATGTCAATTTTGACTTTGTGGGTCAAAATTTTTAAATATTTTTACTTTTCAATCCAAACCTCGTTTGACTTTGGTGGATTTTATTAATGAGTGCTTAATGCTTTGCTAAAGTATAAGGAACTTTGGCTTTTTGCAACTTTTTTCTTATTGTTGTTGCCTTGGCATTTTATAAACAAGTCATTAACACTATGATTACAATATAAATTATTAAAGATAATCACGTGCACTCGTTGAAATAGTAAAAGAAAATTCTAAGGTTGTTTAGTTTAAGAAATAAGATCTTCACTTTTTATTTTTGGGGCTTTTGCATATATGTCCTCTTGAAAATGCAAAATTGCATATATATCCAAAGCATGCATAAAAACCATTGTATTATGTGCATAAAAAACTTGTACAAAGGATATAGGGTTTTATATCAGATAGGTTACCCAACTTTCCAACTTTGTTCGCCTAAGTTACCCAACTATTTTTTTGTTCAAACAGGGTATTGGACTACACGGGGTTGACATTCAGGTCACTGAACTTCAAAAGTGTGTTCAATCAGGTTACTATTGACGAAAATACCCTTCTTTTCAGTTTTGTTAAGTACATAAATGGTCCCTCTTGTTCGCCCGGTGTTACGGATTCAGTCCAGTTTTCATTTTTGTTACGTTTTCGTAAGTTTTCATAAGTTTTCGTCTGTGTTTATATGTTTTTATCCGTTTTTTCTCTTCTCGATCCGTTTTTGTCCGTTTTTATACGTTTTCGGCCGTTTTCTTCCATTTTTATACACTTTCTTACGTTTTTATCCGTTTTTCCTCGTCTCGATCCATTTTTATACGTTTTGTGTGTGTTTGTTAAGTTAGTATAAATTACAAAGCACCATTTTCTTAAGTTAGTATCACGACACCATAAAGGTGTCGAGTGTGTTTGTTTTGTGTGTGAAATCTTTTCGTGAGAAACACCAATACGGTTGTTTTGTTTATTGCTTGGCTAACGAGACACACACGAGGGTGTGAGTGCTGTTGTGTTGCTCCCGGTTAAACAATTAACCCACATAGGGTGTTTGAGTGCTCTCGGTCAACTAAAGAACCCACATATGGTGTGAATGTTTGATTGTGATTCGGTTCACCCACGAGGGGTGTCTGTTTGTTTGCTTGTTTTCCCGCTTACTTCTTTTGCATGTTTACTCGAAATTATTTTTCAGCTTATTTCTTAGCTTATTTTCTGCTTATTTGATAAGTGTATAAAGGAGGTGTTTGTGGATTTCCACTGATCAGGGTGCGTTTTGTTAGCAGTTAGGGTGCGTTTGGTCATATAATGGATCAAAACACATAACGGTTTAAAAGAGAGTGTGTAATTTTATAAATGATTTTACATAACGGTTTCGGGCATTACTTGGGATTTTGTAATTGAAAACGGATAAAAACGTAAGAAAACGGATAAAAACATAAGAAAATATATAAAAACGGAAGAAAACGGGCGAAAACGTATAACCACAGACGAAAACTTATGAAAACTTACGAAAACGTAACAAAAATGAAAACTGGACTGAATCTGTAACACCAGGCGAACAAGAGGGACCATTTATGTACTTAACAAAACTAAAAAGAAGGGTATTTTCATCAATAGTAACATGATTGAACACACTTTTGAAGTTCAGTGACCTGAATGTCAACCCCGTGTAGTCCAATACCCTGTTTGAACAAAAAAATAGTTGGGTAACTTAGGCGAACAAAGTTGGAAAGTTGGGTAACCTATCTAATATAAAACCCAATGATATATATGCAATTATTCACTTTGGGAGGGATATATATGCATTTTTGCCTTTATTGTTTATTATGTAGGAAAAAGAAGGTGGGGTTTATTTTTATTTTTACAGAAAATGCGTATTGATAATGTGTTTTCTGTTTTTATAAAAAAGAGGGGGGGCTTGGCTTACAAGCGAAACAAATAAAATATCAAATATATATGCATTATGTAGTTTCTCAAGGTAAAAAAAATACAAAGTTTTTACTTTTTAGATGATCTTTTTGAAGTGTTTTTCTTTTTTATGTGAACACAATCTCCGTTTTCATTGCTTTGTATAACACTGTTCGTGACAAAGATAAGTATTATCTTTCAACTAAGGTTGGGTGTTATGGTGGTGGTCGACCACCTGGTGGCACACCACGCATTATCCCCACTACACAAGTTTCCAATCGCATGCGAAGGTGTAGCTTTTGCATTGGTTTGGTGGTATGCACCACCGAACCGATTGACATCTTTTTTTGGTGAGGTATAATTGTATATAGTGCATTATTTTGTATGTTGAATTTGACAGTGACCATTATACTTGTTTGATGATGGATTTAATAGTGTACTGAATGATTATATTACACTGACGTAAAGATGATGAGTTTGATGACCATTACCTCCGGCCTAAAGTCAACCGTAAAGTTTTAACTTTCTTGCATTGATAAGTGATAACCAGTGTACTTCGCTTTAACTTAAAATCTTAAACTCTCTTGTTTTACCTTGCTCTGTATTAATGATACAATCAGTATTCTCTTGTGTAAAACTAGGAGGGTATCCGAGCGTTGCAACAACGAGTATCTTGCAAATTTTTTTGACAAACAATGTTCTTTGAAAATACGTTTTTCGTGACAATAACTTTATGTCGTCGGAAATTTTAGGTTCTAATAACTTCAAACATAACAAATTATATTAAGTTAAAAGTAGATAGTAAGACATGTCATTACTTATTTTTTTTTATAGATTGTATTAATTTTATTTCAGAAATGTTTTAGTGTGTTTGAGTAGAGCATTTAAAAATTTATTCTAATAGGTTATTTGATTTGTACCATGTGATTTATTGATTGTTTTTTTGTATTGATAGATATTTTAATATTTACATTAATTTAAAGTGTTAAATATATATGTTGATGCATAAATTAATTGTATAACATGCATTTATTGTTGTATTGCTTAATTTTAAATTTTAAAATATCTTAATAATTATTGAGAATGATTTTCTAAATTATATATAATCTTATCATCAATTAATAAATTATACCCAACACTGATTAAATTATATTAAAATAACTTAAATATAAAAATGTTACTTTTACGGACATATGGAATATAACTTTGACTAAAAAAGAGTTGATGCTTTTATGTTATGTTAATGATTTTCTGACGTGAGAAAATATATACTGATAGCACTAGCTATAATGTCGACTAAGACCATGAGAAAAGTAATGAATATATAAATCAAGTTTAAAAAGTACCCTAATAAAAGTATTTGTTATTTGGAATGTTGTTAATTGTATTCTTATTCTTATTTTCTATATGATATAAAATGTTATGTTAAGTTTATAAAATTTAATTTATACTGTAATCTTATAATAAGAAATAAAATGTGTTAACATATCTTTGTTGAGCGAACTTGTAAAAAAAATGTTTTAACATATTACGGGTACGATGTTTCGGTTAAAAAGAATCGAGATAAATGAATAATGAGCTCGGTACATTTATATGGAAATAAGTATGTAAACTCAATAAGGAATATATGTGTCGATGATTTATCACTCGTGTATTATGTTTTTTTTTTAATTTTCTATTGTTTTTAGTTGTTTATATGTCTTTTTATGTTATTTTATATTTTATTAAATTATTTATAGCTATTATGCTAAACACTTTATAAATAAAAATGATGCAGCTTATAACTATCACTAACAATTAACAATTACAGCAGCTATTTTTAAAAATGAGAGTTATAATTTATCACATCTAAACAAGACTTTTTTATTTTAATATGAACTTCTTTTTTAAAATATATAAAAAAAAAAAAAAAAAAAAAAAAAAAAAAAAAAAAAAAAGCTTATAGGCTTATAACTCTTTAGTTTTAGTGAGACACGTAATTTTCTGGCTTTTGTTAATGGCTATTATTTTTGAAATTTAAAGGAAAAAAAAACAAAGTAATTAACCGGTGTAGCTTTATATTAAATTTTTAAACATTAAAACCAATGAATTTTATTAAAATTTAAAACTTACACTATGTAACTTCTATCAAAAGTCATATTATAATGATTGTTTTACATTATATAATTTATTTCATTTTTCAATTATCATTTCTCCCGATTTATGCCCGTAGCACAAAAATTTATCATCATATATTCACTCGAAGCGTCAATAATTACTGCTTAGTATTTATTCTAACTTCAAACACTATTTCAATAAAAAGTTTTGAATTCTTATTATATTTTCGTGACGAAGAATTCTCCCAACTAATTATTTTATTTAGCTGGGAGATTTGCCAACCACGAATACATAATACTAATCTAGACACAGAGTAATCATGTACACTATGCTATATAAACTAGATAAGTTTTATTTCTTTAGTCTATGTGGGACAAACATGTTTGTAGTGTTAAGATATTTAATATTGCCTAATAAATCCTCGTTTTAACTATATGCATCAACAACAACATACCCAATGGCGCCAGAGCGGGGTATGGATTGGCTTCAATAGCTCAAGAATGTATATACTATATACGAAGTAAATTGTTACATAATGCTTGAGAAGCTCATTTCGTTTGTAATTCTAGTCGCAACGACCATAAACATCTGAAGCTAGTCGAGATGCGATAGCTGAGTGGTACATGATATCATGAAAGTTCGCCATTTCAAGTGTCTTAATCCGCAACTGTTTTGCCTTCTCCTCTGTGAATCCTCCAGGCGCAAAACAGGTTCTACCTTTATCAATATCGGAAGTTTTCACAATCAATCTGTCGGTTTTACACAACCAGCAGAAGCGTGTGATCCAACAATTGCCAGATGCCGATGTGACCTTCTCCTGTTGGCTGGATGAAGCGGAACAGATGATCGTGATCCTACTGAAAGAAGTCACCATTGATTCATTCAAAAGTGTATAAACAGATGAAGTTTACTTGCATTTTATAAAGTTTATTTCGTACTTCTCTACATTAAAACCTAAGGTAGACTAGAATGGACTTTGCTTACAAGAAAAACATTTGGATAATTTTCACAGCAAACAAAACTCCAAGCATAGGTGGTAGTGACAAAACTAGGTAAATCTTTGAAGTGTTGATTGTCTTGCTTACCTTTTGTACCTAGTATACGTCTCGTTATTGCTAAGTGTCTGACAATCACTACGGTGTCGGAAACAAATAAGTGAAATAAGAATACAAACCGAGTGGCTAATCCAAGCATAATCAAGAATCGTCTTTAAAAGAGAATCTAATTAAGCTACAAACTGGTCGAGCCTAGTTCAGGGACAAAAAAGTGATACTTTTACTTGGGTGTTTATATTTTATCTTGGTCATTATAAACTCCAACTGAAGTCAATTGTATGCTTTGAGTTCATAGTAGTAAAGTTCAACTCGAGCAGATTAAAGTTCAACGTATTTACAACTCTAGAATAACACTAGCCAGATTAGAGCCATGACCCAATCAACTAAAACCGTAGAGGAATCTAAAGGGATATGGAATTTCATATGCATAACCGATATAAACATCTAATGTTAGCTTTTTAAGACATAAATAAGAAAGAACACATATACTGAAGCCTGTTATGCAAGGAGGATATTTAGTGAACAACAGTAACCAAAAAAATGATTTAACAAACATATGTTACTACTTTTTAATAACCTGGCCTTTAATCTTTGGCCCCTTCTTTGCGGCCAACATGTAAATCCTCCATTTTTGAGGTAACTTCAAGTGCAGACAGAAGCTTGTTTGCTTGGGCTATTTACAACAGGGCTAGTGTTGTCTTTTTGACTTGTTGGACCCGTCACCGTTTGCCATATTCTTGCAGTTCCATCTTCGGAACCAGATGCGTATGATTCACCTCCCAGTGAGAATCTCACACAATGGACTGGACCATGGTGAGTTGGTGACCCTTGTTGCATCCTACAAATGTAAATCATCAAAGACTACGCTAAGGGGTCAAAATGAGAATGCTCCGTGATAGAATGGGGGCAGAACATACAGTTTCTGGATACAAGTCCAAATAGGCCAGTTCAGTTAGGCCCACCGCCCCGACATCTTATTGTAATTTGATGCTAAATAGTTTGAACAGAGTACATTGCATATATCGTTACACAGTGACTATACATTGCAATTTCTTGTTGTTCGCCCTTATAGATAGATACTTTGGGCGAGTTTTGACCGGTCAATCCATTTGACCTGGTTTCATTTTAGGCAACTTTAAATTTACCCATTTGACCCGTTGGACATGAACTACAACCAGAACATACCCATTTTAGGCAAAAGGATCAAAACTGTCACCAGTAAGATCCACATTACTTGCCAATCTCTTCACCAGTACTGAAATCAAAAAGACGAATCCACATGTCCTCTCCTCCGGCAATAAACTTTGTCACCAAACTTTGGTTCCAATGACGCCGATTCCACCGTGCAGGGCATCTCATAACTCTTCACCAATCCAAAACTAAAACAAAATTAAAAATTAAAATCAACTTGATGAGAAAATCAAAGTTATGTGTGGTGATGTTGAAATAACTTACTGATTTGCATCCCAAAACTTGACACTGGATCCATCTGCTGTGGTAATATAGCGACCATCTTTACTCACTTCAGCACTCGTCACAGTTGATTTTGTTTCCAGCGTATGGACAATTTTGCCACTTCTAACGTCTCATAGCCTGCCATCGATCATTTTGGACGAACAAACATTATTATTTTGAGTTATTCCGGGCCAACTTTATTACTTAATTTTTACATTAACTAATGATGAACTAAGAGCGTACACTATTAATAGCCAATAGGTAACTAGAATTTTATATGGGATGCTAAACACCAGTTCAACATACTAACATTATCAAAACTTTACGCTCAAATCATATAGTCCCAAGGTGGTGTTGGTTTACGGGTATGGGAATGAAGGAATGGCCTTCCTAACACAAGTATTTTGTTTTTGAAAACGAACATCAAAGCCACAAATCTAGGCATACTAAAAACCACCACGGAGGAGGTTTACAAATTATCGTCATTTTAAAATTGCATCGCAAAATAAAGCTTCATAGGATTTGAGCAGCAAGGGAACTTATGCTTGTATCGTTCGGTTAATTGCATACTTTACTCCTCCAGAATTGGAGCAGGAACTTAATATAGTTTGGTCACTATGGAGCCATGCAACAGTCCTGACAGAACCTGGAGAGTGCTCAACTTCCCTTGGAGGTGCGTCTGGGCGATTCAAATCAAATATGCGTAGTATTTTCTCAAAACCGCCAGTCAGCAGAAGTTTTGTATCCTGTCGTTTTGTACAAAACATGTTGATTTAATAATTCATGAAAATGTAACAAGAATGTGACTTTTCATCAACGTCTGCATGTTGATAAAACGGATAACGAATTCAAAGCCAAGAATGAAGTTAAAAGATACATGCATGCGTGCAGGACCCAAAAAGTATGGTTATTGCGAGTAAAGAAAAGTTGATGATAGAAATAATTCAGCCTGCTTTCAACAGGGCAGTTCTCTTTCATCAATATACGCTGATGAAATACGATAATAGAAAGAAAGACAAATATGCATTTACCTCTGAAAAGGAACATGCTCGAACAATATGTTTGTGGTCAAAAGAGTGCAGTACATCCCCGGTTAATGCATCCCACAATTTCCTGTAGACATAAATTTTTTGACATGGAAAGATGAGCTGGTTAGGAAACGGAAAGATGAGCTGGTTAGGAAACGGGCTAATACACGTCAACAAAGGCTCGGAAAGTTGAATAACATTCTACTGTAACTTATAGGCTGCCTTCAACCCATTTGACCCATTTAAAAAAAACAAGAATCCAAATCGTCCCATTCATAATAAAATCAAATGAAAATAAAGAAGCAAGCATTTACATACGCAGAGAAATCAGCCGATGCTGATGCAGCGCGCAGAGCATTAAAATCCAGACAACAGCTCCACACTGCACCTTTATGACCCTCAAAGGTTCCAATCCAATCCCCGGTCTCTCCATTTCTTAGCATAGGAGTTGAGTCTGAAAAGATAATCTATTGTTGTTTATTAAATACTACAACATTTCCGTAAATTTATCCAAGCACACAAATGATCTTAAGAAGTAAAGATAAAATACTACTCGCCTATCCAATTTCTGTCCATTACTATTATGTGGTGCTAATTCATTTCCACTAAACGTCAAGAAACAAAGATGTATTACCCAAGCTTCAATATCTTCTCATTACATTAACAAAAACCAAAATGAAAATGTAAACAGCTTAAACGAACATGAGTCACTCCAATACGCATCTCACTTGAGCTTTAAGAAACAAGTGTACAAAGGAATGCAACAAACCAGCTGACATATGTCATTTCTACAATTCTACATAGCTCTATTGCTCTACAAGTGGGACAGGGAGCAACTACTATTTAGCATTGTCCACATTACCTGAACTCACAATTTAACTTTTTTGTGCATAATTATTTATTCGGTCCCAATACTTGGTAGGATCAAATCCTAAAGTGTTGCCTAATCTAATTTAACAATTGGTAAACCATTTAGGGTGACTTGGTGGTATAAAAGAATTGTAACCAGGAACGGAGCCAGGAATTAGCAATAAGGGAGGCCGAGCACCCCCTGGCTCCCCCATTGTCTCAGACCCTGATTGTAACTATCATCACTAAAATGTGAGAGGTCTCAAGTTCAATTCATGCTAGGTGCAAACAGCCCAAATGTGGCCACACCAACCTTTCAAAAAACCCCGTGGATTAGTATGCCAAAAGGTAGGAAACGATGGTTACCCAAAAACATTCGAACAATACTTAGGCCCAAATTCTATTAATTCATGTATTGCATTATGCCATGATCCTTATGAAATGCAAATGCATCTAAACTAAGCTAGTACCGACATGCGAATAATATCGATTTCATAAAGCAATAACAAACCCTTGCCAGCACTAATGAGGAAGTATCCATCAGGCGTAACGGGGACTATAAAACAAATCGACAACGGGTCAAGAATGTCCATGACACACTAATGCTCCCACCACTTTCTTCTTACTATCCATTTCACCTCACCCAAATTTACACACACACTAACAAAACAAACCCAAATTTCAAAAATCACCCTAAATTTATAATAATCTCTAACACAAAAAAAATTGTATGATATAACAGAAATGGATTAAAAAAGATGGGATAAAAATGGATGTAAATAAAGACACACTACAAGAAAAAGGTCTTTTAGTGACACTTTTTATAATGACACATAGTGAGCAAAACTCCACATATCCTTACACTTTTAAAGAAAGTGTGAGCATAGTTTAAGTTTTATTCACACATATTGAAAAGTGTAAGCAAAAGTGTAAGTTTTGCTTACACTTTTTCTAAAGTGTAAGGAGATATGAAGTTTTGCTTACACTTTTTAAAAAGTATAAGTACAAGTCTAGTGTTTTAACCCACACTTTAAAAAAGTGTTTGCAAAACTTTAAATTTACCTTACACTTTTTGAAAAGTGTTAGTAAAAGTATTATTTTACTTACACTTATATAAAAGTGAAAGTAAATGTCTAAATTTTTACCTACTGTTAAAATTAACCCGATATCCCCTTGTGTATTTGTTTGTTTTATATCTTATGTTTCAGGTTGTTTGAAGCCCAAGTTGCTCTCAAGCCCATGCCTTTCTCAGCCCAAGTCTTCTCAGCCCAGCTTGTTGTGACAGTTGCAAGTCAGAGTATAAAAGTGCTCTATATCTCGTCATTTAGGGTTAGAAGAGTATATTGGTTGTTTACTGCCGCTACAAAATATCTCTCTCATTTCTGCTGATCTTGAGACTTTAACTCAAGATCTGATCTATCCATTTATTATTGTTGTTTATCTTGTAAAACTATTATCAAGTTAGATAATAGGATCACACCAGAGTAGCTGTGGTGATCTTTTATAGTTGTAAGCTTCTGCTGTTGAACTTTGAGTTGTTTGATCTATAAAAGTGTTTTGGTTTCTGCATATCATGTTTTTCTACATGGTATCAGAGAAAAGGTTGGTTTAAAAAGGAAAAAAGGGTTTCTATATCCCTGGGGATCTTGGATCTGGTGTTTTTTCATCGATTGGTGTTGGTATCCTTATTTGTGGTTAAATTGGGCTTGGTTGTTCGTGGCTTAGAGGTTCTGTTGCCTCCTAGACTAAGTGAATCTAGGAGAAACAGTTCGATTGTGCTGCGGAGATTACGCTGTAACACCTCTTGTCTCTCTCCTTTTATTTATGTCCTTTATTTTTCTGTTTAGAATGCTGGAGGATAGGTTGAGGGACATTTGAGAAGTTTTTGATTGGTTGTTGGAGATTGATTGTTATTTGTGGAGGTATAAGGTGTTGTTGCTCTGCTTTATTCTCTTGTGTTTGTGTGCTTGATTGTTTGTCATTATGTCTGAACATGGTGATTCTGACAATGAGAGTGTCAGTGACCCTGTCACTCTTATTGGTAAACTTGATGTTAGTAATCCTTTACATTTGCACCCTAATGATTCTGCTGTACTCACTGTTATTTCTGTTAAACTTAGAGGAACTGAAAACTATCAAATTTGGGCTAATGCTATGCTTCTTGCTTTAGAGGGTAAAAATAAAATTGGTTTTATTGATGGCACTTGTAAAAGGTCTATTACTGATGAGGTCTTGGCTAAACAATGGGATAGAGTTAATGATGTTGTTTTAGGCTGGATTTTGAATTCTATATCTGAGGAGTTATTCCTTGGACAAATTTTCTCAAAAAAGGCTAAACATGTTTGGAATGAGTTAAAAGAAACATATCATAAAGTTGATGGTTCTGTGATATTCAACTTGCATCATAAAATCAGTTCTTTGAAACAAAATGGCTGTAATCTGTCTGACTATTATCATAAGTTGAATGCCTTGTGGAAACAGTATGATGCCATGGTTGAGTTACCTAATTGTGTGTGCACTGCCTCTGATGAATTTAAAAAGCATAATCAACTTCTGAAACTTATGCAATTTCTGATGGGTCTTGATGAGTCCTACATGAGTATTAGAAGTTCTATTTTATCTAGAGAGACCTTACCTGATGTTAAAGGGGCTTATGCCATTATCTCTAGTGAGGAATCTCACAGAGTGGCATCTGGAACCAATTCTGGTGCCTCTCAAAGGGGTCAGATCTCTGCTTTCTTAGCCAATGGTCCTGCTAGAAACAACTTTCAAAAAAATCAGAACTCTTACACTAATGCTAGGCATAACTCTACTGCTTTCAGACCCAATTCCAACACTGGGTACAAACCTGGTGGAACTAATGTGATAAGAACTAATGTGAATGCTAACTCTGAAGTTGTGTGTGAGCATTGTGGTTATGTTGGTCATACTATAGACAGATGCTTTAAAATCATAGGATATCCTGCTGATTTTGGAAAAAAGAAAGGGGGACAAGGTGGTAAAGCTAAAAATGTTGCATACAACTCTGTTGGGTCCTCAGGGTCTGATAGTCCCTCTGGATCCTCAAGGTTCACTGATGAGCAACTTGCCACTTTGGTCTCTCTCATTAAGGAGAACAAAATGTCTGAGAAAAATGTACAAGCCAACATGGCAGGTACTTACTTTAATTCTAGCAAACTGTTTAATGATAACTTTGATAAATATTTTTGCTCCAGTTCTCGTTCTATGACAAAAATGAATTATGTTGGTAAAGTTGTGGACTCTGGTGCCAATCAGCACATGACCAATAGTGAGAAAGAGTTAGAAAATGTGTATGACATATCTCATCTTAATATCAAAGTGTCTCACCCAAAAGGCATTAATGCCATCATATCTAAAATTGGAAACCTTAGACTTGGAAATGGTCTTGTCCTGATTGATGTGCTTGTCATTCCTGATTATTGTGTGACCTTGATTTCTGTTCATAAACTTGCTAAAGATAATAAGATCTTAGTTGTGTTTGATGAAAGTAAATGTTTCTTTGTGAATCAGGATTTGAATCTGAAAAACATTCTGGGGATTGGTAAACAATGTGGTGGTTTATACTATTTAGATACTGAAGGTACTAAATGTGATAATATTGATATTGAATACAAGTGTTCTTTGTCTCTCTATGATTGGCATTGTAGACTTGGCCACCCTGGTGACCCTGCCCTTGATGTTCTAAAAAATTATTTAAAAATTGGAAAAAATGATAAATATAAGGTTTGTGAAATCTGTCAAAGAGCTAAACAAACTAGAGAACCCTTCCCTTTAAGTGATCATAAATCTAAAATGCTTGGTGATATTGTTCATCTTGATCTGTGGGGTCCATATAAGGTGGTGAGTCACTCTAGCCATAGGTATTTTCTTACCATAGTTGATGATTATACTAGAGCTGTGTGGGTGTATCTTATTAAATCCAAGGATGAAGTTTTTGAGTCTATTAAAATCTTTTACAACTTGATTAAAAATCAATTCAAAAAGACTGTTAAAGTGTTCAGAAGTGACAATGGAACTGAATTTCAAAATCAAACCTTTAACAAGTTTTGTGATAACATGGGGATTACACATCAAACTTCTGTTGCTTACACCCCACAGCAAAATGGGGTGGTTGAAAGGAAACACAGACATCTCTTAAATGTGGCCAGATGTCTTATGTTTCAGGGGGGAATACCCTTAAGATTTTGGAATGAGTGTGTGCTAACTGCTACTTATCTTATTAACAGATTGCCATCTTCTGTGCTAAATGGAAAATCCCCTTACCATATGATTTATAATTGTAGTCCTAATCTCTCTCTCATCAGAATGTTTGGTTGTCTTTGTTTTGCTACTATTCTTAATAGTCATGATAAGCTTACCAGCAGATCTGAAAAATGTGTTATGATGGGTTATTCTAGCTCTCAAAAAGGATACAGGCTCTATAGTCTTGATAGATGTCAATTTCTTGTGTCTAGGGATGTTAAATTCTTTGAGTCCATTTTTCCTTTTAAGGAATCTATATCTAATGGTATTAAGAATAAGCATATTGAATCTGAGGTCTTTCATGAAAATAACCTGTTGAATTTTTTTGATCTAAATAACCCTGAGCTTCCTAATGATGATGAGAGAGATGTATCTAGACATAATAGTGACCATGAGTCACTGAGTGGAGGTAGCCCCTCTGCAACTCTTGGCGACAATGTGAACACTGGTGATTCCCCAACTGGATCATCCAGTGATAACATTGATGCCAGATTGCATGATGTTGAGGCAGCCACACTTGATGAAAACTCTGCTTCTGAAGGAAATGTTGATCCCAACATAAATACTCAGGGTACTCAAACCTTAAGAAGATCTTCTAGAACTCCTGTTTTTCCAAAAAACTATAATGACTTTGTTGTTAAAACCAATGTGAAATATGGGATTGAAAAATATGTTGGGTACTCTAACTTAAATGGTGAAAACTTGTGTTTTGTCACTCAATTGAATAAGAACTGTGAACCCAAGTCCTTCTTTGAAGCATCTCAAAACCCCTTATGGGTTGATGCTATGAACTTAGAGATTGCTGCCTTACTTGAAAATGATACTTGGGATGTTGTTGAATTACCCATAGGTAGAACTGCCCTGAACTCCAAATGGCTGTGGAAACTTAAATATAAAGCCAATGGTGAAATTGAAAGGTACAAGGCTAGACTTGTTGCCATGGAGTGTGCTCAAAGGGAAGGGGTAGATTATGAGGAAACTTTCTCTCCTGTTGTTAAAATGGTCACTGTGAGATGTGTGCTTAATATTGCTGTTGTGAACTCCTGGCCCATTTTTCAACTGGATGTTAATAATGCTTTTTTGTATGGTGAGCTTGATGAATCTTTTTACATGAGACCTCCTCAAGGTTTCTATGTTGGTGATAAGAACCTTGTTTGCAAACTTAAAAAATCTATCTATGGTCTTAAGCAGGCCCCTAGACAATGGAATGCTAAACTCACTTCTGTGCTCAGTGAAAATGGATTTAGTCAAAGTAAATCTGATTACTCCTTGTTTACTAAATCTGATAATGGTGTGTTTCTTGCTCTCCTTGTTTATGTTGATGATATAATTGTGACTGGAAATAATCTTGGTGAAATTGAGAAGTTTAAAATGTTTTTGAAAAGTAAATTCAAGATAAAGGATTTGGGAAAGCTTAAATACTTCCTTGGTATAGAAGTGGTTGATTCTGATAATGGAATTTGTCTGAATCAGAGGAAATATGTGCTTGATTTGCTATCTGAATATGGTATGCTTGCCTGCAAACCCTCTAAGACTCCCTTGATGGCCAAACTGTCTATATCCAATATTCCCACTGCTACTGATCCTGCTCTTGTGAATATTGTTGATTATCAAAAGCTTATGGGAAAGCTTATATATTTAACCAATACCAGACCTGATATATCCTATGCTGTGCATTGTCTTAGTCAATTCATGCATTCTCCTTTAACTTCTCACCTCAAAATTGCTTTCAAAATTCTGAGATACCTTAAAGGATCTCCTGGTCTTGGCATTCATATTACTAAGAATACTGGTGTGATCCTTAAAGGTTACTCAGATGCTGACTGGGCAAAATGCATTGTCACTAGAAAGTCTGTTACTGGTTATTGTGTTTTTATGAATGAGAATCTCATCTCTTGGAAAAGCAAGATACAAAATACTCTCTCCAAATCTTCTGCTGAGGCTGAGTATAGAGCCCTAGCATCTTTAACCAGTGAGATCATTTGGATTTTGAAAATCCTTCAGGATTTGCAATGTATAAATCTGCTGCCAGTTGATCTGCACTGTGACAGTAACTCAGCTATCAAAATAGCTGCTAACCCTGTATTTCATGAGAGGACTAAACACCTTGAGATTGATCTCCACTTTGTGAGAGAAAAAAAATCTTAAATGGTGTTGTTAAAACTATCAAGGTAGATTCAGCAAAGCAAATTGCTGATATCTTTACCAAAGGCTTGGACACTTCTCAGCATCAGTGTCTTGTTGAAAAACTTGGAATGATTTACCTCTTTGGAATATCGGATTAAGGGGGGATGTTAAAATTAACCCGATATCCCCTTGTGTATTTGTTTGTTTTATATCTTATGTTTCAGGTTGTTTGAAGCCCAAGTTGCTCTCAAGCCCATGCCTTTCTCAGCCCAAGTCTTCTCAGCCCAGCTTGTTGTGACCGTTGCAAGTCAGAGTATAAAAGTGCTCTATATCTCGTCATTTAGGGTTAGAAGAGTATATTGGTTGTTTACTGCCGCTACAAAATATCTCTCTCATTTCTGCTGATCTTGAGACTTTAACTCAAGATCTGATCTATCCATTTATTATTGTTGTTTATCTTGTAAAACTATTATCAAGTTAGATAATAGGATCACACCAGAGTAGCTGTGGTGATCTTTTATAGTTGTAAGCTTCTGCTGTTGAACTTTGAGTTGTTTGATCTATAAAAGTGTTTTGGTTTCTGCATATCATGTTTTTCTACACCTACACTTTTTAATAAGTGTAGGCAAAGGTATAATTTCACAGCATGGACGACCCAAAATGAACCGGATCGATAAATTTGACAAAAACTGAGCCGACTCGACAGCCCTTTGGTTCACTCTCGGTTTCATGTTTTTCCTATTTTCAGTTTTCGTCGGGTCGGTTCGAACCAAAACCAACAAAACACACCTAAATCGAACCGAACCGATCGATTTCAGTTCATGTTTTTCATGAAGTCGGTTCTCGAGTCATTCGGTTTTTGTCGGGTAGATTCGGTTTTGGACCTTAGTTCAGCCCTAATTTCACTAACACTTTAAAAAAAAGTAAATAAAAATTTCAAAATGTGTTAAGTTTACACTATATTACTCTAGCGTCCATTTGCTCTTCTAAGCCATAATTTTACATTATATTCAGCTTTTGGTGTTCAATTTTTCTATCTTTTACAAAAATCTTTTTTTAATTCCTTTCGAACCGCTCAAACACCCCTCAATTAACCTCGAGTAACAAATTCGGGTATATTTACTACTTTAAAAAATGCAATGTTTTTAAAAATTGGTTTTCTAATTGAACCGGCCGAGCCACTTGGTCACGGTTCAACCGAGTTTTTCGCTTAAAATGCTTTCCGGTCACCCGATTACGATTCAACTCAGGTTTTAAAACACTGGGAAAAAGTGAATAAAAACTCTATGTTTTATCTACTTTTAAGAAGTTAGAGATAGATAAAAATATGTAACTAAATTTATCTTTTTATCTTAAATTCGCACTATAAAATTCTTAACCAATATTCTCTTCGCTTTTAAAGATAGTTTTCAATATGTGTGAATAGTTTAAGTTTTATCTTTTTATAAAAATCTTTATATTCCCTTCACTATAAAATTAAGTGTTTAATTCTAAAATCTGATACTTTCAATTTTTATCTCTTTTTATAAAAATCTATTTTTATCTCTTTTTATAAAAATCTTTATATTAGCTACACTTATAGATAGTTTCAGTTTCTATCTCTTTTTATAAAAATCCTTTTTTAATTACCTTCAAAGAACAAACCCGCTCAAACACCCCTCATTAACAAACACCCGATTAACAAACCGCTCAGATAATGGAAGCCAAACATCCCCGATCAACCTGCGCTTAACAAACTTGCTCAGGTATTTACTTCATGAACTGAAATTACTTCATGAACTGAAATTAAAAGTGTAGATTCGTTGAATTTGAGCTCTAAAATTGCTGTTGTTAGTTGTGTTAATTGCTGCATATAATGTGTTTGATGATATACCTAACTCAAATTAATTATTAAATTAGTTGAATCTGATGCATGTAAAGTATTTGATGATATGCCTAACTTAAGTTTTTACCGTATTTGAGGTCTCGTCTCGGTACCGATTGTAATGTGAGTATTTTCATTACTAATTTAGGTTAGTTGTATCTGTAAAGGGCAAGTATAAGAATGATATGTTTGCTTATTAATAGTTATATTGCCGTTTCACGTTAGGAAGTGGTAGGATTCGGTCTTGTTAGGAATTAGAAATTCCAGGTATTAAAGAGTCGGTCACCTCAAGTATATGTACTCGTTAGAAAGCTCGTAGTCGTAGTTATTTTAAGTTAAGTAGTATTTAGTTAAGTAACATCGTGGAGGACGGACGGGTCTTTACCCACTGTATGCCTGATCCACAGCCCGTTGTGTGGCGTTTTATTGTAAGACTATAAATACTCTCTACCTTCCAAGGTAGAGAGTTGGAGCTCATAATAAGAATTTTCTTTCTCTTACTAAAGTTCCCTAAACCTCTAACTTTCTCTCTCTAGAATTCCACTTATACGCCACCTTGTTGTTATGGTTTGATGTGTATGTGAAAACTAATATCTTACAATTGGTATCAAGAGCCATGGTTAGATCATATCTTGCACATCTTTGGATTTCTAGTGGTTTTTAGGTGGTTTTTGAGTTTGAAAAAGTTTAGTGGTTTGTGCATCATTTGGTTGATTTCTTGTGTTAAAGCTTGAATTTTGTTTGTACTTTTAGGTTTAGAATCATCATAAGTGTTTAGGTTTTCATTTGGTAAGCTTGAATCATCTTGGTTGGGTTGTTTTTGGATTGAAAAGTGATGTTTATGTTGTTTTTCTTGCTAGCGACTTGACATACGGATTTGTTTCTTCGTAGCGACTTGCTTTACAATTCTGTAGCGAGTTGCAGTTTTTGAAGCTAGCGACTTAGTCTTAGCGACTTACAGTACAAGTAGTGGATTCTCCACTACGAGTAGCGACTTGGTGTTAGCGACTTGGTGAGTAGCGAGTTGCTATTTAGCGACTTGAGTCTTTAGCGACTTGAATCTTAGCGAATTGCTGCCAAAATTTTGCTAGCGACTTGAGGCTTAGCGAGTTACTACTTAGCGATTTGCCTTTGTTTAGCGACTTGGTGGTATAGCGAATTAGGTGTTAGCGACTTGGTGCATTATCTTCTAGCGACTTGGGTGATTGTTTACGGTTTTCTCTTGATTTAGTAAAATCCCGTGAAAGAATCTATTTCTCGGTTTAATCATAGAGTTATAAAATCCCGTATAATCTGTTAACATGTCTACCAACGTTTCCACTATCATCTCCACTGTTGCCGAGGATGTTCAAGCAGCTGGTTCAGATACTCGTCCACCCATGCTTGACAGAACTGACTACGATTCTTGGGCTCAACGAATCAGATTGTACTGTCTTGGAAAGGAAAATGGTGTCAACATTCTCAAATCCATTGATGAAGGACCGTATCGAGTTGAGACGACTAGAGATGTACTTGATACTGCTGAAGATGGAACTCTGATTTACGGAATGGACAGACCAAAGATGTATGATGAGCTTGATGATAAGGAGAAAAAGAGATTCGATGCTGATATCAGGGCTTCTAACATTGTTCTTCAAGGTCTTCCTAAAGACATCTACAAGCTGATCAATCACAACACCGAAGCAAAGGAAGTATGGGATAATGTCAAGATGCTTCTCTCAGGTTCTGAATTAACTATGGAAGACAGAGAATCACAACTCTATGACGAATTTGAACACTTCAAGATGAAACCAGATGAGAGTGTCTATGAGTACTATGTGAGATTTCATAAGTTGGTGAATGATATGAGGAACATCAGAATGACTATGCCTAACATTCAGCTGAACTCAAAATTTGTGAACAACATGAATCCCGAATGGCACAAGTTTGTCACCTCTGTGAAGCTCACTAAAGGATTGAAGAATACAAATTATGAGCAACTCTATGCCTTCCTCCTTCAGAATGAGAGACATGCTATGTTTGAAAAAATGATTCTTAATCAATTCAAAACCAACCAGGGAGAGACAAGCTCGTCTAATGACTCAACTGCCTTCTACTCAAACATCGGAATCACAACCAAAGCCTCACAAGTCATACCCATGGGTAATGGTAATCACAAACTCATTCCTGATCCTATGTTCAAACAAGCTGATGCTGATGCACACGTGGGTAACATCATTAATCAACTAGCTCTTCTGATTAGTCAAAACATGAATTCTCTCCCACAAACCAACAACAACCTCAGAACAGCATCTAACCCACACAATCAAGCTACTGTTAAAGATGGGAGGATCGTGGTGCAACCAGTTCAGGAAAGACAGTATGATCAGGGAAGAGGTGGAGCTGGTAGAGGTTATGTTGGTAATCAGAATCGAGGAAGGAATGGTAATCAAGGTCAAGCTAAGCCGATCAAATGTTATAACTGTGGTGGTGAGGGACACATTGCAAGGAACTGCACATCTCCAAAGCATCCACAGAATGCTGATTACTTCAGAGATAAGATGCTGCTTGTACAAGCTCAGGATAATGGTGCTGCTTTGGATGAAGAGGAATTGTTGTTTCTTGCTGAGGGCAATGCCAAGACCTATGATGCAGATGTGGATGAGCAGCCTATTCAGGAGATAGGTCACAATCATCAGAATGCCTTTCAAGTCGCTGATTGTGATGCATACGACTCTGATGTGGATGATGGACCTACTGCACACACAATTTTTATGGCTAGCATTTCTCCAATGGTTTCTCCCAAGGTCTCTTCTTCACCACAAGCTGGCTCATCCAAAGACAAACTCATCTCAGAGGTACTAAAACTATACGATGATGCCGATGTGCAACAGATGCATGACAAAGTACAATCAACTGAAACTCTTGAATCAAATGTTGAAAATATGGGTAATATCAATATTGTCCCATATGATCAATATGAGAAACAAAGTGAAAGTGAAGTTGTACCAAGTGATGCATCTTCTGCAGTCAACAATGACTATGTTTTTGATGAATACACTGCATGTGCCCCTGATGATTCTGTAATTTCTGCACTAAATGCCTATAAAGAACGTGTTGCTATTTATGAACACCGTGCAAAATTTGAGTTGACCACTCGTGAGCAGTAAATGGATGACCAAGTGCGTACAATCATTAGAAAAAATAATTTTAGAGAAGAAGTATTAAAACAAGAATTAAATTCCTTGCAAGAAAAGCTTTCTAAAACTGCTAAGCAAAAACAAGAACTTCAAGAAAATGTGAAAATGCTTAAGCAAGAATTTAATGCAAAGGAATCAAAACTCTTGAGAGATTTTTCTAATCTGAAAACTTTGAAAAACAAACTTGAAAACAAGTTGTACATACAAGGAAACACCATTCAGACTGCTCACATGATCACTAAGCATAGAGTTCTAAGTGATAAGCATAGTGTTCCCATTATAGATAAACCCAACCCTGAGTAGGGAAAGATAGCAAAAGCAGCTCAAAGTGTGATCTATGATGGCAATGAGATTCTTAAACCTAGACAAAAACCTAGTTGCGTTGAGTGCACTGAGGAAGATAAGAAATTAGATGAAATCACTAGGGAGAAGATGAATAAGAAACTAAATGATCCTAAATGCAAAGAGAAGAAAGTAATTATCACTCCCCATGACTACAAAAAGGAGAATTGGATCTCCCTGAACATGTTTAAGCCTCAAACATTGTTGACTCCCGAACAAGTGTTCTGGAAAATGGACTTAGATAAGCAGAAAGCAGAAAATATTGTTGTAACAATCCCTCCCCTTAGGAAAATGCCTAAAGCAACTGTGTATCCTCCCAATACGCCAATGCATCTAGTTCCTAGAACGATTGCTACTAAAAGCGAGATCTTAATCAGTCAATATGTTATTTGTCAACTATTTGTTGATTTTGAGAAAACTTGTAAGAAAAGGATCACACCCACTGGGATTACTAAAGGGGAAAGGGGTTTTGAACAAACAAAAGAATGCTATTTAACTGAGGTCATGCCTTTCTTTAAACTTCTAAAAGATCACTTTGAGAGTCTTAAAAAGGGGATACATACTGATATTAAGGGAATGGAAAAGGAATTTGATGCAATGATAGTTGAAGTTAGTGACTATGAGCGAGCGCTAAAATATAATGAGATTGAGAGGAAGAACTTGCATACACTAAATGAGAACCTGATTTCTGAATGTATTGCTCAAGATGTGTTCTTCACTGCTACAAATTGTTCTATTAATGCTTCTCAATTTCATGAATTATCTGTTGCCCTGAAAGTCTCCCATGATCGTGTTATTGAGCTTGAAAAAACTAATTCTGAACTAAACGAGAAAATTGAACTGGATGATCATGACAATTTGGTTAAACATTTTTCTAAACTAGAAGTTGAGCATTTTAATTTACAACTAAAATATCAACATCTTAAAGAAAATGTCAAATCTTCAAATATCAAGACATCCTCAGATGCTCCAGAGTTTGATGCAGTTTTTCAAATTAACAAACGTGATGAACAGATTCAAGTTCATTGCAACACGATCAGAAAATTGAAAGCCCAAATCTCTCAATTAAAGGGTCAAACGAACAATATGACAGGCTCCCTAATGCCTCCTCCTTTAGATTCTCAGAATTCTCAAACGTTTCATCTTCAAAACCTAGTAAATGCATTACAAAAGGAAAACGAAAGTTTTCTAGAAGAAAATGAAAAGGTTAAAAGTCATTTCAATGAGTTATTTGAATTAATAAAGGTCACTCGTAACAAAAATAACGAACAAATAGCTTCATTGCAAAAGGAAATTGAGAATCTGAAGAGTCAGGTAAAAGGGAAAATGCCTATGACCAATGGGGAGAATGGTGTATCAAAGGTTTACTCTTGTAATAAATATGCTTTGTCTGTGAAATATGTCCCTCCTCATCTCAGGAACAACAAACTTGCTGTTCAAACATACTTCTCATCCCTTAAGGATTGCCTAGAATGTCTGCGTGAGATTGTTGAAGAGGATAAGTTAGAGAAACCTCATGATAATGCAATTGGACATGCATGCTTATATGCCAAACGATCTCAAGAAATCCTAGAATGCTTGATCACAATATGCCCAAAGTCATTAGGTGAGAGAGTTAATCCTTTGATTCCATGCTCGATGCCTAATGCCAAGTATGATATTCATTCGATTCCCAATGTTTTGAATGTGAACCTTAGTGTGCCTTTAAGTAGTTCAGATTCCAGATCTGTCAATGCTAAGAAAGAGAACTCAAGTGTGCCTTCTAGGAGTACAAATCCCAGTACTTCTAGTTTTAAGAAAGTGAACCTTAGTGTGCCTGCATGTAGTTCAGATCCCAACACATCTAAACAGGTGATGCAAAGAGTAGTAAAACCAACTAATGTTCCCATTCCCTCTACAGGAGTAATCAGTGACATTAAAGGGGGCATGTCAAAGTCTCAAGACAATACAAGGAATGATAGGACCTCGCAAGCTAAGAATGTGCACTGGAAAAGAGTAGAAGAACAATCTAGGAACTTTAAGTTTGAACCGAATAAAACGAATCGTGTTGATTCTAGTATTAGCCATAGGCGTACTGTAATTAATTCGAATTCTGATACTATTTGCAAACCCTGTATTGATGTCTGCTTGAATTCTGTTTCTAATCATGAATGTGGTGTTAATGTTTTGCCTAATGATGTTAATTGTCCAGTTAATATTGTTAATGCTAAAATTCATGCTAAGAAGGGTAAAAGGCAAAAACGAAAGAAAGTTAGAAAACAGTGGAAACCCACAGGAAGAACATTTAGTAAGATAGGCTATTATTGGTTACCTGTTGGTCATAAGACTAATCAGACAATGCCCACTAGAAAATGGAGGCCTACTGGTAGAACTATTCCCTTAAGAAGTGAGCACACTGTGAACAGGGCTAATACAGACACTAGTACTGCATCTATTCACAATGATTCCATTGCCTTATTTTCTAATATGAATGCTTCTATTTCTGATGTGGGTGTTCCAACCATTGTTACTAACCAAATGGAACCCATTCTTGCATGGGGATCCCAATTATCCAGTTATCCATTCTTGTTTGTGTTCAACTGCAGATCGTTCAAATCGTTCTGTGGTACCTGGACTCAGGCTATTCCAAGCATATGACTGGCGACCGGTCACGGCTCATGAACTTCGTGAGCAAATTCATCGGGACAGTTAGATTCAGGAATGATCATTTCGGTTCTATCATGGGTTATGGAGACTATGTTGTTGGCAAAAGTGTTATCTCCAGGGTTTACTATGTAGAAGGTCTTGGTCACAACTTGTTCTCTGTTGGTCAATTCTGCGATTCAGATCTAGAAGTAGCCTTCAGAAAACATACCTGCTTTGTTAGAGAACTTGATGGTAAGGAACTTTTAAGAGGATCACGTGGTTCAAATCTATACACCATCTCTATCGAAGATATGATGAAGTCTTCTCCAATTTGCTTGCTGTCAAAGGCTTCTAAAACATAGTCATGGTTATGGCATCGTCGTCTCAATCACCTGAACTTCGGCACCATCAATGATCTCACCAGAAAGGACTTAGTTGTAGGTTTACCTAGACTCAAGTACGAAAAGGATCATCTTTGTTCAGCATGTCAATTGGGAAAAAGCAAGAAGTATGCCCATAAACCCAAACCTACTAACTCTGTCACAGAAGTTCTTCATATGATTCATATGGATTTATGTGGACCAATGAGGGTGCAGAATATCTTTGGGAAGAAATATGTGTTAGTTGTGGTTGATGATTACTCTAGATTCACCTGGGTCAAGTTCTTAAGGACAAAGCATGAAACTACTGATATCATCATCAAACTCATCAAACAGCTGCAGGTTCGACTTAACAAAATCGTCAGAATTATCAGAACAGACAATGGAACTGAGTTTGTCAACAAACAACTTAGTGAATTTTATGAAAGCGTTGGAATCAGCCATCAAAGAAGTGTTCCACGAACTCCTCAACAGAACGGTGTAGTTGAAAGACGAAATCGAACTCTTGTAGAAGCTGCTAGAACAATGCTGATTTACTCAAAGGTTCCAATGTTTCTCTGGGCTGAAGCTATTGCCACTGCATGCTACACACAAAATCGTTCCCTGATTCACATTGTTCATGGAAAAACTCCATATGAACTTGTCCACAACAGAAAACCTGATCTCTCTTTCCTTCGTATGTTTGGTGCATTATGTTATCCAACTAATGAGGGTCAAGACTTAGGCAAACTTAGAGCTAAAGCAGACATTGGAGTATTTGTAGGATATGCACCAAACAAAAAGGGATACCGAATCTACAACAAAAGAACCCGAAATATCATGGAAACAATTCACGTTACGTTTGATGAGCTGACCGGTCAAATGGCTCCTGGACAATCCAGTTCAGGACCCGCACTTCAAAACAGTCCCATTGGTTCATCCCTTGTTCCAAACTCTTCTCAAGAAACTCCATATGTACCTCCATCTGAAGATGATTTAAAGAAATTGTTTGATCCTATGTTTGATGAACTTTATGATCCAAGTACTAATGAGGTGTCAATCCCTACAACAGAGGCTGCTCATATTCCTGTGAATGAAGTCAATCCCTCAGTCTCAATATCTTTAAGTCAAGAAGCGCCTACTGCTGATCCTTCAGTCTCATCAACAAATCATCATTCTTCAAATGTACATCATGGAACTGTTTCTGGCATTAATGATGAAGTTAATCCCTTTGCTACTCCTGAAGATGCTCCATTTGAAAACATATTTGCTCCTGAATCATCATCAGAACCATCTTCTTCAGGAGACATCGACTCTGCTACCTCAGTCCCTCAACAACTGCCACATGAACACCTTAGAAAATGGACTCACGATCATCCACTAGACAACATCATTGGAAATCCCTCTCGTCCTGTATCAACACGAAAACAACTTGCTACCGATGCCTTATGGTGCTTCTTCAACTCCATACTATCTAAGATCGAACCAAAAGATGTTAAAACCGCCATGAATGAAGATAGCTGGTTCAATGCAATGCAAGATGAAATTCATGAGTTTGATCGACTTGATGTATGGGAGTTAGTACCTGCTCCAGACTGTGCTATGATTATTGCTCTTAAATGGATCTTCAAAGTGAAACTTGATGAGCATGGTGATGTGTTGAAGAACAAGGCTCGATTAATTGCTAAAGGATACCGTCAAGAGGAGGGTATTGACTTTGAAGAATCTTTTGCTCCAGTTGCTCGAATCGAGGCAATCAGAATCTTTCTGGCTAATGCTGCTAGTAAGAACATGGTAGTCTATCAGATGGATGTGAAGACGGCATTCCTGAATGGAGACCTTAAAGAAGTCGTCTACGTCAGCCAACCTGAAGGATTTGTAAATCAAGAGCATCCTACTCACGTTTATCGTTTGAAGAAGGCCCTTTACGGTTTAAAGCAAGCTCCAAGGGCATGGTATGATACACTGTCAAAGTTTCTTCTATCAACCGGATTTAGCAAAGGAGCAGTTGATCCAACATTGTTCACCAGGAAGTCAGGCAAACATTTAATTCATGTTTAAATTTATGTTGATGATATTATTTTTGCCTCGACAGACCCAATGGAATGTGATCGTTTTTCAAATGAAATGAGTTCAAAATTTCAAATGTCAATGATGGGACAAATGTCATTTTTCTTGGGATTACAAATTTCGCAAAGTCCCGGAAGCATTTTCATAAATCAATCTAAATATGCAACTGAGATCTTAAAGAATTTTGGATTTGATTCAAGTGACCCTGTTGACACTCCCATGATTGATCGAACCAAACTAGATGAGGACCACTCAGGGATCATGATTGACCAAACAAAATATCATAGTATGATTGGATCCCTGATGTACCTTACAGCTAGTTGACCAGACATCTTGTTCGCTGTTTGCATGTGTGCTAGATACCAGGCTAAGCCTACTAAAAAGCACCTTGAAGCAGTTAAATGGGTCTTTCGGTATCTCCAAGGAACCATCAATATGGGTCTTTGGTACCCGAAGGACACCGACATGTCACTAACAGCCTATGCAGATGCTGATCATGCAGGGTGTCAAGATACTCGTCGAAGTACATCTGGAGGTGCTCAGTTTTTGGGTGATAAGCTTGTGAGCTGGTCTTCAAAGAAGCAAATGAGTACTTCTATTTCCTCTACAGAGGCTGAATACATAGCCATGTCATCCTGTTGTGCTCAAATCTTATGGATGAGATCTCAACTATCTGACTATGGCTTTGAATTCAACAAAATCCCTCTGTACTGTGATAATAAAAGTGCTATTGCTCTCTCATGCAACAATGTTCAACACTCAAGAGCAAAGCATATCGACATTCGACATCATTTCATCAGGGAACAAGTGGAAAAAGGTGTGGTGGAACTCTATTTTGTGAGGTCTGAATATCAGTTAGCAGACATCTTCACCAAAGCTCTTCCAAGAGAACGTTTTGAGTTTATTCTTCCACGTCTTGGCTTGAAAAGCCTTCAACCAGAAACACTCAAACGTCTTCAGGAGGAAGACGAGGAGTAAAGGTCTATCTTCATCTATCTCTTGTATATATCTATTCGAAAAACAAAAATACAAAATTATAAAACCTTCAAAAAATCCATAAAAATCTGAAAAATTCAAAAAATCTTCAAAAAATATTGTCAATTTGTTATGGGTTTTTTTTTCTCGGTTCGACAATATCTACGGTCTTTGTGCTGTCATTCAAAGAATGACACGGGACTTTAGATGTTGTTCGAATTCTAAAAAAAAAAAAATAAAAAATAAAAAATAAATAAAAATAAAAAATTGAGAGAAAGAGAAACAATGGTTTATTGTCATTTCAGGCAGTAACCCGCTTTTCAAAGAAAGAACAGAGCCATGCTTTACCATGTTTTCAAATTCCATGCTCTGATTCTATAAACATTTATCTGCTGAAAACTAACTGCTTTGAAAAATAACTCGGTCTCTATTTTTGATAATCATCAGGACTTATTTGTCAAAATCTCTATCTCTCAATCAACAACCTATGTCATTGATTGAGGGGGATAATGATTTCAATTAAATTAAAAAGTTATTTGGCATTAAATTGTTTTCAAAAGATATACATGCATGTTTTATCAATGGAGTTTTAAAGTCTTAAAATCCGATCCTTATCAGTTAAAACGCTTTCATAATCTAGTCACAATTCCCCTTAAAAGCTTTCAAAATCAATTTAAATCAATAAGAGATCACAAATCTCAAATGATTTGATAATTGTGATCGGGGGAGAATGTGTTATTTAAATTGGATTTAAACTGATAATTCGGTAAATGGTTTTATAAGGATGTACATGCTATCCTTCTCACATGTGACAAACGATTTCAAATTTTTCCATGTACATGTTGAGGGGGAGCATCTATCTTAATCCTATGATTTGAAACGTGATCACTTATCTCAATGTGCAGGTTCCCTCTAGTATGTGCAAAACTCTTTTCAAATCTCGAGGCACATACTGAGGGGGAGCAAACTTATGAAAACCTGATCCTTCCCAAAAAATGCTTTGATTAGGGAAGTGATGTTGATATCTTTTAGAAAATGGAATTCAAAGAAGTTAACTCTTTCTCTTGCCTCCGTGTGCAAAACGATTTCAATCACATGATGCACATGTTGAGGGGGAGCACTTGTTCTAAAAATATCAAAAACAATTCAGGTACAAAATCCTTTGATGAAATATCACAAGCACCTGGATTGATTTTCAAATGGTTTTCAATTGGTTTCTATGGCAGATGAACAATACCAAATAGACCGACCAACTTTACTTATGTATGGTGATATAAGGATGATAAGGTTAGGTATGTGTTCCCATGATCCGCCAGAACCGGAGGGATCTACCCAGGGACTATCCACTAGTTAGTGTAGAGTTCTTAGGAGTGATGATAAAAGGAGAAAAATGAGATATGGGAAGAGTGCGGACTGAGACTGAGCTAGTATTGGAACAAACCCAACAAGGTTCTAGCTATGAAGTCTCGGTAAGCACTGAAGGGGTTGAAGAATTAAAAAGAATTGAATGAGAAAAGGGTAAAAACAAATAGCCCTCCATTTATTCAACCTTAGGGCAGAAACCGGGTTCAATTCATATGCTACTGATGGTAACATCGGTATTGAAGACAAGACGTCATGGACCATGTGACGCACTGCACTTCAACTTTCCAAACCACTCAAGTTCCTCTTTAAAAGGACTTGTTTCATTCTCACGGGGAACCGACATTATCTATCGACTTTCTCTTAGAGATTGTTGATATTGAAGAAGGAGACCCTCTCCCTAGTCTCCGGCACAGGATCCAAATATGCACAAAATTGAGTCTAGAGCCACGAGATCATCAATAAATCTCATTAGGACACTTTCAATGAAGACTCTCTGTTTCACACAATGTGAAAAGAGAGATTATATCTTGAGTCCTACGCATTATCCTTGTGGTATTGCCAGAACATCTGAGTGATGTGTTAACATATTCACAATGAAGATGGAAAACCTTCTGGAGCCAACATCAAACAAGCTCCTGGTAGGTGGCAGGTGAGATCTATCATATAGATCAACCATGTGAAAACTAAACAGAAACAATGGGGTGATTCAATCTCTTGAATCAATCCTGGTTCAGGTTATGGATTGACGGATACCTTTGAAAAACCAGTCTTTGTGCTTAATAACTCTTTTCTTTAGCACATCGACCATGTACTAATTTTTTAAACCAAAAGGTGTTTTTATGATTGATAATTGATTTCCAATAAAACCTTCGTTGTATTGCAAAAACAATTTCTATTGAGCAATACACGATTGTTTTTCAAATCTCTTTTCATCAATCAGTGGACTTAAATTCGCTGGTTCACTCACTCCGTGTTGTCTTCTTTGAGACGTTCCGGTTTGAGAACAGCTAGAGCAGCTGCGAAACCCTGTCAAGGAAATTCTTCGGAATTATACCTGATCACAGGCAGTACATGTACTGATCAACGGGGAACCGTGGGCCGTGTACCTCAATTCAACTAAAGTGGTCAAAGACACTTTTGTACGCTTTATTGCTAACTGTTGTATGCAGGTACGCCCGACGTTTGCAGCTGATCAGAATGAAGCGGTCAATCCATAGCCGCATGCTCACACGATATATTCATCTCTCAAGAAATCATGATAAGTGCATCAATGACTCTGATATTTTCACTCCATGCTTCTGCTACGCTGCTGCCAATATCATGAATCAACGAAAGCTTCCGCTACTCTGATGAAAAGATATCATGATCCAGAATGTGAGCATGTCGGTCCGAATGTCACAACATCATATAATACCCACACCACAATGGATGTCTCAGAGATTTTTAGTAGCTGATGGTCTCAAAAGCTGGCTCAAATTTCTTATCACGTGGATCAGTAAAAGACCTCCACCTGGAGTAACCAAACATGCAATGTGAAGAATCAATGACTACGAACTTAGGAGCAAAGTACTACATCAAGAATGCAAGAACAATTGTTAATGTAATATCTATTTGTATTCAATGTAATTTTAGTACATGATTGAGGTGACCTCCCTTAGGGGGAGATTGTTAGGAATTAGAAATTCCAGGTATTAAAGAGTCGGTCACCTCAAGTATATGTAATCATTAGAAAGCTCGTAGTCGTAGTTATTTTAAGTTAAGTAGTATTTAGTTAAGTAACACCGTAGAGGACGGACGGGTCTTTACCCACTGTATGCCTGATCCACAGCCCGTTGTGTGGCGTTTTATTGTAAGACTATAAATACTCTCTACCTTCCAAGGTAGAGAGTTGGAGCTCATAATAAGAATTTTCTTTCTCTCACTAAAGTTCCCTAAACCTCTAACTTTCTCTCTCTAGAATTCCACTTATACGCCACCTTGTTGTTATGGTTTGATGTGTATGTGAAAACTAATATCTTACAGGTCTGACCGAATATAGTTGGAGATCTCAGATTTTGGAGTACAACTTGCTGTATAAACTGATAACACAACTTGCTGTATAAGCTCTAATGGTTTAAGTGAAATAAGTTTGGCACGATGAAGTGTGGTACTAACAAAAAGTAAATTGATATAACGAATCAGTAGAAACTAGCGAAATAAGTTTGGCATGATGTTTTTTGAAATTTAGTGATAAAACCAAATAAGCCATAAGCCGACTATATATGCCGAAACAAACACCCCCTAAACCAGGTAGTTCGTTTACTTGACATTAATCACATTATGTCACTGGTTGCTTACAGGGAGGATCTGAGTCAACCAATCGAGTAATATGATAATATGTTAGAATTTTAATTGTGTCTGTTTAAATAGTGGTTGTTGTGGGTATAACAGATCTAACTCTAAATCTCCTTTTACACACTTGTGGTGCTTGATTTAGATCATATTTAATACGCCTTGAGACATTTTGCTTTCACTTAGACTGTTGTTTTCGATACTTTCCTTTATAGGTGAAATTCACTATAACAACAAGATAGAATTCAAGCACCATGTGATTCTGAAACAGGACCTTGATTAAATCATACATAATGTCCTCCCACATGGCTCTTGCATTCATATCATTTCCTCTTTTTGCCTTCGCATATGCTTGTATCTAACTGATTACCAAATTGCTTTCTGAAACACATTGCAAAGAAGCTCGTGGCTTAGACCTGATCATCTAACCACTTGATGACATAGTGTGCAGTTATGTATTTTAGACCTGATCTCCAAACCTGTTGTTGCCTTCTATTATAAATTGTTAAAATAGACCATTTTCAGAACCGTGAGGTACTTGTTGAATTTATGCCCTGTGTTATGCGCAATTACAATTGTTGAATTTTGTATTAGCATCTGATAATATGTTGATAATATGTTGAATTTTGTATTAGCATACAATTGTTGAGAAATTTTATTTTGATACTGAATCTATCAACGAATTACCACTGCCGTGTGTTATGTGCAACTAGGCAGACCTAAAGAACAACATTACTAAGGTGTTTATATAAGAATATTAAGCAATTATTCCCTGTGTTATGTGCAATTACCACTGCCCTGTGTTATGTGCAACTTGGTAGAACTTGGTAGAACTTGTATACCTGTTGGTTAAGGATAGCCTCGAAATTCAGATATATTGATATTTCTTAATGGTTGTTTAAGCTCTCATGGATAGATCTTGGATGTATCTTGCACCGAGAGCAAGTGCACAATATGTAGAAGGCGTAGAATATTTTTTAGACTTTGCCTTTGAGAAAAAAAGTAATCATGGGAGGATTTTGTGTCCGTGCATCGACTGTGTCAATATCCCATTCCTTAGAAGAGATAAAGTGTATGATCACCTTATATGTGCGGGTTTCAAAAAAAATTACTTAATTTGGAAAGAGCACGGGGAAGTTTGTAAGGCATCATCATCTAGAATGATATCGAGGGAGGAAGGAATATTTTCACACGACATAGATGGTTTATTGGGCGACCTATTCCCGGCAGCCCCATTGGCAAGTGGTGTAGATATGGGTGAAAGTGAACAATCAGGTCCAATAAACAGTGATCCTGTGGAACAAAATGAGAAAAAGAAATTTGAAGCTTTACTTAAGGAAGCTGAGCAGAAAATTTACATGGATGCTAAGTACACAAAGTTATCTTGTTTGGTGCATCTATATCATTTGAAGAGCTTAAATGGTTGGAGCAACAAGTCATTCTCAATGTTGCTAGAGTTCTTACAAGATTTGTTGCCTACAGGAAATCTGATGCCAAAAACTACTCATCAAGTCAAAAAGATTCTAGCAAATTTAGGACTAAGTTATGAAAAAATTCATGCATGTCCAAATGGGTGCATGTTATTTTGGGATGGTAGTGAGAAAGAAGAAGTATGTTCCATTTGTGGAGCTTCAAGATGGAAATCAGCCCCAAATAATCTCAATGAAGTAGCCCCAACCGATCCAGATGAAGTAGCCCCAACCGATCCAGATGAAGTAGCGGGTCCACAAAAGAAGAAGGCAGCAAACATATTACGTTGGTTTCCCTTAAAACCAAGACTTCAAAGGCTGTTTATGTCTTCCAAGACTGCTAGCCTTATGAATTTGCATCATAAAGAAAGAAAGGAAGATGGAAAACTGCGACATCCGGCTGATGGATTAGCATGGAAAGACTTTGATAAAAGATATTCTGAATTTTCAAGCGACCCACGAAATGTACGATTAGGTATTGCAACTGATGGTTTCAACCCCTTTAGGACAATGAATGTATCATATAGTATTTGGCCGGTCTTTGTCATTCCTTATAACCTACCTCCATGGTACGTTATGAAGCAATCTAACTTCATTCTTTCTTTACTTATTCCTGGTCCGAGAGCCCCTGGAAACAAGATCGATGTTTATATGCAACCCCTAATAAAAGAGTTAAATGATTTGTGGGATGATGGTGTTGAAACTTTTGATACTGCTACAAATGAAGTGTTTCGCCTAAAGGCTGCTGTCCGTTCTACAATATCCGATTTTCCAGGTTATGCCAACCTTTCTGGATGGAGCACCAAGGGTGAATATGCATGTCCCGTGTGTGCGTTTGATAAGTCTTCAAAATGGCTCGAGCATGGAAGAAAATGGTGCTATATGGGTCATAGAAGATGGCTTCAACATGATCATTGTTGGCGTAAAGACACTAAAGCTTTTGATGGAAATGAAGATTTAAGATATGCTCCTGTCGATCATTCTGGAGATGTCATTTTTAATAACTTGAATCACATCGATTTTCTTACAGAGAATGTTGATAAGAGTCCTTGGAAAAAGAAAAGCATTTTCTTCATGCCACCTTACTGGAAACATGTGTTGTTGCGTCACAGTCTTGACGTGATGCACATTGAAAAAAATGTGTGTGACAACATAATTGGGACTTTGCTAGCGCAACAAGGGAAGTCAAAGGACAATATGAAAGCACGTTTAGACTTGCAAAAAATGGGTATACGAAAGGAACTTCACCCAAGAAAGCATCCTCGCAGTGATAATATGTATATTCCAAAAGCATGTTATGTAATGACTCAAGACGAGAAAGATGTTTTCTTGAAAACCCTCAAATCTATCAAGCCTCCTGATGAGTATTCATCTAATATATCACGTTGTGTGCAAATAAAAGAAAGAAAGCTTATTGGGATGAAAATCTATGATTGCCACATGTTGATGCAAGAATACTTGGCGATCGCACTACGTGGAACTTTGCCTAATCACGTGAGCATAGTTTTAATTGAGCTATGTGATTTTTTTAGACACATTTGTCTAAAAGATTTAACAGAAGATGATCTTGAGTTTCTGGAATCTCGAGTTGCTGTGACATTATGCAAGCTGGAAAAAATATTCCATCCTTCCTTCTTTACAGTGATGGTTCATCTAGTAATTCATTTAGTTAGAGAGGTGCGGCTTGGAGGTCCAGTAGCTTTCCGTTGGATGTACCCTATTGAAAGGGACTTGTCAACTCTTAAATCCTATGTCAATAATAAAGCGTTTCCAGAGGGCTCAATAGCCAAAGGGTACCTTGCTCGTGAAAGCTTGACTTTTTGCTCTCGATACTTTTCTGGAGTAGAAACCTTGTTTACACGACCACTACGGAATGATGATGGTGACAATCAAAATGAGATTGAAGCATCAAATATACTTTGCCCCGGGCGAGCATTAGGACAACATATGCATTCAGACTTGCCAGCTCCTAAAAGGAAGACATCCTGCAACTCTGAAATTGATGAAAAGTCGCTTAAACAAGCACACCATTACGTGTTGTTTAATGTCGAATCAATCACCCCTTTCCGAGAGTAAGAGGATTGTTTTTCCTTGTATTTAATATGGTTCTCATAAGGTAAATAACTTATATTAAGCTTCTGAATTTTAAGGGAACATAAGAGTCTCATCAAAGGACAAAACCGTAAGCGTCGCCTACCTGACTTTGAGCTTGAAAAGATTCACTGTGAGAAGTTCAGTGAATGGTTTCAAAAACGGGTATGTCCTGTATATGGTGATTAAATACAATTAATAACATAGCGTAACCTTAAATTCAATTTTTATAGGTTGAACGCTTAGAAGAGCAAAAGGACCCTAGAGTCACAGAAGAAGTAAAGTGGCTTGCTCGTGGTCCTAACGATTTTGTGAAATGATATTCAGGCTATTTGGTCAAAGGTTATCGTTTTCACACCAAAAACCACGAAAATTTATTAAAGTCTCAAAACAGTGGAGTAGTTGTAACCGTAATGGGCACAAGTCCTGCTCTAGAAGTGGTGAACTTCTACGGGTCATTGAAAGAAATTGTTGAATTGAACTATTCTGGTAAAATACGTGTCGTTTTATTCAGATGTGATTGGGTCGACATCAATCAAGGCTGCAAACGAGATGAATTCGGTATAACACTTGTGAACTTTTCATATGTGACACATACCGGTGCTAATCTACATGATGACCCTTTTGTACTCGCGTCCCAAGTTGATAAAGTTTTCTATGCTCAAGATCCAACTTTAGAAGGCTGGTGTGCTGTTCGGCATGTTAGAGTCAGAGATGCTTTTAACATGGGATGTAATGGTGATCAGAATAGCTTATATTCAATTCCTCGAACATTTGATGTACCAAGCCTTAATAGAATTGATGTTGATGGTGATGATGGGATAGATGTGGCACCAAATGTGGAAGATGAAGAGAGTGAAAATGAAGAAGATGAAGATTCATAGTTTTAGTCATTTTAGCTATCTATGAGCACTGCTAAATAACTGTCATAGTTTGTTTATGAAGTACTATATAATGTAGGTGTTTGTGGCATGCACTTATGGATCTAATGTGAAGATTCATAGTTTTTTTTGTTTAACACTTTCATGTTTATATGATAGAGCTTCATTGGATCTAATGTGGTACGTAACATCGAGCAAGATTGTTAACAGTTTTATGTTTTTCCTCACTAATCTGTATAGAATGAAAAGGATACGCATTTTTTCTTCAAAGGATGTGGAACAACCTGCGGGATCTACAACTCAAGCAGCTGATAATACTTTTTCTCAACAGAGCCATCATGTGAATGCTGGACAACCTTCTCAACAAGGTATGTTTCTATTCTGCACTTCCTTACAAAAAGTCTACTTCATTTTGCCGATATTATTGCTAATTGCATGAGGTTAATCTCTCAATTATAAGGCCATGAAGAATGATTTGTACATACTTTTTATTAATCTAAAAAAGAAATATGGCAGAGTACCAACTTGAAGAGAGCTAATCCATAAGCTTTTCATATTGCAAAATGTATGTCATTCAACATGTGTATGTCCTCTTAGGAACAATAGTTAAAGCATGAGATGCGACTCCTTGTACAATAATAGACTTGCACCAACCCAGCCTTGAGTCCTAGCTTTTTACTTTACATAATAATGCTGGTAGATTATGCCAATTAATCTCAAGTTGGAGGCGGGAATCTAGAGGTTTTGGTGTGAGACGCTAAGAACACAACATATGAGCTGCTACGTTGATGGTGTTAGGCTGACTTCATCAGTGGACATAGTAACCTGTCAATATGGTTGGTTAGTATAATATGTCGTATTCAAACTCTTTATTTGACTTATGCCTTTCTTGTGCTAGGTGTTATTATTAATGTTACAAGTGCTCTTTTTGCTTAAACCAATATAACTTAAAATGGGCATGTTTATTTCTCTGTGGCATATATTAAATATTATAATATCAACCTGCAGCTCCACGAAAGAAAGTACGAGGTCCAACTAAGAAAAAGGGGATTTGGAACTTAAAAAGTCACGAGCAAGTCGTGGTCACATTTAATGAGCTTGGCCAGCCAATTGGAGATGAAGCAAATGAGCTGACCAAATTTCTTGGCACACTTATGAGGATGTCTCAACATGTTGGAATCGATTATGAGGAGTGGAGGAAGGTTCCTGAGAATAAAAAGGAGGATTTGTGGAGCATTGTGAAGGTAAATTGTCCTAAAATTATATAAATTATGAATTTGTGTGATTTATGTATGAGTAACCACAAGTATTTGATTGTAGGAAAAGTTTATTTTTGAGCCAGCTGAATCAACAGAAATAATAAAGGACTGGATCCTGAAAGACATGTCAAGTAAGTGGAGAACATGGAAGCATGAACTTAAAAAAAGTTCATACGATCCAAGTTTGACAGTGGATGAAATCGTGGCGTTACAAACTGACGATAGAGTGGATATAGGTCAATTCAGGACATTAGTTGCCACTTGGTTCACCGAAAAAAAACAGGTTCATGAACATGATGATTGCTTATTTCTAAAATCTGAGTTTTATTTGAGTAATTATCGAACTTTATAAGTGGAAAAGTGTTACATTTGCTTAATTTGTAACTCTATAGGTAGAAGCAGAGAATAAGAAACTAAATCGCTCAAAGTCAGATGAGCCTCACATCACAGGGAGAAAATCATTTGCACGTATAAGTGATGAGGAGGTCACATTATTTTTTCTATATCTTGTCATTTTCAAATACATAAATCCAGTGCTATTTTGGAAATTCTAACTTTATCAGAAATGTATTTTTGTTGTTGTTGCAGGCCCAAAAGAACAATGGTGTTCATCCATCACGTGGGGGGATGTACTGTTTGACTCATACTTGTAAAGACGGGAGCATTGTGACTGCTACAGCTGCTCAAGTTGTGGTATGATTAATAAAAATAAAATACATCCCATCTCTAAGTTAGAACTTTGAGCCACTATTAATTCTCTAGTTAGGCTACTGATAATATGGACTTTCTTGGGTCAGTGTAGGACTTTAAACTTGGGGCATTACAAATAGCTTTTAAGCAGTGACTCTGCCATATTTAATACAAATTAGATCTAGTTAAATTTAAAATACCACCTAAATCATGTTATGGTATGATAATGTAATGATGAGGTTTGTGAATATGTGTTGTGTATGTTAGATCAGGTAGAGTAACAAAATATATGGAATCAATTTAGTAGTTTTGTAATTCTTGGAAACATGCTTGTCCGCTATAAATATCAAGTTAGTAATTATCTCTAAATGATTGTATACATTACAGAAAGCGATAAAAACCATGAATGAATCTAGCACTGCTCAAGTGACAAGGAAAGATGGGTCTCCTTTCTAGATTGATGATGATTTATCTAAAGTCAAAGGACCTGAAAAAGGAGGTAATGTTCGTTGTGTGGGAAAGTTCTCGGCTGTAAAGAGAAGAAGGGTTCAGGATCCTCAAGTTCCTCTACTAAAGGCTCAAGTGAAAGGTCTCCGCGAGGATTTGATGACTTTGGTTGCTGCTGTTAAAGAGCATATACCTGGACTGAATTTTTACACTATCATAAGTCGCGCTAACATGGAGGTAACGACACTTTGTTGATTGTTATTTAAACTGTACGTGAACGTGTAAAAATGTGTTTTTCTTTTATCATAATAACTTTTTTCTTATCTTTTTATTAGGATGATGATGCATGCAGTGTTCGTGATAACAGTCTCGCACAACAAAATCCACAAAATGCAAGATCTGCTGGTGCAACTCATCATCCAAAGAATTCAAGATCAACTGCTACAAGTCCTCACACAAAGAATTCAAGAGCAACTGCCACAATCCCCCATCCAAAGAATCCTAGATCTGGTATGATTCCTCATCCAAAGAATCGAACATCTGGTGCAAGTCGTCAATGTTATTCAATTTACAGGTATGCATTTGGAAAAACATTCAAATATAGTGCATTTTTTGTTCTACTTTTCGAATATATACAAGCCAAGATCTATTGCATATGCCTAGATGGTGCTACTAGAGTTCAGCGATCATATTTATATTGGGGATTTGCTGATATCATTGAAGTAAGAAAGGCTGTTGTTGGTTGTGATTCTTGATACTGGATTGAGAGTTGTTGGTGGTAATGATATACTAAGTGACTAAGTGTGTGTGTTTTGGGTCCACTTATGGAGATTTGCTGATGTCCTTATAGATCCATTTAGGTCTAATAGCTAACTTATGTCTCCCTTGGTCCATTTTAGGCCGATTAGCCACGCTTAGGTTCACTTTACCCCTAATTAGGTCTGTTTAGCTCTGGTTTGATTTTATTTTCCCTCATACTCTGTATATACCTGTTTATAAATAGATATGGGTTCATATGGCATAAACCGAAAAAATGAGATTTTACATTTATGAATCAGCCCAAAAGCCCAGAAAATAAGCTAATCCAAACACGTTATAAGTTGGTGTTGGTATATACTGAAACTTTATGAGTAACAATTAAATTGGTGAGTTAGTGTTGCTAAAGATAGAAACGATTTTTTACAGTTAATAGGTGTTGCTAAAAATAGAAACTTTAAACAGTTAGATGGGTGTTGTTAAAGTTAGAAGCTATTAGCATTTAACGGTGTGTTGTTAAAAATAACAGTTTTTTTGGTTAGTAATAGAGTTGGGTTGCTAAAAAGTGAAACCTATATGTTTAATAGCTATTTTTACTGTTAATACAGTTTTTGTAGTTAACAAGTGTAAATTATTTGATATCTAGCATTTTTTATAATATTAAGATGTACTGCAATTTATATGTTAGCATTGCTAAGCTTTGGTGTGTCTTAAATATGAAAGAGGAACTTGGTGAGTGTACGAGTGATTACTATCTTTGGATAGAACTGTTTTCGATTGATTGACGATAGTCAGGTTGGTCCACTATAGCATGATCCTTCTGTCTTATCAGTGAAGTTGGCCATATCAATAGTATGAATTTCGATTATACATAGTTTATCAACAATGATACCCTTTTTGTACCATTTAGGTTGTGCTTATTTATTAATAGGTCAATGAATAATCTTCTTTTGGAGTATGCAACTGAAAATAACTCACTAAAGTTGGTTAATATTAAGATTCGTCGTCATAATTATCATTCTTGTCTGGTCCACCACCAAGTCCACCGTAGAAAATGGTTATAGATTCTGTTGCTATTCTTTTGAAGTGCAATATTTCATTATATCTGTCCCCAAAGAACATTGGGTTGTGTATAAGCTTTGAGGAAGTAATCAGTACCCCATTTGATAGCAGTTAAGTCCCATTTGGTTACATCTTTGATCCTTTGTTGGTTTGACTACAGGAAATGATAACGAAAAATGATAGACAGAGTATTCGGAGCAAACCAGCCTTCTTAAGTTGGATTGACTATCTCATTTTACTTGTACTACAGAACAAAATTTGGTATTAAGTACATGTAATGTTAGATTATGATTTCTGGATAATCAACCTTCTAAACTTCTGATTATGCATAATGATTCTGGATAATCAGCCTTTTAAAGTACTGATTTTGTATGATATTTTGGTATTGGAAGTTCTAATTTCTGGTACTGGTAGTTCAAATCTCTGTATGATATTATGGTATTGGAAGTTTTGAATTCTGCTATGCTAGGTAAAAGCATGTTTGTGTATATACTGACACAACCCTTGTGTAGACAAAGATTTGAACTTCTGCTGTCACTTATAGGCACATTATGTGTCAGGAAGTTGTGTCAGCATAGATCTTTACCGTTGGAACTTCTGCTGTCACTTATGATATGTGAAGGAGAAGCTAATTTATCTTTCCTGACACTTTTTTTGTACATATCCTGACACTTTTTGTGTGTCAGCTAATGCCTTTCTTCTTGTAGTGACAGGTGTGAAAAACTAATATATGAATCTTTTCACACCTCCTAATAAACTTATGATAAAAACAACAGATCAAACTCTGTTGTTCTAAATCAAAATTAAAAGAGAAAAATAAAAAATAAAAAAGACAAAAAAATATGTTGAAAAAACTTTTATGTTTTTCTTGTCATTTATATGTCTGTTTTGAGGTTTGGATGTTTTTGTTGATTGTAGTCCTTGATGTTTTGTTGTATTATCACTTAATCCCCTTTATAGTTTTTTTTTTTAGTTTTGGGATGATTTATTAGGGTGTGCAAATCTCGGTTCAAACTAGGGTGGCCGCTCATGAAAAGCTCGAGATCGAATTGGTGAAAGCTTGTACGAGCCGAGCCTAAATGAGCTCGAACCCAAGCTTTACATACAAAGCTCGATTGGGCTCACGAGCCTAAATGACACTAGGATATTTTAAGTATTAAACATATATAAAACGTTATGCACTTGTATTATAGGCAAGCTTATTAACGAACTCAATAACAAGCTTATTAACGAGCTCAAAATAAATATATTACGAGTTGAGCTCGAGCCAAGCTTTAACTTTTCATTACCAAATTGTATAAACCAGCCAAGCCCGAGCCTGTATAACATACCATGAGCCGAGATCGAGCTTAAAAAATAAGGCCCAAACCGATCTGAGCTCGAGCTCGAGCTTTATAAAACTTAAATGAGCCAAGCTCGAGCTCTGGGCTCGGCTTGTTTCCACCCCTATTTCAAACTGACGAAACCTAAGACTTACGCTGAGGATAAATTGTGCTAGTTAGGTTCGGTTCGGTTCAGTTATTGACCCATGGTATGAAGTTTTTATTTGGTTTGATTCAAAGTGTGTTTTTTCTTTTGTTTAGTGAATTGGCATCATTTAGTCAAGATATCTAGCGTGAAAGACATTGAGTTTTGTTTTTGAAGATTCAGACGAACTAGTTTTAAATCAGAATTGGAATAATAGTATACATTTTGGTGACCGATCCTCATGTTGGGTGTTTTAGCCCATTGTCCACCTTTGGATGGTTGTTGGCGTATGTGTCCGGACGTCCCAGCGTCCGGCAGAATCATTGGCCGGACGGCATACTCTGCCGTCCGGACGGTGATTAACAGTGACCGACCATGTCAGCAGATTTTACGGGATTCTTACCACGTGGCCTACTAGGTAGGGTGGTTATAGACCTACAGGCATGTAATATAGATCTGCGTGAACAGTAACCAAACAGTGGCACAGGTACCAAGTTGGGGTAGTATAAATACCCCAACACATTTAATGTTTTGCATTGAATACACACACCTACATTCATTACTACATTTATTACCACATTTATTACCCATTTCTTACTCTCACGCCGAAGCTTGGTCCTGGGGCATCACCCAGGACGAGGCTAACGCGTGTCGTCTATTGTGAAGGAAGGAACCAGCTTTTTCCTTCGGATTAGTTGATTGGAGCTTAACTTCCAGGTCAAGCCGAACCACCGGAATTTGCTTCAACAAATTGGCGCCATCCGTGGGACCCAATTCATTCTACCGAAGGATCGGATGACGGGGACGGAAGAAACACCCCCACCCGGACCTCCTCCCCCGCCGGTGCAGGCAAGCGGGAGTGGGGTCACGAACGATCAACCACCCGGAATACCGGAGCAGATACAAGCCCAAGTGGCATCGTTGGAAGCTCTCATTCGGAAATACAAGGCCACAGGGGCTAGTGTCATTAAACCTATCTGGTTGTCATTCGGAGACGATGAAGACGAACAGGGAAAGGGTGTTGAGCCGAACCCCAAGGATGATCTCAGTAAACCCCACAAAGAGGTGGCCAGGTCACCATTCACAAGACGGATCATAGAGTTCGCTGGCCCAAAATACATCATGCCCACTAACCTGAAGTTATATGACGGATCAGCTGATCCAGACGATCATATCAACCGTTTTGTAGGAGCAGCGAACCAAGGGGAATGGCCAATGCCAGTGTGGTGTCGGATGTTCCAGCAAACTATGGACGGGGCCGCACAGGGATGGTTCAGCAATCTAGAGCCAGGGAGTGTTGATAGCTGGGATGACCTCAGGGATCAATTCACCACAAGGTTTGCCTTACGCCAGAAAAAGATGAAGGACCCCACAGAAATTACCCGGATAGTAAGAAGGGCAAATGAGGCATTGTCAGATTTCAAGGAATGCTGGACCGATGAAGCCAGCAGGATACCGGGGGTCCCAGAGCTCATGAAGATATCGGCATTCATGGGCGCTCATCGATGCCCGAACTTAGCTAAGAAATTTTTTGATCAGGTCCCCAAACCCGTTAAGGAAATGATGACTCGGGTGGATGATTATGTCCGAGCAGAAGAGGCATACAAGAACACCGAACTACCAAAAGGAGAGGCGCACAAGTTATTACGAAGGGGAAATCCCTCGGTAGTAAGGGATCAGAACTCTAGGGGAGGATTTGGGGACAGGAGAAGGAATGACCGACAACCTTGGGAAAGGAATGATTCCAGGCAGAGAGAGGTCTTTTCCCCGTACGTTGCTCCGAAAGCCGAGACTCGGCCCCGAAACGAATTCCGACGCAATAATTTCAATAAGCCCGACAATCACAGGGTCATGCTCTCCGGCCTGTCTAAACAGGCCACGGAATACCATCTAAACCTACCTCCACCACCCCTATTGCAAGGAAAGCCGAGCAAGGAAAACGAAGACCGGTTCTGTGAATATCATGGAGAGAGGGCCACCTAACTAATGATTGTTACCATCTGAAAAGACACTTAGAAATGGCTCTTGAATCGGGAAAGCTGGATCATTTGGTCAAGGATGTACAACAAAAGGGAAGGGAAAGACCGAGAGGTCATAACGGGAAAGGAAAGGTGATCAACATGGTCAATCATTACTCAGAAGACCGGAAAAGGAAGGTCAGGTTCCATGACGAAGACTGGATGTATGTCCCTATATCCTTCCCTCGGATAGCTGCAGACGACCTGTCTGAAGAGCCATTGATCATAGAAGCAGAGATAGAGGGTTACTTTGTTCGGAGGGTATTTGTGGATGAAGGCGCCTCCGTCCAAGTCATGTATGAACATTGCTTCATAAACTTGTGCCTAGCCATTCAATCTAGATTACAGGAAACTAACTCACCATTGGTGGGGTTTTCCGGAGAAGTCATTCAGCCCCTGGGAAAGATTGAACTAGAAGTACGCCTCGGCAATCATGGCCTGTTCAGGACGGTCATGATGACATTTACGGTTGTGAAATCGCCCTCACCTTATAACGTTATATTGGGACGGTCAGGGTTAAAGGAGTTAAGAGCCATACCATCAACCATCCACGCTATGATGAAGTTCCCCACTCCCGGAGGAATAGCTACCCTGGTCACTAAAAGAGCGGTAGTCATGGAGTGTAGGAGGTTGGAAGAAAGACAATATCCCAGGAGAAGCTGTTCTCCCGAAAGGAAAGTAGAGACGGGGAACCAAGAGATTCAGGAGAGTCTAAAGCCGACCGAAGACATCTTGGTTAACGCAGCTTACCCTGAGCAGCGAGTAACCATAGGTACTGGCTTCTCCCAGGAATGCCGAGGGCAGCTCATTGAACTTTTGAGGAAAAACAAAGATATATTTGCCTGGGAGCCGGCGGACATGACCGGGGTGCCTAGGCGCATCATGCAGCACTCTCTTTGCGTAAACGTCTCAGATACACCTGTTGCACAGAAAAGGAGAACATTCTCGCGGGATAAAAACCAGGTGATTACCAAGGAAGTTGAAGAATGGGTTAAGGCCGGCATAGTTCAACCGGTAAGATACCCAACATGGATATCCAATCATGTGTTAGTAAAGAAGTGTGACGGAAGCTGGAGGATGTGTATTGACTTCAAAAACCTAAACTCTTCATGCCCGAAAGATTACTATCCCTTGCCGGAGATTTATTGGAAGATCGAATCTGTCATGGGATATAAGTACAAATGCTTCTTGGACGCCTACAAAGGCTACCACCAGATTCAAATGAATAGGGACGATGAAGAAAAGACGGCATTCTATACAGAACAAGGAACGTATTGCTACACTAAAATGCCGTTTGGGTTAAAGAATGTTGGAGCAACTTATCAACGGTTGGTAGATTCGGCGTTCCAATCACAGATATGAAGGAATTTGGAAGCGTATGTAGACGATATGGTCATAAAAAGTCGGACAGAACGCGAAATTATAGTTGACATTGCGGAAACCTTTGACAACCTTAGAAGGATAAACATGAAGCTGAATCCGCGGAAGTGTTCTTTCTGAGTAGAGGAAGGCAAGTTCCAAGGCTACATGGTGACATCGAAAGGTATAAGGGCGAATCCCCGTAAGACAAAGGCAATCATCAAGATGAAGTCTCCGGAAACACTAAAAGAGATGAAAAGTCTAAGTGGGAAACTAGCAGCCTTGAACAGATTATTGTCAAAGTCAGCAGAAAGAGCCATGCCCTTCTTTGACACGCTAAAGAACATCACCAAAGAAAATAAGGACGAATACCGCTGGACAAAAGAGGCCGAGATGGCCTTCTAGGAGATGAAAAGGTTGATACTTGAACTGCCTTCCCTGTCCACACCTAAGCCAAAGGAACAATTATTCATATATCTAGCGGCCTCAAAAGGAGCGGAAAGTGCAGTGCTGGTGGTGGAAAGAGAGGGGAGACAGTCGCCGGTACACTACGTTAGCCGGACCTTACATGACGCAGAAAGAAACTATGCCCCTATAGAGAAATTATCCTTGTGTCTATTACATGCGTCCAGAAGGTTAAGGAGATATTTTGAGGCTCACCCCATCCGGGTCATTACCGATCAACCCATCAAGCAGATATTGAACAAACCGGAAATTTCCGGAAAGTTATCCAAATACGCCGTGGAACTAGGAGCATACAACATTACCTATGTTCCTCGGAATGCGGTTGATAAGGTTTTAAAATGTACCTTTTTGAGGGGTCGTTTAAGCCCTTATTTGATCACTTTTGTATCCGTTATTACTTAATATCGTTCCTTTTCACTTTTTAGGTCTCTTGAAGGCAAATTGCTGGAATGGCACTTATTTGGACGAAAAGGCGCGGATATACGAAGAAAATGGCCAAAGTCAAGAATCGAGACACTCAAGCTGCTGAAATACAAGGGGACGGCATCAGGTGTTAATTGCGACGCCGTCGGAGCACTTCTGCGACGGGACAGTAGCCAAATTGCTTATTTTTAAGTGACGGTGTCAGGCTTTAAAATAGTAGGCCGTCGCAACTCAGACGGCCTAAATTTGATCCAGACGGCGTCAGAGACTGAAGGGGACGGCGTCACAAGCATAAGGTGACGCCGTCGCAAGACTAACGTGGCCAAGACAAAACCCTAATGACGGCTACCCGACGGCGTCACAAATCATAAGGTGACGCCGTCGCGATTGTAATCTTATATATAGAATCCGAATTTTTTAGTTTTCAGTGTGTAGTCTTTTAGAGTAAAAACCTAAACCGAACCAAGGCTGTCTTGTACAGTATTTTAGGGTTCCAAACCCTATCTTACCACAAGATAAGTGCTTTACTTCATTAATTCAATTATGTCTTCAATTATTTGTGTGTATGCTTGCATGTTCTCCATGTCCGGCTAATTTACTTGTGTGTTTGCTTAGGGAATATGAAACTTAATTATTGAATATTGATTGGTTGTCTCTTATCTTAATTGTTAATGATCTAGTAATGCGATAGGTCATTCGTTGTGTAGTTAATGCTTGATTAATCTTTGTGAACCTTAGACTATGACACCTAGAGTAGTTGTATGCTAAACCATCGAAAGAGTACCTTAGAGTTAGAGTTTATAATTCCTAGAGATTTTGTAGACGAGACCCTTTGGTAGTTTCAAAGAGTTAGGGATAAACGCATACCCTACGACTTTAGACACACAACGCGATTAAGAATAAGGACGTGACAATTCAACCATCAATAGGAGATAATTAAGGAGTAATAAAACCTAAGTAAACACATTTTTAAACTATCATACGAGCACACAATAATTAGACATAGACTACATACACCTTAGATTAGATAATTAGACAAGTAGAGTAATTGGTAGAAATACCAACCCCCAAATCCAAACCCCGAGATTCGTACCTTTCCATTTCATAAAATAAAAAAATACAAAAAATAATCTTCCTCAACCCCAACCTTAGCGTAGTAACTTCTCACTAGCATTCCTATTCCCCTAGAGAATGATATCAATACCCGTGGCTTACCCTAATACTACACTACAACGATTAGGTTCACTGCCTAGGGTGTTATAAAACTTGCTCGAAGAAAAGGAAGTTCCTTTGACCCCGAACGCGCTGCGTAAGCGTATCAAGTTTTTGGCGCCGCTACCGGGGAATAGAATAGCTAGTTAGTAGTCCACCTCGTTTAGGTTTCTTTGCTTGATCCCTACCAAGTAAATTTTTTCTCATTTTTTAGCTTCCTCGTAGTCTATCCCCCTTCTTCGTGACCTTTGTTCGTAAACCCCATCACTTTTCATCATGGAAGGTGATAACCAACCACCATTCATCAACCTACCACCAAATGACCCGCCAAGAGCCCGTACTCTTGGTGAATACTCGAGACCAAGCCACCTAGGCTATAGAAACACCATTGAGCTTCCCGACCAAGCCCAAACTACGGCCCTGCGATCCGACACCATCCGGTTGGTGCAAAACGGATGTGCATTCCATGGACTTCGTTCCGAAGATCCAAATCAGCATCTAAGGGATTTCCTAAAAATTGTCGATTCCATCGACCTTGATGCTACTACTCGGGAGACCACGCGTCTGCGTCTCTTCCAATTCTCTCTATGGGACTAAGCTAGTAATTGGCTTGAGCGACTTCCCGCCGGCTCCATCTCAAGTTGGGATGATCTCACCTCTCGCTTCCTTGCTCAATTTTTCCCACCGGGGAGAACCACTAAGCTTAGGAATGACATCTTGATGTTCCAACAACGTCAAGGTAAATCTCTCTACGAAGCATGGACTCGATTCAAGGACTTACTTCATAAAGTCCCTCATCATGGCATTGATCTTTGGCTCCAAGTCCAACTTTTCTATGATCATGTCAACTTCCCCACTAAGCGATCCATTGACCAAGCGGCCGGTGGAAAACTTAGTGATCTCAACGCGGAAGAATCATGGGGTATAATAGAGGACCTTGCTCTCTATGACAACGAAAGTTGGAATGACCCCCGTGAGTTGCCCAAAACCGTAAAGGCAATCTCCTTGCCTCCTATTGACTCACAATATTCCAACGGTAGGATGATCGAACTTGAAGATCAAGTTAAATTCCTAATGAGTTCCTACGAAAATCCTAAGTCTTCACATCAAGTGAATAAAATCACTCTACCTTGTGAGTTATGTAGTGGTCCCCATGACACTCGTGATTGCACAAGACTCCCCGAACAAACTTTTGCGGACTACGCCTCCACGCGTACCGACGAAGCGGGAGAGAAGTGGTTCACTTTCAAGCCCGAACAAAACAACTTAGGAAACTCATACAACCCCTCATGGAGAAATCACCCTAACCTTAAGTGGAACCAAAACTCAAGCACACCCCAAGGCTCATCTAGTCCACCTAATAGGTTCAATTCTCTAAACACCGGGAACCCCACTAATCTTGAGGCAATTGCATCTAGATTCATGTCATCTCAAGAGACTCGATTGACTAAGCTTGAAGCCGATTTTAAGTGAAGACAAGGCGAGATGACAAACAAGCTTGATGCCCTCTTAAAAGCCTTTAATGAACGGGAAATTGGAGCACTCCCAAGTGATACTATAAAGAACCCAAAAGTGAATTCGATTTCATCGACTTCATGTTCTTGTTCACCATGAGAGAGTGCACATCCATGTCCCTCACACCTAACGGTTCACTCGGTAAATGCTATCAACAAGGGTTCCAAGCCATCCAAAATGAGGTACCAAGGCCCTGCACCATTGGTAGAACCTACTATTGAGAAACCCGTCAACCAAGAACCCAAGCCTAATCTAGAGGAGGAGTACAAGGAACTCCATCAAGAAAAACCGGTTCTTGAAGTCTTAGCTCATGCACCTTATTATAATGCTTTAAAAGAAAAATATGAGTTAGAACTTAAACTTGGAAAACATGGGTCCGCCTTTGTGCGAAATAATCTACCTAAGAAGTTAGACGATCCCGGGCTATTTACTCTTCCGTGTAGGCTTGGAACTTCCAAACCTCTCGATGCTCTAGCCGACTTAGGATCATGCATCAATCTTGTTCCGTTGTCCCTCCATAGAAGCCTTAACTTACGTAAGATAGAATCTACGGAAACTATCTTAGGTCTAGCGGACGGTAGTGTTGCATATCCGGTAGGGATAATAAAAGACATGGTAGTACACGTAGGAGAGTTGACTCTTTTGGCCGATTTCCATGTGCTAGATATGAATAAGGACCCGACATGCCCATTACTAGTAGGAAGAGGATTCTTAGCTACCGCTAGTGCCATCATCGATTGTAAGATGTCCAAGATAGTGGTAGGAGAAGGGAGTGTTAGGTCAATTTACGATGTCAAAAAGCATACGTACTACAAAGAAAAGGAAATCCTACATGAGATTAGGTTGGATAGAACGCCTTCTAGATATGGACCTTGGATAGATAAGAACCTCATAGGTCCCCAACGACCTTTCTACCTAGATGAAGCCTTTACTAGTAAAGCAACTTTCCAAGAAAAAGAAATGGCTAGGGACATGGAAGTTAACCCGTTCGAGGACGCCTTAGTATTTAGGAAGATGACCGAGTTCCTAGGAAGTTTACCCGTCAACCTTGTCATGAATAAGTGGAAAATTGAGAAGCCTAAACATAAGTGGGATTGGGATAGACCGCATAGTGATGGTAATGGAGAGTGGCACATTAGGATAACGATCTATGATCCCGATGGAGAGAAGTTTGAAAAGGCATATCGAACCGAACGTACTACTAGGAACTTAAATGATAAGTTTGATCCTTATGATATTGTTAAGGGTAGGCTTACTTATATCGGTACGTAGGAGCACGACTACGAGTCTAGCTACAAGACTCATAAATAAAGAAAAGCGCTTCGTGGGAGGCAACCCATGCTTAATTGTTTGCTTGTTAGTGTCATATATCTTTTAGTGATTGCTTATTCTCATGTTTAAATTTGTAAAAATGATTTATTTTGTTTTTAACCTCGTCTTAATTGCATATAAAGGTATTTTACATAAAGGATAAGTGTAGGGAGGATTACACACGTTTTCAAAAGAAACGTAAACATGAGAATAACAATTAATTAAAAGATATATATGTGTGTTTGTTCGAGTCAAATGCTTGTATCGAGTAATAATGGATGTTTTGCAGAAATTTTTCCAGATTCTAAATATGTAAATTTTCCAGAATTTTTTCCAGAAAATCGCAGACCAGTTTTTGTCAGGATAACCTGACAGCGTCAGGAAGGAGTAAAAACAACATATTACTTTTTCTCGTTTTCTGAGCTACTTATAAATTTTTGGAATTTTCCAGGTCTTAATTTTCCAGAAATTCTGTAAACATCCATTTCACAAGCATTATATCCTAGTTTAGTAGAGTCTTATATATATTATTACCGCCGATTTTACGTGAAGGTTTCGTTTGTTTTCTTCAAGTGTGCAGGTTTTATTTATCAAGAAGAAGAAACAAAAGATTGGAAGGAGCTTTTCACGCATACATTTTTCTTGGAAATGATTTAACCACCACTTTACACGGATCCTACCGAGTTAATCAGGGGAGTATTAGTTTCTTTCGTTTTTAATTACCTTCTATTATCATAACTTTGATACTTTCGGGGAACATTGGGGACAATGTTCAGTTTAAGTGTAGGGAGGGAAAATAAAATGGGAACTTTGAAACTATGCTTATCCTTGACTATTTGCTTTGTCCAATTGTATTTGTGTAATAAACCATGAGAAAATGTCGGTTAGGGTAATTTTGGCACCAAATTTAAAAATTTTCATGACATATAGGAGTGGGCCATTAGTCTTAACAAAAGCGTCTCACGGATAGGAAGTTACATGACTAGCACAAAAACCCTTTACCACCTAAATTCCACCCAAAATATGAGGATCACCCTTAGATTAGTAGGAATTAAAGCATTCATCTTTAATGCTTAGAGTGTGAACCGGTAGTATAATAGATTCTAGAACTTGTTTTGTGATGCATCCCGAGATCGCTAGTAAGACTACACTTGTGTAGTTAGGAATAACTAAATGATAAGAGGCATTAGGATAACCCTTGTTCGATACCCGTAATATAATTACTTCTTCCACATCGGTTGAGTAATTCCCCCACACCTTTGCGTTGTACTCATTTTTAGTACACGATACCCCTAGTTAACCCCTCAAAGCCTATCCTTTTCGCGGTTCTCGTGATGTTTCGGTTTTTCCGGAATATCAATGAAGAGCATTGTTTACACCCCACCCCCAAATGTACACCCAAATCGCCTTAGCCTACCTTGTATGCACTCACTTTTAGTGCATTATTGTTATCACCCTAAACCCTTAGTTAAATTATCTAGTTGCTTGCATGAGTTGCTAAGTCGAGTCATATCCTTTGTATACAGTTTTGGGACGATTGGGACTCATGGGAAAAGTTTATGAAATGACTGGAAGGGAACGTTAAATTCCCTTATTTGCACAATAACGTACTCCAAGTGTTTTGATCTTTTCAATTCGGGTCAAATTAGTGTTAGAGTAATAAAAACTCAAGTGTAGGGATGTGCCTATAAATCCCTATCATTTTGATGTTACCGTAGAGGATGGTAGAGTAAAAGTGTATTAAAAAAAAAGAATCGAAAAAAAATTGAAAAAAAAAAAAAAAAAAAAAAAAAAACGGGCTACCATCCTACATATATCTTTAAATTTATGTTTGTTTGTTTTAGTTATCTAGAGTTTAGAGTGTCGAGTCTTGGCTTAGCAACGCCATTCTTCATATGCTTGTAACATAGAGATTTTTGACTTGCCACCACTAAATAGCTTATCCCACCAAACCCTTTGTTTCCCTACCGTAAGCCTAACATTACAACCCTTTAAAGACCTCTTTGATAGTCTTTCCTAAGTGCTTACGCCAAAGCGATGGAGGTTTGATCTATTCTCAAGCCTATGGTAATCTATGTACTAGGACCGGTTAATGAGTGTTTATCTTCCATTTCCAACTTGTTATATTTCATATACACCCGAGAGATGTGAGTATCCAAACACCCCATGTGAGGTGCTAGTATGTAATTTCCGTGCTTGTTATGACTTTTGCGGGGCTTATATGTGTTATGGATTGTTTTAAACCAATGCTTCATGACCCCTAACTTATAAATTAATTGGCTAAAAGCACATTTGCTTGAGGACAAGCAAATACCAAGTGTAGGGATATTTGATAAGGTTTTAAAATGTACCTTTTTTAGGGGTCGTTTAAGCCCTTATTTGATCACTTTTGTATCCGTTATTACTTAATATCGTTCCTTTTCACTTTTTAGGTCTCTTGAAGGCAAATTGCTGGAATGGCACTTATTTGGACGAAAAGGCGCGGATATACGAAGAAAATGGCCAAAGTCAAGAATCGAGACACTCAAGCTACTGAAATACAAGGGGACGGCGTCAGGTGTTAATTGCGACGCCGTCGGAGCACTTTTGCGACGGGACAGTAGCCAAATTGCTTATTTTCAAGTGACGGTGTCAGGCTTTAAAAGAGTAGGCCGTCGCAACTCAGACGGCCTAGATTTGATCCAGACAGCGTCAGAGACTGAAGGGGACGGCGTCACAAGCATAAGGTGACGCCGTCGCAAGACTAACGTGGCCAAGACGAAACCCTAATGACGGCTACCCGACGGCGTCACAAATCATAAGGTGACGCCGTCGCGATTGTAATCTTATATATAGAATCCGAATTTTTTAGTTTTCAGTGTGTAGTCTTTTAGAGTAAAAACCTAAACCGAACCAAGGCTGTCTTGTACAGTATTTTAGGGTTCCAAACCCTATCTTACCACAAGATAAGTGCTTTACTTCATTAATTCAATTATGTCTTCAATTATTTGTGTGTATGCTTGCATGTTCTCCATGTCCGGCTAATTTACTTGTGTGTTTGCTTAGGGAATATGAAACTAAATTATTGAATATTGATTGGTTGTCTCTTATCTTAATTGTTAATGATCTAGTAATGCGATAGGTCATTCGTTGTGTAGTTAATGCTTGATTAATCTTTGTGAACCTTAGACTATGACACCTAGAGTAGTTGTATGCTAAACCATCGAAAGAGTACCTTAGAGTTAGAGTTTATAATTCCTAGAGATTTTGTAGACGAGACCCTTTGGTAGTTTCGAAGAGTTAGGGATAAACGCATACCCTACGACTTTAGACACACAACGCGATTAAGAATAAGGACGTGACAATTCAACCATCAATAGGAGATAATTAAGGAGTAATAAAACCTAAGTAAACACATTTTTAAACTATCATACGAGCACACAATAATTAGACATAGACTACATACACCTTAGATTAGATAATTAGACAAGTAGAGTAATCGGTAGAAATACCAACCCCCAAATCCAAACCCCGAGATTCGTACCTTTCCATTTCATAAAATATAAAAATACAAAAAATAATCTTCCTCAACCCCAACCTTAGCGTAGTAACTTCTCACTAGCATTTCTATTCCCCTAGAGAACGATATCAATACCCGTGGCTTACCCTAATACTACACTACAACGATTAGGTTCACTGTCTAGGGTGTTATAAAACTTGCTCGAAGAAAAGGAAGTTCCTTTGACCCCGAACGCGCTGCATAAGCGTATCAGCGACTAAGGGGCAAGTGCTAGCAGACTTCCTCACGGAAGTACCCATGGAGTCCGGACGTCTTATCAACAAGGGAAAATGTAGAGATATCATGGAAGTAGGGGACGGAGAGTGGTTACTGTATACGGACGGGGCATCCAACAAAAAAGGCTCCGGCGCAAGTTTGGTCCTCATCAGTCCGGAGAAAGAGGAACTAACCTATGCCCTACGGCTCAATTTCTCTAGCACCAATAATGAAGCAGAGTATGAGGCCTTATTGGCCGGTCTCAGGATTGCAAAAAAGCTCAAAATCAGGGCGTTAAACGTGCGAGTAGATTCCAAACTGGTGGCCAACCAAATCAACGGAGAATTCACGGCTACTAAAGAGAGCATGCAGAAGTACCTGGCCCAAGCAAGAAAATACATAGCTGGTTTTCAAAGCTTCAGGATCTGCAACATTCCGAGGGCTCAAAATCAAAAGGCAGATATACTAAGTAAGCTGGCTTCGGTGGCTTTTGATCATCTTACCAAAAAAGTATTAGTAGAGGTCCTGGAAAAACCTTCGGGAGGAGAAGAGATGGTTAACACCATAGTAGAAGAGGAGACGGACAACTGGATGACGCCGATCAGCAAGTTTCTGGAGGAAGGGATCTGGCCGGAGGACCCCAACGAGGCCAGAAGCTTGAGAATGAAAATTCCACAGTACGTTATGGAGGAAGGAGTCCTATTTAAAAAGGGTTACTTGGTACCAATGATGAGATGTGTAGGGCCATTACAGGAAAACTACATAATTTGTGAAGTGCATGAGGGGTGCTGTGGAATGCATTCCGGACCAAGAGCCGTAGTGGCCAAGCTTATGTGACAGGGGTATTATTGGCCCACCATGCACCGGGATACCAGGGAAGAAATTAGAAAATGCGACTCCTGTCAAATACACTCTCCGGTGCCAAAACTTCCCAAAACATTGTTGACTTCCATTATGGCACCATGGCCTTTCTGCCAATGGGGAATGGACGTGTTGGGCCCTTTTCCGGAAGCACCAGGACGGATCAAATATGTCATTGTGGCAATTGACTATTTTACAAAATGGATAGAAGCAAAGCCGCTAGTAAAAACGACGGGGAAAGATGTCATAAAATTTGTATGAGAGAACATTGTATGTAGGTACGGCTTGCCGGGAGTCATAGTCACCGATAACGGAACCAATTTCATTAATGACCCATTTAAAAAATGGTGTGAGGGGTTGAAAATCAAGCAGATGAATACAGCAGTGGCACACCCGCAAGCCAATGGTTTGGTAGAACGGGCCAACAGGAGCCTAATGGACGGGATAAAGACGAGACTGGGGTGAGAGAGAAGTGGATGGGTAGATGAGCTACCTAACGTTTTATGGACCCATCGAACAACTCTCAAAACAAGCAATGGCGAAACCCCATTTAGTCTGACATACGGAAGTGAGGCTATGATCCCAGCAGAAATAGGAATGCCTACACATCGAACAATGATGTTCCGGGAGGATCAGAACGAGGAAGAACATCGTTTGAACTTAGATCTCCTTCAAGAAAGAAGGGAAAATGCCGCTATTCAAGAAGCTAAGTACAAGACACAGGTCGAGCAATATTACAACCGGAGGGTCAGACCAATGAACTTTAAGGTAGGTGACTTTAATAGTATGAGCGAATCAAAATGGCTCTTATAAGTTACAAACGATGGAGGAGAAGGAGGTCCCTCGGACCTGGCATGCTATAAACCTCAGAAATTGTTTCTTATAATTGTTATTGTGATAAGAATCCTACCATCATTATGTAACCTGAATTAATTATGTACGTTAGTTCAATGATGAAAGTTTTCCTACGATAGGAGAACAATTTTCCATGATAACTCGTGTGATACATAGCAATTCCGACGGCTGGCCCCCGTTGAGTATAACAAATGAAAATATGCCGAAAGCACCTGTCGGATGCCCTTTAACTTTATAAGGATGCCCGAAATACGGATGCACAAGTGAAAAGAAAAAAGAACATTTTGGATGCCTAGTTGAATAACCACGCAGATGCCCGAGCACCTGTGCCGGATGCCCTTAATGTTATGAGGATGCCCGGAATCCGGATGCACGACCTATATAGCCGGATGCCCTTAGAATAACCTAAGGAGGATGTCAATGCGAAATATAAAATAAATAAATAACGAGGAAGAGTAAAGCAAAAGAAACATTTGTCCACAGGTAAAGCAAAAAGAGCATTCATTCACAAATCAACAAGCCACAAAGAAAAATTGTTAATTATTACAATCACATTGTCTGAATAATTGTTCACAAAATACAAGTCATAAGAATGACTAAAACTCAGGCATTGTCCTCCGCGGTGTCAACGACAGGAGCATCAGCGGCCGGAGTACCAGTGGCAGGGGGACGGTTGGATGGTCAGGTGGGATCTTTTCTAGCAGGAACCGCTGGTTCCATATCCAGCAGATCCCCCAGAGGTAAACGGTAAGAATCAGAAAGCTTCTGAATGAAGGGGTATTCAGCTTCGAAAAGCTTATCATACTCAGCCCTCCACAAACTTGGAGCATCCCTGTTAACGTTCCTAATACTCTAAAGGGCGGCCTCCATCTCCGCCTCGGTCCTATTCACCTTGGCCCCCGTCACAAATCCCGCTTGATAAGTCAAGTTGTACACCTTAGCCATGCTATTCTTGTACTCCACACTGCCAAACAATCGACGAACAGCCGAAGGCAGAAGACACCGAACAAAGTTTTGCTTTACGACCTCACTCTGAGCAACCTCGGTGACCAACTTGCCCTTCTCCGCTTGTAGAGACTTCAAAGATTGATTTTTAGCACTCAACTCGCTCTCCAGCCTCCTAATCTTTTCGGCCTGTGCGGCAGAAGTCTCCATCCACTCATTCATGTCTCGGGTTAGCCTGTCTACCTCCTCCTCCAAGCCTTTCTCCCTATCCACACTAGCCTTGAGGTCAATATCCAGCTTCTTTAACTCCTCAGACAATCTTCCATTTTCGCCCTCGGCGGCGAGGAGCCTGTCAGTAAGCCCTTGACAACCCTTATGATCTTGGCTCAGTTGCCAATACCCACTTGAAATATCCCTGAATCTCCTCAACAGCTCACCCTGCGCCACCACACTTCTACCGAAATCCTCGTATGCCCGACGGGTAAGCTGGATATTGTTCGTTTGCTCCATAGCTTCCCTTTCGGCAGGGGTAGCAAGATTGTCAATCAGCTCACGGCAAGAGCGATAAGAATTTATCCGGACATCGTCACGGTCTCACGGAGGGCCCAGTTGGGGATGAAAACGTTTGTAGCTTCATCTGCACATGGGAAAAGAGAATGATGAGAAAAAATTAATAAACAAATGGAGAGTAATGGACCTAAGACTAAAGCATACCCGAATCCAGGTTAAACCTCTCAACATGCATGGAACTGCGAGAGTGATGGGCCGAATGACCTGAAAGACAGCCAAATAAGAAAATGAGTCATAGGAAATTACAAAAACAAGTTACATGATGACTGGTGCATACCTTCGAAGTTATGTGGGAGCGAGTGTGCCGGATGAGAATGGCCACCTTCATTGTGGAGGGAAATGGGCGCCTGTTGCGAACGTCCGCCACCTCCGGACGCATTATCCCCCATCCCCTTTGCGCCACATTCTCTTCATCCCCTCCAGCAGCAACATGGGGAGTCTCCTGCTCAGCGTTGGCATTGTAATTTGCCTCTTGGTCATCCCCCGGATTAGCTTGATTTAGCCGCTCCGCATCCAACACGGGTGAGCCGGAGGAGAAGTTCTCAACAAAACCTGTTTTCTTCTTCTTCTTCTTACTTTGGACTCTAGACGTCCCCTCACCTTTCCTTTTGGCTGCTTGGCGGGCAGCGGCCTCATTCTCTTTCTTCTCTCTTGTAGCCACAACCTCAGGATCTGCCTCTTCGGCTCTCTTGGTCATAGCATCCTTGGCAGGAATAGCTACCCCCACGGGCAGAGGATCAGTCGTCCTCTTGGGTTTCTCTCGGTTTGGGTCGACAGCGGGACCCTTGCTCACTACGGTATCATCCCATTCCGGGAGCTCAAGGCACTCAGACATGTCGACAACTGCAAAAGAAGAGATTGTCTAAGAAAAACATAAAGTAATAATTACGACAAATCCCACATGAACCGGAAAAATAATTACCATGACCCTCGACATCCTTTAGAAGAGGCTCGAACCCTGGATTTCTGAAAACCGAGGAAAGATGGCACATCCACAATAAGCTAATGGTCGGCTTCCTTAGTAAAATGGGAACCCTGCTGAGCTTATCGTCATCCTCCTCAGAAAAACCGTCAGGAAAAGGATCAGTAATCTTTGAATCCTTATGCCTCCATGCCATGGCATAAGGGATTACCCTACGGTCAATCAGAAAAAATTTCTCCTTCCAATGTTTAAGACCGGTGAGCACCTCCTTAAAGCACTTGTAGGCCTTCTTACCTGTCCTACTCTCAAAAGAAAACCAATGTCCCTGCTTGCACAATCGATAAAACGCCCGGAACAAGGATACCCTAGGCTGAATGTTCAAACTATAACATCTGATCTCAAAAAGAGTCACCCGGTTCAAGCCTAAGGGAACTAACTGAGAAATGTGAACCCTAAAATGTTTAATCACATTCAATAAAAATGAACAGAAGGGGATCCTGACTCCTCCAGTATCCAATTGTTGAGGATATATACCAATCTTATCTGCCGGGAGTTGATCCATAGACATGTCGTCCGAAGGAAAATGGGGACGAAGATCATTGGGAATACCGTAATCTATAATTATATTTTCTAGCTTGGATTGTGTTAACTTAGAGGTATGGATATGCATATCGAACTTCGGTATCACCGAAGGTTGGATAGCTTCAACTGTGACGGGAGTGCTCTGTTCCTCGGTTCCGTGTTCGGCCATTACTAAAAGGATGCCGAAGGGCAATGTACAAATAATTACAGGAGAGAACGAGACAAACCTTATGAAAATAGAGAAGACGTCCGGCAAGTGAAAGCAATTCAAGTACAGGTGAAATGTGTGAAAAAGGAACTGTGGTAAAAAGTGAGTATATATAGGCGGTGAAAACCCTAATCGACTGTCCAAGCGTCCCATCAGTCAGTAAAAAAGTGACGTGGCTCAATCTGGCCCGTCCACGTTAATCTGAGAAGACACAAAGGCGCGGGAAAAAGCCCAACAAGTAGCCAGGCCCATCAGAACAGCCCAATACCCACATGGGCCGGCCAAAACACACGGACGGTCGGAGAGGAACACTTTTCTAGTAAGTATTGCACCACCAGTTTTCACCCGGTGATACAATACTGGGGGGGACATGTTGGCGTATGTGTCCGGACGTCCCAGCGTCCGGCAGAATCATTGGCCGGACGACATACTCTGCCGTCCGGACGGTGATTAACAGTGACCGACCATGTCAGCAGATTTTACGGGATTCTTACCACGTGGCCTACTAGGTAGGGTGGTTATAGACCTACATGCAGGTAATATAGGTCTGCGTGAACAGTAGCGAAACAGTGGCACATGTACCAAGTTGGGGTAGTATAAATACCCCAACACATTTAATGTTTTGCATTGAATACACACACCTACATTCATTACTACATTTATTACCACGTTTATTACCCATTTCTTACTCTCATGCCGGAGCTTGGTCCTGGGGCATCACCCAGGACGAGGCTAAAGCGTGTCGTCTATTGTGCAGGAAGGAACCAGCTTTTTCCTTCGGATTAGTTGATTGGAGCTTAACTTCCAGGTCAAGCCGAACCACCGGAATTTGCTTCAACAATGGTCATATTATTGTTTAGCCTAAGTTGCAGCTCATTTATTAATCGAGCTCGAGCCCAAATATTACATACAAATCTCGTTTGGGCTCGCGAGCCTAAACGACACCAGGATATTTCAAGTATTAAATATATATAGAACGCTATACATTAGTATTATATACGAGCTTATTAATGAGCTCAATAACAAACTTATTAACGAGCTCGAAATAGATATATTACGAGCCGAGCTTGAGCCAAAGTTTAATTTTTCATTGCCAAATCGTATAAACAAGCTAAGCCCGAGCCTGTATGATATACCACGAGCCGAGCTCGAATTTAAAAAGTAAGGTTTGAACCGAGCCGAGCTCTGGGAGGCTGGGGCTCAACTCGGCTCATTTCCACCACTCTAGCAATATGAGTAAATAACAAGGGCCAAAAGAGTATACAATGACAAGTCAAAGTCCGATCATCTTCTTTAAAAAGTCGGTCTTCCCGAACCCTCTTCTCATCCTATATATCATACAAAACCCATCACCTCAAATAATCATTCATTTCAGTAAAAAAAAAAATACATTTATTTTGATTTGGCGGGAAAAATGTCGGGCAAAGGAGCAAAAGGGCTGATAATGGGGAAAACCCCTGCTGGTGGTGGATCTAAAGATAAGAAGAGGTCCGTCACGCGCTCCTCACGCGCCGGCCTTCAGGTAGTTATTGTATTTCTTTATTAATGTATTTTTGTGTCTGTATTTGAAATGATGAATCTTTGTGAAAAATGGTATCTATTCAATTATATGACCAAAAAACAAGTGGTTGAATAAGAACAAGTTAGATAAATAGTACTAGTAGTATTTAATAACAAGTTACAAACTTATATTAGTCTCATGGTTTTGTGATATCATTTGTTTAAATTTTGTTAGATTATGGTAGAGACAGTGGAGTGCTCTGTTTTTTTAAAGTTAATAGTTGACTAGTTTGACCAAACATGGTTTAGATGGTATAGTTTCGCGGCAATGTCAAAGGATGGACGGGTTAATATGGTTTTGTTATTGCTTTAGAGGGTGTTTAGGAACTGCGTTTGCAAAACACAAATAATCAAAAAAAAGTGTTTGGTAAACCCATTTGAAAAAAATTAGCATATGTGTTACAGTATGAAAAACGCAATCCCAAACACCTCCTTAGCAGCTTACTATATGTGGACGCCAAATACAGTAATCCCTGCTGCAAACTGCACGAACCCTTAGATGTTGCAAAGGGTAAAAAGGCGCTCTTTGTTTAGTGAACAAAAGTGTAAGGGTATAAAATGTTACTTTTACTTGCATTTTACTCTTTGCTGCACGTAATATGCGTGTGTTATGCCCACATGTTCAAGACTATTACTTGTATTTGATTCTGCGTTTTGGCCCGTCAACTTGTATTTGAAGTTGTCAACACTCCACAGTTTTTTTTTGTGTATAGAATGTTAGTGTAATTGTATTGTTTCTGTAATAAAATCAGCACATTAATTATTATTGATGCACTTTGATATATTCTTTGCGGTATAAACCGGCCTGACTTGTTTTGACTCATTACTTGACCCTCTTGCCAGTCTCGAACTAATATCAATCCGTGTTTAATTGCAGTTTCCTGTGGGTCGAGTTCATCGTCTTTTGAAGACAAGGGCTTCGGCTAGTGGAAGAGTTGGAGCAACTGCTGCAGTGTACACAGCAGCTATACTAGAGTACCTGACAGCCGAAGTGTTGGAATTGGCTGGCAATGCAAGTAAAGATTTGAAGGTGAAGCGTATAACGCCGCGTCATCTGCAGCTTGCTATCAGAGGAGATGAAGAACTCGACACTCTTATTAAAGGAACTATTGCTGGTGGTGGTGTTATCCCTCATATTCACAAGTCACTCATCAACAAGTCTGGTGAGAAGTAGAGTTGCGATTATATGCTAAGGGTTATATGCATTTCTTAAAACCCGTGAATGTATCACAAGCACTGATGTGGTTTTTTGCGATTTGATATGTATTCTCTAAACAGCAAATCAGCAAAAGCTTTGAAAGTTATGATTTATATTTGGTTATCTTTGTTGTGTGTTGCCATGTTGATTTGTTGTTATTTTCTGTCGTGATCATCTTTAGAGATGCAAAAAGCTGAGTTTGAAATATTTTCATTCTTAAAATACTGAAAATGATCGTAATCTGCTAAATGGTCAAACGGACTATTGCAACGTCAAGCGATGAAACACACTGAGACACCATCTTTAATCATCTGTTTCATTACAGCTAACGCTAATAAATAATCAATAGCACATTTTTCATTCTCAAAAACAAACAACCAACGTAATGTTTAGAACACTAACGATAAACTGGCTTAAACCATATATAGAACTTAATAATCTAAAAGTATGCACAAAAGTTGTCTCCTCTCCAAATCGGTACTAAAAAGGGCTAAATCGTTAGATTAACCTGCCCTAACGCCTCCAAAACTTACGAATCAGGGCGTGAGACCGAACTAGCTTACAATAATTAACATCAGACAGAACCTCTTGAGGTGATTGTTTTTGAGTTGAACATCATAATACAACCCCTAGAAACTAACCTATAAAATCTCGTAAATATAACTATTTATCTGCCTTGCTTGAGAGTTTACTGATAAAGGGTAGAATTGCTGCAAGCAGCACCTTGGGGCACTCTTCGTGAGGCAGATGACCACAACCCGATATTGCAACTAGTCTCTGCATAAATATACATGTTCGGGTCAGAAGTGGCGTAATTATTTTAAAGTACTTCCTCCGTCCCAAAGTTATAAAAAAGAAACAGATGGATCATATGCTCACAGAATTTACAAATTTGGATGCCATGGTTTGAACAGATTTTAGAGGGACGAGGGCATCTTCAGCTCCTGCAATGACCATAACGGGGATGTCTTCCACTGCTTTCACCAATACTGATGCATTCTGCTCTGAAAGAACGGTATCAGACGATAATTTACCAATCTCATATAATGCTTCATCCCATCCTTCTACGCATAGTGGGGCCTGCATTATGCAAAAACAGTAATGAGAATTAATAACTTCTAATCGGATGTCCATAAAAATGGGCGAGTTGGATAAATGGTCAAAGTATATTTCTTTGTACGGGTTGAAACGGGTCAGATTGACTAGTAACACTTTTTGTTACAAAAATTTTGAGTTTCATATATCAGTACATGTGTACAGGATATAGAAGGTTTCATTCTTATAATGCAGTTTGGGCGACTTTCAACCCATTTGACCAATTCCCTTGAGCTATTTTTTTTATTCGACCCATTAGAGATCAAGCATGTGTGTATACCTTGTAGAGGCTTAACACGTCTGTGGTTAGCTTTGTAGCATCATACCATGCCTTACGGTTTACTACTTGACAGATTTCCGTCCGGAGTAAAGAATGAACCAAGTTCTTCTTCCCTAAGGATGTACGCATGAGTATTCTAGCCAATCCAGGAACCACTTCTCTTGACAAGCTCACCGTGAGCAATACTACACCTTTAATTTCAACCTGAAAAAGTAAATCTTTTATGAGTAAAACATATCTTATAACTTGATTATTGTACATTAAGAGCCATATAATTGCATTTATTTCACATGATCCAAGTGATCATGTGCATTGGCAATTAGAATCACATATTTAACTCTAACAGCAAATAGAGTTTGGAGTGTACTTAGCTATTTAAAGTTCAAATAGTTATATTAATGTTTAAGCGTTTGACGAATTGTGATTATTTATGGTACTAATAGATAAAGTAACCAAAAATGATGTTATTGGGGATGAAAAAAAAAATACTTCTCGTTAATGAATATAAATCCCTTAAATTAGCTAGAGAAAGTGTTAAGTAGGTGAGTTATTTTACACATTGGATATCCAGATTTTGGCATTGCAGCGAAACTGACTATTCAGAGACAAACGCAAATTAGTCAAATAATTCGTAAATGCAATTCAACTTTAGAAATTATGTTAGCTTACATCAACAGAGTTGGCTGATGACCGGAGTCTTTGAGCGGCTTTCAATGCAAGAAGACCTCCATCATCATGACCAACAAGCACGACAGAAGAAAGTCCCATTTCTTTACAGAAAGAAATCAGCATGTCAACCTGGACATCCGTGTCGATACAATGTTTCAGATACAAGTGTTATTAGTGATACAAAAAGCACTATAGTTGAAATAAGGATGACTTTTGCATGGTGTTGATGCCTAATGGGACAATTAGATACCAGTTACCGTCAAGGTTTTGTCAAGGCTGACAATGTACTAAATAACAATCTTTGAAGGATCATGGGTTTTCACAATGGCAAAAAAGTGTTAATTACTCAATAATTTGACCAAAGTCGGTTACCATATATGCAACTCTGAATTTTCCGTTTCAAATGCACAGACATTTGAAATTTTATTCTCCATAATAATGCTGGCAGATTACAATGAATAAAAACTGTAATAAATTATAAAGTTAAAGCAAAAATAAGACATACTACGTATTAGCTTATAACATGCATAAAATGTGAAAATACCTGTGTATCCATCATGTAAGGATTCGGCAGTTTAGTCGCCTCCCATTCCTCTCGCCTTGGTCTCGAAGTCAACCCCCAACCAGGACGATCAAAAGAAGCAACTATGCAATTAACCTGTCGAGAGAGCACTGCCATTATATGCCGCCACGAGAAGACTCCCCCTCCGAAACCATGTACTAAGACAACCCCAAATTGCCGGTTTACTTCAAAACCTTTTTGGGATGAACGAGAAACCGACTTACTCGTGAAATACTCGTTACTTTCTTCATCTTGGCTAAAGAAGGGCATTTCGTCAGAGAATATAGGGGAAGTGGTGCCATCCAATAGAGGAGCATAGAGCGAAGAATCTTGAATTTGAATGCTAAAGCTCCTACGAAGATGATGTGGCGTTTTTGGACTAGAAGTTGAGGATGGATTCTCGAGCAGAGTTGTAGAGGATAACGTACGAGAAGGTGGACTTGGTACGTTCAGTTTGTAGTGAATGGTGAGACCATGCCAAACCATGAATAAACTGTCAGCATCAGCTAATAACCTAATGGGAAGTTCTCCGTGATTGAGACCTACCCGTTGAGGTTTTTTTCTAAACGCATTATCACTTTTCTGTGCCATGTCAGCAGGAATTGAAGATCGTCGGAGTTTAGCGAAGCCAATTGAAAATAAAAATTGGCTCAAAAACACCTGGAGTAGTAAAAATTACATTTAGTAGAAGAAAAAAAGAAGTTACAATTGCATTTAACGCACAAGATCTATTGTTATATCATTAAACATACCGAGTCTGGATCAATTCGGTTAAACATAAGCTTCCTCCGTGCTCTACAACTTGTTCGATAAGCAATCACGATATGCCCAAGAGCAAACACCACGGACGATAGAAACAATACATTCATCCCCCATGACCTCTTCAGTTGAAGCCTTTGCTTTGAAAGAGAAGATGAAGCTTCGGCCTCAAGCTCGGAATTTACAGTAAAAACACACGCTTTAACTGATAACACAAGAATCGAAAAAATGGAGCATAATGTCACTGTTCCAAGATATTGCCCGTGTGAGAGTACAGGGCTATCGTACATCATATAAACACCTGCAATCACAAAAGCAAATCTTAATATGATTCTCGACATATGTCTCAAAAGCCACTTTTAATCAATAAAAATAATAACGCTAAAGTCCTTCCTACTAAATCCAGCTACCGTGACCTTAAGCTTCAAATTCTCACAGAAAGCACATTAATTTACGCACATTAAATATAAGCAAACTTTAAGCTTTCTATCCAACACGCTTGGTCTATAAAAAGGAGCTTCTAGCACATAGTCAGATTCAAACACGAGCTTATAGAACACAATTTACGTTCCGACTAGCCTAACCTTAAACCTAAAGTCGTCACAAATAGTAGCAAAAACGCATAAATTAACGTGCATTATTGTTACATTCACACAAACCATACGAAAACACAATGCGGGTACATTCACAATATAAAAAGTTAATAAAAAAAAGGCGTACACGTAATAACGAAAGACCTAAGAGCGGAAACAACGGGAACATCAACCAACGAGCTTCTAAACTCATACCGGTCCCAATGCTCCCTAAACCCAAAACACCCAACACACGTAAAACTCGACAACAAAACACACGGCACCAATACATCACCAACAGACACCAGCACAGGAAGCCACAATATCAGCAAACTGGCAACCATCACAATTAAGAAATGCAATGTACGTATGAACCTACGTATCTTTTCGAATTTTTTTACCGCCATTTTTGGTTATAGGTCACGGCAGAAGATGTGGCATGGTGGAGGGGGTTCAGGGGTAGGTTGGGAGCGGTTTGGTGGTGGTGCCGGAGAGTTTAGGGCGGGGATGATGGTTTTGCCATTGTTAGGGTTAGGGTTAGGGTTTGAAGGTGAAATGAGGAAGATGATGATGGAAAAGGGGGAGACGATGGTGGAAAAGTTTGGTATTTTTTGAGGGAGGAGAGCTCTTTTTTGGTGTAATTTTTTTTTTTTTTTTTTTTCTTTTATTATTTTTTTTTTAACTTTTTAATAATTCTAAAAACTAACAGCTACTCCTTTCGTCTTAAATTTATAGTCTACGTATTTTTTTTGAGATATCACAATTTAATTGTCTATTACTAAAAATAGATAGAAAAGCTTGATTAAGTTTACTATATTGCCTTTAATTGAAATTAATATTACATCTTTAAATAAAACATTAATTAATTAGTTAAAGGTAAAATTGTTATTTTGTAAAAAGTAAGAAAAAAACCAGTAATAATTATAATTTTTTTAAACTGTGTGTTTTTTGTCGGTCATTATTTGAAAACGAAAGGAGTACTAAATATGAATATCCGCAAGTACTGAAGCAGTTGCAATATATATTGGTCAAGTTACTGAAAACGTTGTTATCATCACGAAAATGCTTTACTTTGTTCGTTGTGTTTGGCGGTGAGCTCATGTACAAAAAAATAAAAAACTATGGTCATTTTAATGTAAGTTGTTTTCTAATGAAGATACCGAGAAAATAAATGTGTGAATCGTGGCACCAAAAGACGCAAATAGTGACACATTTCATTGTGTATGTATAAAAAATTACTCCCTCCGTCCCACATTAAGTGTCCACTATGACTTTTTTAAGTTTTTTATCTTCAACTTTGAATTTAAATATTTTTGTTCGTGTTATATAATATTTAATGCAAGATATATAGACGGATTAAGTTTTTAAATGTATTTTCATTTGTATAATTTTCATTAAGTTTTATATAACACAAACAAATATATTTAAGGTCAAAGTTAAAGAAAAAAGACTTTGAAAAGTAATACTGGACACTTAATGTGGGACGGAGATAGTAAAAAGATGAACAAGGTTTTTTTTTTTTTTTTTTTTTTTTCTTCTTTTTACTCATCATTTCTTTTAGAGTTAATTGCATACATCATCCTTTAACTTTGACGAAAATGCATGTTTCATCCCAACCTTTTCAAAACTTACCGTCTTTGTGGGAAACCTTTGAGGCATATTTCGTCTCTGCTTCATAGTTAAATGACTAAAATACTTTATGTCTTTCTTCCTTTTAATTTATACCCCCTCCATTCCAAAAAGAGTGTCCACAAAAAATAAACAACTTATGATATGTATAATTAATGATAGTTTTTTATTGATAAAAAGTCGTTTTTACCCTCTTAGTTAATATAGAAATTAGAAATGAAGTAATTACCAGTTATAATTAATGTTCATATATAAAAACTTAACACTTATTTTGGGACAAACATAAATAATAAGGTAGACACTTTTTTTGAGACGAAGAGAGTAACATTCAACATCATCTCCATTGACTATGACATTAAACTTAAATTACCCTAAGGTCCATACTCGCCACCCCGCTACTGGATCTAATTTTTTTTTTTTTTTTTTTTTGTAAAAGGTCAATGACCCGGTAAATATATTACTCCAAAAAACGTTTAAGTACAAAGGATATGGGTGAATCCCATATCTCAGCCCGTTACATAGGCGAAAAGCTTACATAACAAGATACTTCATATTTTCTAAAAAAGAAAATAAACCACTACTCAAAATATAACATCAGACTCCTATGAAGATAACCTTTACTTCCTACCAAGGCCTTGGAGCTTGATACCATATGTGTCGTAATAGGCATCCAAATTACCTGGAAGATCGTAACCATAGTCATCAAAGACATCTTCTCGATCATGACCACCACTAAATAAGTTACTCGACTCATCAAAGGTGTTTACAACCTCCTCATCATCACTGTCGGAGACAACAATCTCTCCCACCTTAGAGAATGGCTTAACCCTCTTAATAGATGAAGTAGACGGAAGATCCTTTTTACCTGAATAATCAACCTTTTTAATAGGATTACCAGCATCATCAACAAGAGTAGATTTCCCATCCATAAGAAGCTTTTCAATCTCCCCAATTTTCACAGCAATAGGGGTATGGCCAACCTCGTTAGCTTCCATTGAATCTCTCACAAGCGGTTCTTGTGATACATTCCCGGTCTTAACAGCCCCAACCTCTTTAGCTTCCATTGAATAACCAGAATCCACTATAACAGTAGGAGTACCACATTCATCAGTATCGATCACATTAAGTGCATCAAACGGGTTAGATGTAGCAATCGTCGTCCCATTCATACTAGCCACTTCAGTGGCTTTCATCTTAGAATTATCCACCTGTTTGGGATTAGGGGCGCTTTAGGTTGATACCGAAACTTAGGCCCCACACCAGATTTATTAAAACCTCCCTTACCAGGAACACTTGTACCACCATTCCTACCCTTATTCTTGTTACTTATAGTTTGGAAACCATCAGTAACACTCTGTTTATGCTGAGTAGACGGTGGAACAGATTTAGGACAGTCAAGCAATGTATGACCAAACCGTTTACACGTATCACATCTTGGCGGTTTCCATTCATATTAAACCCGGATCTTTTCAATAGTAGAACCCGGATCTCAACAGTGAGGCTTTCCCGAAGATCCTTATCCGCACAAACCTCAATCAAGCACCTAGCAAAACTACTACGGCCCCAGGAATCCAAGCACATTTGACTAGTGTAAAAATCTAGCATTTTCGGAGTATCAATCAATGTAGCAAGGAGACTGAGACCATCATTAGAAAACATAGCAAGAGGAACATCATGAAATTTAACCCACACCGGAATGTTAGTCAAATCCTCTTTAAGCAGATTAGTATTCAACGACCAAGTTTTAAGAATAATTGGCACATTCCTAATCATCCACGGTCCGTTTTCAAGAACATCATCAACATCTTTATGCGTGAAAAACTTAAAGAAAAAGAAACCCTTAGCATTCAGCATAACCTTTTGAATACCATACTTGGCCCAAGTATTACGAACATAATAATCAACGACCGGAAAAGCAATACGTTTACCAAGAAAATAACCATAAAGGGTATTCTCAAATTTAGAGTTTACCTTCTCCACTACATTCAGAGGAACGGAGAGATCCACCTCAGTAGACTTGTTACTACATTCCAACCTACGAAAATTAGGCTTGTGCATCATAGAATCCTTGGACATAGCACCCGCATATGAAACCGGCTTCGCAAATTGAACCTTGGGAGACGAATTATTAGCACCACGCATAGCCTCTTCAAAATTCTTGCATGCCGCCAAAACAACCGGATAACGACTTGGCTCAGCTTCATTCCCACTGTTACCAGGATATTCATCAGAACTTGTTCCAAAATTTTGTGATTGGCAAGCAACATTAAAGCTCGAAACAAACACCGCATCCCTACCACTCTCACCACTCGGGTTAGAATAAGTGTTATATGGATCCGTCTCCACATAATGATCAGTTGAAGACTCATTCGAGTGAGTACCAGGTACATCGACAGCAATAGAAACACCCTCCATGAACAAAAAAAACTAACCCTAATACAAAACTAGAAAAAACCAAAACCACGTACTCCCAACGTTTGTAGTTAAACCCTAGTCATAAACTAGGGTTTATAAGCATGAAGAACATACGACTATCCCATGAAAACAATCAGAAAGTTGCGATAACACTAAACCCTAAAAAAACGACTTATAAAACCCTATATGCAAACCTTGTCGCACCAATCTGAGATAGTTAGAACAACCCACGAATGATTTGTAACACTATAACAGATTAATGTTAAAGAGATGAGAATAGGGAGTAGTTAAGGATCGGAATTTTTAGGTTTAGTGGAGTCGGAAGTCGCCAGAGGAAAACCCCTACACATATGTAGTTAATGAAATACTTGTTTTGGGATCTAAATTACCGTCCAAGATCCGGCAAAACACCACCACTACTAGATCTATATTCGACCAACACAAACAAGGTCCATATCCCGCCACCCTCGCCTGCTACTACTTCCATCACATCCGTTGTGTCGCTCGCTAATCACCACCATTGTAACACCCTAGGCAAATCCCACATCGGTTGTGGCCTGGAGAGATGTTGGGTTCATAAGATAACATTCGTCTTACAATGACACAACGCGTTTTGTTTGCGAGTGGAGTTTTTAGGAACTAGTAGTTAAGTGTGCCGTGAAAGTAGTAGAAAGTAGTATTGGTATGAGTGACTTGTCGGGAAGTCTTCATATGAGGTCCACAAGAGCAAAGCCGTGAGTCTACAAGCAAATCGGACAATATTGTAATCTGAGTAGGCGGGATGTTACAACCATCTTGTGTTTATTGCTGAAGGCGTTGTTGTTAATGATTTTTGTTGAATGTGTATTTTTGTTATGATGTCCATCCTCCTTCCACAAATGCACAAAAGAACACACACCACATACTACAAACAACCAACAACAACACAACCCCAAGAACAACACCTACAATTTTGGCATTTACCCTAATTTTCGAATAAACCCAAACTTCATAGGAACCTTCATTTTCGAAATCCTTATTTCCCTTGATGACAAAAATCTTCAACACCGACTATGTTTTTGGTGTAGCTGCATGTAAACTAGTACGAAGCATCCGATTAAAATGCTTTGGGAGATTGGCAGCTGGCTTTGATTGTTTTGTTACCGATACGCTAATTGGACTTAATAGATATCTTCACATGAGATTCTTTAGTGGATTTAGTGTTGATACAAATGTGGTCTTTACTTTCCATTTTCAATTTGAGTATATGTATTTGACGAGAGATGACATGCGATTAAAACTTGTTTGCGCTTCTAGAAACTGTATGAGAAAGCAAGTCAAGTTGCAGTGATGCAGTATGCATCATTAGAACAATTGCATCAATTTGTGGTGAATGATGAAGCTATATGATAAGAAATGTGAAGGTCATAGAAGAGTAGGAATCAAACAAGGTTTACTTAGCGGTGCTACTTATGGGTCGTCCTTACTTATGTTGTTCTTAGTATACGCGACAAGCTTCTATATTGGAGCTTGTTTTGTTGCAACAAGAAACACTACATTCCCCAAAGTCTTCCATGTAGGTAGTAGGCTCAACATACTTATGTGTTACATGGTTTAAACAAATTAAAGCGTTTAAATGAGAATTTGTAGGTAAGGAATTTTGGGAAAAAGGAATATTGGTTATTGGTTTAGAAATTTTTGCAAGTTGTGGTTGTTAGTTTATATAGACGAGTACCCGCGCCTAGCGGCAGCGGTGTCTAGTTTCGACAAAATTTTAGCGGCGATTATGTTTCTTTCATGAATCAGTATTTTAAGCGTTAAGGAATCCATTTTGAATGATTATATTGTTTTTCCGATAGTGTTGTTTTGTATTTGAGATTGTCTTTTTTTATGGCATTTTTGTACGTTGCATTAATCAATTAATATTAAAATAATAATAACGGCATTTTTTGTTGGAAGGAGCAATTAACACCATTTTTTGTGTCCCTAGATAGTACATAAATAGTTAGTGCACATAAACAAAAAAAATGGGAATACAAACATTTATCTTTCGTCTTTATGTCTCAACCTTTCACTTTTATATCGTATAATTTTAGAGATTAGCATTCATGTGAATATGGTATGTTGGAGTCAATTTTGCACGAATGCATTAATCTCTCCGAGATTAGCAATAGTTTCCTTTAAACGCCATGGTTGAATATAGCTTTTAAAGTTTACATTTAAACGCCTAGGCATGGTTGAATACAGGTTTTAAAGTTTTCATTTAAACGCATAGCCAATTAAACACCATAGTTTCCTTTTTCACCACAACAGTTGACCGAATTCAGTATTAAAGTGTTGACCGAAATTTAGTTTTCCACTTTCAAGGAAGACAATTTTTTTATTTATAGTTAGTAGAGAAGAGATATAATAGAGCTTAAATGGTCTACTGCAAAGTTGACTAAAATTCAAGAAATTTGAATTTTGAATTCTTATTCTAGCATGATAGTTTTGGGTTCTTACATTTTTAAATGTACGGTGTTTTCCATATCATCACAACCAAGAAAACCACTTTGAAACATCAACCAAAAATTAATAAACAAAACAACGTAAAACAAAACCATGAACTGAACTGATTCTACAGTATATCCTATTAAAATTCCGCATATCTACCGCAACGAAACCACCAAAGACTTACAAAACAACAATATAACAAACTCAAAATGCCTAAGTTTACATACACTTACAAACTACTAACAAACATACAAATTACTAACAAAGATATAACTACACATAAGAATTTACTAACTACTTTAAAAAGAAACTACACATTTACTGGCAACAAAAGCAAGTTCGATTGCGGCGGCGACACACATTCAGGTAGCAGCAGCGACAACGGTGGACTCCGGCGACAATAACAAATCTATAAAAAAAAATGTCAAAAATGTTATATACACTCAAAGCTGAAAAATAAGACATATATAGATAGATCTAAAAGTAACTACAAAACTTGATATAAATCTATCAAATACTAAAAACAATTGAATAACACTATTAACATAATCAAGTGTATACATATATTAACAACAATTAAAATAAGGCATACTATAAAGTGCGACAACAGCTTTTTCCGACAACACAAGCCATGCAGCCGCGACAGTAGATTTTTCTGGCGAGACAACGGTGAGCGCATGTTCTATTTTCGGCAAAGCAGTGGTGGCGGAACCAATTTTCGGCGAGTCTGCGACGGCGGCTGCAAAAAAGCTATAAAAAACTCAGATCTACAAATAAAATCTATAGATCTACAAAAAAAATTATAAAAAACTTGATTTATTAATAAAACTAAAAAAAAAAATACCTCAAAACATGATGGTCGTGAGTTGCGGTGGTTATGGGTTTCGGTGGTGGTTTGGTTTAGTTGGTGGAGTCGTCCAGTGGCGGTGACGACCGGTGGAGGTGACATCTGGTGGTAAGGGTTCGGTGGTGGGAGTTGTGGTGGTGGGTATGGTGGTATTACTTTTTGTGTGTGTATTTTTAGTGTGAGATGAAATGTTGTGTTTGTGTGGGAGAGAGATAAGTTTTTCAAAGTTACTAAAGATAATTTAACATTGACTTTCAACTTTCAACTTTCAATTTCCACTTTCACCTTTGACTATTTTTCTATTTTATGTAGTTAAGATGTGTTGAGTATTGTATATAGATTTGTGATAAGTCGAGGTTTGGGAGTATAATTATTATGTTTGAAGTCAGAATCTTTAAAATAAATATCTTGAGATTGTTATTATGTTTTGTAAATGATTCGGAAAATGTACCCATTGAATCTATCGGGGTTTAGTCATTTAACTTCGAGACAAGGACGGAATATGCTAAAAAAAATTCACATGGACGATATCTGCAGTTTTGAAAAGGTTGAGATGAAACATGCACTTTTGTCAAAGTTTAAGGACAATTTATGCAATTAACTATTTCTTTTATAATGCATTAATTTGTACAAGCTATAAAGCAAGCATGTAAATATCACTACCTCTCAGCAGTAATACATTCACACATTTGGTAGCATTAGCTTGTCATCAATAATTGCAAAGATGTGGACTCTACTTTAATCAAGGTGTGTTTTCTACCAATCATACATCTTTTACATCATTTTATTTCAGAGAAATACATGTAGATATTCTTGAAAGATATACTCCGTATGTAGTGTGTACTAATTAGGGGTGTGCAAGAAACCGAACCTAAACCGAAAAAAACCGAAGAACCGAAACCAAAAAAACCGAAACCAATTGAAAAACCGAAGGTTCGGTTTTTATATTTTGAAAAAACCGAAGTTTTTGGTTCGGTTTGGTTTTAGCTTTAAAAACCGACCAATAGAAACCGAACCGACATTTAAAGTCAAAATAATATATCTTGCCTTGTTGTTCACAAATAATATAAGTACTTTATCTTGATATATTTCTTTTACATTACCGGTGTCAATGATGCATTTCAAATGTGTGATAACTCTGCTAATATTTTATTTCATAACAATATACATAACACAAATGTGCTTTAAGGTAAAAAAAAAATGTGTACACAAATGTCACAAGAACACATTAAGTTTGAATATTAATGGTTGTTCCTATTGAAGATGGTGCAATTACATCAAAAGATTGAAGAACTTGTTCCAACATCATTCTTTTTTCGTTTACACACCCTTCAATTGTTTCAGTGTATATTTCAAGCTCTAACAAATCTTTGGAACTTGGAGGCAACTTTGAAAATGTTGGCACTTGATTTAAGACGGTTCTTTACCCGTTTTAGTACCGTTGTACCAGTACCGGTTTAAGATATGGTTCTATCTTATGATATATGTCAAATCTACTTTGAAAAAGCAAAGTTTGATAAATCGTATAGAAACCGAAAAAACCGAAAACCGAAAAACCAAACCGACACAAAACCGAAACCGAATGGTTTCTAAAAATCAAAAACCGAAATTTTTCGATTTGGTTTCGGTTTTATACAAAAACCGAGCCAAACCGAACCATGCTCACCCCTAGTACTAATACAAACTTGGTCAGCTCTAGATGATTGATCGATGGTTATCCTTGGTGTATATATATATATATATATATATATATATATATATATATATATATATGAACTAGGTTGCCAATCATTTGAGTTCTCTCTTGATAAAGGATAATTTAGATTTTAAATTGCTATTTCTATTTCTTTCTTTTTTGTCTTCCTGGAGAAAGAATAGCCCCGCTCTCTAGCCGACTGATCCCGTTGATCAAACTGCATTCAAGCTTGATAGGGGTTGAGTTTGGGTTTATGGCTAGACGAGTCTTCCAAAGTCATTATTGTTCAATATTTATACGGAGTACATCTTAACTGATTGTATATTAGAGCGTACAAATAAAAATTAAAGTGTGAAAATCATGTCACTTTTTAAAACCAATCAAAGATATGATTTAGGATCAAAGATATGAGTAAGGATCAAATAAGAAATAAAAGTAAAATGAGAAGGATGAGAAATAACCACAGCCGCACATTTCAGATGCATCTACAAAAATAGATGCATCTCCCATGAAATTCTCCTTGTACATTTGAAATGTGTGGCTGAAAACATTTCTCATTTTTCTTATTTTTATTTTTCTTCTTACTGGATCCATTCCCTCAAAGATATAACTAAACATATTTCTATTTCAAACTATAAACTTTTGAGAATGTGCAAGTGTGATCAAATTTGGTATCATGTCACATCTATCTAATCAATCTTCTTCCCATTAATTGTAAGTAATTGTGGAAAGACTTAAGATGCACGATTTACTTGGTGTCATAGTTGTAGTAGGACACGTCTTCTATAGTTCTATTCATTAGGTGTGAAGTTCATGTTGTTTCACCTAGGGATGAGCACGGTACCGGTCCCGTACCGATCCCGTATCGAATAGTGGTACCAATTTTTTCCCGAGCATAAATTAGTGGTACCGGTATCGTACCGAACGGGATTCGGATATCGGTATCGGTATCGGTACCGGTACCGGTACCGGAAAATCGGGTTTCTCCCGCTTTTTACGGGAATTTCCCGATTTGGTACCGGTCCCGTACCGAATTAGTGGTCCCGATTTTTTTTTCACCTTATTTCGTAGTCCCGGTACCGTACCGTATTTCAAGAATCGGTACCGTTTCGGTACGGTTCCGGTTCGGTTTCGGGATTCGGTTCGAAATGCTCATCCCTAGTTTCACCAGTCTTTATTTAAGGATTTTAAATGTTGGTAATTTGCTTAAATCACAAGTTTGGTTGAGTGTTTCTTTCATCAAGCATTTAGGTATCCATGATCCCTTTTGCATCAATCATGTCTCTGTGAGATTTTAGTACCATATTAAAGTCCTTGCTGTCATTCTTTTCATCTATAAAATAAAGTAAAAGCACCTAGAGTTTTGGTCTGGGTGTATAATAGGTGCTGTCACCCAAAGCTTTTATTTAAATAAGGCCATATTTTTATTAGTTATATATATATATATATATATATATATATATATATATATATATATATATATATATATATATAATATTAAACATATATGAGTCATATATATAATTGAAGTTTATGTGCAATTTCTTTTTAGTTTACAAGTGTAATAGGGTCTCTTTGTTGCTATTACCTAGGGCCCCCGACCCTGTTTGAGAGCACGACCAAAAGTTGAATTTCATAAAGGAAAAAAAAACAAGTGTTTGTAGTTATAATCAATGTTTTAAAACCCGGGTTGACCCGGCCGGTTTAACCGGTTGAACCGGGAACCGGTTCGGAGACCGGGCCGGATAGGACCGGGTTTTTGTATGGTTGAGAACCGGATTGAACCGCCGGTTTTTCGTTGACCCGGGTTGACCCGATTTGATAAACCCGGCCGGGTCATGACTTTTTATCAATTTTTTTTTTTTTTTTTTTTTCCAAAAAAAATAACAAAATGATTTTTTTTCCCATTAACTTTTCTAAGTTTAATTGAAAGGTTAAAATGATGATAACTAATGTTTGTTAAAATTTTGTAAAATAGTAAATTATAGTTATACATAATCTTAGAATCACCAATTAATATAGTTTTACTATAAGCCATTTTATAATTTAGAATCACCTTGAAAATTTTGGCTATATTTTTATAGATGTAGACTTAAAAAGCAAAACTTTTTGATATAGTCTCAATCTTCTTCATGGGTTTAATCGAATGTATGAATAAAAACGGATAAATTATTAGATTATGCAATATTACTTATTAAATATAGGAAAAAGTATATATATGTATAGAACCGGTTCGACCCGGCGGTTCAACCGGTTGAACCGGTGACCCGATGAACCGGCGACTTAACCGGGTCGATAAAAAAACCGGTTTTTAAAACATTGGTTATAATCTTAACTTTTTATCTGCATGTGTACGATGCAGCTTGGTTGTAACTGGGTTGGTTCTCGTTTATGAATACACATAGTTACGATTTCATTCAGCTGCACTTGAAATGAAACCAACACGCCTATACAAAATGAAAGATCTCATTTCAGCTCGCAAAAGTAGATCAATCATGTTTATTAACTGAACCACATAATCGATCTTATTGTTTGCGCGATTCTCTTTAATTTCCTTTTAGATTTTATTTCTTTTGCCTATGACTTCTTCAAGCAGTTTCTAGCAATTATGTCTTGTTTTCAACCTTTGTTATCTCATTGTTCACATCAGTTAACTTTGTTGTGACTTGGGGGTAGGTGAGATGAAGACTACTTCAATATTCTCCAACTTACCATAAACTCATGAAACTTTTGTCATCTAAATCAATACCTCCCACTATGTCAAAACAACTACTTTTGACCCCACTTAAATCATTCTTCAAAACAACCCATTCATCCACGACTCCTCACCAACTATTGGTACCTTGTAGTAGGTCCACCAACCTCATTCAACAACCAATCCCACTATCTCCTGTTATATATACCGTCGCACATTTCAGATGCACCAACAACGTCAGTTCAAAACAGAAAAAGAAAAAGCTCCTACAACCAAAGTGCTCATCCACTATGCCTCCACCACCTCTACCACCAGCAACAACGTACTTTTGGGGAGAAACACCCGAGGAAGAGTTTTACAAATCACAAGGTGTCAAAAACTCGAAACTATACTACGAAACACCTAATGGAAAAATATTTACTCAGTCATGGACCCCGATAGCCGAAAATGCACCTGTTAAAGGTGTTGTATTTATGACACATGGATACGGGTCCGATACAAGCTGGTGTTTTCAGAAAATATGTATAGAGTACGCGAAATGGGGTTATGCGGTTTTCGCAGCTGATTTGTTAGGACATGGACGTTCAGATGGTCTGCATGGGTATCTAGGTGACATGGATAAAGTTGCTGCTACGTCATTGTCGTATTTTTTGAGTGTTCGAAAAAGTGAGACGTATTGTAAACTTCCTGCGTTTTTGTTTGGAGAGTCCATGGGTGGTTTGATCACTATGCTTATGTATTTTCAGTCTGAACCTGATACGTGGACTGGTTTGATCTTTTCGGCCCCGTTGTTTGTCATACCAGAAAATATGGTACCATCCAAGGTAATTCTAATTTACTTGAATACATGTTATGTTCCTATATAAATATATATTTGCACAATAGTAACTATAGAAATTTAGAGTTAACCACATCAATGGTCAGTATGGTGTGTCGGTTTTTACAGATTTAGTCACTGAATTTTTTTTTTTTACGGGATAGTCATTAAGGTTTTAAATGGTTACAGATCTAGTCCAATTTTGGCAAACGTTAGTGCCCATTTATGTAATTTTGGAAAATCCAAGTGACCATTTTATGCAATGAATTTGGACCGAATCCATAATCATTTGAAACCTCAGTGACTAGGCCCTGTGAAAAAAAAATTTAGTGACTAAATCTACAAAAACCGGCAAACCATAGTGACCTTTTATGTAATTAACTCAAATTTGAAGTTATGTATATATGAGGTATATTAGTTAGATCATTCAACTTCAATGTAAAAACACAAAAAACGGATGAGTAAAAGAACCAGATATTCTCGCGACTGTTGCTGACCCTTTTTATGGTCATTTCTAAATGTGTACATAGTGAGGTTTGAACGGAGTAGGTTAGGTGACTTATGTGTTGATTAACTATAATGCAATGAATTAGTGATATTGAAATTTTTAGAGTTTAAGTTGGTACACATTTGAAATTTTTAATGGAGGAAGTAGTTGAACACAACTTTTTTGATTATGTCTGCCACCCATTAAGGTTGACTATAATGCAATGAATTATTGATATCGATTAAATGTAACATGTTACTAGTAGTAGTTCTTTTAGCTTTATTTTCGGCTATTTACTAAGTTGTACTTGGTTATATAGCATTGCTTTCGCCTAGCGGTATGCAGGTGTAGTGTTTCCTGGTCTCTTGGTTGTGGGTTTGAGTCTCGGTTGAGACAAAGGTGTAAATTAGGAATTAGGTGCGTGTGTGTTTTTGTTGGTTTAAGCCCAAATCACCCTCTTAATGATAGGTTAGATGTTTAAGTCTCGTCAGAGACGGTGTTTGCGAACAGCTACCATATAAAAAGGTGGATCTAGAAGTTTTTTTCAGACTTAAATGGGTGTTGTTTGGCTAGCCAGTTTATGTTAGTGGCTTTTTGTTCGGCATTCTTTTGTTGTCGGATTAGTATCCCATGCTGTCATAAACATATACGCAAAGATGATGGTTAGACAGACTAGGTAACATTGTAACAAACCATAATGAGTCATTTTTATAGGGGTCAAACTCACGTTGGGTCATGATGAGTATGATTCGATATATTTTTGTACATATATTTAATCAAGGAAAAGGAGTAAGCTTTAGTTAGTGCTCCTATAAGCATAATATTTGTACAACGGGTTTTTTTTTAATCTAGTACTAACCCAAATTTATTTTTGGTTCATTGCAGCTACATCTGACAATGTACGGGTTACTATTCGGGTTTGCAGACACATGGGCAGCAATGCCAGACAACAAAATGGTGGGCAAAGCAATTAGAGATCCAGAAAAACTAAAAGTAATACTCGTGAATCCAAAACGATACGCTGGAAAACCAAGAGTAGGTACAATGAGAGAAGTGGTGAGAGTAACAAATTATATGCAAAACAACTTCCACAAAGTTAAAGCCCCTTTCTTGACATTACACGGGACATCAGATGGAGTCACTTGCCCTACAGGATCCCAGATGCTATACGAGAAGGCGTCAAGTGAGGATAAGTCACTCAAGTTGTACGAGGGTATGTACCATTCGTTGATACAAGGAGAACCCGATGATGCTGCTAATCTTGTGTTGGCTGATATGAAAGCGTGGATTGATGAAAGGGTCGAGAAATATGGTCCTAAAACTAATGGTTTGGCTAATTGAAAGTGAAATATTTATTGACGTGATATGTAACTAAAATGAGGTTCGACACGCCAAGTGTCAGATAATCTAATTGCATTGTTTCGGATTATTACATGAACAATGTATTTGATATGAAAACACCTTATGTTGTCTGTTTAAATTTACATCATGTACGTTCTTCGTGTGATTATCGTTTGGTATTATCCCTAAGTTGATACTTCATGAGAATCATATGGTTTCCATCGTTTATTAGTCTTAAAAATAGATGCGTTTCTATTCTTGACAGTCATCAACATTTATACGTTTAGTTGTGAGGATTCATTTCTCAGAGCGTTGCAGAAGGGTATATTCTCGTGTACTGTACAAGACCACAAATATAAATGTAAAAGAGTTGGTTTTTATTACATCGATAAATATTATGTCCGCGATGGCAAGGAGAACCCCAGCCGGCTTCTTCTCCAGCGGCAAACACCCGTTTTTTGGTTCCCAAAGGCAATGTTTTGGTTGCAAAAGAGAGAAAAACTGTTTCGGTTGCGTATTTGCGTGTTGAGGGTATCTCTATGATACAAAATAAGAAAACGTAAATGACAGAAGAGAGAAGATGCTGCAAACTCTTCTAAGAGTGAGCGGTGCAGTGTCCTATGGCATGTCATAGGGTTTTTTTTGTACTCATGGCACCGCCAAACTGCACCCCTCCCATATGTTTTTCGTCTTGCCATTCTTAAAAAAGAAAGAAAATAAATGTTATCCGTCCCATGCCATCCGCATCACATGGGTTTTCTTCTTTTTTTTCTTTTTGGTGAGGTGTTTTTTATGGTGTGTTATAGAAATTTTATTGAGATGGTGTTTATGTTATAGGGTAAATGCTGACGTGGCGGCACCTGTAAAATTTATAAATGATCACTACAGCCACCTCTCTAACAAGGCATATGAAACGGATAAAAGTGAAACTAAATTGAAATGGATTCCCTAACAACTCTAGCAAAAGGCTTACCACTAGCCTGTTCACAATTCAGATAATATCCATATGGTCCGAAAATTAAAACCGGACCTAATCGAAAAAAACCGAACTGAATTTGTAACCGAACTGATGTGGCAAAACCGAACCAAGCAGAATTAGATATTCGATTTTTGGTTAACCGACAACCAAATTCATATAAATAATTATATTTTGTATATGTTTATATACATAAAAAGACCGTTAAATTTTTTTTCCTAATATAAATTAAATAATTTTTAAGCTAGAAGTAGTTTTTTTTTTTTTTTTTTTTTTTTTTTTTTTTTTTTTTTTAATAAAATTCTATATAACTAAATTTTCAAATAATATAAATTATGTAATTCGGTTATTCGAGTCAAACCCTAAAAATGAACCGAACTGAAATTCGGTTTTCTGTTCGGTTAAGTACAATTTAAATTTGGTGCGGTTTTTTATTTTACCAAAAAAGAAATTAAAAAAGCAAACAACCAGATAACCGAACCGATGAACATCCCTCCTTACCTGAGCCTTTGTGATTGTATTCACTAATGTGATGAAAATGAAGTAAGGGTTGACCGCAATATTTTAAGGCACCTCCACTTTGGGCTCATATATTCAAAACGTTTGGTTTGTTGGTGTCCAATCCATCATCTATCATGAATTCATGATCATTATTACTTAAAGCCCATTCAAAATAAAGTATGTGAACAGTGACTTTTTTATTTTTTATTTTTATTTGAGTTAATTGCATTTTTAGTTCTTGTGATATAGTCAAATTGTAGACTTGGTCCCTAAAACTTTGAAAGTGCAATGGAAATCTCTATTTTAAAGTTTTTTTTTGCATTTTTGGTACTTATGGTATGGTCAAATTGCAAATTTGGTCCCTGTGGTATGGCCAAACTTCAAAATAAAGACATTCAATGCACTTTCAAAGTTTTATGGATCAAATCTGCATTTTAGCCATACTACATGGACCAAAAATGCAATTAACTATTTTTATTTTTTTAAAACCATGACAACTTTTTAGCCCACAGTCACACAAACTCAAATCGGGTAAAGTCTTACTCTTTTCAAGATGGTTGGCGTAGCCACTTAAAATTGTTTAATTCAAGTTTAGAAGATATAATAGAGATTAGTAGCTCTTTCTCTTCTTTTTTTATACATATTGCTGATATATACACATAAGAGTAGAAAAAATAAAAGATTAATTTGAATTCACGTGAGTTGTAACATATTGAAACTCTTTATCATATTTATGTTTTTCAGTTTATGGTCATGTTTGGCCTGCAGTTTCTTGGGACAAGAATTTATGCTTTGATGTCAAGTTAAACACTCTAAAATAACTACCCTCATTAAATGAAAAATGTTTTTTCTTTAATCCCATAGCATTGCATATTTGCATTCTCAAGTCCTAAGATCTATAATGCAAAACTTTTTTTAAAGCTTTTCACAATTTTGCAAAGTCTTTGAAAAAGACCTTTTTGCAATGCTTATATGAGCTTTTTCAAAAGCTTTTTGCAAAAACTTCTAATTCTTAAGTCTTTGAAGCTTTGTACTATACTATTATTTATATCAAGATATACATTTAACTAGTCTTGCATTTTCATTATTTTGTTAAAAGCTTTTATCATTGTGGGTAATAAAATTGATGATATAAAGATGGTAAAACGTTATTGAAAAAGTTAAAGCATCAAAAATGCTCTAACACTAGTTACTAGCTTCACAAGTAATTGTCAAATAATATAATATCGTTCAAACCACCATCAAGTGGCTTATTAGTAAAACATTTACATTTTTACAAAATGTCTTCAAGTGGCTTATTAGTAAAATATTTAACCAACTGGCTTAGCTCAGTTGGCCACCTTTGAGTCCTTAGGGGTTCTTGGAGGAGGAAGTTCTTAAGTTCAAATCCTGCAAGGGGTTTGAATGAGGGATTTTCCTTCAAGGTAGTCCTTTAATGAAGGGGTTTGAGTTTGGTAACCCCAGGTTCGAATCTTGGAAAAGGCAAGGGTTTACCCCTATTAATTGTCGTGCTTTCGGGCGGATTAGTAGGGGTTCCCACCCCCCCCCCCCCCCCAATCGGGTATTTGAAATAGGCATTTCCGCTTCGAGGGAGCTCTCTAGCGCGGACCCGGTTTAGACAACGTAATCTAGACCTCCCGTTGTCGAACCGCGACACGAAGCACTTTATAAGAAATTCACCTTTCAAAAAAAAAAAGAGTAAAACATTTCTTTTTTACAAAATGTCTTTGGAATTCACTAGGTACATATTTAAAAACGATCATAAAAATATTTTTGTTACCTCCCATACATCTGAATCAAAAATCCATTCATTATGAATAATCTAAACATGAAAAACATCATCCATTTTTTAACACTAGCCGGGTACCCGCGCGTTGCGGCGGCAGTTACCCGTGTAATTATACTTTTTGGTGATAGCAAGGTTTTTCCGATGCATTACTTTTACAGAAGGAAAAAAAATGTCCAACAGAGGTTATTAATTGAAAATTAGTTTGTTTACTTACGCATTTAGTAACATAATAAAAAACTTTTATAGCAGGGTGCCTACGCGATTATATGTTTTTCATGATGCTAACTTAACACATTGCGATAACTTAATGGAACAACTTTACCGCACAATGTTGCTTTAAAAAATGGTAGACTTGCATCACGATGCAACGACGATACGGAAACGATGGTCAACGATATAGCAATTCGTTTAGGACTTGTAATATTATATATCGTTTAAACATATAAGGTGTTTTCAAATAGCGGTTTTAGCACCATATAGTGGTGTCTATATTGCTAAGTTGTGGTGGTAGATGGTGGTCCGTTGCACGGTCACAAAAAGGTGGTGTCAAAAATTCTGACTACATAAAAGATTGGTTTCTATGATTCGCTTAATGATTTGTAAATTTTATTTAGTGGTGTTTTAAAAAAGAAATATAAGATAAGATGATTTATGCGTTGTTATTTTATAGCATGTGATATATTAAGTGTACTTTTGAGTGAAGAGAAATCTAATAATGTCATTATTTAGTGGGTGTTTGAAAGATATAAATAATAAAATGATTTATGTATTATTGTTTTGTATCATTTGATATATTAATTGTACTTTTGAGTGATGGGTATTTTAATTATATTATTATGTAAATTTCATTAGTGAGTGTTTTAATGAAAAAGAAAAATTAGATTATTTATGTATTATTGTTTTGTACCAAGTGTTATATTAATTGTAATTTTGAGTGAGAGTATTTTAATGATTTCATTAATTCTAACATTAATATACATGAATGTTACAAGTTAGATGATTTATGCATTCTTTTTTTTGTACCAAATGTTATAGTAATTGTACTTTTGGTTACAAGTTAGTGGGTTACTTTTATTAGAAATGTTTTTTTGTCTTAAAAATGTTTAAGACTTCTATATTTAGAATGTTCTAAACACTTTATATAGTAGTATAGATGATGTCCTTCACTTTTTAGTTTTTTTTATTACTTTTACTTATGTTTGTAATTATTTTACTATTAGTATATATACTAAAAGGCAGGACCTAAATTTTTGCAATGCAAGCATTAAATGCAAACTTTCTCAATTTGGCAAAAATAGTCCCTGGGGTTCAAGTGCCGCTGCAAAATAAGTCCTGCATCATTAATTGCTATCTATAGCAATCTGGCAAAAATAGTCCCTAAGGTTTAAGAGACGTTGCAAAGTAAGTCCTTTGAAGCCAATCCCGCTGCATCGCGCGGGTTTCGACACTCGTTTTCTCTATTTCAAACATGCATTGTTTCTTTGTGACTTGGCTCGAGATATATGGGCTGACATGGAGTTAAGTGATCCTACTAATCAGGTTGTAGATATATCGATTGAAGAAATATTATGTGCCACTAAAGAGAGAAAAATGGTAAGTTTGAGCTGATGTTGATGCTAATGTAGCGGATATGGTGTGCTAGAAACTCTAAAGCTCACGAACAAGGAGATTTGGAAAAGAATATAGTGAAACAATCAGCTTATGGGATGTTGCAAGAATTTTCCCGAGTCAATCGACCTACTGAAGCACTTACAGCTCCTCATCATGCACCCTCGCGAGCTTGGTCTGCCCCAATTTACGGAGTGATAAAAATCAATTGTGATGCTAAAATATTAGGAAACAATGGTGTATCAGGCCTTGGCTTTGTCATGAGAAGCCACAACGATTTAGTATTGGTAGTAGGAAGCAAACGGTTGGCATTTGCGATGTCTGTTGTTGAAGCCGAGGCGAAAGCGATCCTATGGGCTATTCAAGTGGCTCAAACCAAGGGTTTTGCAAGGGTTGTTTTGGAAACAAACTCGAGTATACTTGTTGATGCCTTCAAACACAACAAAGTTTTGTATCACATTAGAGCTTTATTCCTCCACATTAGAGCTTTATTCCTCCACATTCGCCGTCTATGCCAACTATTCGATTCGTGTACCTGGTCTTTTGTGCGATGCGATGAGAATAAAGTTTCTCATGAACTGGCTACATTAGCGCTTATTGATTAATGAAATATTTATGCTTATCAAAAAAATAAAAATAATTGCTTTGTTTTAATTTTTTAAAGTATTTTTTTTTTGTGCAAAAGGTGAATTATATTAGCTTCCAAATTATACATCATAACAATAACAATTCAAGATTTGGACAAACCCAAATCAGAAGCAAAACATACAAAAAACAACCAGACTAAAGTCTGATATAACTAGACAAAAAATAACCAAAGGACCATGTCTAAAGATTCCAGCCTGCTCCATTTCAGAAATCCATCTTGTTCCATCAACTCAGGAACCCATCAAAAACTCCAATTCACCTTAAATGCACATACCATCTAGCTACATTTCCATCTCTCTATTCTACTATACCACTCATCCTTCCACCACAGTAGCAATAGCAGAAATAGAGGATGGCTTCACTAGGAACCATAACCCATCCATGGGGGGGCTCTTCCAAAACAACCTACATTTCCCTCTCGAAGGAAGGCTTTAGTTGCTTGGAAACACTGTCCCTCCATAATGACCACCTTTACCTCCTATGGGAATGTAAAGTATGGACCATGAAGTGTCATCTTTCACCACTCTCAATTCCATACTTCTTACATCCCCCTCCAAGACCATTTACCCTTCACAAAGAAAGCCCTACTTTATGGTACATCCTTACTAGAGATAGACCTCCTACTTAGTCCAACAAAGCTTACTGATTCCCTCCCTAGGCCAAATCAGATAAGACTAAGAGACGAAAGTAGGTACAGTTACTCAGTTAGGACTCCAAGATACTAGGTACTTTACAATTGCAATGGTCTGATATCAGAACTTTTAGCAAACTTTAGATATATAAGCAGCATTCCAACACCCAGTAACAGACATTCCTTACCATCCTTTATTCATTTCACTGATTATTTTTGTTAAGCCACTCACCTATATTCAATCAGCTTCTTCAGGCCCTCTATTATTGAACAATCTGAAGTTGAACATCCCATTCAGTAGCCACAACTCTAACTTGAGTGGAATTTTTAACTTTGATGCTCATCAATTGCAACTTTATAGTGTCTTCAACTTCTTTAAGAATAACTTCATGGTCTTTTCTTTCATTTGAAAACAGTATTTGTTTTTTAACTTTTATCTTAAAATATTTTTGTTTGTATTATATAATATTTGATGAAAAATTATATCAATAAAATATATTTAAAATATAATCTATTTATTATTTTGAATCAAGTATTTATATATAATACAAAGCAAAATAGTTAAGTTTAAAATAAATAAAAAAATTCAAAAAATCAAATCATGATAACTATTTTGAAACAGAAAACTATATTTTTTAAAGCTAAAGAAATGAAAATGTGTGATAGTCACATGTGAGGAAATGCAAATTGGTAGAGGTTTTAGAATATCGAGGAGTATATTCATTTTTTAGGGATAGAAGTTGCACAATTTGTCGTGGATGAAACTCTACCATCCGACAATCTTACCATATCCTACGCCCATCATTCTTCCATCTCTTTCTATACCAAAATATCAATCAATTTTAGAAGGGTATGAGATTCGAATGATTTGACTATAGGTCACCGATAATTTCAGGTTAGTCAATAGAATATAATTTTGGGAGGAGTTATTAATACGGTGGCTATGTTTTTATTCATACGGGGGCTATGTTTTTTGTTTTTTTTTTTTATTTTTTTTTTTATTTTTTTTTTATTTTTTTTTTATTTTTATAATTTTGTTTATATCAAAAAGCTATAAACCTGAAAATGCGGAACTGTAAATATAAAGTTTAATAAGCCAAACGCTTAAAACTGTCAGAAATACGGAACAGAAACTGACAAAAAACTGTGCTGTACTGGAAAAAGCGGGAGGACAAAAGCTGAAAAGGGGGCAGGCCTACGGGTTAGACCCCGTAGGAATAGTGTATCCCATAATTTTACTAACAAAAGTTGATAAGCTTTCCTGACGTGAACAACCATTTTCTTGGAACTAATTCATAGGCGTTTGAAATTCGTTACAGTAAGGGTTTTGCTAACTACAACTTTATAAGTTGTGGTTAAGCCTTATCATTTGTGCAAAAATAATATTTAACAAAATCATTATTTCAATATTGATACATATTTAATGATTATAATTATAGAATGTGTTATTAAATATGAGACATTTGATGTTAATTACTCCGTAATTGTTAATTTTCAATTAAAGTAAGCTTAATCACAATCAATAAAATTATGATTTAGCAAAACCCTCGCAATAATAGTATAAATTAAAACTATTTCTGTGTTTAACAACATTAAACTTGATAAACGAAAGAAATCAAGAAAGTAACAACCTCAACTAACATTCACTTATAGCAATTTAAGCTCACTAAGTTAATAACTAGTTTTTGTGAGTTAACACTCGTTTCTCTTTTTATAGTGATTTCTTTTTTGAAGTATTATCGGATTGCAACCTCTAAGAATTGTGCTTTACAAACTGTGAGTGGCATTGTGTGAATTGTATTTGGCAATGACTTTTTGTGAACATCTGAAGTAAATTGTGTTTAGTATCTAGCGTTACTGATATAAAGATTGTTTGACAACAAGCAACTAACACCTGCATGCTTTAAATTCAAACGCTACTAGAAAACAAATATGCTAGCTGATATTGCTTGGAAATCCTGCTAGTTTCATACAAAATAAACTACAATTACCAACGATTTAAGTTGGTTTTTATGTTACACAATACACATGTTCGCATACTATGATATCATTGGTCTATGCTACACCCAAAGCCTTTAAGATATGTGGGTTGACCATCAGCTTAACAGTCCCCGAAGACATTTGTTTGCTATATTGTGAGATATGTGATATATAGGTGTCTAAATATTTTTCTTTGTAGAAACTGTTAGTTTAAAGAGCTAGACGCAGTCCGGGTTATACGTCAAGTTATAAGCACGTTATGTCAGCTTTTACCCTATAACATTCGTATAATACAAAACCTCAAAAACACTCTCCTCAATATAACTCAGGTTATAGGTACACGTGAGTCCAATTTTTATTTTTATTTATTATTTTTTTCTTTAAAACAAACACATTTCTTTAAATTAAAAATAAATTTACATAATATCAAAAATAACAAAACGTAAAAAAAAAATGAAAATTACAATACATAAAAAGACCTACAATTTATGAGATTAGGGACATAAATGTTAAAGGAAACAAACCTCAAAAACTTATAATGTAACTTAAAAAAAAAAAAAAAAAAAAAAAAAAAAAAAAAAAAAAAAAAGACGTTCACATTTAGTCATTCCCGGTTACCTGCCATCGGGGGCGACTCAACCTTCTCAGAAGCTTTAATACGAGCCTTATTATTAAAGTAATTTTAAATTTACTTTATTTATTTATTTATTTTTAATCGAATCTTTGATTAGTTTCTCAAAATTAATTTAACATAGTATTCATTTCAGTTTATAAATAAACCGATAAATTTATTCTTTTCATGACACTAATTTCGATCTTAAATAACTTTTAATTTGGAAAAACTTCTTTCTTCAGGTTAACATTATCCTTACGCCATATAAACATTATGGAAAGAATTTAGATTTCTAATACAATTAAGTATATCAATCGGTGTAGCATTTTTCATATGTATAATTTCTTAAAACTCGTCATTCCAAAAATAAATGTATGCCGACAACTATCAAGTGATTTTAAATATTCAATTGTAAATGGTGACCTAAAGATACCTTGATGCAATCTAAATTGGTCAAATTTATTTTCAAGTGATGAAATACATTGATCTACAATGTATAAGAAATAATCGGCTCTAAAAGTCTCTTTGCCTATTTATATAATTTCATTATCATCATATTTTCGATTTCTACAAGTAGCTCGTTTTTCTCAAATTTTTGTTCACCATTCATTTCTTTAGCAATTTTTTAGGCCCAAATTAAAACATACTTAAAAGCAATTTTTGATTGAATAATGACAAAAGAAGAGACGAGTAAAAGCCAGAGCATGAAAGTGTGTTTGTGGATGCGAAAATTTAGACGCCGATTCATTATTACAAATGATTAAATGGTTATTGATAACATGACTTAATTTAATCTTGGCTTATTTTTATGCGAAAATAAGCCTTTTGTATACTTTATATATTTGGGGTTATATTTTTAAAACTCATAGGCTTGAAAATAAAAAGTAGAAAAAAGAGACCCGAAATTTTTGATTATTTAACATTTATCGGCTAATTGAGGCCTTACGTAATCGAATCTCTAAAGATGACGGCATAAAAAACATATGACTGGCTTTATATGTTGTTAGAAAATCCGAGGTCTTCGAGAATTGAGAGCCTAAGGGGCCGTTTAGTTGGTGAAAATTTTCCCATTTTTCCAGAAATTTTTATGAAAAGGGAAAAATTGAAAATGCGTTTAGTTGCACTTTTTTTCAACAATTTTCCAAAAATGTGAAATTCTCATTTTCCAAATTTTAACTACAAATTTGAAAAACTCATTTTACTCTTCTCACTTTTTTCATTTTCAATTTTTATACGTCCGTTTCAATACGTTTTGATCTGTTTTTTCGATTTTATACGTTTCATTACGTTGTCGTCCGTTTTCTTACGTTTTTGTCCCTTTTTTTTACGTTTTTGTCCTTTTTTTTACATTTTTAAAAAATGAAAAATATAAATCCATCTAAACGGGTTTTTAAAATTCTCAACTCTTTTTTAGAAAAGAAAAACCAATCCTTTCTTTAGGAATTTGGAAACGGAAAAAACAAGAAAATTTTTCACTAACTAAACGGCCTCTAAAGCTTTATCTTTACTTATTTTACCTTTTAGCCAACACTGACTGCAACCCGACACCTTATAACAAGCCGGGTGAGGACTGCATTATAATCTGTTATAATCCGAGGAAGCATATAAAAAGCTTAAACTAACAAAGTAACAATTACTCCATAATATCTTTCGAAATATAACAATTGGCCAGTCGAGTTAGGAACATACTATCGCATTTTATGTTAAAAGCTTACACTATCACTGGCCCAAGCATATATTGGTCCACGAATATTGATGGGAATAAATAAATAAGCAACACAAACTTTTATAAATATCTTATTGCATATTTGTCAATTCGCTTGTGCTTCTTTTGGGAAATACCAACCTCTCACATGAGTATCTTTGGTCCAAGATATATCACACTCAATTTATATTGCATCTATTCATCTAGATATCTCAATTTCTTGATCCTAAAATGAAAATTTATTGTATCCTTTAGTTACTACTACTTCCAATGTACATCTATAGTTTAAGTGGTTTAACAAATAAATATTTACTTAATTGTACAATATTAGAAACCATATATTGAAATACCATGTTTTGATGTAAATATGTTATGCAAGGTAATATTTGAGGGTGGGCGAAGTGAGCGACTGCTCAGGACTTCCAAACTTCTAGGGTCTTGAAATTTACGTTCAGTTAATAAAGTGATAAAACCATAAAAACAAAGATATTATAGGGCATTAATTTGAAATTTTCTCGCAATATAAAAGTACAACGAACAACTTTTGTATACAATAACGTGTAGGGTTTTTCGCAATATTGAATGAGTATTTTATGATAGACAACATTTCTAACATGACTTTGACAGTTATATAAACTTTCTCCACTAGACATCTTTATCTCAGCCAATTGCAAAGATGAATGCATAATGATCTTTTTATATCTGGCTTTCTTTATACATAAACATATTAATGTTGATACTCCTTTTATACAACTAAGACAACATTATAATTTGACTCATTAATATTATGTTCATGGAAGAGTTTTTGAATGTATAACAAGTGTTCAATTAATTGTTAAAAAAGTGATAAGTTGGATAAATATATTTGTTGTCATAGTTGGCAACTAAGTTTCTTTTAACAATAACGAAAGGATTAATTTCACAAATACACAAAATGCAATCAGTTAATGCATAATGTATAATATTTTTAAAACATCTTTGGGTATATATGAAATTATCGACTTTAAAAAGAGGAAATATGAAATTGACTCATAACGAAATTATACTTTCATTTATGGTCCGAGTGTTATAGAAAATGAACCAAATGACTAGTAACTAAACTTTATTTGGTGGTGAAAACGTTTAAAAACGAGTTACGTTAGTTGAAACATAAAATGAATATTTCACTTGGACAAAAGACAAGCTTTTATCAGTTTGCTTTCAAGAATACATTCGTCAACACAATCACCAGGAAGGGACAATGAAGAGGGTTGTTAAGAATGGTCAGAGGGACCATTGTCAAGGGGGGTTAGAGTTAGAACTTGTTAATCACTCAAGAGTTCCATTTTGACTAATTTTGCACACGTTTGTGGCATGTTAGTTTCAACTAAATTGTACATTTATTCATTTGACTAGATTTGTCAAAACTAGGGTGTAACCAACAAAAATATATATATACTAATTGATCAACACATATTTTCCAAAACTTGTAGCTTTATTTGTTAACTACTCCATATACTTTTTTTTTTCTTTTTCTTAAGAGCATTTACAATACATCAAGTCTTAATGACTTGTTACATTTAATGCATAATATATTTAATAATTAAAAGTTGAAGAAAAACCTTGAAGTTTATCAAATCATTTTAGAAATTATTTTTGAAAAGTTTTTGATGCAATGCAAAAAGCTTTTTAAAATGAGTTTTTCTAACATGTGCCCCGGGGCACATGTTAAGCACACCAAAAGGATGGCGGGACCTATGAAAAAGGACGTCCGGACCCACAAAAAAATACACTTTAGAAAATATGTGAGTCCGGACGTCCCTTTTCATAGGTCCCCCGTCCTTTTAGTGTGTTTAACATGTGCCCTTAGACTATCTTTATCAACAACCCATCACAACCCAATCTCTTAATAAAATATTATTTTCTCTTTTATCCACCTACACAACCAATACATAAAACCAATCTATATTTTTTTACCATTTATCAACAACCCAACCTAATAACATAAAATAATAAGTATTAAAAATGAAAAAGAAAAAGAAAAAAGGAAAAAAAGAACAACTAACCATTTGTGAGCTGACATGTGGCAGATTGAAGATTGCCAACTTGGGTTGTCATATGATCTTGGTTGGATAGGAAGATTGGATGACTTCATTAAAAAAATAATATTTTCGTACTTATACCATTCAGGTTGGGTTGGCAACCCTCTTGATAAACATAGTCTTAGAAAAACCCTTTTAAAATAGTGAAAAACTTTACACAACTTGACCTATTATAGATGCTCTAACTGTGTTATTTTTTACAATAATACTTCTTTTAGAATAGAATATTCAATTATTAACATAATTGATGTAATTATAATTTTGAAGTTGTATTGTCTCATGTTAATCAGCACGACTAATTTCATTGTTTTAAATGCGAAAAAGCGAGTCTTTTATTTTGTATAAAGAAATAGATTACCCTGTTAGATCTACTATTTTTTATATAAAAAAAAGATTAACCAGTTAATGATAACAAATATGAGACTTCAAAAGCTTTTCACACAATATAATCAAAAATTACGATGTGCGAGCACGATCCTAGCTCTGAGTAACCCTAAATACCACATTAGCATTGCATTATTTCTCATTATCCACCACTTTACCATTAAGACTCGTGTTATGGTTGTGGGTCGAACTACTTTTCCAACATTTTATACAAAACAAGAAAAGAAAGAAAGAACCAATCATCGTACACATAAACCAGGATAGGCATGGTGATTGCTACTAGCGCGATGCCAACAACCACAGTTCCCATACCTTGGAGCTCAGAGTACTGTCATGTGGCGTCGGTGTGGTTGAGTTACTACACCGTATTGTCGTTTTTGATATGGATGTCTCAACGTGGTTTAAACTACGATGTGTTTGGATTGTCTATTTTAGTTTTTTTCTTAACATTGTATAAGTGTGTGCAATAAGGTTTTTTGCAAAATGAAATTTCTTTATATGATGCATTCATCTTTATTAATGCATTGTGTTGGACAAACAATAAATTAAAATAATGCTTCTTTTAGTATTGCAGTGTGATTTACGTTGTCACACCGAGCTTCTAAGTCAAACTTTTTTTTTTTTTTTTTTTTTTTTTTTTTTTTTTTTTTTTTTTTTGTATAAATATGTTACTGTAATTCAAGTTTACATGCAATATTTTTTCTAATTTACGAATGTAATAGAGCCTCCTTGTTTTTGTTGCACAAGGTCACCGCAAAACCATGAGACGACTATGTGTGATGTTGAGCTAAACTAAAATGTGACCTACGATTTGACATAATGAAAAACCGATTAATTTGTATCTATTATCAATCAAATAAAAAAGTCTAGAGTACTTGGATGATTGGATCAAATGATTTAAAACAAATCGATATTTTTTTTGTCAAAATTAACACACTAGACAACAAAAATCTGTAGATGTTTTGAGAGACTCGTTCAATGCATGAACCATGCTTATAATGCCTTCCAAGCCTTTAAATGTTGAATTTACTTTTTCCCCATTAATTAAAATGTATATTCCAAGACGACTTATAGAAAATTATTTTGTCACGTATTTGACTAAAAAGGTGCCCAAACCCTTTGTTCTAGTGATATGTGAGTTGCTCACCAATTTAAAAGTTGTGTGTTCAAGCCTCGTTAAAAATATTTGTGAGATACATCGTAAGATATGTGGTATAAGTATGAAAAATAAAAAATTATCGTTTTAAATAAAATAAAATAAAAAAATAAAAAATAAATGTAGTATATAAAAAAAACTCATGTATATATGACCTTAAAAAAACTCATTTACCACAACAAATTCATGCCAGAAAAATAAATTATAAAAATAAAATAAAAAAGTAAATTCCAAAAACCCTCATTATGGTTTGTTCAAATTGCAGTTTCAATACTTAATTTTTTAAAAGTGCACTCATCGTTTTTGTGAGAAGCTTATAAATGCACATTTGGTGTTTTTGTGAAGGTAATTTAGTCCTTTAGTTTCGGTTAGAGAACAAAAATATACTTGTAAGATCTCTACCAAAATGATAATTGCACTTTCAAAAGATACAGACTAAACCAACAATTTGATCAAACCACATAGACGATTTTTGCTATGAACTCAAAACAAAATTAAACAACAACAAAGATCCTTCTTCTAATTCCAAATTACAAAACTAATCCCATATTTTATTACAACACCAAACAAAACAAATTCTGATAGTAATAAAATCAGATTTCCTAATATCTAAAAATATCCCACATTTGTCACTATCCAACCCTTAAACCTTTTAGGTCTTATTTTTTTATTACATAAACCTTTTTTTTCATTTCATTTCATTGCACCATTTGCAGCACCCTCATTCACATTATCTTTTTTCTTATCTTTTCAGTTTCTTGAATTTTCTTCAAGAACTGAAAAGGCTTTCTAAATATGGAAACTGGCCTCTTATCCTTACCTTCAAACCCTCAATCCACTTTCTTAAAAAAAAGAAACCACTTTCTTAATGGGTTTTCTCCAAAATTTAATGGGTCAAGAAGCTTTTTCAAAACTAGTGCTGAAAAGCCCCTCAAAAGCCATGTTTTAACCTCTGCCGGAAAGTTTTCCGGTCACCGAAAAAATGGGTTTTCTTTATTTGGTGTTGGGAATGTTTCTGGTGGCGGCGCCGCCTTTTTTGACCCGTTGAAATCTAGAAATGGGTCAAAAAGGGTTGGTGTTTGTAAAGTTTCTGGTGGCGGCGCCGCCGGAGAGGATGAAAGGGGTTATCTTTTTGACCCATTAAAATCTAGAAATGGGTCAAAAAAAGTTGGTGTTTGTAAAGTTGCAGGTGGCGGCGCCGTCGGAGAGGGTGAGGGTGAAAGGGGATATCTTTTTGACCCATTGAAATCCAACAAAAATGGGTTTTTGAAATATGGGTCAAAAAAATTTGGAGGTTTTAGTAGGAATTTTAATGTGTGTAAAGTTGCAGGTGGCGGCGCCGGAGAGTTGGAAGGACCTAAGTTTATGGGTATTGAAGTGTTGACTTTGAAAAAGATTGTGCCTTTAGGTTTAATGTTTTTTTGTATTTTGTTTAATTATACTATTTTACGAGATACAAAAGATGTGTTAGTTGTGACAGCTAAAGGTTCAAGTGCCGAAATTATACCTTTTTTGAAAACATGGGTTAATTTGCCAATGGCTATCGGGTTTATGGTGTTGTATACAAAGTTGGCGAATGTGTTGTCTAAGAAGGCGCTTTTTTATAGTGTGATTCTTCCGTTTATCGCATTCTTTGGGGCGTTTGGGTTTGTGTTGTATCCACTTAGTGGTTACTTTCACCCAACTGCACTTGCGGATAGACTGCTCGAGTTCTTGGGGCCTCGGTTTCTTGGACCGCTCGCTATTATGAGGATTTGGAGTTTTTGTTTGTTTTATGTTATGGCCGAGCTTTGGGGTAGTGTGGTTGTTTCGGTTTTGTTTTGGGGATTTGCCAATCAGGTATAAGTTTATGCTAATTATGTTATTGTTATTGTATTGTGTGTTTGTGCTGGTAAGTTTGTTGATAAAGTGTGTTTAGATCGTACATTTTAAAATTTAGTTCTTTTAGACCATAATTGTACATTTGAATTGATTTTTCTTGAATTATATTTTTGAGATAGAAAGTTGTTCGATTGCTGATGAAGTATGTTTAGTTTAAATAATTGGATAGTGAGAATTAGGTGGCTTGTGTTTGCTCTTAACAACGAACCGATTTCATATAGCATGTGTAATTTCACTAAATTTTATATTTACATATATGTCTATGCATAGGGGTGCTTAACTGAGCTGCGATTTGATGTTCTGGTTTACAGTGTTTGGTCAATCGAATTATAGTTCTGATTATATATTGCCATAACGGTCAGATTTTTAGCATTCTGTATGACTATAACAAATCTCAAAATATATGTGTTTGTGTGTGTATGTTTATGTTTGAGTATGCATGTATAAAGAAATGGATATGTAACTTTTGTCAATTTCTATACATACAAAAATATGTATTTATATATTTGTATACTAGTGTTTGCAAGTTTTTTGTCTATGTGTCTGAACATGTCTATGAGAATGCTGACGTATATGTATACTTGATGTTGAATATGTACAAGTCTGTGTGTGTGTACAAATTTAACCTTTGCAATTGTCTGTTCTTTTTCTTAGATAACGACTGTGGAAGAAGCCAAGAAGTTCTATCCTCTATTTGGGCTTGGAGCAAATGTTGCCTTGATTTTCTCGGGACGTACAGTGAAGTACTTCTCAAATATGCGGAAGCATTTAGGTCCGGGAGTCGATGGATGGGCCATTTCATTGAAATACATGATGAGTATCGTCGTGTTGATGGGGTTAGCCATTTGTGGTCTTTATTGGTGGGTCAATACCTACGTTCCTCTTCCCACCCGTAGCAAGAAGAAGAAGGTAATTCTTGAATATCTGTTCTGTTTTCTTGTGATATAGTATTGAAAATATTGATATATATTTTTTGTAAGGGGCAATAGAGTAAATGTTGGATGTTTGTATTGCAGGAGAAGCCTAACATGACTACCATGGAGAGTTTGAAATTTTTGGCATCATCACCATACATCAGGGACTTAGCGACGTTGGTTGTAGCGTATGGAATTAGTATTAATCTTGTTGAGGTTACATGGAAATCCAAGCTCAAGGCGCAGGTAAAACATCGAGAGTCTGTTAGCCATTGAAACTGAATAAGAAACTGTGGGTTGACGTAAATTTTACACAAACAATGGATACTCGTATTCATAGAAAAGAGATTATCTAAAAGTCAAAATTACACACACTCACATAAATACACTTTGGGTGTCTTTCTAAGCCATTTTAACCTGTTTACGGTTCCCTATAGTATTTTGCACAAAACTTTTGCTCAATGGGAGAGAAACAACATATAACCCAAATGTATGTTTTTTACATATACTTGCCTGTAGTGGTCGCCATCTATTTACCAATATATAGAGTCGACTTGGTTATATTTTTCTTAAATCTCAAACGGGTCAGATATAAAATTTACGTGAATGGCTCAAAAGTTGTCTAAACTATAGTATAAGTATTTCTAAAATCAGGACCCGAAGTTTGTGGGTCAACCTAATGTATGACCCAATGCCTTACCACACCCGCCGCTTCTATTAATAAGCTTACACAAGCTATATTTCTCTTATATCTGAGTTTTTCTTCTTCTATTTTGCAGTTTCCTAGCCCGAATGAGTACTCTGCCTTCATGGGTGACTTCTCAACCGCAACTGGAATAGCAACGTTCACAATGATGTTGCTAAGTCAATGGATATTCAACAAGTACGGGTGGGGTGTGGCTGCCAAAATTACACCAACCGTCCTGCTTCTAACTGGTGTTGGGTTCTTCTCGTTGATCTTGTTCGGTGATCCTCTTGGACCAGGTCTAATGAAGTTCGGAATCACTCCACTCTTAGCAGCAGTGTATGTTGGTGCAATGCAAAATATATTCAGTAAAAGTGCGAAATATAGTTTGTTCGATCCTTGCAAGGAAATGGCCTATATTCCGTTGGATGAGGATACCAAGGTATGACACTATAAACTCATCGAATACTATTAATAATTGGGTTTTTGTTTTATTGTCTTTTTGTTCCGTGGGTCCCATTTATATACGCGTTCTGAAAATGGTTATCGGCCATATTGACCGTATATGAGTGTTTGGGTAACAACCTTTGCTTAAAGTTATGGATATTACTTTTATGCCCTTTTGTTTACCTTTATTTATTTGCCAAACACGAAGGTTACCAAAGGTACTTTTTTTAAAGAGTACGAGCATATTTATCTTCTACAGCGTTTTTTATTTTATATAATTGATCATTATCTGATGATAGTTAAGTATCGACTATTTCATATTCAAGAACCCTTTTTTCTAATCTAACGGTGTATTATCTTTTCAGGTTAAAGGTAAGGCGGCCATTGATGTCGTGTGCAACCCACTAGGAAAATCGGGTGGTGCTCTAATTCAACAATTCATGATCTTAACATTCGGTTCACTTGCAAATTCGACACCATACCTTGGTGGAATACTTCTTGTGATCGTGGTGGCATGGTTAGGTGCCGCTAAGTCATTGGACAAACAATTCACGGCTTTAAGACAAGAAGAAGAGCTCGAGAAGGAAATGGAGAGAGCCGCAGTCAAAATCCCAATTGTTTCTTCAGATGACACAAACGGATCTTTAGGAAGTGATTCCAACAGCAACAGTTCAACAGAATCATCGTTCCCTCGTAACGCTTGAAATCAAAGATTGATGGTTTTATAGGATTTTAGGGTATGATACAAGGTAAAGATTGAAACTTTGAGATGTTTTTTCTCAAGGTTTTGTGTTATTGTTCTGAGTAGAATAATAAGAGTAAACGCAGTGAAGTGAATGCATGCTGCTGACTTCTAAAAGTATTTGAAGTTTATGAAAATGAGGATTTTTTGTTTGTTATATGTTAGTTTTTGTTTATTTAATAATCTTTGTAGAAACTGCAATTGGATTATGTTAATCTGATAAAATTATTTGTATTCTTTCTTTTTCATTTCTTTTTCGACTAAACAAGTAATATTTGTTGCTGATTCTTTTGGTAAAGGGTTTTTACCCTGGAAAATGGTATATATCAAAAATAAGTTCAGGTGATATGGTAAAGCACCAAATTGACTATACAGACACACGCACCATTTGTGCTTCCGACTAAACAAGTACTATTTGTTGCTGTTTTGCTGAAGGACAAAATGTTCTGTTGGTTCCTAAAGAAGGAAACAAATATTCTTGTAATCAGTACTGACCATGAATGATTAATAGCGCGCATGTGTGCTCTAGTACCATAAAAGGCTGCAACTCCACAAGTGTGGATTCATGTCATTTGTACTAACCTTTGGAACATGCAAATGACATGAATCCACACTTGTCGAGTTGCAGCCTTTTATGGTATTAGAGCACACACACGCTGCTAATTCGAGATTATTGAAGGTTAGTACAGATGCTAATTTCATCGTCTTTTATCTGGTCAAGTCGAGATTTCATTGATGCTAGTGGTTTTGATTGTTTTGTGGTAATTTGACATTCACAATTTAAAGCTGCAAAATAATGAAGAAAAATCATTGTAGTTACATACTTGACAGAACCAACAAACTGTTATTACATACTTGACAGAACCAAGCTGTTATTACATACTTGACAGAACCAAGCAAAAACAAACCAATCCTGTATATTTTTCCAATTATATATGCACACAAATGAAACAGAACAACAAACTGTTATTACATACTTGACAGAACCAAGCAAAAACAAACCAATCAATCCAATACAAATACACACACTAGTTTCACACATTTATTAAACCTAGCTAAAAGAATCCAATACACACTCTACTGCAACTAATAGTTGCAAAAACTATATCTTTAACGAAGACTTGATTACCTTGTAGGACGACTTGATGAAACTGTTATTAGGTGCAGTATTTTCATCATCATCGTCACTTACTACTTTCGGCTTTCCTCGTATGCAATCGACTCCCTTTTTCATGCCTAGAATAATTGACGGTGAAGATGGGATCCGCCTCAAAACACGAGCACTCTCACTTCTAGCGATTTCCTTGAATTTTCCGAGCTTTTCACTTCTTTCCTTTACGTCGAAACTCATCCTCCTGCTGCTGCCACTACCACTTTTGATCGATTTATCACAAGCTGCTTCACTAACACTGCTTCTTCTTGAATTTATTACCTTGTAAGGAGGGTTTTTGAAGATTGATTCCTTGGGTGATTTTATTTCAACGATTTCCGGTTCCTTATTTTTCAAAATTCCTTTCTGGGGATAGTTAAAACTCATCCTCCTACTTTTAACCGATTTATCACATTCCACTTCGCCGACACTGCTTCTTCTTGCGGTTATCTTGTAAGGAGGGTTTTTCACGACTGTTTCTTCAGGGGATTTCATTTCAACGATTTCAGGTTCCTCGTTATTCAGGACTTCTTTCTGGGGATACTTTAAGTTCATCTTTCTTATGATTTCATCGGTCTTGTTACCATTTGAATCATAAAGTTGAGTGCTTCGATCCTCACCCTCTTCGCCCCCTAGCATTTGAAGCCATTTTTCAATGTTTCCTTTTCCGCGTTGCTGTCTGCTCTCTTCATCCTCCTCTTCTTCTACTAAATCATCATCAACTGGAAACCGGATGTCGTATGTGACCCCATTTTCTTCTATTTTCATGTGTTGAAGCTTGTTTCCATTTTCAATGGCATTTGCAGTCTCGTCTTCCTCTTCTATCTCAGCTTCAGACGCCTTATGTTCTTCTTCCAAAAATACCCTTAATTGCTTGTGTTCAGAATTGACACCTGGCAAGCATAAAACAGTGTTCTCGTCTTTTTCTTCCTCAAAGGTTGGTTCTTTCACCTCATTATTTGGATTGGTTTCGGGTTGTTGATACAAGACAATCTTATCATCGTTTTCATTGCATAAGATGCCATCCATTCTTGATCTTTTTCTTACTTGTTGTTCCCATTCGGGTCTTGTTTGTTTCTCGAGTTCATCTCTATACTGAAATTTCTTGTGAAGCTCTCTTTCTGATGAATCACACATTGCTTTCTGAGCTTCAAGCCTAGCCATGAGTGAATTACTTGCTGCTTGATTCAACCGAGCTTGTTCTTTGTAAATGACACTCCTGCAATAAACGATTCTTTAGCGTTTATCTTTGGTTGAACTAGTGCAAGACAGAGTTGTCAATTTTGAGCAATTCACTAATAATGGGTCGATTTGGGTTATGTTATATCTCTAACGGGTCAAATGGGTATACAAAATTTAATGTGTTGAAAGTCACTTAAAGTGTTGTAAATGGCACACGCATTATAAAAAACAGTTTAACTTAATGACCCGTTAACTGACCAACCCAACCAGTAAATAAGTACCCTTTTGACCAGTAATCTGACCAGCCTGACCCACCCATTTTTAAAGTTATAAAGTTTCTTACTGGTGCATAGCGTCTCTTATCATTTTCTCCAGCATTCCCTTATACGACGATTGTGCTTCTGCTAAACGCCTGCATTTCTCTGCACGCCTTCGTTTTTTAATCAACACCAACTCCAGATCTTGGATTGAATTTCTCTCTTCTTCGTTCTTTTGTTTCAGTTCTGTCACTTCTTCGTCAAGTTTTTGGATCTCAGCCTGTTTCTTTGCAGTTTCTTCTCTCTGTCTCAGTGAGTCACGAGCAATGACAATGGCTTGATACGGGTTCATAGCCATATCTGGTTTTTCATTTTCTTTCAACATACTTGGTCTTAATTTGCTTGGAGCTGTCACAACATATAAACGATTTTAATATTGTGCTTTGAAATAACATACTAGAGGTGACAATTCAATCAGACCCGTACAAAAGAACTATGGATTTTGACCTGTTACCAACCCGCCCATTTTGCATTTAAATATATTAGTACTAAAGATGAGGCATAGTCATTTTAAACTTATTTACCTATAGGGGAATTTATTGTGTGTCTTCTGTTGATATCAGCAGACTGCAAAGCTAATAACATGTCGTTAGATTCCTTTCTAGACACAACAATGGCAGCTGGAGCGAGGCCTGATTTCTTCTTCGACTCGTTAAATGGTTGCGGGAAACAGTGTGAATCAACTGTTTGTGAACCATTAAGTTCTTCATTCTCGCCGTTGCTAAACAACAGATAAAATCCCCTATGCCTGCCATATTGACGGAATTATTAGAACATAATCTCCTTACATGTAATATGCATAACTAAATGGGCATATTTTAGTCCGGGTCGTAAATTGCCAAACGATCCATTAATAACGCTTTACCTGAAATCCGAGTTTGAAGAAGCAAAGATTGACAAGAACTGGTTAACCGATATGCCAACTTGAAGATCCCACCATGGAACCAAAAACTCGAGTTTGTTATACTTCTTCTTGCATACCTGCCACTGTAACAACCTTAGATTGCTGGAAACCGTCAACCCTCCCCCTGCAATCCACCAAAAAAATCAGAAAACAATACTCAAATTCGTTCAATGTACATATAGACTCGTCATTTATGGAGATATTTACTTAAGCAAGGGAACCAATGATCGATATCCCAATAAAGAGGTGAAGCAGAATCAGCATGGAAATATAGAACATTTCCATATGGGTCTACTCTAAACGCCTCCGGATCAAAGCCAGCATTCCTGAAAAGTGAAATCCCAATCGTTAAAACTCGCTTGAAATTGAGTATAAACATTTTTTTTTAAATTAATGGAAAGTAAATGGAGCAAAGTTGCGATGTTTAAATTACCCAAGATGGTTGAGCTGCTTCCATAGTAGGCTCACAAACATTTTCGGTTTTGCTGTGGGTCTCGCTTTTGGATCTATTACTGGAAAGAGCTCGTCTAGCTCCTTGGCTCGTGAAGCCTAGAAAAACAGCACATTTCAGCATGCGATATGACATTTAAATGAAATGCAACTTTATGAAACAAGACAACAGATTTAGAAACCCGCAATCTAAGTAGCTCGAGGGATCAAACTCTTAGATACAGATATTAGCTTCATTTTCATGGCAAATAAACTACAAATAACTGATCTATATTAATCGAGATTGCAAACACAGCCCGTACAATAAATTCAAAGACCAAACATCAAGATCCCAATGAAACAGTAAAAACTACGCCTTTCTTGTAATTATCGATACAATGTCCACGGAGACTTAAAACGTAAGTTCCGATTACAAATCGAACAAAACCCAAAACCTGAAACGCGAACAAATGAAGGTTTTTCTAATCCTACCAAAACCCTAACCCTAACCCTAAGTTATCAAATTAGGGCATTTCACATCACAAAACACAAAATCAAATTATGGGTTTTAATCCAAGATTCACCTGAATCGATTGCAGAACATACGGCGTATACGTAAACGGCGGACCATGACCGTACGGCCCAAACCCCCGATCTCGACAGATCTTGGCGTAGGCTTTCGGGTAGCCGAGACCTTCGTCTACTCGTAACTCGTCTGCCGAAAACATCAACTCATCAGACATTTTGTTTATCAAGTGAAAAATGAACGAATTAAATTTGGTTGGTTGGTTTGTTTATTTAGTTATGAAAAAATGTAACGGTCGAATAATGGGTTTTTGAAAAATTTGAGTTTGAGTGGTGCCACGCTGGCATGTAACGGCTAGGAAGGAATAAATTGTTGTTGTTGGATTTGAATATTAATTCATCATTTGGGAAATTAATTAATTAATTAATTAATGTATATCTTTTTGCAAAATCTATTTAATTAGTAATACATAATAATGATCTTTGATTTAGTAAACTTTGTTTGGTTGGCAAATATTGAAAGCTTTTTGGTGGTTTTGTATTTTAAACTTACCCCTCCATCGTGTTTGGTTCAAAAAGTAGGGAGGGTTTTAAATGCAAAACGAAATTTAAACTCATCAAAAAGGTGATTTTATAATTTATAGGCGGGGTAGTGTATTTGAAAACGGGACTTTCAAGTGTTTATAGACATAATTACCCCTAATTTTCAGACCTATTTCTTCCCAACTTCTTCACAACTCTCACTCAATCCATTACTTGTTCTGTTGTACACCCTCTTTGATTCTCGAAATATTTACAAGACTGCCTTTTCTTTCTCTTTCACATCTCGTAGAAACTCCACCTTCAAAAGCAACGCCGTCACAAATCTTCTTTTTTGGATTCAACGAGTTTGAAGGGTTTGATCTTTACAGATCTCTACAATTGATAAATTATTTAATTAATAAAAAACCATTAAATCAACTTCGTTGATGCATTAGCAGGACAACCCTAATTACAAATTGGGCATACTTTTTTTTAGTTAAAAAGATCAGATGATCCATGTTTGGGGTGATTAAAGAGAATTAGGTGGTTGTAAAGATAGAGCATATTGTAGGAATTAGGTTGATTAAAGAGAATTATGAATATGAATTTGGTATTGTATCTTGAAGATCTTAAGAACTTATGGGTTGACAAATTTTATGTTTCACGATGAAAGGGCAGAAGAGTCCTTTGGTGTTGATTTCATTATAGTCTTATAATAAAGACTTGCCAACCAAACATGATAGAGTATTTTAAATATCAGTATGTTAAATCCCCAATATTTTTTAATATCACAGTGTTTCAAATCTAGGGATTTAGAATTTACGAACCAAATCCCCAATATTAGGCTAAGCACATCGGTCGGTCGGGCTTGTAAGCCGACCGAATTATCTGTAAGTCGTGCTCCATGTTTCCACTCGGTCGGTAATTTTTTTTAGGTCGCTTTGACGATCAATATAAACACAAACAAAAAGACAAAAATCACATTTTCATATTTGTTTTTTTACCATTTGATGAAAAAAAAAAATTTAAAATTTAAACACTTTATATTTTACACTATAAATACTTAACTCAAACCACAACAAACTACAATTCAAACTAAAATTCAAAACTTCTTTCATTTCAACATGTCTAAGAAAACTCCAAAATCAAAAACCCTAAGATCCCGAGTGCAAGAAACCGCTCCGCATTTAACACCGGGTCCGAATTTCCGGTCAATCGGTGTATCACCAACCGTTCATTTTCGACCTGCCAGTTTTGAATATCATTTACAACTACCTCAACCACCACAAAATCAAAACATGTTTTCTTATCAAAATCGTCCATTCAACCCGCCCTGTCATAACAACCAACAATCTTATTTCTAAACACCAAACGGGTTGTATCATCCAACTATGGATTTGTCAACGTCTTCCCAATCAAATCATCAACCGTATTCTCCGGTTAACTGCATTAATCTTGATATAGATTTTGATGACCAATTATTCCACAAGCTAGATTTTTATATGGGAACTGGTTCGGGTCAAGCTTATTATCCGACTCAAATTATTCTATAGGTCAAGGTTCGAGTCACAGTTCGTTTCACAATTGGGCTCTAGCTGAAGACGACTCTCCCGTCGAAGAGATGTCACCCGTCTAGAAGTGGCAAAACGGGCGGGCACGAGCTACGGTTCAAACGGGTCAGGGCTCAAACGGGCACCGGCTAAACGGGCACGGACCAAACGGGCGCATGTTATACGAATCGCTTTAGAAAAGATCCAAAACGAAAAAATAAATTACTCAAACGTAACACCTCATTTATATTTAAATATTAAATATATTATATCTATAAGGTTTTTTTAGAAACAATTGTAATGTTCTCCAATTGGAAGAAAATATGCCCATTTGTGCCCATTTAAATTTTAAATGGGCAATATATGCCCATTTCAAAAAAATGAGCGGGCTAAAATGTGCCCAAATCTTTTACAAATTAGTCATTTTTTTGTATTTTATTTTGAGTACAAATTGCCACCTCTACATGCGTCAAAGCTAAGAATCCTTCGAAACGAGCTTCAAAGGCCAAGAAGAATGATGGAAAGAATAAGGATCAAGAGCCAAAGCTATGGACAACCAAGGAAGAGGGAAACCAAGAAGCGGCGCGTCAGGAAGCAACGAAATTGAAAAGAGAGAAACTTGAAATAAACATCGAAAACTTGATTTAAAAAAAAAAAAGAGAGAAAGACATCACATTCTATAATTATGCAATCGACCTCTATGTTAATACAAATAAGCCGTAAAAACGTTTATTTATATTTTCCGATCTTCTAATGTTTTGTCGATAACATACGTAAAATCATTTTAACGAAACAAATAAAATACGTAAATGGTTTGAGCCAATAGTTTACTAACACACTTACGTTTTCACATAAAACACTAAACAAGTAAAATTGGTTTTATGATTTAGTAATACATATGTACAACAACTAGTGTTTACATATTGGGCAAATATATATACATACCTAGTATGTATCATTATGGGTAATACAATGGGTAGAAGTTTAAGTATTTGACCCATTGACTAAATACATTGAATGTGGTTGGGTAAAACCCAAAGTCCATGACCCATGCCCATGGAGCATAACCCATAACCCATTGCATGACATCATGCATAAGTCATATATGGATATTATCCATGACCCATGGACTAGATGCATTGCATCTTGTAGATACATTATATCTACTTAGATACCCATGGTCCAAAGTCTAGGACCCATGACCCATAACCCCATGACCAATGACCCAAAACCCATGGGCAAAGAGGAGCATCCCACGGATCCCCAGGTTTACACTGGACGGATCCCTCAAGTGAGGAATCCGTGGGATCCGTGGAACAGTAGCCAAAATTCCTCTATAAATAGTGAGCCATTTCTTCATTTTGGGTTGCCACTCCCACACATACTTTCTCCAAGTATTGTAACCTTCTAACCTCAGATCCTAAGGATCTCTCTATGTAGTTTGTATTTTGTTTTTGTGTGATTCTCTAGGTTCCTCTTAAAGGCGAGATCACCACCTCTTGAAGTCGAGCAAGCTCAAGTCCATGAGTTGCCATGCTTCGTCATCATCAAGACTACTGAGGTTCTCTTGTTGATAGTTCTTCCTTCCTCCATAGAAGTGTTGTGTCAAAGGCATTAGTGAAAGATGCCGAAAGAGTCAAGACGAAAGCATTAGTGAAAGGTGCTTAACGTCCGTGTCAAATGCATTAGTGAAGAATGCCAAAGGAGTCAAGACAAAGCCATTAGTGAAAGGTGTCAAACGTCCGTGTCAAGGGCATTAGTGAAGAGTGCCTAGAAGTCAAGTCAAGTGGCATTAGTGAAAGATGCCAAGGGCGTATAATCGATGAGGTGCATCGATGTACAAATAAGAGATAGGTTGTATCCAAGGATATTGATATCCTTGATGATGTTGTCATAAGGAGTGGGTCTCTTTTGGGATAGGTGTTGTGTAGTGTTGGGTAGTAGTTCCTCCATTGTAATGGAACTCGGTATCTAGCCTAGTACCGGATAAAGGGTAGGCGACGTTGTGATAGGTGTGGTTCTACCTTGTGGAAGAACCCGGTGTCTAGCCTAGTACCGGAAAAAGAGTAGGCGACATTGTGAAGGCTTCTCCGCCATAAGGAGTTGGTGTTATGTAGTGTTTACGAACTCTCGAGTAGGTGACTCCGGGAGTGGAGTAGGGCAAGGAAGGTGTCCTTGTAGCCGAACCACTATAAACACTTGCGTCGTGGTTTTATGTTTCTTACTCTTCTCTTTACAGTACACATTTTCATATCTATCTATCAACATCCAACATACACATCCAAATAGATTGACATAAGTCGATCTAAATATTTTAAAACGAAGTTTTAATTGGTAAAACTTGTGGAAAACTAGAAGGGGGGGTTGAATAGTTTTACCAATTTAAAACTTCCTTTTAAATATTTAGATCGACTTATGTCAATCTATTTGGTTGTTTATGTTGGACGTTGATAGATAGATATATAAACGTGTAATGAAAGATAAAGAGTAAGAAGCACATCACCACGACACAAGTATTTATAGTGGTTCGGCTACAAGGACACCTTCCTTGCCCTACTCCACTCCCCGAGTCACCTACTCGAGAGTTCGTAAACACTACACCAACTCCTTATGGCGGAGAAGCCTTCACAACGTCGCTTAACCTTTTTTCCAGTACAAAGCTAAATACCGAGTTCCTTCACACCAAGGCGAACCACACCTAGCACAACGTCGCCTACCCTTTATACGGTGCTTGGCTAACCACCGAGGAGAACTAATCCTATCACAACGTCGCCTACCCTTTATTAGGTACTAGGCTAAGCACCTAGTTCCATTACTATGGAGGAACTACTACCCTTCACAACACAACACCTAATATCAAGGAGATCCACTCCTTGTTACAACACCATCAAGGATATCACCATCCTTGGAAATAAACAAATACTTATATGTATAACGATGCACCTCATCGATTATACGACCTAGGCATTCTTCCCAAATTCTACTTGATTTGATTCTTCGGCATCCTTCACTAATGCCTTTGACACAACGCTTGGCACCCTTCACTAATGCCTTCGTCTTGACACCTTTAGCATTCTTCACTAATGCTTTGACACGGACGATAAGCACCTTTCACTAATGCTTTCATCTTGACACTTTCGGCATCCTTCACTAATGCTTTCAACCCAACATCTATGGAGAAAGAGAGAACTATTAACAAGAGAACCTTAGTTGTCTTGATGATGACGAAGCATGGCAACTCATGGACTTGAGCTTGATCGTCTTCAAGAAGTGGTGATCTCGCCTTTAAGAGGAACCTAAAAGATCACACAAAAACAAAAGACAAACTACATAGATCACTTGGATATGAGGTTAGAGGGTTATAATACTTGGGGAAGTATGTGTGTAAAATTATGTGTAGAAAGGAAGAAATGGCTCTCTATTTATAGAGAAAGTTCTCTACTGTTCCTCGGATCCCACGGATCCCTTCCACAAGGGATCCGGCTAGCACAAAGCTAGGGATCCGTGGAAAGCTCCTCTTTGCCCATGGGTATTTTTGGTTATGGGTCATGGGTCATGGGTTATGGGTTGATCCATGGTTTTCTTTCTAGATACAATGTATCTTAAGGATACAATGAACTTGGTTAAGTAGTATATATAAAACCATGGGTTATGGGTCAATACCATTTGCTAGTTTTTACCCATTTAGTATATACTTGTTTTTACCCATTTTAGTATATACTTGTTTTTACCCATTTTAGTATACTTAGTTTAAGTATATGCTAACCCAATATGTAAACACTAGTTGTTGTACATATGTATCTAAATCATAAAATCACTTATACTTGTTTTAGTGTTTTATGTGAAAACGTAAGTGTGTTAGGAAACTATTGACTCAAACTATTTACGTATTCTATTTGTTTCGTTAAAATGATTTTACGTTTGTTATCGACAAAACATTAGAAGATCGTAAAATATAAATAAACGTTTTTACGGCTTATTTGTATTAACAATCTCCCCTTTTTTGTTGATGACAAAACATAAAATTATTTTAAGGAAAAGCTAAAATTCGTAAAAGTTTGAATTTGTAGTTTTACTTTCTTCTCACCCTTTTTGTCGAAACAAAAAGAGCGTCGAAAGAAAGCAACACATTGTTTTTTTTTTAAGAAAAACATGTGAAAGAAATAAAAAGAAATAGAGAGCAAGTAACGGGAAAGGATCTCGTCTTTACTCCCCCTTGACGAGTCCATCCTTATGTAAGGGCGTCAAGAAAGTGTTATTAATCTAGTTTGTTTGCAAGTAAGTTTGCAAAAGATTTCATCTAAGTGACGAATGTGCTCCCCCTTGATGATTGCAATTTTGCAAAGGGATGTCACGAAATGCAATCCTAATATTGCAAGTAATTTGCAATGTATTGCTTTGACATAAAGCTCCCCTAGCTTTAGGATGTCAAAGTCTTCATGTGTAAATTGAATAACTACAAAACAAAGGTTAGAAAACAAGTATAATTCACAATTTCCTGCAAATGTGATCCAAGTTAGTAGAAAATTAGTTTTCTGTATCACGGATCCCACGGTTCCCTCCTAGTAGGGATCCGTCTAGGCAAATAAGAGGGATCCATCTGGTTGATGAATAAATTCAGCAAATGGTGGTATAACAAATAATGTTATCACAAAAGTGAGATATGAATACAACGTAATCATATACTCAGCAAAATAGCAAGTAGCATGTATTTTCATTTAATAAAGCTAGAGATATGATATACATGACTCTAAAAACTAAGAAAATGATCGATACATGACTTGGATGTTTTGAGGAGGTTCTACAAATGATGGTGGAGGTACATTTATTAATGTAGGATGAGGTTCTACTAGGAATGAGGGTGGTGGTAATGGAAATTTTTCCATATGATCAAGTCCTTGGTGGTTCCTTGTTTCCAACGATGGATTAGTTGGTGATGTAGGTGGTTCCCTATTTAATGATAACGTTAGTGAATGGGAAGTTCTCGGTGGTGAATGCTCTAATGAATAGAGATTTGGGTGAGAGAGAGGCTTGGTGAAGGAGTGTAGTCCATGCTCTAGGAATGAAGGTTTAGACGTTTTGCTATAACTAGGTACGTTTGGTTTAGAGCTCGATGATCCTTTTTCTAACCTAAAAGGTTTAATGCTAATTCTTGCGGTTCTCTTGGCAATTGTTGATTGGGTTTGTTGAGGTGGGATTCTAGCACTATTATCTCTTACGGGTGATGATTCGGTGGATGGGAAATCCTAGCATTTGTGGGTTTAACCGGAGATGATTCGGTTGAGGAAATTTCGTGTACAACACGAGCAAGTTTCTTGGGTGGTTCTTGGGTGGATGAGTTAGCACTAGGAGCTTTCCTCATGATGAAATGACTAAGGAAAAGGTTTCTAAATGCTGAGAATTATGTTGTGTTTGATGACTAAGGGATTCTAACAAGATGACTTATAAAGGGAAGGATTTGGCAAGTGCATTCAAGACTTAAGCCTCTAATATCCTTTGGAATGTGATGATTATCATGCACAAGAGTCAACTTCAGAGTTTGTACTGATCTAGGAACTCATTTAAGATGAGATGGAGTGTTTGAGTTAGAAAGATGAGTTGAAATGATTGTTTTAGCAAGATTTGACATAGACTGTCATCCGGATCCCACGGTTCCCTCCTCATAGGGATCCGTCTAGGCTAATCCTAGGGATCCGGCTCTCAGCAGCTATGAAAGAGTGGAAATGATGTTTCTAAGATCTAAGATCTATATTAATTTGAGTGTTTCAGTCCTCCTAAGTTCCTAAGATGAGGGTACACTTGAATGATCAAGAGTAATGAGTGTTATAGCAAGTGATTGCTTTTTATGGAAGAAATTGGAACTTTCATAAGTACCAATGAATGAGAAAGGATGACACTAAAGATGAGAGTGTCAATTGAAGCTAAATGATCCTAGAGATCAGGTTGTGACTTGGGATAGTGTTTTGGAAAATATCCTAAAGGCTTTGAGATGGGAAAACTAGAATTTGATCAACTTTGATCAATTTTGAGGTAAGGATGATTTATGATCAATTTTGCCATAATCGAAAGATTTCTAAAGCTAGATGTGAGGGATCATGTGAGAATGATGAGTGATCATAGAGAGCAGAAGAGTAATGGATTAAAGTGAAAATGATAGATCTACAAGCGTCTTAGAGTGTGATCTAGGTGAGTTGAGTAGGAAAGGATCTACTTAACTTGATAAGGACTTAATTTGCCTTAAGACACTATGTTTAGCTTAGTGTGAGGTATTCTAAGGACATGATTGAAATACAATGATTGCAATTGCATTTTCTGTTTGCCGGATCCCACGGTTCCCTAAGAGTAGGGATCCGTCAAGCACAAATTTTGGGATCCGTCTATCTGCTAAGCAGAACCTTTACAAAAGGTATGAAATGACTTTGACAATGCATCATATTTCAAGTTTAAGAGGTTCTAACACTAATATATCAAATGAGATCGAGCTCACAAATAACAAAGAGGTTTATCAAACTTAACAAGCACTATTCAAGAAACTCAAAACCTATTTACGATCTAGATTAGTAAATCGTTTGTATTAACAATGGCGTGCAAGGTATATGTCAAGAAAGAAAAGAGTAATTGATAGTATTCACGACAATAGAGTTGTGAGGTGCTAGTTCAAGAAAATCCTATACTTCATCCGGAGTTGTTGTTTTGGTCAACGGAAGCAATGAGCTATGTATAGTCATTATGGATGGTGATTAGCATACAATGAACTTCATCCGTGAAGTCATGTAGCTCTTCTCGATCAAGGCAAGATAATCGATTGATGAGGAAAGTGGTTGTGATTAACTAAAAGAAAAATCAATTTTACAGCTTGTTTGATTAGTAATCCTAAGACAACGCAAAGTATTTCCATTGTAAACTTACTTTAGGAAAAAATAGGAGTATAGATTTATCAAGTGAGAGAATGAATATGAGACTATTACTAGCGGTGCTCAATTACGGCTAAACACGACCATTTTTACGGGTGATTCCACATACCCAACTTCCATCAAGGAAGCAATTCAACCGTTAGGTCAAATTGAGTTTCTAGTGTAATAAGTAATCCAATATTCATTCTCAAGTTAGGAAAATTTATATTCCTACAATGGCCTATCGAAGAGTAACAATGAAGATACTTTGCTTCGTTTTTATTAATATTATACTTGAAACAACTAAGGTGACGAAGGTGTAAAAATAAACAATTAAAAGTTGTCCATATTGTGAACAAAAAAAATGGTTGGATGAGCTAGTTCAACATATGTTGTTGGAAAGCTAGAGTTTGGACTTTCGGATATGAACAATTATATTTACGTTGCAAAATAATTTACTTGAGTATATCGGATGAAATAATCAAGTTGTCAATCCTACTATGAAGCTTGGAGAGCGATCATGAAGAGGAAAACGGGAGAGTACATCATCAACACAAGTGTAGGTTATGATCCGATGTACATTCTTGTTGTTTTTAGAAAACGATACAAGAAAATATGAAATCAAGAAATCATATAAGCACATAAAACATTTATGTTGCACACATGACAAACTCAATCAAAAAGCCATTTGGCGTGTTATATGTTTTAAACATTTTTCAACTTATAAAACTAACATTTTTGACACAACTAGATGTTATCCCAAACACTCCTTCAAGTAGCACATTGATTAGTAGAAAGTTACTAAATCGACAAGTAAGAGAATGAATAGCAAGGTAAGGAAACCACATATGTCATTCAATCAAACAAGCACAAAAACTATTTGAGATAAGCAAATAATCAAGTAATGAAAGGAAGACAATTTATCATTTAGCATAGCATACGAAAGTTCTTTTCATCGCTTTGTGTTAAATATAAACATGTATACCCAGCTTGATTAGTTTCATTTATAAATATGATCAAAACCTTAATTTCAAAAGAGGACACATTGTTATTAAAGGACGAAAACATCCGTCTCCAATTGGATCAAAAGTTTGTGCAAAAGTTATGACCGAAAAATGACTTTCTATTATAAATCAATGATTCTGTAAATTATTGTTTTGAATCAGTTTATGAAATTATTTTTAAATGAAAGTAGACTCAAATACCTTTAAAACGATAGGTGACGCGACTTCTAACGACTTACGGTTAATTAGTTATGAATTTTTGAAATTCAGACAAAAATTGTCTTCTGTACCACGGATCCCACGGATCCCTTGCTTGAGGGATCCGTCCAGTGCGAACTGAGGGATCCGCGGATCTGACACAGAAATACAAAAATGTATATTTTGACCCGACGAAAAGGTTTAACCTTTGTAGACTTTTTAGTGAAGTTATATTACCCATTTTTACCTTTATTCAAGCTTGATTAACAAGATATCTAACAACAAAACTTTAAAGAAAAAAAATCAACAAAATACTTTTCATATTATGCTTATTATAAGAGATAAGCATATATCACCATTTTATCCACAAGCAATTAGCACGTTTTTGACCAACTAATTGTAACTAAGAGAACATACCTTTGCCATATTCCCTTTGTATGGTTTTAGAAACCATGGACGCGTAAAACTTCATAAGCTTTAAAAATACTTAATCATATTTTGGAAAAGCAAGTTGTGGTCACTTTGTATTCTTCTTTGGGTGTTGACTTCTTTTTCTTCGGATAGAACGAAGTCATTGGAAGAATTCTAGTATGAAGATTTCTCAAAAGAAAATGTTAGAATGATCTATCACTATCCAACATTTAAAAAATGATAATTTCTAAAAACACGACTTTTTGTTTTAAGAAATCCCCTTCTTTGTAGTTTTCAAACATACACAGATCGTATCAAGTTTTCAAAGTACAATATACTTTTAAAAGACTTGGTAACGAAGCTCTGATGCCAATTGTGGAAAACTAGAAGGGGGGGGGGGTTGAATAGTTTTACCAATTTAAAACTTCTTTTTAAATATTTAGATCGACTTATGTCAATCTATTTGGTTGTTTATGTTGGACGTTGATAGATAGATATATAAACGTGTAATGAAAGATAAAGAGTAAGAAGCACATCTGTAGGATCGTTATTTTATTGTGTTGATGATTCGGGTGGTCTTGGGAGATCAAAATACATGTTTTCCATTTTAGAGAGAGAAAGTAGAGAGAGAGGGTGTTCTTGCTAGAGGTTTACACAAAGGAAAGATTAGATTGAAATGAAGCACCACCCCTTCCATCCATGGAAGGGGTATTTATACTTACAAACATAACGACCTCCTATCGGCCTGTGGATCAGGTATACAGTGGGTAAAGACCCGTCCTTCCTCCACGGTGTTACACTACACTAAACTACGCTACTAAATAACTAATAAACTACTAAACAACGAAAATAACGACACGTCTACGAGCTAACTTATGCTAGATCATAATTGGGGTGACCGACACTTTAACATGGAATTTTCTAATTCCTAACAATCTCCCCCTAAGGGAGGTCACCCCATGAAATACATTTTGCTTCCTAGCATTCTATCTTTGACTTCGTTCTTGAGCTCGTAGACTTCAATTCTTCAATTCTGCAATCTTTGTGCTTAAGCAGTGATTCTTCCAAGTCCGCATAGATTAGTACTTTAAGTGGAGGCCTTTGAACTGATCCACATCTTTGATGATCTTCGAGCTTTCATTGAGATCATCAGCCACAGTAAATCTCTGGATCACCCTTTATTGTGTTGCCATCATGTGAAGTTGTGACATTTGGACCGACATGCTCACACTTTTGAATCATGACATCTTTCCATCAGAGTAGCGGAAGCCTTACTGGTTCATGATATTTGCAGCAGCGTAACAGAAGCATAGTATAGAAATATCAGAGCCAGGTTCTGTAGATATGCACCAGTCATGATTTCTTCAAATTAAGTGTGGATGTTGTGAGCATGCGGCTTTGGAATGACTCTTCAATTCCGATCAGCTGCAACCGTCCAAGTGTACCTGCAAACAACAGTTAACAATAAAACACACGAAAGTGTCTTTGATCACTTTCGCTGAATTGAGGTACACGGCCCACGGTTCCCCGTTGATCAGTACAAGTACTGCCTGTGATCAGGTAGGATTCCTAAGAATCTCCTTGACAGGGTTTCGCAGCTGTTCTAGCTGTTCCCAAACCGGAACGTCTCAAAGAAGACAACACGGAGTGAGTGAACCAACAAATTGAGATTCACTGATTGATGAAAAATGATTTGAAAAACAATCGCGTATTGCTTGAAGAAAGAGTTTTGCAATACGACGAAGGTTTTATGAGAAAGATCAATTTTCAATCAAAATACTTTTTGTATTAGAGAATGAGTACACATTCGACGTGCTAGCGAAAAGAAGAGATTCGCACATCGAACGGTTTTTCTAAAAGTATTTTTCAATCAGAGATACTTTTTGAGTTTGAAATGAATACACATTCGACGTGCTAGAGAAAAGAAGGTTTGCACATCGAACGGTTTTTCCAAAAGTATTCGTCAAATCCATTCCTGGACCAAGGTTGATTCAAAAATGAATCTCCCCATCGTTTCTATCCAGTTGTCACAAGCTTGATCTTACGAGAAGATCTCACATGTCACCCACCAAGAGCTTGTTTGATGTTGGCTCTAGAAGGATTTCCATCTTCATTGTGAATAATTTTACATATCACTCGGATATTCGGGCAATACCACAAGGATAATGCGTAGGACTCTCAATATATTCTTACTTTCCACATTGTGTGAAACAACAAGTCATCATTAATTTTGTGTCCTAATGAGATATTGTGGATGATCTCTTGGCTCTAGACTCAATAGTGCACATTTGGTTCCTGTGTCGGAGACTAGGGAGAGGGTCTCTTTCTTCAATATCAACAATCTCTAAGAGAAAGTCGATAGATAATGTCGGTTCCCCGTGAGAATGAAACAAGTCCTTTTAAGAGGAACTTGAGTGGTTTGGGAAGTTTAGTGCAGTGCGTCACTGGGTCTATGATGTCTTGTCTTCAATACCGATGTTACCTTAGTAAACACCAGTAGCATATGTATTGAACCCGGTTACTGCCCTAAGGTTGAATTATTGGAGGGCTATTTCTTTTCACCCTTTTCATATTCATTTCTTTTTCATTCTTCAACCCCTTCAGTGCTTACCGAGACTTCATTACTAGAACCTTGTTGGGTTTGTTCCAGTACTAGCTCTGTCTCAGTCGGCACTCTTCCCATATTCTCATGTTTCTCCTTTTTTTCAATATACCTAAGGACTCTACACTATCTAGTGGATTGTCCCTGGGTAGATCCCTCCGGTTCTGGCGGATCGTGGGAACAAATACCTAACCTCACCATCCTTATAACTCCATGCATAAAGTAAAATGGTCGGTCTTTTGGTACAGTTCATTCTTCCTTGAAACCAATTGAAAAATCATTTGGAAAAACTATCAAGGTACTTGTGATACGAGATCAAAGCATTTAGTACCCTAATAGTTTTGATCATTTAGAAAACCTCCCCCTCAACATGTGCGTATGATTTAGAAATTGTTTAGCACAAGGAGGCAAGAGGACTTTGAAATATTTTCTTTGATCACAATTTTCATACGAAAAAGCCATTTGATTTTCATGGTAAAATTCTCCCCCTCAATATGTGCATAGGATAATTGAAATCATTTTTTATCACATAGAGGCAAGAGTTCTTTTGAAGCACATCCACGATTACACAAGCCATTAAGAAAACCATTTGAAAACTAAATCAAGGTACTTTAAAAATCTCTTTAAAAACTTTTGTACCTCGATAGTTATGCTCCCCCTCAATATGTGCTTCAAGATTCGAAAGCGTTTAGCACATATGAGAGAGCAGCGTGCACAATTAAATCAAAACGATCACCTTTTATCAAATTTCATTATTAAATCACAAATTCTCCCCCGATAAAAAATATCAAACCCTTTGAGATTTTGGATCCCAAGTGATTTAATTAGGTTTAGAAAACATGGGAGAACATGTGGCCTTGTTTAAATACTCATCTGGTTTTTGGATAAATCCTCCTCCTCAACATGTGCATTGTGTATATTGAAATCGTTTGGCACATGGAGGCAGGAGTGCCTTTGAAGGACTAAAACCAATTCCATTAAAATAGATTTGAGATTTAAATCACGATCTCTCACCCGATCAAAGATTTCAAACCATTTGAGATTAGTGATCCCAAAAGATTTAAATAATTTAGAAAATTTTTTGGGGAAAGACGTGGCAAGATTCAATTTTGAAAGATGACAAATAAGGACCATTTTAAGACACTAAAGATTGTTAGTGTCAGGTATGATAGTTTTTAAGAGATCTTTTAGTAAAATAAAACAATTTCACAATCAAACAAGAACAGAAAAAAAATTTCATTTTGAAAGACCTTGATTCAAAAGAAAAATCATACCATGACATAACATTAAATCTTTAGATCACCACTTATTATCGTACAAGACGGAACTTTTGTGAAGAAACATCGTTTGAAAATATTTTGTTTTAAATCACTCTCCCCCTCAATCCATGACAGAAGTCAATAATTGAGTAACTTAGGTTTTGATAACATGAAGTCCGGTGATTTTCAAAAATTAGTCCAATATATTTTCAAAACAATATTTTCCATTTTCAAAACAATTTAATCAAATTATTCAAAATTGTTTAAAAATGGTATCCTGCACAAAGATACGTTAAGTGGTTGAGAAGCTTCTGTTGATGTTGCTGTAGGGTTTGGAAGAAAAAACCGTCTGCTGATGCAGTGAGACTTCTTCTTACGTTGCATTTTGAATGCCAACTGAGGTCAAATTAAGCTCTGTTTCTTCAATCACTTAGAAGAAAACCATCTGCTGATGCAGTGAGACCTCTTACGTTGCATTTATGCCAACTCTCCATCGAAGTCCAATTAAGCTCCGTTTCTTCATTTGTCAACCCAAGATATAGTTACCCTTTCCTTTCGGCATCCAATCATCTTCAATTGTGGGATCCGGATCGGGAACATTCTTTTATACCAATATACCTGCATACGTTAGTGAACACACATACAAATATATGGTGGTCGACATTACCCAAACAACAATCGACTAATAAAAGTCAATGCAACATATCAATCAGATCATATAAATGTATGGGAATAATGTGATTATCAAACATCCTAAATTCCTAGTCCTTCGACATAGGTAAATATCATTTTTAATTAAGCACGTAGGATAATTAAGAAAGCCCGTTAGATGATATAGATTTGAAAACATTATCCCCCTCAATCCATGACTCATTTTTATGAAAAGTTTAAAAGCGCTGAAGTCATAGATTGAGTTTGCAAATTTAATAAAACACTGAAACTAATTGTTGTTAAAGCAACTCATTTTTCCACCATTTTGTTAAAACACCAAATATTTTTCTGAAGAATTTTAGACGGAAAAACATTTGTGTAGAAACAGCAGTCCTTCGACATACTTTCCTTGTATTCTTTTTAGGATAAGTGCACGAAATATTTTGAAAATAGTTTAAGCGTAGCACTTTCCTTCTTTAAAAAACGGGTTGCTATCTGAAATAATAGCAAGCCATAGTTTTAGCACGGGTTACAGTCTAAAATAACTGTAAGCCATTTTTTAAAGCGCGGGTTACAGCCTGAAATAACTGTAAGCCATATTTTGAGACATGTTTAGAAAAGAATATTTACACCTCCTGCTCGAACTTCATCTATGGTCCCGTGCCATTATTGAATGACATTTCTAAGACCGTAGATGTTATCGATACCAGAAGACATGTCTTGAGAAAAACATATTTTTGGTATTTTTGAAATTTTTTGATTTTTATGGTGTCACACCCCCAATTTACCTGTTTTGCAGCGGAATGGAATTCCTGGGGGCAATGACTGTCATAGCACCACATCACAGTTATATTGAACGACCTAAAGTGTCGTTTTAAAAACACATCGTTGGATATTTCATAAAAACATAATCAGAGTACAACATCGGTCCCAAAAGGTTTAACAAGTTTGCTAAAATACAAATATGTTACAATCCAAACGATGTTTTGAAACAAAGAGCCATAATGTACATAATGTAAGTCGACGCCGCGACTCAAAATATAGGTCCCTAACCATGTCATGATGCGAATGCCTCAGTTACCTGAAAATACATTGCTAAAAACGTCAACAATAATGTTGGTGAGAAATCATAGGTTTATGTAAATGTTTTATACGACTACACAAGTATAGAATATGCATGACAATCCAGTCACGTAAAAATAATGTTACAATTGCTCTAAGCCCATGACCCCGAAACTAGACTGTTCAATAATGTATGCCCCTGCAGAGTGTTTGCCAGACAACTCCGTAATACCATCAAATGAAATGCATCCGTTTGCCTGGTTGGGATTCACCAACCCGGATGGAGGCGTCACCCTCGATAGATCTATCCACTCATCCTCGCTTCAAAGATTAACGGTTCATGTTCATGTACTGGGGACTTTCAAATTGGCATATGTGGTAACTTAAGCAATGTAATGAATTTAACATACTTGGTATCGTACAAAGAAAATGTAGTGCAATGTATTCTCCCCCGTGGGTTTGAAAATAATCGAAAGCATGTAAAAACGGGGCTATGAAAACTCACTTGGATAAACTGGAAATAGCGGCAAAAGTGAGTACACTGAGGTTTATAATGTAGTGCGTCAACCGGGACCTATTATCAATGATATGATATGTCATGAATTGCAATGTAATGTTATGCATGCACTTCGTATGTTATTTATACCATTTACGGGTTTTTGAAAATATTACTCGTCGACGAAAAATACTCTTTTGACGTCTTGACCCTTCAAAAATGACTTTACATGTTTTTACGTCAAAATGTCATCCTACAATGGTTTTATAATGATTTTTGGTGAAATTACCACTTTTCGTCGCAAAACAATGTCGTCGGAAAAATCATTAAATCAACAAAAATGACTCCGGAAAAGTAGTCGTAAAACGGTGTACGTCGATCGTTAGAGAACGAACTCGACGGTTTTGGAAAGTTTGTATCGATATCTAAAAGTTTCAGTTCAGGAGTTTTCGTTCAAAAGGTCTCGATCATAAAGATATCAAAGGCTAAAGTTGGTGGTTTTTGTGAATTGTGTGCAGAAAATGAGTTTCGGCCAATGTTTGAACATCCGTAATTAAATCACTATAACTCCGCTTGACAAACGGCTTTTTGTTTTGAAAAATATGGCCGATGAACTTGATTTTACTAGAAGACACTTTGTTATAAAAAGTTTTGCATCATAGTTAAAAACTGCCGCAAACATGGACGATATAGCTAATGAAATACTTGTTACGTCAAAAATAATATAATTTTCAGAAAATAATACTTACGGCAACTTTATGAAAACGGCCATATATTTGTCGTTTTAAATCCGTTTTCTACGAAAAATATGTCCTTAGCTTCGTATCAAAGTAAACTAATATATTTTTGACTAGTCGAAATAATTTGTGAAGCTTAAGGCTCGTTTTTGACCCGAAATGTATAAAAACTGTTTGCTGTCAATTTCAGAAAATAATACTTTTCGTCGCCAAACTTTAAAAATTCACCACGGCTTCGTTATAACTCCGTTTTTATCCGTTCAAAAGGCCACGGATTCGTTTTAAAGTATATTTTCTAATTATCAAAGCCAAAATGTCGTACCATCAGTGGGTTTTTCCAGAAATTCGTTTTAAGGACAGACCCTAAAATATAGTTTACGAAAATAGTTTTTCTCGGACAAAACCTATTCTAATCCCTTCAAATCAACTCCACAACTAATCTAATCCTACCATACACCTTCTTAGGGTGTCATGGGTTCCTAATCACCATCAAGACCAAAGATTAACTTGGGAATAATTATAGGATGACTATTATGTATATAAAACCTTAAAATCAAGAAATAAATGGTATAAACTACAATACATGCATATGAGCTCCAAAAATGATAAGAATCATATGAAAATGATAAGGAAACATAAGGATGATAAAAACATGCTTACTAGTGCAAATGAAGAGGTGTAGGTAACAAAGGTTTTACTTAGATATCCTTGGTTTTTATTTCAAAACCATGAAAAGGATATATACTAGGTTGAAATAACACACTTGAAGTTGAAAAATCTTGATCCCTTGGAGACTTGATGATGGCCGGTTCTTGGAAGCCAAGAAAAGAGAGAGGATTTTTTTTTTACACCTTTTGAGTATGTGAAATGTGTGAGAAATATTTGATCAAGTAAGACTTTTGTATACTTGTGAATTATTAAGAAACATGAAACCATACATCATTTATGAGACTCCCTCCCCCTTGGCCGGTTTTTGGGGGAGGGTTGTCTCCATATATATTTTTTTTTTTTTTCTTTTTCAAATTATACTTGTAGATATTTGTAAGACTTTGATAATATTGTAGTAATTGTGTAAGTTAAATGAATGTATAGGTAAATGGTGAAATCTTGGTGCAAGTAAGTTTTTATTAGATCAAAATATAATGTAATGAGTTGATAAAAATTGTAAAAATACTTTCCTCGTGAAAATCGGGTGATAAAATAATTATCGTAAGATTTTTAAGAAAAACGACGTAATAATTAAACGTTAACGATTAAAATACCAAATAAATTTGAAACACTAGGAAAACTAAAAATATAGTTTTTATAAACTAAATGTAAGTTTAAAAATACCTCGGGATCATTTTTGAAAATAACGGGTTAAATAATCAAAATAAAAACTCACGCGATAAAAATTATTAAACATAAAAATCACGCGTTGAAGGGTGAAATGAAATGTCGTGCATGTACTAATGAGATGCACATGATGTCCATGAAATGTAGACTAAACATAGTCCATATGAAATGTACGTGATGTCATGATCATGAATTCGCCGCTAAACCTCCAAGGTTACGCGAATTTGAAACAAGTAAACCAAGTTTACTAAAATGTTGAAATAAAGAGACATGAACGGTGTCGAGAAATGACCTGAAAGTACGGATTGTCACATATGGTTTTTGAAAGTTTTATATTTTTCTATTTTCTTTTTGTTGGTTTTATATTTTTCTATTTTTGTAACACCCCAACCCGATAAGGGTAGAAGTATCACATTTATGGAGTCAAATCAGAACAATACATATAAACCATGCAAGCGGAAGTCTTATAACAATAATCAAAAGAGTAACAAGTCAACACGACTTGATCAATACAAAGTTCCAAAAGATGTCCCAAAGGAAAGGAACGATACAAAGTCTAAGTCTCCAAAACATAATAACAATGGAAAACAAAGTCTAGAATAACTAAAGCAAATCCTCAAAAGCATCCTACTCTCAATCCCCAAGATAAGCCCCAGCTCCTAGCTTAATAACCTGCCGCAGGAAAAGAAATGCGGCTGAGCTTAAAAAGCCCAGTGAACAGATATAACGGTAAAATAATGGTATAAAGGAATGTGAAGTTCAGATATGAGACAGTAGCAGTTTATAATATGAGCAGTAAACCAGTATAAGCATAGAAATGAAAGGAAAAGAAAGGGAGTCAGTATCAACCATGAGCCTACCATTTCAGTACAGTAATACAATATCAGTAAACAGTCAGTATCCAGTAATAACAGTCCATTCGGAGGGGTGACCTCGGAATGTCAATCCAGTAAGAGGGGAGACCTCAATATCAAGTGGAGTGATCAGCTCCCAGTACGTGAGGGGGTGTATTGCACACACTCACCACATCACTAGCATATATAACAGTAACAGTACAGTACAGATCTAGGATGCATCCATACGCCCCTGCAGAAATATTAGTGGCCATAACAATAACAGTGAAGCGCGCATAATCAATACAGTATAGGGACGGTGTGGAGCATCACTCAACCACACTAGAGTCATGCCATTGGTGCATCAATGACACGGACATGGAACCCCCATGACTAGTTACAGCTCAGGTATCAACTGACAGATCAATATAGTCCAGTATACAGTGAATAAGTTAATAAATCAAGGGCTCAATGTCATTAGGTCACAAAGAGGTTCATAGCAACAGTTTAATGTCAACAGTTCAGTAATAACAGTTCAATGGCAAAGGATTCAATAGCAAGGTCAATATCAAAAGAAATGATCAATAAGCAAGTAGCAAGCAATCAAGATACGACGAAGTCATGAGAAACCTTATGAGAAAGGTCAGAATATCTGTACCTTATTCGAAGCAAGCAAACAAAGAAAGTAAATCAATGAAGGAGATCAATCACGCCGCCCGGAACCTATATGAATTAGATAACGTTCTATAAGAATCCGAAACACCTGTTTTAAGACGGCTTTCCATTTTTAGTAAGTTTCCCGTTTTAGTAATCTTTCCATTTTAAGTAACTTTCTATTTTAGGAAACTTTCTATTTTAGGCAGGTTTCTATTTTTAGTAACTTTCCAGAATTAGCAGATTTCCATAATTAGTAACTTTCTAAAAATAGCAGGTTTCCATATTTAGCAGGTTTCCATATATAGCAGGTTTCCAAATATAGTAAGTTTCCATATATAGTAAGTTTAGTTACTTATCTCAAGTTATAATAGAAAATGAGTATTATAAATGCTTTAAAGATCATTTATGACAAGTTACAAAAGTTTAGGGTTTAAAATGTAAATATAGCAAAGTATAGGGTTAAAAGTGTAAATATAGTAAGTTTACTCATTTTACTCATTTAGTCCATTTAGTTAGTATTTTAACATGTTAATCCATCAAGTTTCATAATTTACCAAACAACCCCTTAATTATATATAATCATGAATTACAAGCCCTAGTTTACGTTTAAGATTAACGAATCCGTTTTAAACATGTTAGCTTGATTATCACAAGGTTAAAAGGCATCTTATGTGATCTCAATTTCAATTCGATTCAGCCCCTATTCAAGAATATATGTACGCCCCATGATTAGTTCAAAAACACCTTCGTAATCCTTGTTAACAAGTCCATTTATCATATACGAAAACATGTAATCGAAAGATCATTAAACCCTTTTAAAACCTTAATATGATTCGACCTAGATGAGACTCAAAATCAGTTTCAAAATCATCTTACATGTTATATATCATTCGAATACATTAGATCAAGATTCATCATTTTATGTGTTATCATTTTATGTATATTTATCTTATGATTTCATGTGATCCTTATTTTATCAAGTTTCAAGCCCTAGTTCTCATCATCATAGCCACGAATTGAATGAAAGGAACAAGAGGAAAAGATTCAAAGATGGTGATACGTTACCCTTGATGCGTGAACGAAACAAAACAAGAATCAAACCACGAAAACCAAACCAATACTCCCTTGGTCTATCAAACCCCACGGCAAGAAACCAAACCCAAAACTTAGCTTCCAATTCGACCCCAAACACCAACACAACGTCCACCAAACGGTTACTTACGATCACGAGCCTCCTAGGATCACCTTAGCTTGATCAAATTTCGGATTGTATGGGAAAATAAATGATATGCCGCCACTCTTGAGAGAAAAAATGAAGCTAGGGTTTCAATGTGTGTTTTTGAATTAAAATGGTATGTGATAAATGAGATAGATCAAATTTTGATATGAAGAGTGATAAGGGGGAGGGATGGCCGGTTCTAAGGGGAGAAAAGGAAGACCAAAATCACTTCCATACTTATCTCAAAATAATGTACTTAGTCATCTTTGTGGTTCAAGTGCAAATGGGTACATTAGGATACTTTTAAATTAGTTACTTAGGATTAATTCCTCATGTTCAATAAATTTATAACATAAGTTTATTATTCATAATGTGCATATATTATTATTGATGTAATACTTGTTAAACGATGTTGAAATGTTTCCCGAGTTTTTATAATTTTTAGTTTGAGGGCAAAATGGTCATTTCACGCGATTTGAGATTTTAGGGTTTTACAACTCTTCCCCTCTAAAAAGAAAATTTTCGTCCCCGAAAATTGAAAAGGAAACGAAACGATAAACGAAGACATACCCGATGATGAAAAGAAATGCGGATAACTAGCTCGCATAGATTCCTCGGTCTCCCAGGTAGCTTCACGCTCTGGGTGATTCTTCCAAAGGATCTTAACAAACGGAATAACTTTGTTTCTCATGACTCGATCTTGCCGATCCAAAATAGCTTCGGGTTCCTCCGAAAGAGACATATCAGGCTGAATCTGATCAAATGGATAAGAGGCTACATGCAAAGGATGATAGTTGTATCCCCTCAAAAGAGATACATGGAAAACGTCGTGCACATGCGATAACTGCGGCGGAAGAGCCAAACGATAAGAAACTTCTCCAATGCGCTCGAGAATCTCAAACGGCCCAATAAAACGAGGACTAAGCTTCCCTTTAATACCAAAACGTTTAACACCACGGAACGGCGAAACTTTCAGAAATACCCGGTCACCAACCTGAAACTCCAAATCACGACGATGTTTATCTGCATAACTCTTTTGCCGCGTACGAGCCTCCTTCAACTTCTCCCTAGCAACTGCCACCTTCTCATTGGTGATCTCAATAATCTCAGGCCCCTCAATCAAACGCTCACCTACTTCGTCCCAACAAATAGGTGCTCTACATTTCCTTCCATACAAAAGCTCATAAGGTGCAGCCTTGATGCTAGCATGCCAACTATTGTTGTAGGCAAACTCCACCAAGCACAAATACTCATCCCAACTCCCAGTCCACTCTAAAGCACATGCTCGCAACATGTCTTCCAATGTCTGAATGGTCCTCTCCGACTGACCATCCGTCTGAGGATGAAACGCCGTACTGAACTTAAGGCGAGTACCCCAAGCCTTATGCAAACTCTTCCAAAAACGAGACGTGAAACGAGGATCTCTATCTGACACAATCGATGTGGGAGTACCATGAAGTCGAACAATCTCCTGCTGAAAAATCTCTGCCAGTCTAAAAACACGATCAGTCGTACGAATAGGTAAGAAATGAGCAGACTTGGTTAGCCGATCAACGACCACCCAAATCGCATCATGTCTTTTACGAGTAATAGGCAAACCGGTGACAAAATCCATGGAAATCTCTTCCCACTTCCAAGTAGGAATCTCCAATGGCTGAAGTAGACCACTAGCCCGCTGATGCTCTATCTTGACCTGCTGACAAGTCATACACTTAGAAACATACAAAGCCACATCCTGTTTCATACCACTCCACCAGAAATGCTGCTTAAGATCTCGGTACATCTTAGTAGAACCCGGATGAATAGTGAATGGAGAACTGTGAGCCTCAGACAACACCGTCTCACGCAAATCAGGATCATTAGGAACACAAAGCCGATCACCAAACCATACCACGCCAAAACTATCAACCCGAAACTCCGATGGTTTCCCTTCCTCAATGTTCTGAACAATAGACCAAAGTTCACCATCATCCTTCTGAGCTTCCTTAATCTGCAACATAAGATTGGACTCTACCTTCATGCTAGCCCAATAACCATCATAACCCCGGAAACACAATTCCACATCCATAAGCTCAAGATCATGAAGAACCCTGGGTTCAATCTCCAAACTAGCAATCATACCCGACTTTCGACTTAGTGCATCAGCAACTACATTAGCCTTACCCGGATGATATTGTATGTTCGTGTCATAATCCTTAAGAAGCTCTAGCCATCTCCGCTGTCTCATGTTGAGCTCCTTTTGTGTGAATATATACTTTAAACTTTTGTGGTCAGTAAAGATATCACACGACTCGCCATACAAATAATGCCTCCAAATCTTGAGGGCAAAAACAACCGCAGCCAACTCTAAATCATGCGTAGGGTAATTCTCCTCATACGATTTCAATTGCCTCGAAGCATAGGCAATCACCTTACCGTGCTGCATCAATACACAACCCAAACCTTTCTTAGACGCGTCACTATAAATCTGAAAACCTCCAGAACCCGATGGAAGTGTCAAAACAGGCGCAGTAACCAACCTCCGTTTCAACTCCTCAAAACTCTGTTCACGCTCCTCCGTCCATTCAAATTTTTCTCCTTTCCTCATCAATTGCGTCAACGGTAACGCCAATTTAGAGAAACCCTCAACAAAACGACGGTAGTAACCAGCAAGCCCCAGAAAACTCCTAATCTCCGTCACAGTAGTAGGTCTCGGCCATTTTGTGATAGCCTCTACTTTAGATGTGTCCATCTTGATACCATCAGCAGACACAACGTGACCAAGAAAAGCAACTTGGCTCAACCAGAATTCACACTTAGAAAACTTCGCATACAACTTCTGCTGTCGAAGAATCTCCAATACGATACGAAGATGCTGCTCGTGCTCGGCCTCACTCTTAGAATACACAAGGATGTCATCGATGAAGACGATTACAAATTTATCAAGGTACTCGTGGAAAACACGGTTCATAAAATCCATAAAGACGGCAGGCGCGTTAGTCAAACCAAATGGCATAACCAGAAACTCATAATGGCCATAGCGAGTACGAAACGCGGTCTTAGGAACATCTTGTTCCTTCACACGTAATTGATGATAACCAGACCTCAGATCAATCTTAGAGAAGAATTTAGCGCCCTGCAATTGGTCAAACAAATCATCGATGCGAGGAAGAGGGTAACGGTTACGGATAGTGATACGGTTCAGCTCACGGTAGTCGATACACAATCTCATACTCCCATCTTTCTTCTTAACAAACAATACCGGTGCACCCCAAGGTGAAACGCTGGGTCTAATAAAGCCGTTCTCCAAAAGTTCTTGCAACTGCTCTTTCAACTCTTTCAATTCAATCGGCGCCATACGATAAGGAGCTTTGGATATAGGTTCAGCACCAGGAATCAAATCAATACCAAATTCAACTTCTCTAGCCGGAGGAATGCCAGGAAGTTCATCAGGGAAAACGTCCGCAATTTCGCGCACAACAGTAAGACTTTCAATAGTCGGAACTTCTGAAGAAGTATCTTTGATGGATGCCAGAAAACCAAGGCAACCATGAGAAATAAGAGTGCGGGCTTTCATAGCCGAGATAATCTTAACCGACTTTAATGGTTGAGCACCATGGTATACAAAATCAGGACGATGAACATTACCAAAGATAACATTACGAGCATGACAATCAATAGTAGCCTTATGCAAAGCCAACCAGTCCATACCCAATATAATATCAAAATCAGACATATCCAACGGAAGAAGATTAGCCGAACGAATACCATCATCGAAACGTAGAGGACAGTCCACATACTCACGATTAATGAGCACATGACTTTTCATAGGGGTCGATATAACTAGAGGATTCATTAGTGGTGTTGGAGGTAATTTGAGTTTCTTAGCAAAGTTTACCGATACAATAGAATGTGTCGCGCCAGTATCAAACAAAACAAAAGCAGTAGAATCACCAAAATAAATGGTACCAGTAATAGTACCTGACGCCTTGTCTGCCTGATCTCGAGTAATCGAATACACACGTCCAGTGGTGGGAGGTGGTTTGATGTAGTTTGTTGGAGTAGTCAATGTCTTCTTAGTACAATCCTTCACCCTGTGGTCAGTCGACCCACAACGATAACAAGCCCCGGAAATCATATGGCAAACGCCTGGATGCGTCTTGCCACAAGTAACACACTTTGGAGGAGGAGGTAGCACCTCAGAAGTCCTCCTCTGTGAAGAAGCTGCCGCTGAACGATCCTGATAAGTGCTACGAGATGACTGATCCCGCTGCTGTCTCTGAAAACTGCCACTCTGACCCCTACGATCATCACCTGACCTATCAAATCTCCTCTGAGTACCCTGCTGCCTCGAATCATAACCACGGTCATAACGACCTCTAACACTCTGAACCTGGTCCTGGCGACCCCTCTGATCTGAACTGTAATCCTGACGACCCCGAGTATTAATACGGTCTCCATCTCTGTTACGCTTATTGTATCCCTGCTCCTCGTGTAACAACTCAATGTTGCGGGCATCATCCGCAACTGACGCTACCTCCGTATACTGATGATTGATCATCCTATCAAGCACCCACTTCTTAAGTCCCCACTTAAACTTCCTAGCCTGTCGACGCGCATCCCCAGCAACTACAGCACCCACAAAACCCACCATCCTCATGAATCGCTGCATGTATTCATGAGAATTCTCTTTCTCTAGCTGATGAATGGTCTCATACTCTCTCTCGTACCTCTGCTGTTCCGATTCGGGGAAGTACTGCTTATAGAAGATCTCTCTGAAAGTAGCCCAAGCGCAAGTGTCAACGAAATTCTCTTCCCTGGTCAAGATATAGGCTTTCCACCAGTTCAAGGCATCACCCTCAAACTTGAAAGTGGCAAGCCGGGTTTTTACTTCATCCCCACAACCCAGTACATTAAAGAGTTTCTCCACATGTGTTATCCAATCCTCCGCCTCATTAGTGGAAGCTGCTGAACGAAAAGGAAGAGGCTTAAGCTTGTTAAAGCGCTCTATCCAAACATGAATAGGTGTGGGTTGGTTAGCACCACCACCATTTCCACCATTCCCACCCGAAGAACTAGCACCATTCCTAACATTCTCAGTGATAGCAGCCACTATTCCGGGCATAGCAGTGGCTAAGGCGCGAGCGATCATAGCTTCGAAGTTGGGATTCCCATCCCCGTTGTCATCACCATTTCTACGAGTTTGGACCATCTGAAGAGTTCACAAAACGATTAGCAAAAGTTAGGAAAAAAAAGATGAAGAGCATGAACGAAAATGACGATAATGAACCTAGAATTCTACCCAAACCTCACCAAATCAAAACTTAAGCTCTACGGTTAACGCTTAGGGTCCATATGTCACAGGTCCTGACTACAAGTCGTAAACCTGGGCTCTGATACCATAATTGTAACACCCCAACCCGATAAGGGTAGAAGTATCACATTTATGGAGTCAAATCAGAACAATACATATAAACCATGCAAGCGGAAGTCTTATAACAATAATCAAAAGAGTAACAAGTCAACACGACTTGATCAATACAAAGTTCCAAAAGATGTCCCAAAGGAAAGGAACGATACAAAGTCTAAGTCTCCAAAACATAATAACAATGGAAAACAAAGTCTAGAATAACTAAAGCAAATCCTCAAAAGCATCCTACTCTCAATCCCCAAGATAAGCCCCAGCTCCTAGCTTAATAACCTGCCGCAGGAAAAGAAATGCGGCTGAGCTTAAAAAGCCCAGTGAACAGATATAACGGTAAAATAATGGTATAAAGGAATGTGAAGTTCAGATATGAGACAGTAGCAGTTTATAATATGAGCAGTAAACCAGTATAAGCATAGAAATGAAAGGAAAAGAAAGGGAGTCAGTATCAACCATGAGCCTACCATTTCAGTACAGTAATACAATATCAGTAAACAGTCAGTATCCAGTAATAACAGTCCATTCGGAGGGGTGACCTCGGAATGTCAATCCAGTAAGAGGGGAGACCTCAATATCAAGTGGAGTGATCAGCTCCCAGTACGTGAGGGGGTGTATTGCACACACTCACCACATCACTAGCATATATAACAGTAACAGTACAGTACAGATCTAGGATGCATCCATACGCCCCTGCAGAAATATTAGTGGCCATAACAATAACAGTGAAGCGCGCATAATCAATACAGTATAGGGACGGTGTGGAGCATCACTCAACCACACTAGAGTCATGCCATTGGTGCATCAATGACACGGACATGGAACCCCCATGACTAGTTACAGCTCAGGTATCAACTGACAGATCAATATAGTCCAGTATACAGTGAATAAGTTAATAAATCAAGGGCTCAATGTCATTAGGTCACAAAGAGGTTCATAGCAACAGTTTAATGTCAACAGTTCAGTAATAACAGTTCAATGGCAAAGGATTCAATAGCAAGGTCAATATCAAAAGAAATGATCAATAAGCAAGTAGCAAGCAATCAAGATACGACGAAGTCATGAGAAACCTTATGAGAAAGGTCAGAATATCTGTACCTTATTCGAAGCAAGCAAACAAAGAAAGTAAATCAATGAAGGAGATCAATCACGCCGCCCGGAACCTATATGAATTAGATAACGTTCTATAAGAATCCGAAACACCTGTTTTAAGACGGCTTTCCATTTTTAGTAAGTTTCCCGTTTTAGTAATCTTTCCATTTTAAGTAACTTTCTATTTTAGGAAACTTTCTATTTTAGGCAGGTTTCTATTTTTAGTAACTTTCCAGAATTAGCAGATTTCCATAATTAGTAACTTTCTAAAAATAGCAGGTTTCCATATTTAGCAGGTTTCCATATATAGCAGGTTTCCAAATATAGTAAGTTTCCATATATAGTAAGTTTAGTTACTTATCTCAAGTTATAATAGAAAATGAGTATTATAAATGCTTTAAAGATCATTTATGACAAGTTACAAAAGTTTAGGGTTTAAAATGTAAATATAGCAAAGTATAGGGTTAAAAGTGTAAATATAGTAAGTTTACTCATTTTACTCATTTAGTCCATTTAGTTAGTATTTTAACATGTTAATCCATCAAGTTTCATAATTTACCAAACAACCCCTTAATTATATATAATCATGAATTACAAGCCCTAGTTTACGTTTAAGATTAACGAATCCGTTTTAAACATGTTAGCTTGATTATCACAAGGTTAAAAGGCATCTTATGTGATCTCAATTTCAATTCGATTCAGCCCCTATTCAAGAATATATGTACGCCCCATGATTAGTTCAAAAACACCTTCGTAATCCTTGTTAACAAGTCCATTTATCATATACGAAAACATGTAATCGAAAGATCATTAAACCCTTTTAAAACCTTAATATGATTCGACCTAGATGAGACTCAAAATCAGTTTCAAAATCATCTTACATGTTATATATCATTCGAATACATTAGATCAAGATTCATCATTTTATGTGTTATCATTTTATGTATATTTATCTTATGATTTCATGTGATCCTTATTTTATCAAGTTTCAAGCCCTAGTTCTCATCATCATAGCCACGAATTGAATGAAAGGAACAAGAGGAAAAGATTCAAAGATGGTGATACGTTACCCTTGATGCGTGAACGAAACAAAACAAGAATCAAACCACGAAAACCAAACCAATACTCCCTTGGTCTATCAAACCCCACGGCAAGAAACCAAACCCAAAACTTAGCTTCCAATTCGACCCCAAACACCAACACAACGTCCACCAAACGGTTACTTACGATCACGAGCCTCCTAGGATCACCTTAGCTTGATCAAATTTCGGATTGTATGGGAAAATAAATGATATGCCGCCACTCTTGAGAGAAAAAATGAAGCTAGGGTTTCAATGTGTGTTTTTGAATTAAAATGGTATGTGATAAATGAGATAGATCAAATTTTGATATGAAGAGTGATAAGGGGGAGGGATGGCCGGTTCTAAGGGGAGAAAAGGAAGACCAAAATCACTTCCATACTTATCTCAAAATAATGTACTTAGTCATCTTTGTGGTTCAAGTGCAAATGGGTACATTAGGATACTTTTAAATTAGTTACTTAGGATTAATTCCTCATGTTCAATAAATTTATAACATAAGTTTATTATTCATAATGTGCATATATTATTATTGATGTAATACTTGTTAAACGATGTTGAAATGTTTCCCGAGTTTTTATAATTTTTAGTTTGAGGGCAAAATGGTCATTTCACGCGATTTGAGATTTTAGGGTTTTACAATTTTCTTTTTGTTGGTTTTATATTTTTGTATTTTGTTTTTCGAATAAATATTTACAAGGATAGAATATATGATATAGTTAAAGAAGATGATGATACGAGTACCGAGATAAGGATATCGAGCAGCCCCGTTGTAGAAGATAGAAGTCATCATCCCTTAAACATTCACCACCAAAGCTTCCAGGGCTCCAGAATAGAAGATAGAACATGAGCCTTTGAGAAAGAGAGACTTTGGCAGCTTCCCCCCAAACCGAAAATCCTTTAGCTGAGCAGATTCAAAGTTTTCTTTCAAGCCTCTCTTAGCCAGGTGCACAAAGAAGCACACCATTATCATCGAACTTGCTGCTCCTTTTAAGAATAATCACCGTGATTCTTCGTTCGAGGTTATATCATCCAATAGAACACCAGCAACGTTTCATCCCACACTTAAATAATCTTCTCAAATTTCTTTTCCACTGAAGTCTGAAGCAATCCATTCCAAAAAGGTGTCAAGAGTCCACTTCCCCCAAGTAGTTGAATTGATGCAGTCAATCTCTTAGACTAGAGCTCACGAACCCGAATACACATACCCGAAGACAAAGAAACTTATACCATCGAAGTAGCAGATTAAGTCCAATAGCCAAAGAATAACCCCGATGTATACTTTTCTCTCCCCTGAAGAAAGTGTATGAAGCTCAAGAACCCGAAGTACCCAAATGCCCAAAGAGAGAATAACCGATAACATTGAAGAAGCAGGCCGAATCACTGATTATCTCTGCGGGTGACAATCTCTGCAGATGTCAACACCAGAATAAGTGATTATATCTCTGAATCACAGATTAAGCCCTCAGGTAAAACAGCTGAGCATCCCCAATGTACACAATCTCTATCCCCTGATGATTGTGATAAAATCAAAATCATCACACACTTGTGTACCTCTTTCATCTTCTGAAACTAACTCTTCCATCTCTTCCCCCACGTCGTTGGAATAATAACACAAAAGCCTTCATGAGTAAAACCTTGAGTTTCTCTGCGGTCATGACATTTGTTTTACCGGGATATCTTCAATCACTTAGAAGAGTTAAGTTCATCAAGTTTACTCGTCATGAGTCAAACCTTGAGTTTCTCTGCGGTAATAACATTTGTCTTCCCGGGATATCTTCAATCACTTAGAAGAATTAAGTTCATCAAGTTTACTCGCTTTGTGTTTATATGTGAGTCTCCTTTCTCCTTGCTGGTTTTGACACTTCAGAATCAGCAACTCATTGTAAGCCCGTATACTAGAAATTTGTTGAGAAGAACACTTGAACTCTTGTGGGAATCAACTTGCTGAAGTACATTGTGAGCAAATCTAATTGGGGATTAAATCTGACATATCACTTTCCCCCAATTAGTGCTCTCCCCTAAACTGACAATGCCCGGGATATGAAGAAGTCTTTGGATAATCAAATGCAACTCGTCTTTAGTCTTCTAACATGCAACAGAAAAATGTAGAACAGACTGTAGACTCGACCTTCTTCAATATTGTCCAGTTGGGGAATAGATAATTAACATCTTCAACTCACACCAAAAAGCATCTTACCAAAAAGCATCCCAATTAACTTACATCTTGCATATCCCCTTAGCTAAAATCCCTCCCAATCAAACAAGAACAGAAGGATGTTCATCAAGAAAAACAGCAATCAGGCCTCAACGAACACACAAGATGGTAACACCAAACTACCAATCACATCAAACAAGAACAGAGAGATTGTTCGGAATCATCATGTTGATGTATACGTGAAGCATTAACCGGAAGCACTTAGTCGATAAACTCATCAATCCGAGTGAAGATGTCAACCAACGGCTCTTAGAAGAACAACTCCATGTGAAGATGACCCGATAAGAAGAAGTTCGGTTCTTACATGAGTTTAGAGCCGTATGACCATTTAAATTCTCAAATATCAATCAACAATGCAAAAAATTCACACTTCTTCTCCCCCTCAAGAATTGCATACGGAGATGCCATTCTTGACTAAATAAGTGAAAATCATCCGAATGTTCTATTCACACTTCTCTCCCGAAAAATCAGCACATGATGTCGCCATCTTCATTATAATCGAGCAAGTGGAATGAGAAAACAATCAGTGGTAGCCCGGTTCACTTGATGACTGAAGCGCATGGAAAAAGTATGAAGCATGTTGATGAGAATGGTCATAATTGAGAAGATTTCTCTTCTTCAGAAGATAAAGCGCACTGACACGTACACTTTTCTTTTCTTTAGAGAACGAGGCATGAACTGTTGTGTTCATACGTCATTATGTTGAAGTACGAGGCCTGAACTGATGTGAACAGACGTCATAATCTCTCTTTTTTTAGCTCTCTTAGCAAAACATGTAATCATCCCCATTATCATTCAGTAGGCTCTTTGTAGTGACAACTGATGGAGAAAACCCAATATGATGAATTTGACCCTGAAGTAAACTAACCCGAACTCGTGACTTAAACTTGCACATATGTAACAAAGAGCGGTGTCGATTTCCATTAGCATCTCTAAGTACTCTCTATGTACTCTATACTCTTCAACCAACCAACCATCAAGTATAAGACGTACATTACCTCTTGAAAATCCACAATTGAATGTGACACTGAGCACTACAACGTAACTCCTTAAAGTGATAGTTATTTTGTGGTGATACGAGCCCAATTTCCCCTCGTGGTAAAAGAAAAAAGACTCCCAAAAACAACTAGATTTCCAAGTCTTCATTTTTGATAATAAGCTCGAACAAGGATCTCGAAGAATCTTCATCCATCCATCCCCGATATCTTCAGATACTAAGTACACTTGCCCGTGATAATTCACTTCAACCTCAAATAAATAATACTGAATTAACTCTGTTGTCACATCTTCTAGTTAAATGCTCAATTCTAGCCTCCTTTGACGTTTTAAGTGAACTCTGATAATGGTTTCATCCCGACCATGGTTAAAAGCACATAACCCCGTAAAACCATGTAATAACCAAATTGCCATGAAGAAAACCCAAACACACACCCAATTCATGAAGTACACCATTTTATCCCTTCTTTGAAGCAGAAACCATAGCATCAGCATCAAGTAAGATCCAAAATTACACTTTCTCTTCTCCAAGATGGTTCCATCATTACGGGATTTTACAACTCTATGGTTTAAACCGAGAAATAGTTTCTTTCGCGGAATTTTACAAAACCAAGAATAAACCGTAAGATAGATCCGGAAATGCACTTTACTAATACCAGGATGTTTCCATTGTCACGGGATTTTACACGTCTATGATTTAAACCAAGAAATAGGTTCTTTCGCGGGATTATACAAAATCAAGACAAAAGCGTAAACAATGTCAGCTTGAAGGTGTTATGACAAATTTGGTTTCGGTGAATATCTGTTTTAGGGGAACATGCAGCGGTTCATCAATGGTTCAATATCCAACATCATCAATATCATCAACCATCCAATAAATACTTTGGTAAACACATTATTCACATATTCTGACGGCTATTGCAGTGACCACATGGAGAAGCAAGCCCGATATGTCAAACTTGATCATGAAGTGAACTTCCCCAGATTTATTACTTAAACTTGTACTAATCCTTGTGAAGAAGAAACGGTGTACCCAATGTACAAAACCTCTTGACGTTCTCAACTGAGTGAGACACCGAAGTGATAGTTACGTTCTGGGTTAAGCAAGAAAGAACCACAGCCGTAATTAAATAGTCAAGTCTTTATCACCTTCTATAAATGCCCAAACAAGTCATCTTCGCGGAAGGGTAGAAAGAAAGAAGACGAAATAAGTAAACGCACCCGGAAAAACCTCACTTCAAAGCCAAATAAGAATACCATAAACAAAATCCCGTAGTCAACTTTGGTCAAATGACAAGTCAAGCCGTGACATTATATTTTCCGTGAAAATGTATGCACCAAAGTACCAAACCTCATAACATAACGAATCTTAGTATCATATCAAATCTCATCATCAACTTAGAACACACGGCCCATGTGATACAATAGATCGCAACATCATCAAATCGCATTATCTTGTTACAACTCGCAGACTGAGTATATCCGATCCAAAGGATTAATTAAATATCCCAAGTCATAGCCCAAATCTCCTAATAAGTGTAATCAGCCCAAATTAGACTACCACTTGATCCAAATTCACTCTATCACAAATTAATCAAAGACCCGGTTTATATTTAACGCAAAATCATTCGGAACAACTAACTCAAGCCCACATTCACAATGTATCTTATCAGCCCATGTAATAAGTTGACTCTAATCGGTCCAACCTTATCACATATACCCGATCCACTAAAATTCTTATAATCCTCATATGATAATGAAAATCACTCAATCACCTACCACAATATAGCACCGTTTGATACCATTTGACATATTCATTTGTGGGATCCATTTGTGACATATCTCATTCATTTGATTTATGATTTGTGAAACGAGTGATTTGTGGGATCCATTTGTGACTTATCTAATTCATGCATGAATATTTCAAATGAATATGTCACGAATGACATATCTAATTCATACATGAATTGAGTCATTGATATGTGATAACACCGTTCAAGCAGCTCAACACAAATAACATCTAATTCGGCCCAACTTTTAATAACCCGATCCAGCAAAAACAAATATCCGATCCATTTACCACACTCTTATGTCCGGTTATAAATTAATAACTTAACCCTAAATATTAGGGCATAACATTAACCTAAAACATAATCTCAAATAATCCGCCTACCACAAGACGTTTTCTCCCAAGACAGATCTGGGAAAGAAACGTATCTCCTTTATCCTAAACGCATCTCAATCATCAAACCAAAACTGATCCTTCTTAAATCCATATCAAATCAGATGAATCTTCTTCCTTGATTCGTTCATGATAAATCGAATAACAAAGCAAAGTATCCATACTTACTTTAATCATGATAAATATGTGAACGTGACTCGTGTCTTCAAGATCCTCTAGAAAGGGTCTCGGGTAAGTTCAATTCTTTATGTTTGAGTCGTATTGAACGAACCAAGACAAGATGGTAACAAAAATGTTATTAATCTTGTCTTATGTGTCGTATATTTCATGAAGCATAAGCTTAAAAAATCTGTGATGAATTAATTTTCGTGATATGGACCTTCAAAGTCAGATATTCTTTTAATAGCACGAAAAAAAATCTGAGATTAATTTTACTTTTGTTGATTTAATTCGAGTCAAGGTCTAGAAAATATGTTGTAGATGGGATTGAAGGAGTTGAGGTAGGATAGAGTTGGATGAATTTATGGAGATGGATTTTGAATCAGTTGTTTTTCACTTGGCCGTATGTTATTCATTCTTTCATAATAAGTATGATGGGACTGATAATGTATATGAACTGAGGTCAAGAGGTTGTTTGGTTAATGGTATTTTTGTGTTAAGTCGTTTCTTCTTCATCCTTTTTCTGTTAAGTTGCTTCAGTCAAGGGTCGCTACGACTAAGTCGCTAGACCAAGTCGCTACGACTAAGTCGCTAGACCAAGTCGCTACGACTAAGTCGCTAGACCAAGTCGCTACGACTAAGTCGCTAGACCAAGTCGCTACCATGAGTAAAGACTCATGGCAAGTCGCTAACAGTTTTTTTGAGTCAAGTCGCTATATGAATTATTTTTGTCAAGTCGCTATTAAGAACCATCTTCAAAGAAACCCAGAAAAACATGACAAAAACTGCTACATATGACTGTTTTGACCCAGTTTGACCACAAAAACATGACCAGATTCATTGAAACTCAGAAAAAGTGCATACAAAATGTTTCATTGACCTATTTTGACCACTGTTTGACCACCATATTTCACAACTTTTGGTACAAAAAATGTTCTAAGATACCACTGTTTGGACAATAAAGTTTGACACAAGACAGATTTGAGACCATCACGAGACATTTTTGACCAACAAGAAAGGATACATGAAAAACAGTTAAAGACTAAAGCATATCAAAGTAGCAGCCAAAAACAAAAGCCAAAAACTTATGAAACAATTTTCCGACCAATAAAGATGATGCTAAGAACAGCCAAAAACATATCAAAGTAACCACACAAATCAACACAACATAATAACCTTGGCTCTGGTACCAATTGTAGGATCGTTATTTTATTGTGTTGATGATTCGGGTGGTCTTGGGAGATCAAAATACATGTTTTCCATTTTAGAGAGAGAAAGTAGAGAGAGAGGGTGTTCTTGCTAGAGGTTTACACAAAGGAAAGATTAGATTGAAATGAAGCACCACCCCTTCCATCCATGGAAGGGGTATTTATACTTACAAACATAACGACCTCCTATCGGCCTGTGGATCAGGTATACAGTGGGTAAAGACCCGTCCTTCCTCCACGGTGTTACACTACACTAAACTGCGCTACTAAATAACTAATAAACTACTAAACAACGAAAATAACGACACGTCTACGAGCTAACTTATGCTAGATCATAATTGGGGTGACCGACACTTTAACATGGAATTTTCTAATTCCTAACAACATCACCACGACACAAGTATTTATAGTGGTTCGGCTACAAGGACACCTTCCTTGCCCTACTCCACTCCCCGAGTCACCTACTCGAGAGTTCGTAAACACTACACCAACTCCTTATGGCGGAGAAGCCTTCACAACGTCGCTTAACCTTTTTTCCAGTACAAAGCTAAATACCGAGTTCCTTCACACCAAGGCGAACCACACCTAACACAACGTCGCCTACCCTTTATACGGTGCTAGGCTAACCACCGAGTTCTTTCACACCAAGGAGAACTAATCCTATCACAACGTCGCCTACCCTTTATTAGGTACTAGGCTAAACACCTAGTTCCATTACTATGGAGGAAATACTACCCTTCACAACACAACACCTAATATCAAGGAGATCCACTCCTTGTTACAACACCATCAAGGATATCACCATCCTTGGAAATAAACAGATACTTATATGTATAACGATGCACCTCATCGATTATATGACCTAGGCATTCTTCCCAAATGCTAATTGATTTGATTCTTCGGCATCCTTCACTAATGCCTTTGACACAACGCTTGGCACCCTTCACTAATGCCTTTGTCTTAACACCTTTAGCATTCTTCACTAATGCTTTGACACGGACGATAAGCACCTTTCACTAATGCTTTCATCTTGACACTTTTGGCATCCTTCACTAATGCTTTCAACCCAACATCTATAGAGAAAGAGAGAACCATCAACAAGAGAACCTTAGTTGTCCTGATGATGACGAAGCATGGCAACTCATGGACTTGAGCTTTCTCGTCTTCAAGAAGTGGTGATCTTGCCTTCAAGAGGAACCTAGAAGATCACACAAAAACAAAAGACAAACTACATAGATCACTTTGATATGAGGTTAGAGGGTTATAATACTTGGGGAAGTATGTGTGTAAAATTGTGTGTAGAAAGGAAGAAATGGCTCTCTATTTATAGAGAAAGTTCTCTAATGTTCCCCGGATCCCACGGATCCCTTCCACAAGGGATCCGGCTAGCACAAAGCCAGGGATCCGTGGAACGTTCCTCTTTGCCCATGGGTATTTTTGGTTATGGGTCATGGGTCATAGGTTATGGGTTGATCAATGGTTTTCTTTCTAGATACAATGTATCTTAAGGATACAATGAACTTGGTTAAGTAGTATATATAAAACCATGGGTTATGGGGCAATACCATTTGCTAGTTTTTACCCATTTAGTATATACTTGTTTTTACCCATTTTAGTATATACTTGTTTTTACCCATTTTAGTATACTTAGTTTAAGTATATGCTAACCCAATATGTAAACACTAGTTGTTGTACATATGTATCTAAATCATAAAATCACTTATACTTGTTTTAGTGTTTTATGTGAAAACGTAAGTGTGTTAGGAAACTATTGACTCAAACTATTTACGTATTCAATTTGTTTCGTTAAAATGATTTTACGTTTGTTATCGACAAAACGTTAGAAGATCGTAAAATATAAATAAACGTTTTTACGGCTTATTTGTATTAACAAAACTATTCAACCCCCTTCTAGTTTTCTACAATTGGCATCAGAGCTTAGTTACCAAGTTTCTTAGAGTATGTTGTACTTTAATAACTTGATACGATTCGTGTATGTTTGAAAACTACAAAGAAGGATTATTTTTTAAAAGATCATGTTTTAAAAGTCATCATATTTTATAATGTTGGACAATGATAGAACGTTATAATATTTTCTGTGTTAAGAATTCACCATACTTGGATTTGGGATCCTAAGAAGATCATGAAGAATTTCTCTCTAAATACCTCTTTTCTTAAAAAGAATATTTAGCAAAGAATTCTTCATACTTGGATTTGGGCATCCTAAGAAGATCATGAAGAATCCATCTCTAAATACTTCTTTCCTTAGAAAGAATGTTTAGCAAATGTATGATCTTTAATAAATTACAAATTTTTTTGGGTCATGTGGAAAACTAGAAGGGGGGGTTGAATAGTTTTACCAATTAAAACTTCGTTTTAAAATATTTAGATCAACTTATTTCAATCTATTTATTTGTTTATGTTGGACGTTGATAGATAGATATATAAACGTGTAATGAAAGATAGAGAGTAAGAGGCACATAACCACGACACGAGTATTTATAGTGGTTCGGCTACAAGGGCACCTTCCTTGCCCTACTCCACACCCCGAGTCACCTACTCGAGAGTTCGTAAACACTACACGACACCAATCTCCTTATGGCGGAGAAGCCTTCACAACGTCGCCTACTCTTTTTCCGGTACTAGGCTAACCACCGGGTTCTTTCACTCCAAGGTGAACCACACCTATCACAATGTCGCCTAACCTTTATTAGGTACTAGGCTAAGCACCTAGTTCCATTACTATGGAGGAACTACTACCCATTACAACACAACACCTAATCTCAAGGAGATCCACTCCTTGTTACAACATCATCAAGGATATCACCATCCTTGGAAATAAACTAATACTTATATGTATAACGATGCACCTCATCGATTATACGACCTAGGCATTCTTCCTTAATGCCACTTGAGTTGATTCTTAGACATCCTTCACTAATGTCTTTGACACAACGCTTGGCACCTTTCACTAATGCCTTCGTCTTGACATCTTTAGCATTCTTCACTAATGCTTTTGACATGGACGTTAAGCACCTTTCACTAATGCTTTCGTCTTGACTCTTTCGGCATCCTTCACTAATGCCTTCAACACAACATCTACGGAGGAAGAAAGAACTATCAACAAGAGAACCTCAGTTGACTTGATGATGATGAAGCATGGCAACTCATGGACTTGAGCTTGCTCAACTTCAAGAAGTAATGATATCGCCTTTAAGAGGAACCTAGAGAATCACACAAAAACAAAAGACAAACTACATAGAAAGATCCCTTAGGATCAGTGGTTAGAGAGGTACAATACTTGGAGAAAGTATGTGTGAAAGTGGTGAGCCAAAAAGGAAGAAATGGCTCACTATTTATAGAGGAGAAAGTTCACTGTTCCCCGGATCCCACGGATCCCTCCCACAAGGGATTCGGCTAGCGTAAAGCTAGGGATCCGTGAGACGCTCCTCTTTACCCATGGGTATTTTGGTTATGGGTCATGGGTTATGGGTTAATCCATGGGTTTCTTTTTAGATACAATGTATCTCAAGAGTTCAATGTACCTAGTCAAATGGTTTGGACAAAACCATGGGTTATGGGTCAATACCATTTGTTAGTTTTTACCCATTTTAGTATATACTACTTTAAGTATATTTTTATCCAAATATGTAAACACTAGTTGTTGTACATATGTATTACTAAATCATAAAATCACTTATACTTGTTTTAGTAATTTATGTGAAAACGTAAGTGTGTTAGAAAACTATTGGCTCAAACAATTTACGTATTTTATTTGTTTCGTTAAAATGATTTTACGTTTGTTATCGACAAAACATTTGAAGATCGTAAAATATAAATAAACGTTTTTACGGCTTATTTGTATTAACAATCTCCCCCTTTTTGTTGATGACAAAACATAAAATTATTTTAAGGAAAAACTAAAATTCGTAAAAGTTTGAATTGGAGTTTTTACTCTCTTCTCCCCCCTTTTTGTCGAAACAAAAAGAGCGTCGAAAAGAAACTAACACAAAGTTTTAAGAAAAAACATGTAAAAAGAGAAGATGTAAAGTGAGTAAGTGACGGGAATGGTTCTCGTCTTAACTCCCCCTTGACGAGTCCATCCCTTTATGAGGGCGTCAAGTACATAAAGATAAGTAAGCTAAAATTTTGCAATTATGTTTGGAAATGGTTCGTCTTTGTGACGAAAATGCTCCCCCTTGAAGATTGCATCTTTGCAATGGGGTGTCATGAAGAGTAATCCAAATAAGGATCAAGTTGCAAATGGATTTGCAATGTATGGTTTGACACAAAGCTCCCCCTAGCTTTATGGTGTCAAAATCTTCATGTGTATTTTGAAAATCTACAAGGTAAATGTTAGAAAACAAGAGTATAGTGCATAATTTCCTGCAAATAAAACTCATGTTAGTAGTAATTTGTGCTTCTGGACCACGGATCCCACGGTTCCCTTTGTGGAGGGATCCGTTGTAGCACCTCGCATATTTCCGGTCGTAGTTGGTGAAATAGTTACGGCGTAGTTATCAGCGACGTGGAACCTCATTTGAACTAATATAGTTACGTCGTAGTCTTTAGGGGAAGTTATGCCGTAATCTTCTAATGAGTTGGTTTTCTGAGTCACGCTTTAGTTATGGCGTAATGTGAGATGAGTTACGCCGTAACTTCTTCAAAGTGAGCATACTCTGATAAATCTTTGATAATATCTCCAATTCCGCGTCTCTTTAGCTCCAATGCTCGTAATTTACCTGAAAGTGGAAAACAAGCGTAAATCCATATAAATGATATAAATTACAAGCATTATTGGAGGAAATTGACACTTAATATTCACGACTATTTGATGTTATCAAATATCCCCCCACTTGAACTCTACTTGCCCTCAAGTAGACCTTATTAGAAAGATTCCTAAAAAGATATCTCCCAAAACCTGGAAAATATAAGTTTACAAATCCCTTATGCTAGAATAAAACAAAGCCGAACACCTAACGAAATGGGAACAAAACACTCAAATCTCTCAACTATTCTAAGTGTCAATTTCGGGGTGATCACTCAATTGCACAGTCATAGCATGTATTCACCACTCATAAGGTTACGCCGTAACCAGCAGATCTAGTGAAAATTACGAAGAAATTGAAGATTACGGCGTAACTCTTATATTAGTTACGCCGTAACCCAGATCTGGCCTATAAATACCCCACGATTTCCAGCATTTCAAAGCATCCCATTCCACATATCACAACCAAAGAACATGGGAAGAAGCCAAAGGCAGGTCTAGAGGATCATACGGAGCTGTCTCCAAGGGAGAAATCACTCCCCTACGATAAGCATTAGCATTTTATCTTTTCTTTACTTTTGATTCATGTATTTCATAACTTTGAATATTGAATTGATTTGTATGGTTAATATGAGCGGCTAAGCACCTCTTGGTGCCGGCCTAGTTATGATTCCTTAATTGTTTTGTTTGCGTTTACATTACTTCCGTATAATTATTTCTAAGTGTATGCATGCACAGTTTATTGGTAGCTACCCTTGTTTCGGTAGTTTTGAATGGCGGTAGAGGCTAGTTGCTTAGGAGATATGACCAACTGAACCTAAGTGAGTAGACTGAGACGGGAAGGGTAAGATATGACCAACTGACGACCCTTTCTACTTGTGCGATTTGACCAACTGATGACCTACCGTTTGGATGAACTTAAGAATTAGGAGGTGAGTGTTTAAGTTGCTAACGCCCGGGCACTCACTATTATAAATCTAGCATGTAGCGGTACTTAATGACTTGGCTTAGGGGACCAGGAACAACTGGACTTATGAAGGGACACCTGACTTCTCCAGTGGTGGCATCTTTGCTGATAGGTTAGGGCGAATTGACCAAATGTTGTCCTCTCGAATTTGACCCCACCTGAAGTAATTGGAAGTAAGTAGACGTAGACATTACTAGCTAGCAGGAATAACTAGGTTGGCACCACTCTCCTCTATTGATTAAACCTTTGCCTTTTATATGCTTTTATATGCTTTAGTAGTTAATTAATTAATTCCTTATCGAAATCATTATTAAAATCTGTGACACCTAGACTTAATAATAATCCAACACACATAGCTCTTGGGACGACCTCGGTTTTACTGAATACTACACTACACACGACCGGGTACACTGCCCGTTAGTGCATTAGGGTAGACCATAGGTATAACGAGACTATATAAATATTATAACCTGGTCAGTAAAACCTGCATCAGGTACATTGGGAGAGGGCTAATGACATGTTGATATTGTAACATATTAGATTTCACATACACATAAAAATGTTCATATGGGGCGTATACTTAAGGTTTTAGAGAGAGAAAGTTTAGAGGTTTAGGGAACTTAGAGAGAGAAAGAAAAATCTTATTATGAGCTCCAACCCTCTACCTTGTGAGGTAGAAGGTATTTATAGTACCTTACACAAAACGCCACCTACGGGCTGTGGATCAGGCATACAATGGGTAAAGACCCGTCCGTCCTCCACGGTGATACTTAACTAAATACTAACTATCATTAAATAACTACGACTACGAGCTTTCTAACGATTACATATACTTGAGGTGACCGAAACTTTAACGACTGGATTTTCTAAATCCTAACAATCTCCCCCTAAGGGAGGTCACCTCAAATTACACAGAATACAAACAGATATTACATTAAGATTGTTCTTGGATTCTTGTTTAAGTTCTTTGCTCTGTAGCCTGTAGTCTTTGATTCTTAATGTTTTGCATGTTTGGTTAATCCAAGTGGAGGTCTTTACCTGATCCACATGATGATGAGTTTTGAGCCAGCTTTGAGATCATCAGCTTACATAAATCTCTGACTCTTCCTTTGTAGTGTTGACATTATGTGATGTTGTGACATTGGACCGACATGCTCACATTATGGATCATGATTTCTTCTCATCAGAGTAGCGGAAGCTTTAGTTGATTCATGATATTTGCAGCAGCGTAGCAGAAGCATGGATTGAGAATATCAGAGTCGTTGATGCATTTATCATGATTTCTTTAGAGATGAATGTGTTGTGTGAGCATGCGGCTATGGATTGACCTCTCAATTCTGATCAGCTGCAGACGTTGGGTGTACCTGCATACAACAGTTAGCAATAAAGCGCACGAAAAGTGTCTCTGATCACTTTCGTTGAAATTGAGGTACACGGCCCACGGTTCCCCATTGATCAGTACAAGTACTGCCTGTGATCAGGTATAATCCAGAAGAATCTCCTTGACAGGGTTTCGTAGCTGCTCTAGCCATTCTCAAATCGGAACGTCTCAAAGAAGACAACACGGAGTGAGTGAACCAGCGAATTGGAATTCACTGATTGATGAAAAGAGATTTGAAAAACAATCGTGTACTGCTCAATATAAAGTGTTTTTGCAATACAACGAAGGTTTTAAGGAAAGTCAATTATCAATCATAAACACCTTTTATTTTGAAATATTAATACACGGTCGATGTGCTAGAGAAAAGGATTTTAAGCACAATGACCGGTTTTTCAAAGGTATCCGTCAATCCATAACCTGAACCAGGATTGATTCATAATTTTGAATCGCCCCATTGTTTCTGTTCAGTTGTCACATGGTTGATCTATTGGATAGATCTCACATGCCACCTACCAAGAGCTTGGTTGATGTTGGCTCTAGAAGGCTTTCCATCTTCATTGTGAATATGTTTGCATATCACTAAGACGTTCTGGCAATACCACAAGGATAATGCGTAGGACTCTTAAAATATATTCTCTCTTTCCACATTGTGTGAAACAGAGAGTCTTCATTGACAGTGTCCTAATGAGATTTATTGATGATCTCATGGCTCTAGACTCAATAGTGCACATTTGGTTCCTATGACGGAGACTAGGGAGAGGGTCTCCTTCTTCAATATCAAAAATCTCTAAGAGAAAGTCGATAGATAATGTAGGTTCCCCGTGAGAATGAAACAAGTCCTTTTAAGAGGAAGTTGAGTAGCTTGGGAAGTTGTAGTGCAGTGCGTCACTGGGTCCATGACGTCTTGTCTTCAATACCGGTGTTACCTTAGTAACCACCAGTAGCATATGTATTGAACCCGGTTTCTGCCCTATGGTTGAATTAATGGAGGGCTATTTATTTTCACCCTTTTCACATTCATTTCTTTTTCATTCTTCAACCCCTTCAGTGCTTACCAAGACTTCATAACTCGAACCTTGTTGGGTTTATTCCAGTTCTAGCTCTGTCTCAGTCCGCACTCTTCCCATTTCTCACTTTTCTCCTTTTTTCATCATACCTAAGGACTTCTACACTATCTAGTGGATTGTCCCTGGGTAGATCCCTCCGGCTCTGGCGGGATTGTGGGAACGAATACCTAACCTAACCATCCTTATGTCTCCATACATAAAGCAAATTTGGTCGGTCTTTTTGGTATTGTTCTTCTGCCATTGGAACCAATTGAAAACCATTTGAAAATCAATCCAGGTACTTGTGACTTATTATCAAAGTAGTTTGTACCTGAATTGTTTTTGATATTTTAGAAAAATCTCCCCCTCAACATGTGCATCGTATATTTGAAATCGTTTTGGCACATGGAGGCAAGAGGAAGAATTCACTTCTTTGATTAACATTTTCTAAAAATATCTACATCATTTTCCCGATCAAAATTAGTATTTTTCATACTTAGTTAAAGATATTTTTGGGAAAGGATGTGGTTTTTAAAAGGTTGCCCCCCCTCAATATGTGCATCGAGATTTGAAAGTGTTTTGCACATATTAGGGAAAACATGCACAAATCAATCACGTTTCAGTCCTTTTAGGTTTGATATAGATGCTCCCCCTTAACATGTGCATGGAAAATTTGAAATCGTTTGGCACATGAAGGGAGGAGAGTTTGTTAATCACTTACAAAACCTTTTATCGAGTTATCAGTTTAAATCCAATTTAAATCACGGTATTCTCCCCCGATCACAATTTTCAAATCCATTGAGAATTGTGATCTCTATTGATTTAAATTAATTTTTGAGAACTTTGGAGGATAATTGTGACTTGCTTTTGAAAAATATTTTAACTGATAAGAATCATATTTTGAGACTTTAAACTCCAATGTTCAAGCATGCATAAGTATCTTATGAAAACATAACATTAGCCAAGGTCTGAACTAATTGTATAAGACATTGCAATTGTTTGACAAATAACCTTTTTGATTTAATTGAAATCATTCTCCCCCTCAATCAATGACAGAAGTTGTTGATTGAGAGATAGAGATTTTGACAAATGTCAAGTCCAGATGATTTTCAAAAATTGAGTCCGAGTTATTTTTCAAAGCCATTTAGTTTTCATTAGATAACAAATATTTTTCAGAAGAGTTTATAGAAGGAAAAATATTTGTGAAGGAAACATTTGTCTTTTTGGTGACAAACATTTGTTTTTAGAATCAGAGCATGAGTTTTGAAAAATAAGATTAAGCATGACTCTGTTCTTTCTTTTTAAAACGGGGTATAATCTGAAATGACTATAAACCTTTTGTTTTTAATTCTCTCAATTTTTTTTGTACACTCGAACTTCATCTAAAGACCCGTGTCACTCTTTGAATGACATCACAAAGACCATAGATGAAATCGAATAATAGAAAAGATGAAAAAAATATGTTTTAGCTTTTTCAAAGATTTTCTGATTTTTATGGATTTTTTGAAATTTTATATTTTTCTATTTTCTTTTTGTGGGTTTTATAATTTTGTATTTTACTTTTTGAAGAAATATTTACAAGAGATGGATGAAGAAAAGCTTTTACTCCTCGTCTTCCTCTGGAAGACGTTTGAGTGTTTCCGGTTGTATACTCTTTAGACCAAGTCGTGGAAGGATAAAATCAAAACGTTATCTAGGAAGAGCTTTGGTGAAGATGTCTGCTAACTGATATTCAGTCCTCACAAAATATAGTTCCACCACACCGTTCTCCACTTGCTACCTGATGAAATGATGTCGAATGTCAATATGCTTTGCTCTTGAATGTTGAACGTGGTTGCATGAGAGAGCAATGGCACTCTTGTTATCACAATACAGAGGGATTTTGTTGAATTCAAAGCCATAGTCAGATAATTAGGATCTCATCCATAGGATTTGAGCACAACAAGATGACATGGCTATGTATTCTGCCTCTGTAGATGATATAGAAGTACTCATTTGTTTCTTTGAAGACCAGCTCACAAGCTTATCACCCAAAAACTGAGCACCTCCAGACATACTTCGACGTGTATCTTGACACCCTGCATGGTCAGCATCTGCATAGGCTGTTAGTGACATACCGGTGTCCTTCGGGTACCAAAGTCCCATGTTGATGGTTTCTTGGCGATACAGAAAGACCCGTTTAACCGCTTCAAGGTGCTTTTTGGTAGGCTTAGCCTGGTATCTAGCACACATGCATACGGCGAACAGAATGTCTGGTCTACTACAGTGAGGTACATCAGGGACCCAATCATACTATGATATTTAGTTTGGTCAACCATGATCCCTGAGTGGTCCTCGTCCAGTTTAGTACGCTCCACCATGGGAGTGTCAACAGGGTCACAAGAATCAAATCCAAATTTCTTTAAAATTTCATTAGCATATTTAGATTGATTGATAAAAATGCCTCCGGGACTTTGTGAAATTTGTAATCCCAAGAAAAATGACATTTGTCCCATCATTGACATTTGAAATTTGGAGCCCATCTCCTAACAAAAACAGTCACATTCATTGGGGTCAGTCGAGGCAAAAATAATATCATCAACATAGATTTGAATGTGAATTAAGTGTTTGCCTGACTTTCTGGTGAACAATGTTTGGATCAACTGCTCCTTTGCTAAATCCGTTAGATAGAAGAAACCTTGATAGCGTATCGTACCATGCCCTTGGAGCTTGCTTCAAACCATAAAGTGCCTTATTCAAGCGATAGACATGAGTAGGATGCTCTGGATTCACAAAACCTTCAGGTTGGCTGACGTATACGACTTCTTTAAGATCTCCGTTAAGAAAGGCCGTCTTTACATCCATCTGATAGACTACCATGTTCTTACTTGCAACATTAGCCAAGAAGATTCTGATTGCCTCGATACGTGCAACTGGAGCAAATGATTCTTCAAAGTCAATACCCTCCTCTTGACGGTATCCTTTTGCAACCAATCGAGCCTTGTTCTTTAACACATCACCATGCTCATCAAGTTTAACTTTGAAGATCCACTTTAGAGTAATGATCATAGCACAGTCAGGAGCAGGTAGTAATTCCCATACATCTAGTCGATCGAACTCATGAATTTCTTCTTGCATGGCATTGAACCAGCTGTCTTCATTCATGACAGTTTTAACGTCTTTTGGTTCGACCTTGGATAGTACGGAGTTGAAGAAGCACCATAAGGCATCAGTTGCAAGTTGTTTACGAGTGGATAATGGACGAGAAGGGTTTCCAATGATGTTGTCCAATGGATGATCATGTGTCCATTTTCTAAGGTGTTCGTGTGGTTGTTGTTGAGGAACTGAAGTAGCAGAGTTTGGATCTCCTGATGAAGATGGTTCTGAAGTTGGTTCAGGAGCAAATATGTTCTCAAATGGAGCATCTTCGGTAGTAGCAAAGGGGTTATCTCCATCATAGGTGCCAGTAACATTTCCATGATGTACACTTGATGATTGAGGATTTGATGATGAGGATGAGTGATCTGCAGTAGGCGCTTCTTGACTCAATGGCATAGAAACTGAAGGGTTATCTACGTTGATTGGGTTAGGGGCAGCCTCTGTTGATGGATTTGGTTGATCATTAGCAATAGGCTCATAATGTTCATCAAACATTGGATCAAACAATTTCTTCAAATCATCTTCCGAAGGGGGTACATATGGAGTTGCTGGTGAGGGATTTTGTACAAGAGAAGAACTAATGGGACTACTTAATGAAGGTTGTGATGCGGGTCCATAACTTGATTGTCCTGGAGCCATTTGCCCAAACAACTCATCGAACGTGATGTGAATAGTTTCCATGATATCTCGAGTTCTTTTGTTGTAGATTCGGTAACCCTTGTTGTTTGATGCATAACCTACAAAAACTCCAATGTCCGCCTTAGCTCTTAATTTACCTAAATATTGACCGTCATTTGTTGGATAGCACAAAGCACCAAATACACGAAGGTAGGAGAGATCAGGTTTTCGTTTACGGACAAGTTCGTATGGAGTTTTTCTATGAGTGGTGTGTATGAGGGAACGATTTTGGGTGTAGCAAGCAGTGGCAATAGCTTCAGCCCAAAGAAACATTGGAACCTTTGAGTAAATTAGCATAGTTCTTGCAGCTTCAACAAGGGTTCGATTTCGTCTTTCAACTACACCATTCTGTTGATGCGTGCGTGGAACACTTCTTTGATGACTGATTCCAATGATTTCATAAAATTGACTTAGGTCTTTGTTAACAAACTCAGTGCCATTGTCTGTTCGAATAATTCTAACAATCTTGTTAAGTCGAACCTGCAGCTGCTTGATAAGTTTGATGATGACATCTGGAGTTTCATCCTTTGTCCTAAAAAACTTAACCCAAGTAAATCGAGAGTAGTCATCAACAACGACTAATACATATTTCTTCCCATTTATTGTTTGCACTCTCATAGGTTCGCACAAATCCATATGAAGAGTATGAAGAACTACCATAACTGAGTTTGCGGGTTTGGGTTTGTGGGCATATTTCCTGCTTTTTCCCAATTGGCATGCTGAACAAAGATGGTCTTTTTCATACTTTAATCATGGTAAGCCTCTAACAAGGTCCTTTCTGGAAAGATCGTTAATGGTGCCGAAGTTCAAGTGATTGAGACGACGGTGCCATAACCATGACTTTGTTTTCGAAGCCTTTGACAACAAGCAGATTGGAGAAGACTTCATCATGTCTTCGATAGAGATGGTGTATAGGTTTGAGCCACGTGTTCCTCTTAAAAGTTCCACACCATCAAGTTCTCTAACGAAAAAAGTATGTTTTCTAAAAGCCACCTTTAGATCGGAATCACAGAATTGACCAACAGAAAACAGGTTATGACCAAGACCTTCAACATAATATACCCTGGAGATTAGGGGTGGCAATTCGGGTTGGGTTCGGGTTGGCGGGTTCGGGTTGTCAGGTTGGTGGGTCAGAAAATCCCAACCCAAACCTGACCCATTTAGATCATCGGGTCAGCTATGTCAACCCTAACCTGTTTAGACGTAACCCGAACCTAACCTATTTAACCCGTATATATACTTGGGTTGGCGGGTTAAATAGGTTACACGGGTTGAATCGGTTCAACGGGTTTCGGGTTGACCCATTTAACCCTTTTTATACACAAAAGTTGGCACATTACACGAGTTAAACAGGTTGTTAGGTTTACCTCTTTAACACATTTAACCCACATAATAAAATATAAATAATTTTGAGTTTATGAAAAAAAATCTTAAACGGGTTGGCGGGTCGACCTGATTATTTTATTCTCAACCCGAACCTGACCTATTTAATAAACGGGTTAGATAGGTCGACCCAAACTTGACCCGAAATCTATTTAGCATAACCCGAACCTGTTAATTTTCGTGTCGGTTTAAGGTCGGGTTTCGTGTCGGGTCAGAAATTGCCACCCCTACTGGAGATTACACTATCACCAACAACGTAATCTCCATAATCAATAATTGCACCAAAATGATCGTTCCCGAATCTAACAGTCCCAATAAATTTACTCACGAAGTTCATGAGCCGCGAGCGGTCTCCAGTCATATGCTTGGAACAGCCTGAGTCCAAGTACCACAGAAAGATTTGAACGACCTGCAGTTGAACACAGACAAAAATGGATAACTGGATAATTGGGATCCCCGTGCAAGAATGGGTTCCATTTGGTTTGTAACAGTGATTGGAACACCCACATCAGAAGCAGAATCAATGGAATCATTTGGGATAGATGCAGTGCTAGTGTACGCATTAGACCTATTCAAAGTATGTTCATTTCTTAAAGGAATAGTTCTATCGGTAGGCATCCATTTCCTAATGGGCATTGACTTAGATAATTTAGGGTACAACTCATTGAATTTTCGGCCAGTAGGTATCCACTGATAACCTATATTACTAAATTTTCTTCCCGTGGGTTTCCAATGTTTTGCCAAAAGTAGCAGAATTCGCATTAATTACAGCATGCTTAGAGCTAACACTAGAATCGACACGATTCGTTTTATTCAATATAGTTTCATTCTTCCTAAGGTGATCTTCTACTCTTTTCCACTGAACATTCCTACCTTGCAAGGTCCTATTATTCTTTGTGTTGCCTTGAGGCTTTGACCTGCTCGCTTTGGTGTCACTTTTTACTCCTGTAGAGGGAATGGGAACATTATTTGGTTTTGCTAATTTTTGCATTTCAGGTTTAGAAGTGCTGGGATCTGAGCTACTTGAAGGCACATTAAAGTTTACTTTCTTAATACTGGGCATAGAATGGGTTGCATACTTAGCACTAGGCATAGAACAAGGCATCACAACTTTATCTTTCTCACATAAGGATTTAGGGCATGTTGCTCTTAAACATTCTAACAGCTCCTGAGATCGTTTGGCATATATGCAAGCATACCTAATTTCACTATCAAGTGACTTATTTATGCGATCATCTTCTACAATCTCATGGAGACATTCTAGACTATCCTTAAGGTGACAGAAATAGTTATGAAACACAAGTTCGTTATTTCTAAGATGAGGAGGAATGTATTTAACAGTTACAGTATATTTAGAGTCTGCAGATGCATTTGATGCAACATTTTCATTAAAGACAAGTGGCATTTTCCCTTTTACCTGACTCTTCAGATTCTCAATTTCCTTTTGTAACGAAGTTATTTTTTCATTGTTCTCGAGTGACTTTCATTGAATCATATAACTCTTTGAAGTGTCGTTTGACGTTTTCATTTTCTTCAAGAAAACTCTCATTTTCTTGTTGTAATACGTTAATGATATTTTGAAGATGAAAGTTTTGAGAAAATTGAGAATCTAAAGGAGGAGGCATTTGGGAGCCAGTCACATTGTTCTTTTCACCCTTTAATTGTGAAATTTGGGCTTTCAACTTTCTGATCGTGTAACAGTAAGATCGAATCTGTTCATCACGTTTGTTTATTTCAAAAACTGCATCAAACTCTGGAACATCCGAGGATATCTTGATGTTTGAGGTTTTAACATTTTCTTTGAGGTGTTGATATTTTAGTTGCAAATCAAAATGTTCAACTTCCAACTTAGAAAAGTGTTTTACCAAATTATCGTGATCATCCTGGTCAATTTTCTCATTTAGTTTTGAGTTTTTGTTTTCAAGCTCAATGACACGATCATGGGAAACTTTCAAAGCAACAGATAATTCATGAAATTGAGAAGCAGTAATAGAATACTTAGTAACAGTATAAAACACATATTGAGCAACACAACTCGAAATCAAGTTCTCATTTAAGATGTTCAGATTCTTTATTTCAATTTCATTATATTTAAGTTCCCGTTCATAATTGTTGACCTCAACTATCATTGCATCAAATTCTTTTTCCATTTCTTTAATCTCTGAGTCTATCCCCTTTTGAAGACTCTCAAATTGACTTTTTAATTTTTTAAAGAAAGGCATGACTTCAGTTAAATAGCATTCTTTAGTTTGCTCAAAACCCCTCTCCCCTTCAGTTATCCCTATAGGTGTGATTCTTTTCTTAATGTCTTTTCAAAATCAACGAATAGTTGATAAACAACATAAGGGCAAATTAAGGTCTTGCTCTTAGTGGGAATAGTTCTAGGAACTAAATGCATTGGTGTATTCGGAGGATACATAGTAGCTGGAGGCATTTTCCTAAGGGGAGTGTTTGTTTCAACAACTACATTTGCTTTTTGCATATCTATGTCCTTTTTCCAAAAAACTTGTTCTGGGGTTAATTGAGTTTGAGGCTTAAACAAGTTCAGGGAAATCCAATTTTATTTAGTGTAATCATGGGGTTTGATCGTTATGTTTTTGTTTTTACACTCAGGATCTTTTAGCTTCTTATCCATTTTCTCCCTAGAGGCATCTTCTAATTTTCTATCCTCTTCCGTGCTTCCAATACATGATGGTGTTTTCCTAGGCTTGAGGATCTCATTACCATCATATACAATCGTATGGAAAGCTTTAGCCTTTTTATAGTACTCGGGATTTGGCTCCTCTACTAGGGGTATACTATGCTTATCGCTTAAGACTCTGTGCTTAGTGATCATGCGAGCAGTCTGAATGGTATTCCCTTGTACGTACAACTTATTTTCAAGCTTGTTTTTCAAAGTTTTTAGGTTGGAAAAATCAGTTAAAAGTTTTGATTCCTTAGCATTAAATTCCTGTTTAAGCACTTTAACATTTTCTTGAAGTTCTTGCTTTTGCTTAACAATTTTGTTTAGTTTGTCTTCTAAGGAATCTAGCTCTTGTTTTAATATTTCTTCCCTAAAATTACTTTTTCTAATAATTGTACGCATTTGGTCATCCATTTCCTGCTCACGGGGTAGTTAACTCAAACTTAGCACGTTGTTCATAAATAGCAACTTGTTCTTTATAGGCATTCAGTTCAGAGATAACAGAATCATCAGGGGCACATGCAGTGTATTCATAAAAAATATAGTCATCATTGACTGCAGAAGATGCATCACTTGGTACAATCTCACTTTCACTTTGTATCACATATTGATCATATGGGACAATATTACTATTACCCACATTATCTATATCTGATTCATTAGTTTCATGTGATTGTACTTCGTTATGTATCTTTTGCTCATCAACTTCATCGTATAGTTTTAATACCTCTGAAATGATTGAATCTTTGGATGGACCAGCCTGTTGTGGTGATGAGACCTTTGGAGAGACCATTGGTGAAATGCTAGCCATGAAGATTGTTTGAGCAGTAGGTTCATCATTGACATCAGAGTCAAATGCATCACAGTCAGCAACTTGAAAGGCATTTTGATGATTGTGACCTAATTCCTGAATTGGCTGCTCATCCACATCAGCATCATATGTTTTGGCATTTCCCTCAGCAAGAAACAACAACTCTTCTTCATTCAAAACCGCTCCACTATCCTAAGCTTGCACCAGCAGCATCTTGTCCCTAAAATACTCTGCATTTTGAGGGCGTTTTGGAGATGCGCAGTTCCTTGCAATATGTCCTTCACCACCACAGTTGTAGCACTTTATTGGCTTTCATTGTCCTTGATTTGCATTCCTTCTACGATTCTGATTAGCCACATACCCTCCACCTACACCACCTTTACCTTGTTCATACTGTCTTCCTTGCACTGGTTGCACCATGATCTTACCATCTCTGACAATATCATGATTATGTAGATTGGATGCAGTTCTGATATCATTGTTAGTGTGTGGAGTGAGGTTCAGATTTTGTTTAACCATAAGAGCCAGTTGATTGATGAAATATTCCATGATTGTGTTTGAGTCTGAAGGCTTATATGCTGGATCTGGAATGAGCTTGTGGTTACCATTTGTTAGGAATTGGAAATTCTATAGTGAAGTATTGGTCACCCCAAATATAATCTAGCATAAGTTAGCTCGTAGACATATCGTTAATTACGTTATTTGTTAGTTAGTTATTAGCGTAGTTTAGTCTAGCACAACACCGTGGAGGAAGGACGGGTCTTTACCCATTGTATGCCTGATCCACAGCCCGGAGGAGGGCGTGCTTCTATGTATAAATAGCCCTCTCCCCACAAGGGAGAGGGTTGGATGTTCATTGAGTAATCTAACCTTGCATTTGTTTTATCTCTCTAGAACACTCCACTTTCTCTCTCTAAAAACCATATATTAATACGCCCATATTTGTTATGTTTGATGTGTTAGTGAAATCCAATATGTTACAAATGGTATCAAGAGCCATGGTTTGATCATCTCTTTTACGTATTCTTGGATTTCTAGTGGTTTTATATAGTTTTTGGGTTTGAAAAAGTTTAGTGGTATTTGCATCATTTGGACCATTTCTAGTGTTAAAGTTTGGATTTTGTTTGTACTTTTGTGTTTAGAATCATCATAAGTGCTTAGGTTTTTATTTGGAAGGCTTGAATCACTGTGGTTGGATTGTTTTTGGATTTAAAAGTGTCATTTGTGTTGTCTTAAGGTTAGCGATTTGTATCTCGTAAAAGATTTCTGATGAGCGATTTGTCTTTGTTTGGAAGCGATTTGTGTCTGCTACAAATCACTTATTTAAGCGATTTGTCCGGGTAGTGGCTGTACTTGTGCGATTTGTGCAGGGAAGCGATTTGTCATTTTCAGCGACTTGCTTATTTAAGCGAGTTGTGAGTTTAAGCGACTTGTCGTTTTAAGAGATTTGTTAGGTTAAGCGTCTTATAGGTTTCATCGATTTGTCTGATTAGCGACTTGTCTGTTTGAGCGACTTGTCATCCCTGCGACTTGTGTTAAGCGATTTGTCCTAAAGTAAGTTGCTGTAAGCGATTTGTGACTAATCACCTACCACTTAAAACTTGTCATTTGTTATCAACACAATGTCTTACATCACTGACCCTTTAATCTCCAAAGTGCTCGAACTCTATGATACCTCACAGAACAAAGAAACTGTTTGCTACTCAGAAAGTTTAACCATGATTGATTCAGCAAATTATGATCAAAACACTTCACATTCTGAGTCAAATAACAAAGAATCACACTTGTTAATGATACATGATACAAAGCAAATGGAATGCAGCATTGAGCCCTATCAACTACTTCATCTGCAGCTCATACAGCTGATATCCACAACTGGGGATCAAACATGTAGTGCTCTCTTCCGCCAGGACTTACCTACATTGACAAGAACCTTGTTAATGAACTTAGAACAACTGAAGCTTCAAATTACCAAAAAGAAGGTACTAAAGGATGATTCCAATGCTGCACTTCAGGTAATCCACAACCAATTTCAGCCATTCATCAATGGGGAATATTCCGCAGACTTCGATCAACACGTGACTGGAATTTCTTTCAAGAAACATACTGGAATGGAAATTCATGAGTTCATCAATACATTTATCCAACTTATGGATAATGTGGAAAAGTAAATTAAGGAAGCTGCTCAAGAGGATGATAATTTGAATGAGTGTCAGGTCAAATTAAGCGAAAGTTGTGATAAGTCGGGTAATGTTTCAGTTGAAAGGTCGGGTGATGCTGAATGCAGAATATCAGATACAACAAAGGATGATGAAACTGGCTACACTGAATACAGAGGCTCAGAGTCAGATAAGCTTGATACAGCTAGCAGTTCAGTGACTCTTGTTATGCATGATGTGAATGCAGATATCAGACTGACAAATGAACATGTGTCATGTGATGAGGTACCCTTAACTAATCAATATAATGCATCTGCTAATGTACCTAAACAAACCGATCCTAATTCTGAACATGATGTTGATGAATGTTTCTTGGTTGAGACTGAGTCTAGAATGTTTAAAACAAATGAAATGGTTGAAAAAAGGGGTTTTGAGGAACTTTCAAACAAATACTCAATCCTTGAAAAACATTGTATTTCCTTAGAAATTGCAATACAACAAAGGGAAGAAAGTTTTCTTGCTACAAAACCTTGCATAAATCCGGAATTCCCAGAATTTTGAGAATTTTTTGAAACTAACCAGTTAAAAACCCAGATTTTGGACAAAGACTCAACCATATGTAATCTGAAAATCTAGGAATGATGAATTAGCTGTATGTGTGACCAAGCTATTAAGGGAAAATGAGTCCTTGAGGAAGAACTTATTAGAGAAAAATTCCAAGCTGTTAGATCAAACTAACTCCTTGTTGGCAGACATTGATGCACTCAAAGCCCAAATTCAGGATAAGAGCTTCACCATTGTTGCCTTAAAAAATGAGCTTAGGAAAACTATTGGAAATAAGGTGAACACTAAGTTTGCAAAACCATCGACCTTGGGTAAGCCAATTGTACTTAATAATACAGAACGAGCTGTAGTTAGGCAGCCCAATGCATTTAAAATAGAAAGATCTAAACCATCGAAATCTAAGCTTGCCTCTCAAGTTGATGAGAATATAGTTTTGTCAAAACCAATCACTTCACTAATTCATTCCGATATGATGAATAACAATCCCCAGCTTAATGTTCGAAGCTCTAAGATTAGGAATATAAGGAGAACATCTAGTCCATATAAGAAACATCAAATGGCTGACCAATCCCCTAAGAAACAAACTAATTGCAAAAGGACCAATGTTCAGAACAGGGAAATGGCTACATCTAACTCTGCTAGCAGTTGTTTTAAGTGGATTCCTACTGGTAGATTATTTAAGTTCACAGGATCCAAACGGACTTATTCACCTAGATCTTGTCTTAAGTGGATGCCCACAGGGAAAATCTTCAAGAATGTTGAATTTAAAAGGATTTCCATCAATGATACTCCTAGACCTGACTTTAATGCACCCAAAGTTGAGGATACAACTGTCACTAACCCTTCTATTTCCAATACTACATGTGCTATTAGTGCAAAATTTTCTCAGTCTTTTTCAGGTACAATGCTCAAATCTATCATGAACATCATGACCTGGTTTCCAACTGAACTGAAGACTGCTCACTCTGGAATTTTAGCTTGTCAGAATTGATGTATCTCGTACTTTGACTCTTGATCACCTTGACTCAGGACTCGTTCTCATTAATCAGTATACATACTCACCCACATGTGTTAAAAAAAAAAATTAATTAGTTCTCTCATTTATGTTTTAATTATTTTTTAAAGTTAAAATTAATTAATTTTTTCATTTTTGTTAAATGTTTTCCAAAATCTTATAAAAGATGTATCTTTTGTTATCGATAACATCTACGGTCCTAGAAATGTCATTCAATAATGATACGGGTCCTTAGATGAAGTTCGAACAGAAGATATACTCTATTTTAAAACGGGTGATTGTATTTCAATCAATGTTCACTCACTCTTAAATCGTGACATTTATTGAGGGGGAGGTTTTGTATGGGTCTCTGCATGAGCGTTACATGTGTCTTGTGATCTCTGGCTGCTGCATGTTACCTTATTTGAAATAAGTTACTATGTGTTATATCATGTTTATTTGAGTGTTCTATGCTTGGTGGCCTTTCCATGATAGGATTAGTATAAGACTTGTCAATTTATTGAGGTTAAGTGATGCGATTTGTGTTTTTCTATGATATGAGTTTAAGATATGCGATTTGTGCTCTTACAACAATATGCGATTAATGTTGAGATTAAGATATGCGTTTTGTCACTCTCATCTAGCGACTTGCTAAGTATAGGGACTATTTGTGCAATTTGTCTAAAGTAACAATCACTGTATGAATAGGATTGCGACTTATCTTTTGGTTAAAGGCTTTCTTAATTTAGTCAAACCCACATACGAATACTCTCTCCACTTCATTCATATAAGCGATTTGTGCATAAAATTGTTGTGTGGTATGTTTTTAATCTTGTTGGACACATGTATCTCTATTATTCATCAATTATTAGGACCTAACCAACATCTCCCCCTTGCAGATCCATCTTTCATATCCCTCGTCTGTTCAATCTCTATAGGTTTGATGAGTTAACTTTTTATTGTTGCTTCTGCTTGAGTTGTTTGTTTAGGCGCTAGTATGATTTGTTTATGAATAGACTCATGCGTGTTGTGATTTGATTTATTCTGTTTGATCTTTGTCTCCCTTTATGCGCAACTCGCTAGGATGAGGATTTGATGTGTGTTATAGATCTCGTTAGTGGGTTAGTGGGTTGATGTGTGTTATGGATTTGAATATGAATTGGTAGTGGTTAATTTTCTATGGTTGTGTTTTTCTGTGTGTTGGTTTAATTTCGCACTCATGATGCCTGGTAGCGATTTTTCTCAGGATTCGTATTAGCGACTTGTCACTCATAGCTGTTTTATGCGATTTGTTGTATCAATAAAATTAAGCGATTTGTCTCTCTACATTCCTGATGCGATTTGTCTACTAACTGTTGTATGCGATTTGAACCAATCACCATAAGTTAAGCGATTTGTCTATTGAAAATTGATGCGATTTGTCATTTCAATAAATAAAGCGACTTGTCTCTCTACACACTCATTATACGATTTGTCCAGTTTACTGTAGCTTGCGATTTGATTTAAGCGATTTGTCTCATGGGTCTTGACGCATGCGACTTGTTTTTTTTGCGATTTGTCCTTAATGCTCCATTCTATGCGATTTGTTATCAAGTGATGCAATTTGTCCTGACTTACATGCGATTTATGTAGAATGCGATTTGTACTCTCTTACATGCATTTTTGTTAGTCCTTATTGGTCTGTTTCTCACTTATATCCAGTATGCATGGAATTGTTATGAAGAATGACTCTGTAACTATATAACACCTAACTATGTTTCTGGCCACTATTGTTGTCTTTTGTATGTTTTACAGAAATACAATGGCAGACATTACTTCCTCTGATAATCCAGTTATCAATGCCCCACCAGCTGAGCTTACCGATGAGGAACTTCTTCCTCATAATGAATGGGTTGATATTGCTAAGAGCAACTGCTACTTGGATGAGAACAGACATCAACCAAACCCTATCTATTGAATCACCATTGATATCCTTAAGAACACCAACTTCTTTGGTGACCTAACCATGAGGTGCACTATCCCTACCATTTATCTACAACAGTTCTGGAACACTGTTACATGTAACAAGATCACTGCAAAATACTCCTGCAAGCTGGATGACCAATGGTATGAGATTGACACTGAAACTCTTAGGGAGTCCCTTGGAAGCACACCTCGAGATCCTACTAATCATTTTCTCCCACCACCTAATAATGATGATCTAATGGACTTTGTGGAAGAACTGGGATACCCTACAAAGCTTACACGTGTCTCTGCCATAATCACCAATGATATGCATCAACCCTGGAGAGCCATTGCCACCATCCTTAACTTATGCTTAACAAGGAAAACGTCAGGGTTTGACATAGTACGGGCTCCAATTTTACAAATCATATGGGGAATCATCAAACAAAGGAATATCGACTTTGCTGAATGCATTTGGGAAGAATTCGCATTGGCCATGGACACATTCATCACCGACAGACAAAACTTCCAGAATCAAGTCAAGGGAAGGAAAGCAGACAACAAGAGGGTGATCCCTAGCATTCGGTTCTCTAAGTTAATCATCTAGCACCTGCAGCAGAAATACAAGTTCAAACCCAAGAAAAGAAGCAGTTTTACATGAGGCCAGCAGTGAATTTTTGCTTGGTAATATGAAATATGTTGCCAAAGGTACAAACAAAGTGTTAGGTCACTAGGTTTACAACACAAGCATCAATAGAAGAAATAGAGAGGAGAAGAGATCGAATGAACAATAATCAAACACACACACACGTATGAATGGCACTGTTATGCGTAGAGATGTGAATGGGAGAATAAATTGAACAACCAACCCTCAAGTGTGGGTTATTACATAGTATTTATAGGAGAGGGAGCTAGGGCAACACTCCTAGTCCCTTCCTTACTCCTATGGGCTTGGGCCTAGGCTTATGGGCCTTCTACATAAGCCTAAGCTAATAACTAACATAAAGGCCATAATTAAGCTAACTATTACATATGAATCACTAACACTTGAATTAGGTTTAGGAGTGATTCCAACAATTTCCCCCTAAGTGTTGGTGATGAATGAATGTAAACGGTGAAGGTGCAGATGTAATAGTAGCTTTGACGTCTTCTGACATTCTTCTTTCTTGTGAGAAGAATTGCGTTGATTTGAACAATCTCCCCAGTGTAGAGAAATTGTTTTCTTTAAACAATTCTGCTTTGACGCCATCTTTATCTTTGTTCTTTGATCATTGTTCTTTGTGATGGTAGTGATAGTATGTTGTTGTTGTCTGCATCAAGTCTGCCTCAGGTCTGCTTCACTGCTCCAGTGTCTCCACGTCATTCGTCAACATGCTCACACGCTCTTTGACGTTGGATTTCAGTACTGATGAAGTTCTTTAAGTCTTTAAACTTTGTAGATTCTTTGACTTGACGAAGAATCATTCTGACTTTTGTGTTGCCTTTAGATAGAACTTCCATTAGTGATGATGTTAGCATGAGCATGTGAAGAGTCTGCACGATCAGTCCGCTCCAGAGCTTCCATAAGAAGAAAACATAAGAATGGTTAGTAATAAGCGGATTCCGGCACTTATAAGTTTGAACTTCGAGAGTGTTAACAGCGTAGTGTGAAAACACAACTCTAATTCTCACAAAGACCGTTCCTGAACTGGAGTCCCACAAGTCAGATAACGCGATGTACCGAAGTACATCTACAGTTCAGATGAGTCGCTGAGGTACACCGAAGCATCACCTCACGACTGTAGACCGTTTGAGACACACTAAGCGTAATCCACGGGGAGTTACCGAAGTGACCTGCTGTCAGGGCTGTTTGATGTTGACCCTAGCAGGAGTTTCCATTCAATCACTGAGGATCACAGTTAAACCTCTCATAAATGTTCTCGACAGATTGCTAAGATCTGTGAAGGACTCGATAACGTACCACTGATGTTCTTATTGTTGAAAATCAAGTGATGAAATGTCAAGTGTACCTAAGAGATCTTTTGATGAATCTCGTGGCTCTAGACTCAATTGTGCGTTTTGGTTTTCCTGAGCGGAGACTAGGGAGAGGGTCTCCTTTCTTCAATATCAACAATCTCTAAGAGAGCACCGATAGATTATGTAGGGTTCCCTGTGAGAATGAAACAAGCTTCTGTTGAGAGAAAATTGAGTGGCTAAGAAGGTGTAGTGCTTTCGTTACTGGGTCCATGACGACTTTTAATCTTCAATACTGGCGTCATCAAGTGACAACCAGTAGCATATGAATTGAACCCGGTGTCTGCTCTAAGTTGAATAATCTGGAGGGCTATTTGTTTTCACCCTTTTCTTTGAATTTCTTTTTGATTCTTCAACTCCTTCTTTCTCCGATTCTCATTTTCTCCTTTTTATAATCATACCTAAGGACTTCTAATTCTAACTATTGGTAGTGTCCTTGGGTAGATCCCTCCGGCTCTGGCGGATCATAGGACGGTTATTCCTAACCTTAATCACCTTATAACTCCATTGCCATAAAACCATTTTCATGAAAATCTCTCGAAGTGTTTGTGAATGAAAAACATGTTTAAACACTTCAAGAGTTTTAGATTTTCAGAAATACTCCCCCTCCACATGTGCTTAAGAGTTTTTACAGAAATCTGCACAGTGAGGAAAGAGCTCGCACTTTTGAATTGATCACCTCAAGATAGACAATCCCCCGCGAGACACGGTTACGTTGAATAGTTAAAGAGTTGCATTGTCAGCTTTTAGGTGACAACTAGCTCTAATAACTATCTTGAAGGTGTGAACAATCCTCGAAAGGTTGTCAAACCCGTCAAAGTTCATGTCTACCAAGAGTTTCTCGAATGGTACATTCTACTTGGATAAGTCCTTTGCGAGACACGTTTACATCACTAGCGAACTAGCTTGAAGTTATTACCCGTCCCGGACAAGTCTTTTCGAGTTACTAACAGTTTAAGGTTTCGTCAATTCGTTGGTTAAGTCTATAGCACAAAGATTCATTTGCAGTTTCACAACATATTTCTTATCACATAATTTTCTCCCCCCTCAAAAATGGCATATAAATGTTATTTTTGAAGAAATGTTGAGAATAAATATGACCATTTTGAGTTTTATGGGAAGATGACCATTGTGAACAATTTGTGAACAAAGTTTTTTAATCAAATACTCCCCCTCAACAAGTGATATTAACGGTTGAGGTTTTGAAAATCATAAGGGGAAGTACTTGTTCTTTTGAGCAAAACCTTTGAAGAAAGAAAGGTTTGATAAGTTTTACTCAAAAGTAAGAAGATTTCGCTCCTTTTATAAGGATTGTGGCACTGAAGCATACCACATGGTCCTTTCATTACAAGAACGAGTTGTACACTGTTATATGTGCACAAGCCATGGTCATTATAAATCACACATCCAAAATATTATGAAATAGAAGCAGTTTTAAGGGGTACCAGGTAGTCCAGTAATGTCACCAGGAATGCGAACAGGGCGTTGATAGCCGGTGAGAGTAAACCTGGGACAACCACCTACAAAGCTCTCTAATGTTCTGAACTGGTCCCTTCAATACAACCTTTCATCAATCATAGTGATGATCCTCTTTACATCCCATCTGTCCTGAGAATTCCATCGCTTTCGAGACCCAATGCCTTCATATATCGCCTTCAACCGATAAGCCAATCCATCCCTAACCTTCTTCAATGTGTAATCCCCAAACTTGTGAAGATCTCGACACACCATCAAGCAGTTTCGTTGTAGTTCACTACGGTAAATTACACCTAATGGTTTGCTGACGAGGGTGTATTGTGGAAGTTGGTTGATGTCGGAAAGTTCTAGCTGAGGTCTGGTGAAGTTGACACGGGTCTGATACGACTCAACAGCAAGTTGTAGGTCTTCTACACGTTCCTGTATGACTATGCTTCTGATGAATATGAGCAAGGACTTGATGTATTCACGTTGAATTTCAGTCGAGAATTGTCTCATGTGTCCCTGTACTTTGGCAAGATACAGATCTTCAATGTCGTTAAGAGACAAGTTCTGAAAGTCCGCTTCACAGAATTCATAGTCACTTTCGTCTTGTATTTTGACCACAATTTTCTTGAGGAAAGTGTAGTCCCATTTAGAAGAAAGGGCTACATGCTTAACAACAACGATTCCTTTAGTACTGAACACTTCATGTGAAGACTTCTGAACCTGGCAGCTTCTGTAGTAGATTCGTCAGCATTCCGGCCAATGGTGAATCCCATACATTGCATCTTGGTCATACAATTCCACACTGTTGGAAAACATGTGGGTAGCCTTTTCTTCGATGGCTATGCAGTTAGAGTATATGGCTGCGGGGAACGGAAGTGTCAGAGATGTAGCATATTTCCTTGAATCATCACTGTCGTGTATAAGAAATTCCAAGTCGTTGTTGTAGAAGTAGCGAAATGGAATCTTGGGCTGATCTGGTTGGCCAATTGTAGGTAGAGGTTTTGACCAGTCTGTGTAGTAAGGAGCATTGTCTTTCCTGGAGAAGTCGATGTTTGCTTCAGGGTTGAGCCAATCAATGTTGTTGGACATGGCTTGTGCGATGTTTTCAAGGTGATACTCAACCTCGATGGCACTTTCGGAGCTGTCTTTTAGCAGTTGAAATGCTTCATTTTTGATTCGTTTCAACTCTGATTTCGTCATTATCTTCACTCGGAATTTTTCTTGCAGTATCTTTGCATGCTCCAATGTACTACCGTCTTCCAGATCTTGACCTTCAGGTAGGTAGGGAGTAGAATTAACAAGTGTAGAAAACCAGTCGTATTCATCGGTGTCATCTTCATCTAGCCATGATACGACGTCAGCCTTAGGCGCCTTCTTCTTTTTTTTCTTAGGCCTAGATGAGGATACTGGTTTCTTAACTTTGTCGGGAGAGGTGGGTTGTTGTTGGGGCTCATGGACTTCCTGATCGTCACCACCCGTATACTCAAAGTGATCACCGGTTTTCTGAGTCAGGGGTGGTAACTCAGAATCCTGAGGTTTGTCAGTAGAAGAGCGAAGAGGAGATCGTGGTTGAGCTGGAGTCCTTAGGGGTGGAGGTTGCATTGAAGATGATTCACCAGAATTCTTCGGGCGTTTAGGCTCGTTATTCTTATCCTTATCTTTATCTTCATCGTCTCTTGGACGTTTAGGCCTTTCAGCTTCTTCTCTGCATGCTGATTTGAGTTGGTATTCCAGCAATGCTTCAAACAACTTACCTTCGTAGGAGGCAAAAGTTGCAGAGCGTTTAGACATTTGAGCTACCAGGCGGTTAACCAATTCAGCATCTGAGAAGATTATGGGATCAACTGGATTGATGTTAACATGCATTGGAGTTGATTTCATGGTTTGCTTGGCCAGATGTAAGAGATTCGGATAGAGTTGTTTGGTAAACATCTCCTTTGTAATTCCAGGAACGATGTCAAGAAGGAACTTGTGAGTGTATCCTTTGATCATCTCGTCCATTTTCCCTTGAAGATCATCTTTCATGAGCTTCTAGACATACTCCCTTTCAACTTTCATCTCGTCATTCTCGTCATGAAGGTACTGTACCTGATCAGCAAGAAAATTCAGCTTCTTGTAAAGCACGTCTTTCTTTCTGACCTGTTTGACAGCTTTAACGATTCGTGTCTTAGCTTGAGAAATCCAAGAGGCAGTTGGCTTCTTCACTGATCTGGATGTGGATCTGGTTGTTCTTTTTGATGGTGGTGGTGAGGAGTGAGAAGATGAATCTGATGATGATGAGATGTGAGGAGACTCCGGGTCCTTTGGTGGTTAAGAAGTTTCCTTCTTTGAGCGTGCAGGACTATCCAGAAGAAACTTATCATAATCAACATCTTCTTCATTTCTAGACTTAGCTTTTTCATCAGCTTTATCTTTCTCGGACTTTTCAGTTTCTGGTTCTTCAATGTCATACTCAATAGAATCCTCCTGTTGCTTTTGTTGTTGCTCAAGAGTGGTGGCACTAGTTCCCTTATCAGGTTGATTAACCGCATCGGGAGTTGGTGTGGATTGAACATCACCACTTGACCCTCCGGGGCCACCCATTTGATCTTTAGCAAATTCTTTCACAACGTGTTGGAGTCTAATGAATTTGAACTTCTTCCTGTATGTTGTATCCAGTTGCTCTTCATCTGAGCTTTCATCTTCAGGCTCAATAACTGGAGTCTTCCCTTTGTCGTGTTCAGCTATAGGACTGGAAGGTTTGACTGCTGAAGGATTAGTATCGGTTGTAGTTTCAGAGTAGAAGATCTCTTCGTCTGATTGTGTATCTTTAGAGCTTTCGTCCACTAGCTTTCTTGGCGATTCAGGCTTTGGCACGGGAATGGGAACAACTTCCTTAGAAGGAACATTCCTTTTTCGTAGAGGATTCCTCTTGGGGAACTTCCTCTGACTCTCAGTGCTTGCAGCACTCCCTCTTCTGGTTCTCCTTGTAGGTGTACTAGAAGATTTTTCATCGAGAAAACCAACTTTGTTCTCTTTCACAACTACCAAATATCTTTTATAAGAGTAGAGCTGTTTGAGTTCATCCGAGAGAAGGAGATCCAGCAACACAGCACCTTGTTTCTTCGTTGTTGACTCCTTAAATCTGACGGTTAGAGTGGGTTCAGACAACATGTCGTGATTATCAGGGTCATTGATTCTCTTGGGGATATCTGGGTTGTACCCAAGTGCTCTTTGGATCAACAGTTTAGTATATCTGATATAAGGAATCTTTGAGCCAAGCTTTTTGAGGAGTGTCATCATGTCATCCTATATCAGAGCTTCAACTTCGATGTGCTTCATGTTGATCAAAGCCCAAAAGATTTGCAGTTCCATGAGCTTGGGATGCTCATAGCCACTGTCACGACAGAAATAGATTTTGCGATGATGATATAGAGGGTTCTCCAAGGCTGAGGGATATTTTTAAGATCCACGTGTGAATGCTTAGTGATAACACCTGAAGCTTTGTCATACCCAATATCAATCAAAAATTGCAGAACAATCTCTTCAGTTGGTGCAGCAGAGTATTCAGTTGGTATGATGTCAGGAATGAGGAGGACAACCCTTAAATCTGCAGGAGTGATGGTGAGTTGCTTGTGATTGAGCGTCACCGTCACATCATTCTGTCCTTTGATCTTTTGCATTGTAGTCCAAAACTGTTGAATGTAGATCTCAGGAACAGTAGCAGAGTGGGAGAGCATGTTCTGATATGTATGGTTCATCAGAATATCCACATCAATCAAGCAAGAAGACTCTGAGCAGGTGAGAGTTTCAAAGTCAACACGAAGGTTATTCTTTACAATCTTCATCGGATAACCATTTGGGAAGATATCAGCAATGGTGAGAACATTTGGTGCATCCACATTCATCTGAGCGTCCATGTCAAGATCTGAAATACATTTAGCCAAAAGAACCAACATATCGAAAGACATTATGTTAGTCAACAGATGGTTTTATTGTCTAATTATTGAATGTGATGTGTCAATGATTGTTACGAGTCCAAAATCACTTGTTTGTCCAATAGTCTAATGAAGTCATGATAAGTTTCGTTATTTAGTTAACTTTAAGTTTTAAAGTTAATGTTATCACTTATTTTTCACAACATATTAAACGTTTAAGCTTATTAGTGACATTATTGGTTTCGTGACGTTATGATTTATTTATTTACAAGTTTGCATGCGTAACAATTCATAATGAAGGTTTAATCAAGGCTTAGGCATAGAAATGGTAGCTTATGCGTAAACATGAGTAATATACGCGTAAACGCAAGCTTATGCGTAGGATCCTGACTTACGCGTAAGAAATATTACGCGTAGGAAAAGGGGACCTTATGCGTAGAGCTTACGCGTAAGCGTATATAAACCTTACGCGTAAGGATTACTTGTAAGAGTAGACCTTATGCGTAGAGGCCACTGTTTACGCATATCCTTCACAGGATACGCGTAGTCCCTTATGTAGAACCTTACGCGTAAGATTTGTCTTACGCATAACCTGCTACGCGTAAGGTGATCCTTATGCGTAGATGTCTAACAACCTTGATTCTGATTTTTACGTGTAGCAAACCTGAAATAAAATCATCATAGCATCAATTTTAGCACATATATTCATTCTTTAACAGATCATGGCATGAATACTTATCAAACAGTTTACGCGTAGAAAACCTTATGCGTAGAACTTAAACCCTAGTTTCAAGAATTACGCGTAAGAAATCTAGCCATGGAAATTGCAAAAAACTTTTTCTGGTAAGTTTAAGATGTTATGTGAGTGTAATGACCAAGTTTTAACAACAAATTCGCAGTGAATCAAAAGTACCCAAATCTCAAGAACATTAAACCCTAATTGCTAATTCTGTCATATTTGGTGTTTCTAGGCAAGTTCTAGCTATGGATAAGTTCAATTCATCATCAAAACAACTTCGTACAACAATCTTTTTAACCAGAAAGACTCTCATTTGAGAACACCCAAACCCACGCATAAACCCTAATTTCAAGAAACATTCAATTCGTATTTCTGGGAGAGTATTGATGATAAAAATGGACTCATATTGATTAAATACACGTTTTGACCAAACCATTTTAACCAAAAACACTCAAACACGATTATGTGTTCTTACACTTACGCGTAGACCACAAAATCACAATATCTCAAGATTTAACCGTTGGATTTATGAAAAATTCAAAACCATTGTTTAAAAACTTGTTATAAACACAGAAACACTTACAGATTGATGATCGAAACTTTGGATTAGCCGGTTCAATTTTAGGTGTAGGATTAGTTAGTTGTGTGTAATAAATGTGAAGTGAAAGTTAGGTGGAGAGTATATTAGAAAATACTTTAAGCTTTTGACAGTTTTAGTCCCTCCACCTTTTCCATTTTCATCCAAAGCCTTTTAACTTCCATTTTGGTTACCAAACGAAAGATTTTAAGAAAGAAACTTGACGACACTCCCCTTCGACTTAAGAAATAATGAAAGGTTATAATTTTTAGTCTGAGGAGTGTCAGTGAACCAGAAATATGACCACCATTATTAAAGAAACAACCGGGATAAAGTAACATGCAAGTACAATGATTTTATGAAACAATTAAGTATTTATTTTCTCCCCCTCAACACTTGATCGGAAAAATATTGCATTTTGAAAGATTTGAGTGTTGACGGAAGAAATGTACTTGCCATGTTTGAAGAAATATAGATAGAAGAATATTTTTGTTGTTTTATTTGATTTTATATTTTTATATTTTGTTTTTGAAAAATATTTACAAAAGAGGTTTTGGTGTTTGACTGGTTTTAAGACTGTTTTAAGAGTTCATCCAGTTCCTCTTGAGTCAAACACCGCATACCAATCCGGTGGACCAACTTATTAAACCTAGCGGGAGGCAAGGCTTTGGTGAGAAGATCTGCCAATTGGTATTCTGTACCCACGAAGTATAATTCAACTGTACCCTGTTCCACGTGGTCCTTGATGAAATGATAACGAAGATCGATGTGCTTTGATTTCGAATGCTGAACTGAGTTGCACGAGATCGCAATAGCACTCCGATTGTCGCAGTACATCGGGATTTTGTCAAATACATAACCATAGTCTTTGAGTTGTGTTCTCATCCAAATGACTTGAGCACAACACGCCGACATGGCTACATATTCTGCTTCAGTTGAGGACAACGATGTACAATCCTGCTTTTTCGAGTGCCAGGACACGAGTTTGTCACCAAGAAATTGTAGTGCTCCTGAAGTACTTTTCCGTGAATCTAAACATCCTGCGTGATCAGCATCTGAAAAAGCGATTAGTTCAAAACCAGAATCCGTCGGATACCAGATCCCCAAGTTAATGGTTCCCTTGATGTATCGGAGGATTCTTTTAGCCTTAGAGAGGTGGGTTTCAGTTGGTCTTGACTGATAACGGGAGCAGAGATAAACGGCAAAGACAATATTAGGTATGCTAGCTGTTAGATACATGAGAGACCCAATAATACTTCGGTATTTTGTAGGGTCCACTAATTTCCCATGTAAATCAACGTCTAGCTTCTTGGTATGAGTCATTGGTGTGGCATAAGTGTCACAGGTTTTCATTCCAAATTTCTTAAACAACTCAAGGGCATATTTGGACTGACTCAAGAAAATACCACGGGGTGATTGATGAACTTGCAGTCCTAGAAAGAACGTAAGTTCACCCATCATGGACATTTCAAAATTTTTCTTCGTTAGTTTTGCAAAAGCGATTGAGTACTTTTTATGTGTAGACCCAAAAATGATGTCATCCACGTAAATTTGAACAATTAAGATATGTGCCCCGTGATATTGTATAAAAAGAGTAGGGTCGACCGAACCTTTGGTGAAATTATTGGCAATGAGGAAAGATGATAGCTTATCGTACCATGCCCGAGGAGCTTGTTTGAGACCATACAAAGCTTTGTTTAGTTTGTAGACATGGTTCGGGAACTCAGGATCAACAAATCCTTCTGGTTGGCTGACATAAACCGTTTCTTTAAGTTGTCCATTGAGAAACGCAGTTTTGACATCCATCTGAAAGACTGTCATATTCATATGAGCCGCGAACGCAAGAAATATCCGAACAGCCTCAAGACGAGCAACCGGAGCAAATGATTCTTCAAAGTTAATACCCTCCTCCTGTCGATAACCCTTAGCCACTAGACGTGACTTGTTTCTGATTACGTTCCCTTCAGCATCCAATTTGTTCTTCCAAATCCATTTGAGACCAATGACGTAGACCCCTGTTGGTCTTTCAACCAGTTCCCATACTTCAAGATGTTTGAATTGGTTGAGTTCTTCCTGCATGGATTCAATCCAGTTGTCTTTTGTCATTGCGTCTTTAATGTTTTTAGGCTCAGATTGGCAGACAGTGAGTGCATAAATGCAATGTTCACCATCTGTGTGAAGACGTTGTCTCGTAACGACTGGTTGATTCAGGTTGCCAATAATATTCTCAAGAGGATGGTCTTTTGTCCAACGATGTGTAGAGGGTTGATGTTGGTATACATTGTGCAGATTTTGAGGATTCAAATGGCTTGTTGAAGATTCCGCGACATCTGGTGCAGCAGTTTCATTAGCAAACGGGTTAAAGAACGCATTTTGATCAAAATCTGCAGGTGGGGGTACTTCATTAAGAACATCATCAGCTGGTTCATCATTGTTGGAAGTGGTTTATTCAACTATTGTAGTAGAGTCAACTGGTGGTGCTTCTTTAACAGTAGTTGGTGTATCAAGTATAAGAGTAGTATCAGGTTGAGCAGCGGAAACATCGGATACACCTGGAGCACATTCATCAATATCGTCACTGAACAAAGGAGCAAAGAGTCTTTCCATTTGTTGACGAGTGAGCTGGGGGCTTTGTTCAGCTGATAATGGGGTTTGAGGGAAGTTTAAGCGGTTGTGACCGGGTTCCAAGCTGTTATACTCAGAAGCCATTTCCGTAAGTTCATCAAAATGAGCATGAATCGTTTCCATAACCTCCTTTGTTCGACGATTCCAGATTCGGAAACCTTTAGAATTATCACAATATCCAATAAAGACTCCAATGTCAGCTTTGGCTTTGAGCTTTCCAAAGTCATCACGATCATTATTCGGATAGCAAAGAGATCCAAATACATGAAAGTGTTTGAGAGTCGGTTTTCTGTTGTGGACAAGCTCGAAAGGTGTTTTGTTGTAGCGTTTTGTAATCATAGAACGGGTTTAAGTATAGCAAGCAGTAGATACAGCTTCTGCCCACAAGTAATCTGAGAGTTTAGCATTGATTAACATTGTTCTTGCAGCTTCCACTAACGTTTGGTTTCGTCTTTCAACAACTCCGTTTTGTTCTGGTGTACGTGCAATAGATGTCTGATGCTGAATTCCCACTTTCTCATAAAATTCATGAAGAGTTTTGTTTACAAATTCAGTTCCTTTGTCTGTTCTGATTTGTCTGACAGTGTTTCGGAGCTGAACCTGTATTTTCGTGAGAAAGGTGATGATCATCTGTGGAGCTTGATCTTTGCTTCGAAGAAAGTAGACCCAAGTCTAGCGTGAATAGTCATCAACAATTACTAAGATGTAGCGTTTGCCGTTAATCATTTGCACGCGCATCGGGCCACACAAATCCATGTGAAGAAGATGAAGCACATGCTGAGAGCTGTGTTCCACCTTTGAAGGAAAATGAGCACGAGTGCTTTTCCCTTGTTCACAAGCTGAGCAAAGGTGATCTTTAGAATACCGGAATCGTGGGAAACCTTCAACTAGTTTGTGTCGAGCAAGATTGGTTATAGTTTGAAAGTTTAAATGTGAGAGACGACGGTGCCATAGCCAGGATTTTGTTGATGTTGCCTTTGAAAGTAAGCAGATAGGAGATGAAGCAAGCATGTCTTGCATAGAGATAGTGTAAAGACTTGAATTACGCGAGCCAGACATAAGGTCGTTTCCTTGTAGATCACGAATGAAACAAGATTTCTCCCTGAAAGCAACCTCCAAATCTCCATCACAGAACTGACCTACTGAAAACAGATTGTGACCGAGGCCTTCCACATAATAAACCCTGCTAATTTCGATGTTCCCATTGATATAGTCTCCGTAGCCCATGATAGCTGCGAAGTGATCATTCCCGAATCTGACAGTGCCAATGAACTTTGCAATAAAGTTTGATAACAGTTTAAGGTTGCCTGTCATGTGTCGGGAACATCAGCTATCAACAATACAGAGAATGATCTGTATCACCTGCATTACACACAGACGACACAGATGGAATAGAAGTAGATGTGGAACCCGAATTGTTAGAGGGTTCCGGAGCAGTTATAGTAGACATACACACATCAATAACTTTAGGCATCCATTTAAATCCTAGTGTGTTATATATCCATTTCTGCCATCTCCAACTAGTCTTAGCTTTAGTCTTAGTGAATGCACTAGGTGATACTACAGACTTTGGAGGTGATATTGGAACTACAGGGACATCAATGCGGTTCATAGAATCTAAAGAGGGCGGTCTACCAAGCACAGACTTAGAATGATTAGTGGGCCTAAAGGTATTCCGATTCTTATGATTCCTTAAACGAGAGATAATAGTTTTAGCAACACATTTGTCATGACAATCAGAATTCATACTTTTACGGCAAATAACACAAGATGCATCAGACTGAATATCAAAAGTACTTAGAGGTTTAGCATTCGTTACATCACTTTTTCTATTACATTTGTGAGACGCAATATCTAAAGTGGGAGCAACGTGAGTCTTATTCATAGTCCTAGGGTGTTCTTCTACTTTAGCATTCCTTATTGATCTTTTCTTAGGTCGCAACTTCCTATTCTTCGATGTAGTGCTCCTAGGCTGTGAAGTGCGGACGTTTGGAAAAGAGGCAATTATTCCTGTTGCAGTAGAGGGAAGCACATTAGTATCTTGTGATTTGACAGTAGGGATTCTAGGGTCACGATTACTAAGTGTTACTGGTGCTATTCTCTTAATCACGGTAGGCGGAAGTTGTTCACAATTTCCTAACATTTCTCTTAACTTAAAGACAGTGTGCACCAATTCTTGATTTTCAGAACGAAGATTTCCCGAAAAATTCATGACTTCCTTAGTGTGTGCAAGAAAATGATCAAGCTCGTTTGATGCTTCATCACGAGTCTTTTTAAGTAAATCAAATATGACACCATATTCCTATTTAACTTTTACAATTTCTTGTTCATATTTTGAGATTTGACATTTCAAAGACACGTTTTGATCATCCAGTTGCTCAAATTTTGGATTAAACGTTTTGGATTGCAACTGGTTGATTTTGTTTTGCAAAGCAAGTTCACGATTGTGACAATCTTTTTGACACCATTGAAGACGATGTTTTGCATTTGAAAGCTCGTTAATCAATCGTTCATTTTCAGCTTTTAAAGACTCGATCTGATGCACATTATCAGAATTCTCAACAGTTACCACATAATCAATAGTATCAGCAGAGATATAATCAGATGCATATGACAAAGAATTCAATAACACAACATTATGGACATCAGCACAGATAACATCTTCCAAGAGTCGATCAACATCTTTTCTCAACATTTTATTTTTACGTTTAGTATTAGAAATAGATGTTTCTGTTTTCTCGAAAACGACCTTCATCAATCCAAGTTCCTTATGAAAGTCCCGTTCCCAAGACAATGCACAATGTTTCAAATTTTTAACATTTGGTAAAAGATTTTTCTGAAAAATGTCTCTTTGTTCTCACGCCAGAGGCGATTGAAAATGTTGAACTTTGATTTCAGAATGATATTCTATCTCATGTTGTAAAAGTTTGAGGTCAGCCATGAAAAGGTCAAAATATCTAAGAATTTTGCGATTTTTAGGTTTTGAATTTACTTCATTGATGGAAGGTAAAGGACCATAAATTTGTGCATAATCTGGTTGGGGATTAACATTAGAAGACTCAGACGTTTTTATAATAATCCTTGGTGTGTTAGAAGAATCCGTTGGTGTGACGAAAGTGACCGCTTTTGAATAGTTAAAAGGTTTGTTGTAAATAACATTTTCTAATTTTGATCGACTCTCGTCTTCTGCATCTAATTCCTCTTGACGATGATATTCAACAACACTCATAACAGAATCATCAATTTTATATTCTGCACTGGAAACTTCAGGATTTGGTTTGAATGCTTTTGTTGAAAGCTTAGGTTTGTAATCAGCAAGATTCGGTCCATATCCATTTGGATTGGGTTTTAAAGTAAACTTTTGAATAGCTGTGACTGACTCACCATGTTTGTAAACAACATTTGTAAACTCTTTAAGTTTGTTTTGCAAGCCGATAATTTCTTCAAGATGATCATCTATTCGTTTCGTTGAATGCTTTTTGTATGCAGAGAACTATTTTTGACAAGTTAACAACTCAGCCTTAGCTTTTTGATTTTCCAAGGTGAGAGCGTTAATTTGCTTTTTATGTTCATGTTTCAGTTGTTCTATTTCAGACAACAAAGCATTCTTCAAAGCGGATAGATCACGCATCTGTCGCTCTAAATATTTTTCGTTTTGATGAGATTTAGCAAAAGCGGCTTCAAAACCTTTTTCACGTTTTTCTTGAGTTTTGAAAAAGTTGAGTTGCATTTTTAAACATTCAAAATCCTTGGTTAACAGTGCATTTTTACTTTTTAAGTCCTGATTTACTGCATGACATTCTTCCACTATGGATTGTTGGTTTTTAAGCAACAGATCAACATCTGGACGAGGCAAAATTTGGTGTGTTCAACGTGAGTCACAACATGATCATTATTTAGATCCTCAAGTATAACCACGGAGTCAATTTGATTATCAAGGGAAACCATAAGGTCATCTTGATCGTCAAATGTAACTACGGGGTCTGGTTGAAAATCGTCGGAATGAGATGTGGACGACTCATTTTGAACATTCTGAGCCTTGCCGGATTCAGATGTTGGCGGAGATATTAGATCAGAGATAAATATGGTTTGTTCGGGTACCTGAGACAAGCCATCAGTGTCATACACTGGGCCTGTGTCACTCATGTGTAACTCATGCATATTAGCCATCAACATAACAGCTGCATTGGCCTGCAAGTCATCCATATCATCATCTGAGTCTGCATCTGCCATAAAGCTCTGTTCTTTGTCTGTGAGAGTTCCACCAGCTTCATCCTTAAGAGCCAAAAGAAGAGCCTATTTGTGATAAGCACTGCCCCTAGTCCTCGGCTTTGGGTCCCTTCTCATTGCAGTTGTAGCATCGAAGACCATTCAACCCATTCTGAGCATTTCCCTGTTCCCCTACTTGAGCTCTGTTGTTATTCCTACCCATAGCATTAAACCCTTGACCACTGCCCATCTGACGACCATAACCACGATTCTGAACTTCAACTCGTCCATTGTTCACAACAACCTGATTCCTTGTGTTTGATTAGGAACGAATGCGATTGTTGGATTTGTTTGTATAACGGCCAAAAGCATTAGCAATCATAACAAATCCTTGTTGCAATGCTTCGAACGGATCGGATTCCTCATTAGCTTGACTATAAAGTGCTTGATCATTGTTGTTGTTGTAAGGAACCAATTGAGTTTGTTGAGATTGCTGTGATTGATCATGTGGTGTGATAGTGGCAGTTGGTTGAGTTGCTGGTTGAGGAGGATAACTGTTTTGAGCATACAAGGCAAGTTGTTGATTTTCCGGATGTGAAGGTGAAGCAATTTGAGCACGGAGAATCCTTTCCTTATCAACTTCCTTTTGATGAGGCTTCAAGTAATCGTACAACAATCCGTATGTAGAATGATGCATGTTCTTTGCTTGACGGAGAAAAATGACATACTTTTCCCATTCAGGACCAAGAATACTCAGGAACTTAGTATTTACTGCAATTCTTGGCATGATGATGTTGTGTTTATCCAAATCATTTATGATGTCTGAGAATTGATGATGATAAGATTCTAGTGTCTCTCCAGGTTCAATCATGAAGTGTTCATAAGCCAAGTAAATTTTGGATTCCATATCCTCCTGATTGAGTGCAGATCCTTCCATAAGAAGATGAATATGTTCCCACATTGCCTTTGCAGTCTTTTGAGCATCAACACTTCGAAGAATTGGGTTTGGTAATCCTAAAAGGATATATTGCATTGCAAGCTCATCAGCTTCATAGTGTAGAAGTTCTGCTGCGTTCACGTCTGCAACAGTAGCAATGTTTGATTGTTCATCTCTTGGTGGATTAGCATTTGGATCTCCGGGTACAATGACAGTAGGCATCTGAAATGGACCTTCCAAGATAACCTTCTTTAAGAACTTTCCATGTGGCTTCTTCAGATCACAAAACCTAAAGAACCTAATCACCCATTGATCGTAGTTTCCTGGAGTGAGCATTGGAGGTCTATTAAGTGATCCAGCCTCATGAATTGATTGTTGGCTGCTTAAAGCTTCACACATCTTTGCAAACCAAGTGGGTTCCTTCATAGTGTTCCTTGATGGATGTTGATTGAAATCGTTTGTGTAGGGTTGAAATTGAAGACTTGGTGGTGGTTGAACCATTTGAGGTTGTGGAATTGCTGCAAGTTATGGAGTATGTTTTTGATTAAATTGTTGTTGATAAATTGCTTGTTGTTGATTCCATTGTTGATGTTGTGGACTTAGTTGTTGTTGTCGTTGAGTATAAGTGTAAGGGAAATAGTTAGAGTATGGTGGTTGTGACATGTTGAAAAACTTGTGTTGTTAAATGGATCTTTGTAGTTGAATGAACCTTTGTTGATGAAGTATCCTTAGGCGTAGAAATCACAATAAAGCCAAGTAGCACTTATGCGTAAAAACACCAAAGTTACGCGTAACAACAGAAGTTACGCGTAGGTTTAGCTTACGCGTAAGTAAGGAGAAAAACACTAAAGTTATGCGTAAACAGTAAGTTAGGCGTAGAAACTTAGGCGTAGGATTACCTTATGCGTAAGACGAAGCTTATGCGTAAGAGGAATCTTATGCGTAAGAGGTTCTACGCGTAAGCTTAAGCTTATGCGTAAGTTTAGGGTTTTTTTAGCCCAAGTGATCTTTTACACTATCACAATGCAAAAGATATCCTAAGCCGATGTATTTTCAGGCTTATCTAAGCAAGAAAACACGGAGTAAACCACGAAACTGAAGATCAAACCAAGGAATAAGTTAAGCGTAAGTTTAGGGTTTTGATACGCGTAGACTTACTCGTAAAAAGGACTTTTGCCCAAAGATGTTTCTAAACCAGATTTTTGTGATGAAAGAGCTTCAATATCACCAAAATAACACAAAAGTGTGAAATTTGATGATCCAAAGTGTCTAAAACTGTTATGCGTAGAACGAGTACCTCGTAAAAAACCAAGCTCAAAAACAATGATCCACACGTAAAGGTTGAAACCTTTTGCCAAAAACAGTTATTTTAACACCTTAAAACATTGAAAGTACAAGAATCTTGGATTCAAAAGTGTAAAAAATGTGTTTTTAAGCGAACCAAAGTATCACTCGTATGCTTTACGCGTAGGACCAAAACCTACTTCAAAAACAATACGATTCACCCAACTAGTAGGCGATTGATACCACTGTTAGGTCACTAGGTTTACAACACAAGCATCCATAGAAGAAATAGAGAGGAGAAGAGATCGGATGAACAATAATCAAACACACATACACATATGAATGGCACGGTTATGCGTAGAGATGTGAATGGGAGAATAAATTGAACAACCAACCCTCAAGTGTGGGTTATTACATAGTATTTATAGGAGAGGGAGCTAGGGCAACACTCCTAGTCCCTTCCTTACTCCTAAGGGCTTGGGCCTAGGCTTATGGGCCTTCTACATAAGCCTAAGCTAATAACTAACATAAAGGCCATAATTAAGCTAACTATTACATATGAATCACTAACACTTGAATTAGGTTTAGGAGTGATTCCAACACAAAGTGATATTTGGGATGACAATTCCTGAAGCTTTACTCACTGATCGAATCAAGAAGGCTGATTACTTCAAAAGATACCTACAGATGGCCTCCAGCACAACCACTGAAGACACACCTAAATCCACTTCCTCTCAACCAAAATCTAAACAATCTGAGTCCACCTACTCAAGTCTTCCCAAGAGAAAGAAGAGACTTGATACTTCAGTATCGGTTGAATCTCCACCCCAAAAGCAAAAAAGGAGAAGGAAAGATGCCGAAAGTGGAAAAGATGAAGGATCCATGGTTCCTGAGAGACAGAGGAATTTGTTAAATGAAGAAAAGGCTGCATTACAACAAGGAATCCAACAGAGTTTGGAAACTCTAAACATGCCTCAAAGACAACCAATAGGAGGGGTCGTGTTACGAGAACCAGTGCCAGCACCATGACAAATTACACCGGCTACACAAGACAAAGGCAAAGGGATTGCTGGAGTTGAAGCAGAACAAGCCGCTCATATGCTTCTGACCATCTCTTCTCCACCTCCAATAACAACGACCCAATTTGTTATCAAGAAAAGAGATGTTGAATCATCCTCAGCACAAGTACAATCTGGAGTGGAAAAAGATGTGCCAGAAACACCTGTTGAAACCCCTGCTTCCAATCATACTCAGTCAGAAAGTCAGGAGACATCACCTTTTACTGAGGAGGTTCCAGTGCTTGAAACAGAAAATGAAGAAAATGAGCTGCTGAGAGATCCACAGGAGATCCTTGAGCCAAGATCTGAAGAACACAGGCGCCTAGAAGAAACAAACATGTCCACGGGATCTCTATCCTCACTTAAGAATCTTGATGCTGACTTCTCATTTGGTGATCAGTTTTTGAATCACAAACCCTCAGACACCGAGACTTATAAGCAAAATGATGAGAAAGAGGAAGCTGAGTCTATGTACGCTGTCAACATCCAGCAAGACACATCAACCATCCCTCCGATGTCTGCACCTGCTCTAACAAACCCACTTCCACCACCCAAACCTGCTCCAACAACCACACTTCCACCACCCGAACCAGCTAAAGATCCATCACCCGGACCAGTTTTCACAATTAATGACACAGACACTCCACCGGCGTCGCCACCTCTAATCTTAACATCTGATCAATTTCTCGACAAGGCAGTAAAACAAATTGAAGCTCTTGAGAGGCACCTGCCTAAATCTATCAACGTCCTCGAGCGTCGTGTCTCCAAGCTGGAGAACCTTAACTTCGATGAAGGTCTTGCAGACGCCATTGAAGGCGAAGTTAAAGATGCTGTAGAATCAGCAATGCAAGCTCCACTGCTTCAACAGTTTAAAGACTTACCCAATTCAGATATGAGAGCTGTCCTTTAGGATAAAATGTATGAAGCTAACGAGCATCAGGATGAGGTCCATAAGAAGTTATTCGAGGCTCTCGAAGAATCGATAAAGCACGATAATCATTTACAGTTTCTGGAGGACATTCGAGAAAGAGAGGCAAAGAAGAAAAGGAGGACTTTGGTGTTGGAGACGTTGCGTAAAGGTCCTAAATCTCCACCTCCTCCTCCTCCTCCAACTGGTGGAGCTGGATCTTCTGGTACTGGTGGATCCTCTGGCACAACCACAACTACTATGACAAATCCACCAAAATCTCAACCAAAACCCTCTAATCAAACCAGTTCGTCCGGTGGTCAAGGTAATCAGAAGATGTCTACGGTATGGACCACGATTGATTCCAGGTTTACACCCACTTTCTCCACTATCCCGGAAGACGAAGTACTAAATGAAGAGTCTTATGTCATGCCAGAGTCAGAATCCGATGACGATGATGCATCCACCAAACATATCCCTAAGCCGTCTGAATATGAGGATTGGTTTGATGCATACATTTCAGGTGATCGCGTTAAAACCTCTAGAGTTGCACCATCAAAGGATATGACTCAAAGCTGGCTCACCAAAGATAAACCACAAACTCCTGAACCTTCATGGTCCATTCCTGAGTCTGATTTGATAATCCCTGACAACAGTTGGGCTACAACCATTATTTCCAACTATGAAGCTCCAGCAGAAGACTCTCTTCTTCACTTCACAGGGGATATGGGAAGCTTTATGAAATGGTTTTGTGAGAAGAAGGGAATTTCGTCAATGACTCCTAAAGATCTTGAAGGCCCAGCATTTGAAATCGTCAAAGTCTTCCACTCGGATGCTAATCAGCTTCAATACCAGATGGAAGAATGCCATAAAATGCTGAATGATCAAGTTAGTGAGCAGATCAATCGGTTTAATGTGAACAATCCTCTTCCTCTCGGTGGTGAACCTGGACAAATGAATATTTAATCAGAGTTCTTCTTCAACCATGACCTGGATTATCTGTGTGCTCGAACTACTGAAACAAGACCAGCTTTATCAATTTCTAAGATGAAAGCTGCTACCTACACAGATCAGGGTCTTGAACAGATGGTACCGGATCAATTCTGGATAGATAAAGAACAAGTGTATGACATTGCTGCCTCATATGGCATTTCTCATTGGTGGTTCAAGAAGAAGAAATTCTACATTGATAGACATGGAGCTGAAAAGAGACGCAGAGCTGTTCGATCCAAGCTGCGTATTCTAAGTGTTGTCAGTGTAGAGATCTTCTCAATCTATGGCTATGATTACCTGAAGAAGATTGTTCTTCGAAGAGCAGACTTGAAAGATCATGTTATAGAAGAAAACGACTTCAAACATTTGCTGCCAAATAACTTTGAGGATCTCTATCTTCTGAACCTCCAAGGACATCTGGACCATTTACCTATTTGTGAAAAGAAGGCTCTCTCTGCTGCTGTCAATCTTTGGATCAGGGGCTTAGTCATTCGACAAAGAGTTGGTGATTTTCAACTAGGCGTGGAAAGCTACCAGACGCAGGTCAATTTAACGAGACCTCAATGGGAAGCCTCAGGACATGAATATCACCACGACTATACAGTGATTGACACCCCAAGAGGAGTCCTCTTTACCGACAGATACGGGACAAGAATGCTAATGAGGCTGTGCGAGCTATACAAGTTCAGTGATGGTACACTCAAGATGGTTGAAGAAGAATTGGAATCAAGGGTGAAGGAAATCAAAATTGACTTGAAGCCGTGGAACAAAACAAGATTCTGGTCTAAACAAGATTTAAAGAGGTGTGAAGAGTTCATTGCTGGGATCAGACGAAGACTTAAGACTAGAAAGATCTTTCGCAGCCTTGAAAGTTTTGTGGGTGGTAGATTACGTGATGGTCATTACAAGCTACTGCAAAGAACTGAATGAAGACATCTTTCTGCAATAGTTTTGTTATATATTAAGATCTATGTAATGTGGTGATTGTACTATGAACAATTATATCTATAATGTATATAGTAGTGATAGGTTATGGATTGTAGTTCCCCTTTAGTCAAAAAGGGAACCTAGGAGTAGTCCACTTCAGATCAATTAAAACCTGACACATTTTTCTCCAACAAGTTTTGTTTCTTACATATTTAAATCACTTGAGATCCAAAATCTCAAAGGATTTGAAATTTTTGATCGGGGGAGAAAATGTGATAAAAATATGCAATCTGATAAAAGGTGACCAATTTGTCTCAAAGTGCATACTGCTCTCTAATATGTGCTAAACACCTTTCGAATCTCGAAGCATATATTGAGGGGGAGCATTTCAAAAGTTAAATAAACTTTCAAGGTACAAAGATTTCTATGTTTCAATATAAAGTACCTTGATTGATTTTCTAATGGTTTCTTAATGGTTTTTATGATCGTGGTGGTGATTCAAAAGAACTCTTTCCTCTATGTGATAAAATGATTTCAAAAACCCTATGCACATACTGAGGGGGAGAATTTACCGAAGAAAATCAAATGGTTTTTTTTCCATGGAAATTGTGATCAAGAAAAGATTTCAAAGTCCTCTTGCCTCCATGTGCGAAACAATTTTAAAATCATATGCACATGTTGAGGGGGAGCATTTCTAAAAGATCAAAAAAACAATTAAGGTACAAAATGCTTTGATATTATATCACAAGTACCTTGATTGATTTTCCAAATGATTTTTCAATTGGTTCCAAGAAGGAAAGAACAATACCAAAAGACCGACCAATTTACTTTATGCATGGTGATATAAGGATGGTTAGGTTAGGTATTCGTTCCCACGATCCCACCAGAGCCGGAGGGATCTACCCAAGGACAATCCACTAGATAGTGTAGAGTCCTTAGGTATGATGGAAAAAAGGAGAAAAGTGAGAAACGGGAAGAGTGAGGACTGAGACTGAGCTAGTACTGGAATAAACCCAACAAGGTTCTAGTTATGAAGTCTCGGTAAGCACTGAAGGGGTTAAAGAATAAAAAAGAATTGAATGTGAAAAGGGTGAAAAGAAATAACCCTCCATTATTTCAACCTTAGGGCAGAAACCGGGTTCAAAACATATGCTAATGATTGTTACTAAGGTAACACCGGTATTGAAGACAAGACGTCATGGACCCAGTGACGCACTGCACCACAACTTCCCAAGATACTCAAGTTCCTCTTAAAAGGACTTGTTTCATTCTCACGGGGAACCTACATTATCTATCGACTTTCTCTTAGAGATAGTGGATATTGAAGAAGGATACCCTCTCCCTAGTCTCCGGTATAGGAACCAAATGTGCACTATTGAGTCTAGAGCCACGAGATCATCTAATAAATCTCATTAGGACACTGTCAATGAAGACTCTCTATTTCACACGAATGTGGAAAGAGAGATTATATTTTAAGAATCCTACGCATTATCCTTGTGGTATTGCCAGAACATCTAAGTGATATGCAAACATATTCACAATGAAGATGGAAAGCCTTCTAGAGCCAACATCAAACAAGCTCTTGGTAGGTGGCATGTGAGATCTATCCAATAGATCAACCATGTGACAGCTGAACAGAAACAATGGGGCGATTCAAAATTATGAATCAATCCTGGTTCAGGTTATGGATTGACGGATACCTTTGAAAAACCGGTCGTTGTGCTTAAAATTCTTTTCTCTAGCACATCGACTATGGATTAATACTTCAAAAATAAAAGGTGTTTGTGATTAATAATTGATTTTCCTTAAAACATTCGTTGTATTGCAAAAACACTTTATATTGTGCAGTACACTATTGTTTTTCAAATCTCTTTTCATCAATCAGTGAATCTCAAATTCGCTGGTTCACTCACTCCGTGTTGTCTTCTTTGAGAAGTTCCGGTTTGAGAATGGCTAGAGCAGCTGCGAAACCCAGTCAAGGAGATTCTTCGGAAATTTACCGGATCACAAGCAGTACTTGTACTGATCAACGGGGAACCGTGGGCCGTGTACCTTAATTCGACGAAAGTGATCAAAGACACTTTTCGTGCGCTTTATTGCTAACTGTTGTGTGCAGTTACACCCGACGTTTGTAGCTGATCAGAATTGAGAGGTCAATCCATAGCCGCATGCTCGCACAACAAATTCATCTCTAAAGAAATCATGATAAGTGCATCAACGACTCTGATATTTTCACTCCATGCTTCTGCTACGCTGCTGTAAATATCATGAATCAACTAAAGCTTCCGCTACTCTGATAAGAAGACATCATGATACAGAATGTGAGCATGTCGGTCCATTTGTCACAACATCATATGCGGGCAACACAACAAAGGGTGATGCTGAGAACAACGGTGACTGATGATCTCAAATAAAGCTCGAAGGTCATCAAAATGTGGATCAGTTCTATAACCTCCACTTAATGTACAAAGTAGTTGGACTATGATGAAATCACCACGAAAGCACAAAGATTGAATATTTTGATGAATTGAAGTCTACGAGCTCAAGACTGAAGATTAAATAGAATGCTAGGATGCGAAATGTAAATCATGGAGTGACCTCCCTTAGGGGGAGATTGTTAGGAATTGGAAATTCTATAGTGAAGCATCGGTCACCCCAAATATAATCTAGCATAAGTTAGCTCGTAGACATATCGTTAATTACGTTATTTGTTAGTTAGTTATTAGCGTAGTTTAGTCTAGTGCAACACCGTGGAGGAAGGACGGGTCTTTACCCATTGTATGCATGATCCACAGCCCGAAGGACGGCGTGCTTCTATGTATAAATAGCACTCTCCCCACAAGGGAGAGGGTTGGATGTTCATTGAGTAATCTAACCTTCCATTTGTTCTATCTCTATAGAACACTCCACTTTCTCTCTCTAAAAACCATATATTAATACGCTCATATTTTTTATGTTTGATGTGTTAGTGATGTTGGGTTTTTGGTTCCTTGGATCAAGAATTATTCTAAGTGTTGGAATCACGGACAGAGTTGATAAAACCACGGACAGAAGAATGGAACCACTGATGAAGACAAACCGCGACTAGTAGTATTGTGTAACCACGGATATTGTATTGTAACCACTGCTAGTCTTGTATAGTCGGTTTAGTATTCTGTATTAGATAAATATGGAAAAGATATTTATCTTGTAGGTTACGTATTGTATAATGTAAAGGACTCCTTAGTCTATAAAAGGAGGTCCTAGGTTAGATTAGATATACGTATGTTTTATATCTAAGGTCGATACACTTCAAGGTTGTAAAACCCTAATACTGGTTAGAGTATTCATATTAATAATAATATTAAGGTATTGAATGTTTATTGTTCTTCTTCTTAAGATTAAGTATTAAATTCCGCGTAATACTTAATAAGTTCTTTGTTTAAGTCAGTTTCTATATTAGATTGTTTGCTCAACTAGGATCAACAAGTGGTATAAGAGCTTGTGATCTAGAAACTGTAACCAAGAAGAAGTTCTGTTAAGTTCTATTCAAGAAAGCTAAGATGTCTGACGAAACTCACATGGTGACTGCATCAAAGGTACCCATGCTCAAGCATGGTGAGTATCAAATCTGGAGAATGCGAATGAGGCAATACATTCGTATGATTGACTATGCCATCTGGGATGTCGTTGAAAAAGGTGATACTTTTCCTAAGAAGGGTGCTGATGGTAAAGTGATAGAAATTGTTAGTGAAGTTGACAAGGCTAGAAGGAAAATGGAGATTAAAGCTCATAGTATTCTTTCTATGGGAATACCTAATGAGTATGTGTTGGATCGATATACTTTAATCAAACTAAACTAGCTTGTTAAGGTTTAATAACCTCGGATAAATCCTAAGTTATTAACAAAGAAACACTGAGCAATCTTTATCAAGTACGCGGAATTTACTTAACAAAGCTAAGAAGAAAACTTTATTAACAAACTCTAAATCTGCTTATTATGCAGATACTCTAATACAACTCTAAGATATTCGAACTTTTCTCTAAACTCTTAATTCGTAAACTCTAAAACTCTTTTTCTGAAATCGTACCTCTAATGCCAATCTAGGAGTCCTTTTATAGGCTCAAGGATATCCTAGTCGGTTTACAATTGATAACCTTGTACGACAAGTAATCTAAACATGGAATACAATACTTTCCATAAACGAATATAACAGTTCTTCTATTCTAGCAGTACTTTGACTTTATCTTGCAGTACTTTTGACTTTGTCTTTAGCAGTACTTTGACTCTTTGACTTCTTCCAGTACTTTGCAATTTACAGTACTTTCATATCTTCAGTACTTTGATATCTTCAGCACTTTCATATCCCAACAATCCTCCCCTAACTTGAATTCTACTTGCTTGACTTCAAGTTCCTTTGTGAATATATCTTTAACAGCTTCATCTTTAAAATGGATTGTTCTTTAGTCTTTAGATTATATCTCTGTAGAATCTGTGCTTTTGTCAAAGTATCTTTTAGAATTGTTTTCTTTACAGCAACATTCAGCAATCTCCATCTTTTCAGCAACACAGCAACATATGACAATGTGTACAATAATTCAAGTTTAAGTTGCATACTATTCTCATCACATCTAAGTGAATCATTGAAAATTCAATGGATTTAGAACTCTTTACCAAAGCCATTATCTTTGGAGTAGCCAAATGTTTTGGTGTGTAAGACCATGGTACATTGATAACCATATTATTTTTAGCAAACCATCAGCTATCAACAGATTTGTTTTATCTTTACCAAAAGCTGTACCCTTCTGGACTAGTTAGTTCTTTTATCTAATGGTGAACTAATTACCAATAATGGTTTTTCCACTGCCTTTACCACAAGCCATTTCTTGTGGGCTAGCCAACTCTTCACATTACTGATATGGTGAGTTGATGACCATCCAACTTATTAGCAAGTTGTCAACTAAAAACGGATTTGATATATCTTTACCAGAGCCGTTTGCTCATGGATTAGTCAATCCTTTTGTAACCATGGTGGATTGATAACCTATTGATGTTATCATCACAAAAACCATTTATTCAACCTTTATTTCAGAAAATATTTATTATTTAGCAAAAGGTTTCTTCTAAAATTCATTTAACTGGTTTAATGCAGCAAACAATACTTTTGATGAAAGTACTGTCTGACTAGCAGTACTTTGAATAAAAGTACTGATATATCAAAAAGTATTTATTCAAAAATCATACCAGTTATAGATCATTCTTAGCAATGGTAGTCCAGTCTATAAGCAAATTGATAACCATGCAAGCAATTTCATCAGCCTCTTCTACTTCCAATCCATGCTCTAGCATTCTTCTCATGAGCTCAACAGTAAGAGGATATCTTCTTTCTGCAAACATGTGAATCATTGTTCCATTTTCCAGCTCCAAGACATGAACTCCAGATTCTTCAAAGAATCTCCAGCAAACTATCTCCCAGTTTTCTTGATCCTTCCAAATATCATCAGTACTCTTTTCATCAGTTTCCCACATGGTTATGAGATCCCCTTGTAAAACCAATCCAATCCCTTCTAACGGATTATCTTCAAAATAAGTCTTTACTACATGATACAAGTAGAATAGATCTACTCTGTCTATGATATGCAGCAAATCCCATAGCCGTTTAAAAACTCTGAAACTTTTATCTTCTTTGTGAAAAACCATGTAATCTCCATTCTTAGATTTCTCAACTTTGAAAGCACTGATTTTTGATCTGTTCATCTTCATGTCATTATCTTCATCTATATAATCAAAATCTACCACTCTGAGATAATTCTTCAATTCATCACTAGTCTCAGATCTTAATTCAACCTTCTCTTTCTTTGAAAACTGAACATCTGTAGCTTCAGTTTTTCTTTTCCTCTTTAAGCTTTTCTTCCTTTCAGCTTCAGTCCAAAAAGCTTCATCTCTAAAATCTTTAATTCCTGCAACATCTTTCTTATAAGCTTCTCTCTCAGCATCATATAATCTCTTCATATCCACATAATTTAGCTTCTATAATCCTTTAAATCCTCTGCTTTTTAGATATGCCATCATCGCATTCCTTTCTTTAGCTAAATTAGGTCTTCTTGACATGAATCTAACAGGTGTGGGAGACTGTAAAGGTTCAGCAGCTTCAGCATCCAATTCATCTTGCACCTTTTGAGCTGCTTCTCTATCCAAAGCTTCTTGAACTTCTCGTTCTTCTCTATCTTTAGCATTTATCTCTTCTTGAACTATTCTAGCTGCAGCTTCATTCCTTGCAACTTCAAATGCTCTAAGTTCTGCCAAAGTAAGCTTCTTTTTCTTAACTTCAACCAAAACACCTTTTCCCTTGTCTTTTGGATCAATTGCAGGTTGATCAGTTCTTGGTTGTTCTTCTTCTTGTGCTTCTCTAATAGTAACACCTCCTCTTGGTTGTGACAGATCAAGAATTGTAGCAACTAATTCATCATCACTTGGTGAATGAATAGGTTTAAATCGAGGTTCCTCATCTTCCTCTATAACAACTGTAGAAGGACCAGCTTCTTCTTCAAAATTCAAAACCCTTGGAGTTATTGGTGTTATTACTTCTGGCCTAGATGTATCAGTACTTTGATCATCAGTACCTTGAACTTGCACTTCTTCTTGTTCCTCTGAAATAATCTTTTCTGCAGTACTTACAGATTCTTTCTTCTTTGTAGCATCTTCTTCAGATTCTTTATCCTTCATAACATCTTCTTTCAAATTATCCTTTTCTGAATTCCTCCCCAAGTTGACAGAAGATGATTTAGGAACCGTCTTTCTTTTCAATTCCTTACGAAGTGCTTTTCGACGTTTATTATCCTCCTTAACCCATAAGTTGAAACTTTGAATATAGGGTTTAACAAAATTTCTCAACCAGAAGTAGTTACGCTTCAACTTCCGAATAGTTTTAGCTTGACGTTCAACTGTCTTGTTCAACCTAGCAAGCGCCTTTGTCAAAGCATAGTTATCCATAGTTAAACCTTCACGAGGAATTGTAGAAGCATCACCTTGAACTTGTGAATGTTCCTCCGAATCAGAAACAAATGGTTGAGGAGATGGAGTAGGTGTTCTCTCAATCTCTGCTTGAACCTCAGGACTTGGAGAAACATCACCCTGTAAAGATGCAGTACCTTCACGAAAACCAGTACTTGCAGATGCAGTACCTTGTGAGGCAGCACTTTGTGAAGCAGTACCTTGTGCAGAAGCAGTACCTTCACTTTCTTCATCCTCTTCAGCACGTACAGCTTGAACAACTTCCATCATGGAAGTAGTTAAGGGAATGTCTCCACCTCTGAACAAATCACTACGCCTAGCCATGAATGTATAGATTTTGGCTTGTTGCACAATAACAGGTAGTAAAACAGTAGGTTTAGGAATATCAGCCAATTGCTTGTTTAGAAAAACCTGTATAAATCTTGGGTACATCAACCAAGATGCTCCAGATGATATATGCGATAGCATCCCATCCAAAATAAGCCGTGAAAAGTTAAATACTCTGTCCGTAGCTAAACCAACCACTGCAGATGCAATATTTGAACCAAATTGCTCCCAAGAAGTGCTTTTAGAACTTATGCAATGGAGCAAGACATGAATCAAAAACTTCCATTGAGGACAGAATAAGGCCTTCTTAAAAGTTTGTTCAGTCAAAGAACCTTCATAACCAAGATTCCTAAAAGTATCCCAAATCAGTTGCTTATCAAATCTAATAGCCCCATCTTCATGACCAAATAATAAATCTTCACGAATGGAGGCTTCTGTGATCTTGATAGTGCGTCCAGCAACAGTTGATCTAATATAGGATTCATCCTCCTCCATATTGTCTCTAGCATTAGCCCAAAATTCTTGAATCCATGGTTCAATTATATCTGGCTCCACTTAAAGAGCATAACTAATAGGCGACCCAGTAAGATAATCAATGATATCATAAAACGCCACATTTGCCTCAGTCTTATCCAAATTAGCCACCATATTGTGCTTCGAAACAGTTAAACGATTCACCATTGTTGAAAGAGTGAGCACAATAGAAAGATTGTATCGAATAATAAAGAGATGGTAATTGGAAGATAAGTATGGAAAAGATGTGAAGTAATAATATGAGAGGGAAAATCGGAAAGAAGTTATTGATAGGTGAGATTTGAAAAATCACAGCCTAAATAACAAAGTTACCGTTATTACCAATTACCCTTCAATATGACCGTTGGAACAGTACTTTAATACGACAAACAGTACTTTCCACATAAGCAGTACTTTCCCAAGCAGTACTTTCCCAAGCAGTACTTTCAGGAAATACAGTACTTTGCCAAAAACCTTCAAATAATCTAAGTATAAACAAACATCCTCCCCTCAAGCAATACATAGGACTATATCAAACATCTTATAGTCCTCCCCTTAAACATAGCTTAGTAGTTTATCATTCCAATGCTCACGACCAAGTGATTGAATCGTGACACATCAAAACCTTTGGTGAGTAGATCAGCTACATTATTATCTGTGTGAACTTTAACCACATTAATGAGCCTATGCTCATAACAGTCTCTGATAAAGTGATGCCTAATCTGAATATGCTTTGTCTTGGAATGATACACAGGATTCTTCACAATACAAATAGTACTCTCATTATCAATATTGATAGGAGTATTCTTAAAGTTGAACCCATAATCCAAGAGTTGATTCTGCATCCACAAAACTTGACCACAACAACTTGCAGCAGCTACATATTCAGCTTCAGTAGACGATGTTGCTGCAATTGTCTGCTTCTTGCATTGCCATGAAACTAACCTTCTTCCAAGATATTGGCATCCACCAGTTGTGGATCTTCTATCATAGTTATCACCTGCATAGTCACTATCTGAAAAAGCTTCTAAGTGAAAAGGTGACTCTTTAGGATACCACAACCCCAACTTAGGTTGTTGTTTCAAATAACAGAATATTCTCTTAACAGCATTCAGATGAGAGATCTTTGGTGAAACTTGATATCGGGCACATAAACAAACTACAAACATGATATCAGGCCTTGATGCAGTAAGATACATAAGAGAGCCAATCATAGATCTGTATAACTTGACTTCAACAGGCTGACCATCTTCATCTTTTCCCAATGAATTGATAGATTTAATCGGTGTAGTATGTAAGATATTAACTTTTCAATTACACATCATAACATTAACACATGAGCACATAGATGGTTTTAGAGAGAGAAAGAGTGGGATATTCTAGTGAGAGAAACTTGTGGAATATTAGATTATCAAAGAACATCCAACCCTCTACCTTGCAAGGTAGAGGGTATTTATAGGTTACAGACTAAACGACCTCCTGACGGCCTGTGGATCACCTCTAACAATCCTTAATCTTATAAGGTCACTACTTTCTCAGCCAGTGGGGTTGATAATAGATCGTATTCAATCGAGCACCTAACCAGTAATCAATGACAAATGCATCAATCAATCATCACATTTTATCAAATCACGTTGTGGCACCTTCTTCCAGCCCAGAAATGGGTTACATAGGGACTAGGTGTCCGGCAGTCCTCCAGCAAATCAGACATTGGATATTTATGGGAGATGGAACGTTCCATCTCCCAACCTACAAGAAACTATTAGATTATAAGGTGTTCAAAGAGAGTGATCTTATAGGGTGAGAAAGAGAGAGATTTTGGTAGATACACGAGTACACAATTACAATACTACACATTAACTTTTCAATTATAGAATGTATGATGTGGCTAATTTAGATAGTTAAGTAACCCTTTTCTACTTCTACCAGTCGGACAACTTCAGTTCAATA